>OZ010792.1:492083743-492754759 GCA_963932465.1 Maratus speciosus
CCATGGTTCAGAAAACTAAAACAAATTAGATTTGAGAGTCAATTTAATTATATGAATGCAGTAATCAAAGATTTAAAAGCTTTAAAACCGCATACCTGAAAAAAATTCTCCCCCAAAGTGCATTCCAGGACACTCGATTGGTAGGTTCTGCCATATTTCTTGTCCGTAAGCCAAAAGATCTTTTAGAAGAAATCTGCTGTACGGTAATAAAAAATATTCTTAAACTAATCTATAATGAAAAACGAGTAAATATCGTATGATAATTATAATTAATTAGTGGAATTAAAAACGAGTCTCTTTGTTTTTTACGTCCATTTTGTTTCTTCTATTTCAAGACAAGAGCGCTGACAATCGAGTTATTTTATACCCAATATTTTTAATTAAAGTTGAAAAATTAATAACAAATGTCCATTCATTCGTTCGTTACTTACTGCATACAAAGTTTACGATAAGTTAATAAATTATTGTTATTTTGATTCCATGTATCCATGAAATTCTCGGGAACTGATTTTTAATAACACATAAAGAACGAAAATGGCGACGCGGAGGGAGGTTGTTTACTGTATTTTTATCTTAAGTATGAAAAGGAAGAAAGGAAGGCTAACGGAAATAAACAGTTGGCTCTGAAGGGGAAAAAAAGACAATTAAAAAATACATCAAAACAATTTGCCTGTTGTGTTCATTTTCATTAAGAAAAATAAAAGTTTAAATACTAAGTTAGAAAAATCATAAAAATTCACCCTTTTACGTTCTTCTTTCTAAAGAAGAAAGTATTGTAATGGAAATCTTTTTCGATTTCCGGTTACCGACGGACTTACACATTTTACGGGTCAGAGATCCCCAAAAACATGTTTATACAAAATGTCTGCCAGTCCGTGTGTCTTCTTCGTATCGTCGAAAAGTACACTAAATTATGCACGGTATTGAATCAAATTTTTTGTGTCCATTTTCATTATTGTATCATCGAAAAGTGTACGAAGTTATGCATAGAATTGAATCAAATTTCATATAGATGTTTTTGGCTATGGTCAGCAGGTCCCAGTCGAATTTAGGGATATTCCACCAAAAGAGGTAATTTTTAATAAAAAAAAATAATAATGTAATACCGATTTTTGTGTCTATTTTCGATATTGTATCATCGAAAAGTGTACGAAGAATTGAATCTAATTTCATATAGATGTTTTTGGCTATGGCCAGAAGCCCCCAGTCGAATTTAGAGATATTCCACTTAAAGAGGCGCTGTAATAGCGATTTGTGTGCCATTTTCATCACTGTATCATCGAAAAGTGTACGAAATTATGCATAAAATTGAATCAAATTTCATATAGATGTTTTGGCTATGGCCAGCAGGTTCCAGACGAATTTAGGGATATTCCACCGAAAGAGGTAATTTTTAACCTCTTCGGCCCTGGCGCCCTACTATTACAACACATCTTTACATTGCCCTAAATTATTCGTTTTTAAGAATTTTAAGTTGAAAACCCAGTATCCTACTAATAATATATTGCAAATTAACAATTTAATCTCATTTGTGATCACACATGGCAGCACATGCCTCAGTAAGCAGTAAAATGTAGGCTTCTACCAGTTTAAGGACAAAACGTAAGTACACATTTTTAACATTTTCAATAAAAATACTAATGATACTTTAGTGACGTTTTGTTAATTATATTTTATAAATTAAGTCCTTTTCTACTTAAATTAGTCATATAACTTAGAAAATAATAATAAATCACATTATAATTAAAAATCAAACATTTGTTCTAGTATTAGGACATGAGGCCTTAGGGCTAACAAAGTGTGTGTAAAAAGTACCCAGAATTTCTATATAAAACACACAAAAAAATATTTTTTTTTCATCAAAACTTAATTTGCCATCTGTAAAGTAGACCCTACTGATTTCAATGCAACTATGCCTAAACAGGTCCCAATCTTCCATACATTTTAGATAGGTAAATTGGTTATGGCCTTTAGTTCCTTCTGCGAATTTTCTCTTATGGCCTCAATTGACTCAAAACATTTTCCTGGAATGTGATAACTTTAGCTTCGTGCACAGAAAAATGTCACTTGAGCCTATACCAGGCGTGTTCGGTCCTTGGTTGATGACATTAGTTGCGCTTTTGGCCAAAAACTCCTGCAGAACAATAAGAGAAAATTGAGCTCTTTCGAAATCAGTTGTGTGGCGATGCGTTTCAAATGAAAAATATTGGTCATATCTTTATGAACGGACTTAAAAGATATGTGAAATATCTTGAGCCAACTCCCTTAAGACACGTAGGATGCTTTTCAAGCACCAACTTCTTGATTTTATTGCTGCCAGCTTTGTGCGCAGAAATAGGCTGAAAAACTGTCCATTAAACAGTGATGCCGAATTACAAAAAATATGGATGCGGTACTTGTGACACTTGTGCCAGCAAATATGGTAAAATCGTTGTTGTAAAGTGGTATGACAATAAAGTTGTGACATATATGTGATGTGGAATCACATATATTTTTCTTAAATTATTCATTTCTCTAAATTTCCGTTAAAACTAATCTTTAATTACTTATTCATTTTATCCTAACCTTTATTTCAGTTCCCATTGTAACTTTCCTCCAAAAGAAAAGATATTTAACAGATGCCTTTATCACTAAAGCGGCTCTCGCATTGATAAAATTCATTTAGATGAATATTCACGCTGACTAGATAAAAAAAAGAATAAAGAGCGACTTTGCTTTCGCAGACCTGCCAACCTTTGAAAATGAGAAATCGTAGCACACGAAATTTAAATTAATCTGGAGGTTGGTTGGTTGGTTTTTCGTGTTACACAGTCATCTTTTGACATTCGTAAAAGGAATAAGGTTTCAGTCTTTCAACTCAAACTGGGTTTTTTTGGTCGCTAAGCGTGGCGGAGGTAGGTGACTTGCTGTGCCTGGCTCCGTGCGAGTAGTAGTGACATCCCCGTAGTGCGTTTTCATCCACGTGTCGTAATTTTGTTTTCATCTCTTCTTGTTGGGGCTAGTCGGTGGTAATTTTTATTTTGTGTGGTGTATTTCTTGTGTTTATCTGTAGTCGTCTTGTATTTTGGTGTTCTGAGATATCCTTCTCCTGCTGATATCGGCGGAGATTGGATTGTTTGCATAAATTATGCCGTCTGTATTTAACGTTTCCGATGCTAGCGAATCTGATTCTGAAACCTTCATCCAGGACATAATTAGTACGTCTCAGCAAATTTTTTATTCTTTTAATAATGGTGTTTCTCATGTATGTATATTTATTGAACCGCAAAGCGGTCAATTTCCTCGCAATAAACCTCAATTGTTAAAAAAAGATATTGACGATAAAGTGGGACCAAACGCCCCATTAAATATTCGCTTCACCAGAATTGGTAAGCTCGCTGTTGAAACTTCGGATAGTGCTTGTGCCCAAAGAGTGGCGGACATCTCATGTCTACTTGGTGTTCCGGTGAATACATATATACAGCAGGAAACCATTACATCAAGATTTGTGGTTCATAACGTTGACAAAAGCATCCAGCTGGCGGAGTTGGGGAGAGAAATTCAAGATGAGAATGGACTTAAAGTTAAAGAACTAAGACGCTTTACAAAAAAAGAGAACTCTAATATTTCTCCGTTGGAAACCGTCCTTGTTACTATTTACGGTACTATTATTCCTAACAGGATAAAGATGTTTTATATGAGTGAGAGGGTTCGCCCTTTCTATGACAGACCCCGCCAATGTTTAAATTGTTGGCAATTTAACCACGCTACTGGTAAATGTAAAAATGGAATAGTTTGCAGGAAATGTGGGGAAAACCACGCGGCTGCCACATGTAACAGTATGGACTTTAAGTGTGCCAACTGCCAGAGTGCGCATATTGCGTCAGATCCACAATGCCCGGCCCGCTCCAAGGAGATGGACTTTTTGAGATTTAAGTCTGACAACCACCTGTCAATTACTGAAGCGCGTAGAAGATATGCTAAAAACGAGAAACCAAAAAGATATGCTGAAGCTGCTAAACCTCCTGAACTCGCCGCCAATCCTCTGTATGTTACCAAAGAAGATTTGGAGCATACGCTTGAACTCTTCTTCCAGCGTACCCAGGAGTGCTTCCTTGTAGCCATGCGACAGCAGGCGCAATTTTTCTTGCAGGCAGTGGAGGGGGTGGTAAACTCCCTTTCGTCGGTACATGCAGAAGCTTCTCAGTCTACTAGTACTCCAAAAGAAAATGTGCAATCTCCTGATGATCATAATTCAAAGTCAAAAAAAATAAAGCTGGCGAACTTGGTTCCGCCCATTAATATGCCTACCAAACAGACTCTATATAGCCCTAACAATTCAGCCTGTGCTCCGAATTTATTCTCTGCCTCACCTTTAGACTTTTCTGGTATACAGTCCTCAAGTAACCCTGATAGCGCTTATGTTCCTCCGGCACCGGAAATCGAGACTGTGCCTCCCGACAGTAGGATGCATGAAGGTTAGTGCGTTTTCTTCTGATTCTTCAGTTTGTTCAGTTTTTCCCCTTGTTTTTTTTTACTGTGCCTTTGCTGTTTTTTGTTGTTGTTGTGGTTTCCCCCTCCCAGTGCATTTGTTGGCTATGCTGTTTCTGGGGTTGCTATTTTTGTATATATATATATATATATATATTTTTTTTCTCTGCATTCTTATCTTTATGGCTCGTTCATCTGGTTCATTCTCGGTGATCCAGTGGAATGCCCGGGGGATTAGAAACAAATCCCGTTGGCTGCGTTGCACCCCCTTCTCGTTGGCCGACATCTTTGTTTTTCAGGAATCCTTTCTTAACGGGGAGGATTCGTTTGCTCTTCCTGGTAAGGTGGTTTACCGGTGTGACAGACCCGGCAGGGGTGGTGGTCTTATCACCGCTGTCAGTCGTAATCTCACGTCTGCTCAGACTTTTCTGAACCTTCCCACTCCTCAGGATGTGGAGGCCCTGGGGGTCAATGTCTATCTAAACCGTCACTGGGTGACTTTTGTTAACGTCTATGCTCCCGAGGGTAGGGTTAGTGAAGCCTGGCTCCAATGTTTGTTAAAGTCTTTAAAATATCCTTTTTTCATTCTTGGTGATTTCAATCAGAAGCACCACGCTTGGGGCGGGCCCTGCAACTCCCCAGGCGCTGAAGATACTTTCCGGTGGCTGATTAACAACAATGTCTGCATCTTGAACACCACTCAACATACCCACGTCTCTTATTCTGGTTCGCAGTCACTTATTGATCTCTCTTTTTCTAGTCCGGATCTTTTTCGGCGTACTGATTCCTTCGTCCATCCTGATCCCTTTGATTCGGATCACCGGCCCATTATCCATACGATTAATCGCTGCACGTCTTCCTCGGTTCATACTTCCATTGATTGGGATGCGGTGGTGCCCTGCTTCAACCAAGTTCTTGAGGGTCGCACCATCGATTCTTTTTGACGACCTCCAGAATAGCTTTCGGGCTGTGACTTCTAGGAACTCTTTCAGTTATAGAGTGGAGCATCGTGATAATCCTCCTTGGTGGGACTCCCACTGTTCTTGGCTGCTTGGACAGAAACGTAAGTTCCTGAGACTTGCGAAAACCTTTTTGTCCAGGGACTTCTGGAAAACTTATAAAAGGTTTGCCGCCAAACTTAAGAGGTACATGAAGCGCCAGGCTCGCAACTATTGGGATGACATTTGTTGCTCGGTGGACTCTGGGTCCATGTATCGTATCATCAAGGCCATTGGTAATAGGAGCACTGCGAAATCCAATCTCCTTCTGACGATTGAAGATGGGGACATCATGGATAGGATGGAACAAGCTAATACCTTTGCGGATCTGTTTGGCAACGCCGATGAGCTCGATGGTATCCCATATGATCTTAGCACCACCGAGGATCGGTGGAATAAGTTAATCACGTTAGAAGAGCTTCAAATCGCGATTCAGCAACTTAGTAATACCACCCCAGGGGAAGACGGGATTCCTGCTAAGGTGTATAAAGCTCTCTCTGCTACGAACAAAGTGAGTTTCCTCCGGCTTCTCAATGAAAGCTTTGCTTCCGCGATTGTCCCAGATACCTGGAGATCTGCGGTGATATTGCCGATCTGGAAACCTGGCAAGCTGAAGACAGCCCCAAGCAGCTATCGCCCTATTGCCCTCACTGCCGTGGGATGCAAAATTATGGAAAAGATTCTGCTTAAGAGAATTCTGGACTGGGTTATACCCAATCAGATCTTCCAGGATAGGCACTTTGGTTTTCTTCCTAACTGTGATTGTACAAAAGCCCTTAAACTGTTCCATTCCGACATCAGCCAAGCCAGGAAAGACAAAAAATTCATTATTGCTCTCAAGCTTGATATTCATGCTGCCTATGACTCCATTTGGCGTGATGGCCTCATCTATAAAATGGTTAGCATTGGTATTGCCGGCAGGACTGCGCTCTGGATCTCTAAGTGGATTAACTGTAGACGGATCAAGGTTAAGTGGAGGGGTGTCTTCTCCCGCCCAGTGAGGTCTTCTCGTGGGGTCCCTCAGGGTAGTGTCCTATCGCCCATCCTATTTATGATCTTCCTGTGGGACATGTTTGATGCAGTCGACTCCGGGGTCCAAATGGTCATTTATGCTGATGATATCCTACTGTATGTTTCGGATGCTCTGTTTGAAACGGCCTTCTCCAAGCTGCAAGATATTCTTAATAGGATTTATTTGTGGTGCTGCCACTGGAAACTCGAGCTCCGTCCTGACAAGTGCGCTGCTATTGCCTTTTCACGTCACAGTATCCACCCCCCTATCAACCTTACGCTTCATGGCTCAGATATCCCATGACATTCTTCTGTGAAAATTCTGGGTGTCATTTTCACTTACAACCTCTCCTTTAACGAGCACATTGAGTATATCCGCAGGAAATGTACCAAACGTTTGAATCTGCTGAGAGCAGTTGCCAGCCCTCATTGGGGGGTGAAAACTACAAATTTGATTCCTTTGGTGAATTCCATCATCCGCGGGGTGCTCGATTATGCTTGCCCGGTCTATGGCACTGCTGCCCATTCATCTCTGAAGAAAGTGGATGTTCTGTACAATGCCGCCTTGCGTTTTGCAACCGGTCTGCCGAGGTGGACACCCATTTTCAAGTTGTATAAAGAAGCCAATCAAGTTCCTCTCAGATTTCGGCGTACCTATTTGACCGATTCCTTTTATATCCGTTGTACCGCAGCTGCCAATTTCAACAGGCCTTCCCTGCACATTTTTCCTGATAATTTTTCCTGGTCCACGGATTCCACTCTGGTGATGCCGTCAATGTTAATTACCTCTTCTTGGCCTGCGGGTATTATAAATGATTATTGTGATATCATTACTGACCAACTCCCATTCCAAACAAAGCAGCTCCCTCCTACTACTATCAGTCACTGTTTTAATCTTTACATGCATGACATTCAACAACGTGGTAGCTACAGCATCATTGCGACAGATGCATCGAAGAATGACTTCAAGACCTCCATTGCTGCAATCAATATTACTGAGAATTCTTCTAGGGCCCATTTAGTTAACCATCTGAATTCTGTCTTTACGGCTGAGGTCCTAGCCATACATCTTGCCTTTCAAAGCTTCCTTCTTCATAATAGAAAGTACATTGTGATAACGGACAGCAAGTCTACTCTGGAAGCCCTTAAGCATGTTAATTATAAGTCTCCTACCGTTATCCTGCATCTTTTTCAAACACTGGTTCATGTCCGGAAGAACATTGCGAATCTCACCCTAATTTGGGTCCCGGGCCATGCTGGTATTGCACCAAATGAGAGGGCTGATAGACTAGCCAACAGTGGTCCCTTTGCTGTTAATACTTACAGTGGTATTGCTCCAGATGATCTGAAAAGGCACTTAAGGGATCGCCTCGATGCAAGTTTCAAGCTCTGGTGGGACAGCAGCAAATATGCTGTAGACTCGCCTTTTCTGGGACCGAGCATCTATCGGTGGACGAGGAACAGAAGAGAGGACATTTTCACTGCTCGTTTTCGGACGCAAACTGCTATAACAGACAAACGGCTGCACACCTTCAAGCAGAACAATTCTCCCATTTGCTCTTTATGTCTCACGGATGTTGGGACGGAGTTCCATTATATTTTCAGCTGTCGGGTTTTTGATGCGGAGAGGTCTATCCTTCGGGATGCGATGTCTGTGGCTGGCTTTTCTCTTGATGACTGGGTTGATCTCTGGGACTGTCTGAATTCTAACTATCGCTGTTTTCGCCTTTTCCTTAGACTCTTCCTCGGGAGCGGACGATTTTAATTGTCTCATCTTGTGTTGCACGTTTTATACGTTTTTTTTTTTTTTATTTATTTTTTTTTTTATTTATGGTTGGTGTGTTTCCTGCTGAGTGTTAGGTAAGTGACTTTCTAGTTTTGGTTCTGTTTTACTTGGTACTGTAGTTTTACTCCGTGGGTTTCTGGGTGTGGTTTCCCTCTCTGTTGTTATCGCTGGTGATCGTTGTCTCTGTGTTAGATGTTTTTCTCCTGCTTGTATGGTGTCTGTTGTTGTGTTCCTGGTATCTGTTTCCGCCTTGGTTTCTGTGATCATTTGAGGTCATGCCGGCACTAGCTGTAGCACCTACCTCAAAGCCAAATCAAATCAAAATCAACTCAATGTAGTAAATTTTTTCCTTTGCAAATTTTTATACGATTTTTAGAGTTGCTTTTCACAGCGGTTTTCTTTTTTTTTTTTTTTTCTTTCTTTCTTTCTTTTTTTTTTTTTTTTTTTTTTTTTTTACATTTGTAAAAGGAGCCTGGTTCCAATTTTTTAGCCCAGTGCAGTAAATTTTGACGAAATTCGGGAATTTTTTTCTACGATCATTTCATGATATTCACAATTTTTCCGCAATCGTAATTCACATTTTTCTATAACGATTCTTTGTTGAAATCCGCACTTTTTACCATGAACTTTTGACAAAATTGGCATTTTCTACAAAATCCTTTGTCGAATTTTGAGTTTTTTTTCCGCGATCCTTTTGACGAAATTAGTGTTTTCTTTTTGCGATCTTTCGATGAAAATTTGCGTTTTCTTACTAATCTTTCGATGAAATTTGCATTTTCTTACTGATCTTTTGACGAAATTCGCGTTTTCTGGCTGCGATATTTTGACAAAATTCACACCATTGAAAATACAAAATCTCAAATCGTCCGGAGGGGGCACATCCCCCCCCCCGTGCCACAACCTGAAATCTACACTGCGTTTTTACCACGACCCTTTGACGAAATTTATTTTTTTCTTCAACCAATTGACGCAATTGATTTTTTTTTTATACGGTCATTTGTCGAAATTCGCGGTAGATTATCGCAAATCGTGCGAGATTTTTCACACTATTTCAAACCCTTCCCCTCAAAGACCCGCCCCCCCTCTTTTCCAGAAATTCTTAAAATGGCACCTTGTTTCTAAGGAAGCGAATTCCTGTATAAATACAGAAACACGACTCACTCGTGGTTAATATACATAAAGAGAGTGTTTTATGTTAAGAAGTTTGTTTTGCAGCCCAGATTTTTTTTTTTTTCCTCATGAGCATTTTTTAATGTCGGAATTTTTGGACTAATGGCCAATTTTTTAAAACTTTCGGAAATGAATACTCTGAAATTTTGGAAATTTCGCAACAGAATCACTTCTGAAAAATACGCTGTGCGGGATAAAAATCGCAACTAGAAACAACAAATGGGTTTGTGTTTTTTGAAAAAAATCGTAGTTTAAGACCGATTTTCGTAGCATCGTAATTTATAGGTCCAAATCGTAGCAACTACGATTTTCTCGTAGCAGTTGGCAGGTCTGCTTTCGGCCAGTAAAAATAACTCTTTGATCTCTGCTTAATTTTTGAATATGACTTCCTTGTTAAATAATAAACATTTCCAGTAAATGCGGTCTGTATTGTCTTTAACGCTATGTTCTCAAAACTTTGCTCTTAACGTGCGAATCGGCGTTCGAATTCTTTTTGGCTTATTTTTTAGGACTGCTATGCTGGTGGCCCTGCCACGCAATTCAAAATTCTCCTAATTGTCCAAAGCGTAACAGATAATTTTACTCATATGATATCATTCATTTTTCATGTGCTCTTTTCGCCAATTGTTGGATGCCAATGTATATTACAGAATAATTGGCAATTGCTCCCTTGCACTTCATGAACTCAGTCATGTAAAAAAAATCGTCTTTAGAAATTCTATCAGGCACCATCCCTGTCCATTTCTGTATGAAAATGATTTAATTTTATATAGTTACTCCAAATAAACAGATTTCGTAAAAAAACAATTTAAAAGCATTTATTTCTACACTGATCACAGCCTACAGCTATTTATAGACTCCAGCGAATGCAAAGAAACTGAACCTGGTAATAATTTACGATCTACAAATATTTTAAAATGCGGATCTCTACTACAACTAGCATCTACAATTCTGTCAGATAATGTGAAGGATATTGTTAAAAGGTGGAGCAAAAAATATTCCACTTATATTTATGTATATAGGGCAGAAGTTGTGAAGTTCTACAATAAAAGCATGGGGGGGGGGGAGGAGTCGATAAGCATGATTTCTTACTGTCATTCTATCGAACTGCTATAAAGAGTAAAAAATGGAAACTTCGAGTAATATCTCATTATTTTAGCATGTCCATTATAAATTCTTAGTTAGAGTATAAGAATAATGCAAAATGCTTGGAAGTTCCTTTGCAAGATCAAATGGATTTATTGAATTTCACATTTGAAATAGCAGATGCTATATCACTCAAAAATCAGTCGCTAATCCGTATCAAATATGGAAGACCTTCATCAAGAAGCTCTTTTTGCCAAGGAACAAAGTGAATACTACTGTTAGGCCTTCTAAAGACATTACAATTGATGGAATGAACCACATGATTGAAAGGAGTGAAAATCAACAGAGATGCAAAATGGAAGGTGTACATATAAAAGTACTTGTTTTTGTGAAAAATATCAATTATTTTTATGTTTCGCTCACAGAAAAATTGTTTTAAAGGATTTCACATGAAATAAACTCATTTTATTCATTCTCGTGTCCTTTATATCTTACATAATTGTAAATGTGCACAGAAAATATCATTGCTCATTTTGCGTAATTTAAGCCCTGGTGTCCTATTATTAGAACACTTTTTAATTAGTTTACTAATTATCGAAATGATATAATACTTCATATTATAGTTATTTATGTCTATTCAAGCTTATTTAACCTGCAATTTATTTTTTATCTGTTTCCAAATTAAATCAGGGCCGAAGGGGTTAATAAAAAAATAATAATGTAATACCGATTTTTGTGTCCATTTTCGATATTGTATCATCGAAAAGTGTACGAAGTTATGCATAAAATTGAACCAAATTTCATATAGATGTTTTTGGCTATGGGCAGAAGCTCCCAGTCGAATTTAGGGATATTACACCAAAAGAAGCGCTGTAATAGCAATTTTTGTGCCCATATTCGATATTGTATCATCGAAAAATGTACGAAGTTATGCATAGAATTGAACCAAATTGCATATAGATGTTTTTGGCTATGGCCAGCAGGTCCCAGTCGAATTTAGGGATATTACACCGAAAGGGGCGCTGTAATAGCGATTTTTGTGTCCATTTTCATTGTTGTATCATCAGAAGGTGTACGAAGGTATGCATAGAATTGAACCAAATTGCATATGGATGATTTTGGCTATAGCCAGCAGCTCCCAGTTGAACGTAGGGATATTCCACCGAAAGGGGCGTCGTAATAGCGATTTTTGTGTCCTTTTTTATTATTGTATCGTCGGAAAGTGTACAAAGTTATGCATAGAATTGAACCAAATTTCATATAAATCTTTTTGGCTAATGCCAGCAGGCCCCAGTCGAATTTATGGACTTTCCGCCGAAAGGGGCGCTGTAATAGCGATTTTTGTGTCCATTTTTATTATTGTATCATCGAAAAATGTACGAAGTTATGCATAGAACTGAACCAAATTGAATATTAGGGCTGGATTATATTTATCAATGTATCGACAAACATTGATATTTTTTAAATATTGCAATAACAATATCTAAACCTTGATTCTACTGATATATCCCAATAAAATAACAATGTTTTGAGCTCACTGGAGTTTTGAACATGACCCTCGAAAAAAGAGCGTAGAATATCTCTTAACCAAATAAAATAATAACTAGGGGGCACAGCCCCCTGCTCACTAACGCTCGCCAATCCCCGTGAAGTACTACGCAAATCCCACTGGGACCGCTACGCGATCTCAGCTCGCTTCGCTCGCTCGCCACTATTTGTGTCAACTCTAGCCAGAATAAATGATCATAAACCATTATAACATATTAAATTTACAAATATTGATAAAGTATAAAACAGTATTGGAAAACTTTGTTGAAAATGTAAAAAAAATGTATTTAGATGGTGCAAATGGTTTTAAATCTCTGTAACATTATGCAATTTAAAATTTTTGAAATGCAAAATAATAAACTGAAAAAAGTACCTTGCGAATAGAATTAATTTAAATCATAAATCGGTACTACTTGGTTATTCCGTCGGCCAAAAATCCATCGCAGAACTATAAGATTAAATGCCAATAATGTTTGATCGTAAATGTCACATTCATTTGACTTTAAGTAAGTTACACGTGTTTATGTCGTCAAGTGATTTTTATTTCTACGTTTTATTTGTATTTTTATTAATTTTATACGAATTTATTTGTTCTTTCGTTATTTAAAATAAAAATTATGTCAATTTGTATACTTTGGCGATTTATTTAATTTGGCGAAATTGGTCAACTAGCCCATAAATCATTATAACATATGAAATTCACAAATATTTTCAATGCATAAAACAATAATGTAAAACTTTGTTGAAAATGCAAATAAAATTACATTTAGGTGGTAATACTAAACATATTTTATCAAAAGTTTGGCAGTGTGACTTGTTGATCGCCATTGAGAAAGCTAAGCTGACTGGAAATTGATACCGTTTAAATTTAAATGGCATAAAGTGTCCGATGGTGTCCTTCTCCTTTCATTTTGCCTATAGTATTGAACAGCACGGCTTAAATTCATTTAAAATTATAATAAGACTCTGTAAAAGATTCTACGCATAGGCGTAACCAGCCTTTTGAACGGGAGTGGGGGGGCAAACTTTTTAACCTGAATATGTTGGATACAAACAATATCTTATATAGTAAAACCTGCTAAAACGGAACCCCATGAAACCGGTCGAATTTCGGTTTTAGAGAGGTTTTCCTCTTAGAATTCATAATTGTGTGGTATTTCTTTTACAAAGGGCTCAAGCGCGATTTTTGTTTGCGTGAGGGGGTGTGAGAAGGAGTTCAAAACATCAAAACTAAATCTAATGGCCAAAAAAAAAAAAAAAAAAAAAAAAAAAAGATATGTAAATTTCCTTTCAGCAGTGAAATAAGACAATGACTATAAGTATGGTCACAAGTGTAAAACCTTTTGGCACCCTAACTTCTTATAAAGATTAAACAATTAAATAAGAAAGAGAAATCATGCGTCAAGCATAGATTATGAAACACTTCCCAACACATTCAGAATAATGTAACAAAACTGCACCGTTTAATAAGTTAAAATATTGTGTCTAATTCAACCACATGGAAACGCATGACACATTTGGAAACCCAATTTCAGCTGTTCCCATCTACAATCGGAAAATTATCTGAATTCTTCGTATAGGATTAAAACAGTTGAATTTAAAAGCGCATGCCAAAATTGAAAACGCACTTCAGCAATTATTGCTGAAAGACAGTAATGTAACCGATTTCTTTTGTGTGTCCCTGTAAATGAACAATAAATGCTATGAATTCCCCATTCTATAGTAATCATCTTGTAGTGAAATTCTGTGATTTATATCAGTTTCAATACATTTGAAACAGCGTAATCTCATTAAAATACTCTGCAAACGATTTTTCCCCATATACCATAATGCAATGGAATTCTTTTGGGTAGACCTGTAAATGAAATATTAATTCCACATACCTCATATGCAATACCAAACATGGTTAGGTGACCCAAAATAAGGATTACCAATTGCATGAAAATCCGAGTATGTTTACGGGAGTTAGAGCGTGGACAGACGGACATTCAAACCGAATGCATAAACACTTTTCAACTTCGTTGGGAAGTGTTAAAAAGGCCTTTAATCATGCTGGAAACTTCTATACGCACAGGGAGGGGCATTGCATGAGACCTAACATTATCTAAGTCAAAGTCTTGTAGATGAAATTTCGCAGGATGATAAATCTCAGATAGTACCTGCTGTACACCAGTACATACCCACGAAAGTTTTTCAGAATGTGATTACATGACTTCTTAGGAATCACCGGGGAAGAACTAAGAAATTTTGGAGGAAAGTGCATATAAATACCGTAATTTAGGGAAGAAACGCCGCACCTGCCGTAAACGCCGCACCCGCGATTATGAGGCTAAAAAGCAAAAAAATTATCGTAAACGCCGCACATGGCGTAAACGCCGCATTCGCGATGAGCTTAATAAGCGGAAAAATCGTAAATTTCAGACCGATCCTTTATACATAATGAAGCTAATATTCATTTAATAAAATCAACTTCCATTAATATTAATTACAATTAAAAATTTTTTTTACAAAAGTTTAAATTTTACACATACCTTGTTAATCTCAAAGACAAAAGTTGGAACATATTTTTAACTCAGGAGACTTCTTTTCTTTGGATTCTCATTCAGTTTGTTTTCTCTGATAGGAACCTTGTTTTGATCAGAGGAGACATCAGTTGAATTTTTTTATCCATCCAGAGCGCGGGACGCGGACCCTTCTCCTCATGGCGCTCCACGTTTTTTAAAGTGGTTGGCGTCCACTTGGCACGCTTTTTATCAGTGGGTCGCATCCACTTAAAATTCAGACTCACTCAAAGCCTTCAAAATCACTGTTTTCACTGTCCGAATTTAAAAAGTGAAGAAATTCTTCATTTAATTCAGTATCTTCATCACTCAGAACATCGTGATGTTCTTCAACGGAAATTTTTGAGATTATTTCCGCCTTGGAAAAACCCGATTTAATTGTGTCAGGCGATACTTCACTCCAGGCTTGTGACACCCACCGAGCTACTTCTTCATATGAGGCTCTCTTAATGTTCCCATTTTTTGTATATGAGTGATTTTCACTCGCCATCCATGTCTCCCAATGCTTTCGGACATGGCTTTTAAAGCTTTTGTTGACTGCTACATCCAGTGGCTGGAGGACTTTTGTTAGGCCGCCTGGAATAACTGCCAAAGGAGCAGAAGCTCTTTTCGCCTCTATTTTGACCGAGTCCAACAAATGTGCCCGCATGGAGTCCATAATTAAGATGCCTTTTGGTTGGAAAAAAGCCCCTTTACGCTTGCGCCAGATTTCATTAATCCAGTCAAGCATTATCTTCTCACACATCCAGCCCTTCTCGTTACATTTTATTACGACATCATTTGGGAAATTTTCTTTGGGTAACGTTTTCCGCTTGAAAATTATCATCGGCTTTAATTTATCCCCATTGGCAGCGCAGGAAAGCACGCAGGTAAATGATGTCTTTTCGTGGCCAGTAGTCATGATTGAAATTGATTTTTCGCCAGTTTTATCAATTGTTCGGTTAGGCGGGCAATCAAACGTCAGAGGTACCTCATCCATATTTATGATTTGAGGCTCTTTGACTCCTGTTTCATTAATCAAGTCTTTTACAAATTGTAAAAAGGATTCTTTTTTTTCTTTCCAGTCATCTGGAAGATTCTGTCCAACTGTTGTTTTACTACGTACAGACAATTTTTTACGTGACATGAATCGATGGCACCAATTTGAATTTCCATTGAAATTCAAAATTCCCATGTTTGTTGAAATTTTTTTGGCTTGTATACGGATTTTTACCGTTGATATGGGATGTCCTTTTTCTCGTTCGTCTAAAATCCACTTCTCTAACACATCTTCTAGCTCAGGCCAGTGTGCGATTCCACTCCTTCTCGCCCGTTTTGCTTTCGGCATACTTTCTAATGACGCTTTCTCTGACCGCCATCGACGAATGCATCTTTCGTCCACTCCAAAATCACGTGCTGCTGCTCGATTCCCTGTATTCTCGGCTCTTTCAACAACTTAAAGCTTAAAAGCAGCCGTGTAGCTCATGTGACGTTTGGGAGCCATATCGTAAGGAAAACTAAATTAGCAAGGATCAAAAACAAATAAAAGCAGTCACACTTTTCTACGCTATGCGAAGCACCTTGCAAAAAAGCAGGAAAAAATGTGAAAACGGCCACGACCGCGTTTGAAAAACACGTTTGACCGGAACTGGATCAAGATCAACCCACTTTCAAAAGGGGTGATTAGAGAGCGTATAGCACCATCTCTTGCCATAATTCGGAAATATTGTACGATTTTTTTCTTTTGACGATAGTGAAAATGAAAATAAAAAATCGTAAACGCCGCACCCGGCGTAAACGCCGCTTTCAAACTTTTTTAACTTTTAAACACATAAACGCCGCGGCGTTTCTTCCATAAATTACGGTAATTATTATAATATTATAAATAATTACAATATTCATTAATAATTCATGTTTTTACCTCAGAATGCGTCCAATGTATTAGGTAAAGCAGGTCATGATAATACAGTAGACGCTCGATTTTACGAACTCGAGTGGACTCATATAATGTGTTCATAAATGGGAATAACATTAGTTCAATGGGATGCTGGTCGGGACCAAGTACATCAGTTCGTAAACACAAAGAATTCGTAAAAAAGAGGTTTGCAAAATCGAGCGTTTATTGTATACACTAAATTTTGTCAAGGTGATAAAAATTATATTATCATGATGCGACTGTAATAATAAAGATAGGTGCGTGTGTACGCGCGCGCGCTGAACTCTGAATAAACAATGCAGTCCTTACAGCCGCAAGATTTCACAGGAAAATACCTGTTTGACTGAAGTCATGCATATCGAAAACAATTTCTGGAATTTTTTAATTAATTTTTTATGCGAATTTTTTCAAATTAGTAAAAAAGAATCCGATCTATATATTTTATCCAGTAAACTTTGTCTTCTTCTCAATAAAGTTTTTCCGAGATTCTTACAGCGATTTTTCAATTTGTAACAATTTTTTATGTTATTTTTAGAGGTGTTTTTTTCACGTTCCTAAAAGGAGCACGGTTTAAATATTTTACCCAATTAGTTAATTTCGTTCCCTGCTGTTTTTTAATCTTTTCCGAATTTTTAATGCGAATTTTAGCGGGGTTTTTTTGCACATTTTTTTTACTTTTTTTGAAACAGAAAAACACTCCGGTAATTTTTACAATTGCCGTGATTAAATTCGAATTGGAAGAATGCCAAATCAGTTCATATAAGAAAACTGAAAATTTAATTTGGTTCGAAAAAAGAAAAGTCCTTCCGGCCAGTGCCGGGAGGAAGAGGTAGCTTTCATAATCCTTATATAAAAAAAGCCAAATTATATCATTCAAACACACGAAGCTCAATTTAGTGGAAACCGAATATAGGAGATTCAATACTAATTTTTATCAATATAATGAATGAGAATTTCGCGAAATTAGTCAGCTTTATCCAAGCTGCTTTTCTTTAAAGTAACATATATTTGGCTGCCAAATTCGGCAATTTCTTAAAGTGCCTGTCATTTTAAGACAACATGGTGGATGAGGCTAAGCAGTGAACTTGGTCGAGACCTTAGTAATTGCTGTGCACATGCTCACTCACATCGGAATCGGTTAATATATAGGAGTGCTGTCGCACGCAAAAAATCAGATTTTTCAAAATGTCACCCACAATAGAAATTGAAACTGCTATATCTGAGCCATTTTTTAAGGTAAAGACAAACAAAAAATGCTCCTGAATCCTTATATCAAGGTCAAATGCTTAAGAAAGAAACCTTTTTCAATTTCTAATTTTTTTGCACCTCACTTTAAATATATATATATATTTTAATTTAATGGTCGCCATTTTGAAACAAGATGGCTGATGAATCTGGCCAGCGAACTTGGTCGAGGTGTTGATGTATACTATCCACATGCCTTCTTACATCGAAATAGGTGAATACGTGTGTTATCGCGTGATAAATACAAGATCGTTTCAAAATGTTAGCCATGCTAGAAATTCAAAGTGCTATAAATCAACCATTTTTTAAGATATAAACAAAAGAACAAATTTTCAGAAACAAAAACTGCTCCGGAATCTTTGTATCAAGGCCAAACACATAAAAAATCTTTTTCATTTTCCAATTGTTTAATACCTCATTTTGAATTTTAAATTTAATTTTTTTTAAATGGCAACCCTTTTGAAACAAGATGGCGAATGAAGCTGGCCAACGAACTCGGTCGGGACATTGGTATGTACTATGTACAGACCAAGTTACATCCAAATAGGTTCATAATTACGCCTGTTATCGCGTGACAAAAATCAGGTCGTTTTAAAATGTCAGCCACGCTAGAAATTCAAAATGCTATAACTCAGCCATTTTTTAAGATATAGACGAAACAAAAACTGTTCCAAAATCTTTGTATAAAGGTCAAATACATAAGAAAAAATATTTTTCCATTTTCAATTTTTTGGAGCCACATTTCAAATTTTAAATTTTTTAAAAAATTTTAAATGGCCGCCATTTTGAAACAAAATGGCGGATGAAGCTGGCCAACGAACTCGATCGAGAGATTGGTATGTACTATGTACACACTGAATTACATCCAAATCGGTTCATAAATACGCCTTTTATCGCGTGACAAAATTCAGGACGTTTCAAAATGTCAGCCACGCTAGAAATTCAAAATGCTATAACTCAGCCATTTTTTAAGATATTGACGAAACAAAAACTGCTCCGGAAACTTTGTATAAAGTTCAAATACATAAGCAAAAAATATTTTTCCATTTTTAATTTTTTGGTACCACATTTCAAGTTTTAAAATTTTTTAAAAATTTTAAATGGCCGCCATTTTGAAACAAAACGGCGGATGAAGCTGGCCAACGAACTCGGTCGAGAGATTGGTATGTACTATGTACACACTGAATTACATCCAAATCGGTTCATAAATACGCCTTTTATCGCGTGACAAAATTCAGGACGTTTCAAAATGTCAGCCACGCTAGAAATTCAAAATGCTATAACTCAGCCATTTTTTAAGATATAGACGAAACAAAAACTGCTCCGGAATCTTTGTATAAAGGTCAAATACATAAGAAAAAAATATTTTTCCATTTTTAATTTTTTGGTACCACATTTCAAGTTTTAAAAATTTTTAAAAATTTTAAATGGCCGCCATTTTGAAACAAAACGGCGGATGAAGCTGGCCAACGAACTCAGTCGAGACATTGGTATGTACTATGTACACACCGAATTACATCGAAATCGGTTCATAATTACGGGAGTTACAGTGTGACATAGGTCAGATATATTTATATATATATATATATATATATATATATATATATCAATTTTGAACGGAGGGTGGTTTCGGGGTCTGGGGGTCATGATCGATGAAAATATACCAAAATTTTTTGAAATCGCTTTCCTCCGAACGGCTGCAATAGGTAGCTTTTTTGAAAAGAAAGCTACCTAAAAATCGCGATAATTCAGGATTCGTTTGTTTCGAGACGAAAGTGATCGTAGCCTGGTTGGGGGTACGTTGCCGTAGGCAGCACCCCCCCCCCCCGAAATCCTAGATTTCTTTAATTCTATGTTCGTTTAAAAAAAAGCAACCAGCGAAACTTAACTAGTAATGAAGTTTTCTTTGAGGGGCAGGGTTTGAAATAACGGGCGGGGTCGCGCGATTTGTGCACAGAAAAGGAAAGTCCCGCATGATAAAAAAGCTGTGCAGTATTTGCGCCCTCAAAATTCTTTCACAGATCTGTGATTCTTCAGGGAGTATTTTGAAATTTTTTTTAAGTCCGTGATTTTTATTTCTTTTGTGGAACTTCTCAAAATCAATTCGTGACTCGGTCCCGGAAAAAATTTAGAATTTCTTCAAACGATAGTGAAAAATATCGTGAATTTCGGTAAATGAGTGCAGAAAGAAATCGCGAATTTCGTCAAAGATTGTCAAAAAAAATCGCGAATTTCGATAAATGACGAGAAAATGTTGCAAATTTCATCAAAAAGTCGCAGAAAAGAGTAGAGGATTTTGATAATTGGCACGGAAAGTATCAAGAATTTTCCCGATCGGTCGCTCAAAACTGTCGCGAATTTCGACAAATGACCCCTGTAAAAAAATCAGTTTTGTGAATAGGTCGCCAAAAAAAAATTTCGTCAAAGGATCCCGGTAAAAACGAGAATTTCGTCAAAGGATCGCAGAGAGAAAATGCGAATTTCGTCAAAAGATTGCTAAAGAAAAAAGCGAATTTCGTCAAGAGATCGTATAAAGAAAACACGAATTTCATCGAAGGATCGTGCTGAAGAAATCCCAATTTCGTCAAAATATCGCGGTAAAAAATGCGAATTTCGTCAAAGGATTGCGGTGAAAAACACGAATTTTGTCAAAGGTTAGTGGTGAAACGTGCAGATTTCGACAAAAAATCGCGTAGAAAGACGTGAATTTCTTCAAATGATTTTGGGAAAAATTGTAAATATCATGAAATGATTGCAGAATAAAATCGTGAATTTCGTCAAAATTTACTGCACTGGGCTAAAAGATTGAAACCAGGACTTTTTCCTAGTTTCAAAAGAACTCCGCGAAACGAGAAGAGACTCCAAAAATCGCATAAAAATTTTCAGAGTAAAAAAATTACTATATTGACTTGAAAGACTGCAACCATGTTCCTTTTACGAATGTCAAAATAGGGTTGCGAAACACGAAATTCAAACAACCAACCAACTCCAGATTAATTTTAATTTTCAGTGCTATTATTTCTCACTTTCAAAGGAGGCAGGGTCTGTGCACCCCCACCTTTCCCCAGGGTAATCGCATTTTAGAATTACTGTTTCTCATCTGCATTCCCTTTCAAATTTTTTTGCTTCTTTCTAGACTTTAGGCTGCGAAATCAAAGAGACAAATAATTTCTGTTTCTATCCTCGTCAAGAACTTGCATTGATTTCTCATGAAATTGCAGAAACATGCAATAGAAAGAACGGTGTTAAAAAAAAAATCTCCCACAAAAAAAGACGTCAAAGTGGGATTATAAAACCTCCTTTTTGACTTACTATAACTAATACAGATTCTTGTAAATATTCTAGTTTTAAAAAAGATAAAGACCATAATAATAATAATAAAAAAAAAGAAAATGGAATTCTTTTTTTTTTTTTTTTATCACAGTTCAAAACTTAGGCTGTTAGTTTTCTGAGCTAAACTAATTGAACTCCGCTTTCACATCTTTTTTCTTTTGTAGATTTCGATTTTTTTTAAATAATTATGTTTGAGGCTGCGCAAGCGGGGGGATGCCGGGAACCCAGGGCACACCCCCCCTGGTTACGCCTATGACATGTTTGGTTATAAAAAAATTTAATAAGCTATCGAAAATGTATACTAAATGTGTAATTTATCGAAAAATGGCCTCCCTAATATTTTTTCGCTCAAACGAATTCCCATACTTTTCCTCCAAAAAAATTCACAACATTCTGAACAATAGTTTCGTCTGTAGACTAAAATATGCTTTATTAATTATGAACATAATGTAAATGAAATTTCTAAACTATCGTAATGCTAAATGTGTCATTTATTCCCTCTGGTGGCGAAACTTTGAACTATTTGTCTGTAGACAACTTTAAAGTAAAGTCGTTTAATTATAGACACACTGTATAGTAATGCAACAAATAAATTTAGTTAAATATTTTAAAGATCTGTCCGATCGTTACGCTATCCATCGTTTGAGAATCGCTGCTCGAGTCAACAGAATGCATCTCTCTGTTCTAAAACTAGTCGGATGTGCCAATCCCAAAATTTTCTTCTATTTCATACATGGTTATATTTCAAAATTCGTTATCACAATACCAAAATCAAATGACAATCTATGTCCTTCATAAGGATTCTAAAGATATGAAATTCCGTGCATTAGTTCTTGAGATAGGACTATCGCTAAAATCGAGTAAATGCTGCATAATGCAGCATGGTTGCGCCATCTGTTTTGTGATTTACACTAAAACCTAATCACCAACAACTCATGTCACCGTCTAACTGAATCTGAGGTTTGATGAAAATCCCTGCATTAGTTTTTGAGATAGAGCTATAGCGGAATTTGAGAAAAATGCAACATAGTAGCGCCACCTGTTGCACGATTTGCAAAAAAAACAAAAAAAAACTAGTATGTTTTGGCCATCACAAAACTTTCTTCTATATAAATCACGTCAATTAAATCCTTTAAATAGTACAAGAAATAACAACGTTTTAGCATCAATTCATATAAAGTATATCTGAATTTGAAGTTGGATGAAAATTCGTGCATTAGTTCTTGAGATAGAGCTATAGCGGAAATTCTGAAAAAATGTAGCATAGCAGCGCCACCTGTTGGGCGATTTACACCAAAAGTAAACAGCACTAAACTATATCAAGGTACACCTGAATCTGAAGCTTGTTGAAAATCCAAGCATTAGTTCTTGAGATAAAGCTATTGCAGAAGTCGCAAAAAATACAGCATAGCAGCGCCACCTGTTGAGGGATTTACACCAAAAATTAAACAGCAGTAATTTATACGTCAATCCATGTCAAGGACTAACTAAATCTGAAGTTTGATGAAAATCCGTGCAATAGTTCTTGAGATACAGCTCTTGTAGAAATCGTGAAAAATGCAGCACAGCAGCGCCACCTGTTGGGAGATTTATACCAAAAATTAAACAGCACTAATTTATATCAGGGACTAACTAAATCTGAAGTTTGATGAAAATTCGTGCATTTTTCTTGAGTTAGAGCTATTGCGATAATCATGAACAATGCAGCATACCAGCGCCACCTGTTGGGCGATTTTCACAAAAAAGTAATCATCACCAAACTATACCTTGGACTAACTTAATCTGAAATTTTATCAAAATCCGTGCAGTAGTTCTTGAGATATAGCTATTGCAGAAACCGTGAAAAATGCCGCATAGCAGCGCCACCTGTTGGGCGATTTTCACCAAAAACTAATCAGATCCAGTTTATATCAAGGTCTAACTAAATATGAAATTTTGTGAAATTCCGTGCATTACTTCTTGAGATAGAGCGCCCACAAAATTTTTGTCACATACAGACTCACAGACAGAGTGACAGAGTGACAGAGTGACGGAGTGACAGAGTGACAGACAGACTCACAGACAGACATTTTCTAAAAACCATCAAATCGTGTTCTGGGCATTCTAAAACGTATAAATCCGTCGAAAACCGGAAGTCGAAATTTTTCACGAATCCAATACTTTCTTCTTGTAAAGATAGAAGAAAGTAAAAAACATAATCAGTACAAATATTTACCAAGGTATACCGGAAGCTGAAAATTCATTCATTAGTTCTTGAGATAGAGCTATTGCGGAAATCGTGAAAAGTGCAGCATAGTAGCGCCACCTTTGGGGCGATTAACACCAAAAACTAATCAGCACCAATATACATCAGGAACTAACGCAATATAAATTTTTATTAAATTCCGTGCATTAGTTCTAGACATGAAGTGCAAACAAAATTTGTGTCACAGACTCACAGACAGACATTCTGTAAAAACATATTTTTCGTAATCTCCGACCTCTAAAACGTGTAAATCCGTCGAAAACCGGAAGTTGAAAATTTTCACGAATCCAATACATTTTTCTTGTAAAGATAGAAGAAAGTAAAACGTAACTAACGCTGTCACAGACGCAGTAAATGGATTTTTTGTGACCTAGTCTTTCTTCGCTAATATTAAGAAAAGTACTGCACACAAAAATATTAAAATTGGTAGTATAGTCTGTCTCAAAAGTTTATGCACTCTTCAAATATGGTTTAAAATAATTGAAGAAGATAATATATAAACCAATTTACAATAAATACTCGATATTTAATCAAAATCTAATAAAATAAGCAGTTTTGTTGGTTAAAATAAAAATTACATTTAATTTTTATTTAATTTACCTTTTTTTCGGAAGGAACACTGTCTCAAAAGTTTAAGCACTTTATGCAATTTTTTTTGGAAACACGGGATTAGATGGGTGTAATGCGGCTGTATGACGTCATTTTCCAATTTTATAAAAATATAAAAGTGAAAAAATCATTTTCACTCGTTTTAAAAATGCCGAAGGGCAAAGAATTCACAAAAGGTGAGATTTAAAAGTTTTTAATTTGAAATCACAAAATAAAGCTGTTTCTTAAATTTCAAAAATTTTAAAATGATCAAAGCAATGTATCTATATCAAGTACTCTCTAGAAATGATAATTTCAACCGGAAACCAAGATGTGGATGACCACGTATGACGTTTGTTTAGACGGATAGAAGAATACGGCGATTCCTGTTTAGATAAAATATGCCCATACAGCAAATTAAAAATAATCTCTGTGTACAGGTGATCAAAGATACTGTACATAGACGAATTAAAGAATGTGATTACATCATGCTAAAGAAAATGGCTTACAAACCATGTTTCAAACTACAACACTAACAAGAAAGAATGACCTGGGCTAGTAAACATATGTCCTGCGGGGACAAGTGGCTCACTATTTTATTCAGTGATGGTAAAAAATGGAACTTAGATGACCCTGATGGGTTGAACATGTATTGGCATGATCTCCGAAAGGAATCAAGAAGTTTTTTTCAACAGGTAGCAAGGTGGTAAGCATGTTATGGTTTGAAGGGTATTCGGTTTCAACAGCCTGCCCTCTCTGGATTTTCTAAACGGAAGACAAAACTTCAAAAATATCAAGAGATGCTAAACCAACATTTCCTTCCATTCAGTGACATTTTGGGGGGCCCTGAATGAATTTTTGAATAAGTTAATGTTTCAATCTACATATTACATACTACATATACGTGGCTTTCTCAGACAATTTTTAAATTCTTGACTCGCCAGCTTTAATTCCCCGTATAAACTCGATTGACAATGTCTATGGCATTTTAACCCTTTATGTTTACAGCAATTCAAAACAATATGACTCTCTTGAAGAATTCAGAGGAGCCATAGAGAAAGCATGATACTCTTTGCTACCAGAAACCCTATAAAAACTAATAATTTCGATATACGCACATTTATTTGAATTAATCTGAAATCACGGAAGAATAATTTGTATGTAAAAGTTTTGTAAAAATGATAAATGTAGTTGTTTTTGCCATTGTGCATAAACTTTTAAGACAGTTTTATTTTTAAAAAATTTAAATAAATATTTTTTACAAATATGTCATTTAAATTTTTTTACTTTTGATATCATTTATTTAAAGGAAGTTGCGAAATATACATATAAAAAAATGTTATTTATTTTAACTTTTTATTATTCATTAAAAATCAACATTTTATGCTTGTGCTTAAACTTTTGAGACAGACTATATTATAGACAAATGCTTGATAAACACGCTGAATCAGACAGTTTTTAAATCAAAGAATTATTTTAAGAGATATTTATTGTTAACGTTAGTAAAATTGTTCCATTAAAAAAGTTTTATAGCAGCAAAAACTATACATAGGAATTTAATTTTTTTTTCTTAGGATAGAATTAGAAGCATCCGGTGTGCAGACTGCATTTATTTTTTTTAATTTCACTAATTTTTTGAGGGTTAATTTCCATCTTAAATTCACATTTTTAGCATTTCAAGAGAGATTTTTTACATATTTTAGAAAAAGTTATTATTTTAAATTATTGTCAATTGTAAAAGCAGCGCAAAGAATAATATTTCCTTCAAATTAAAAATTTATTTACACGTAATTATTATAAACCGAGAAAAAAACTTTCAAATTAGAGCTACAAATTACGTATTAAAAGCAGGAAAATATTGAAAATTACGTCATAAAACCTATTTATACACGTGAATATTAAAAGAGAAAGAAAAGTTTTAAATAATAAATTCATTTATATAAGTTAAAAGCCGTAAATAGAAGAAATTACGTCCTATTTAAAATGGCCAATTATTAATATTGCCAAGCAGTTTGAATTTAAAAATATATTTACACAAGATATTTTTTTCATATTTTCAGACGATCTTTTAAACTTCAGTTGTGAATTCTAAGGCAGCGCAAATAATATTTTCTTTCTATTTCTCTTTTCCTTTCTATTTTAAGTATTTTCTTTCACATGGTTAATAAAAAGAGAAAAAAAACTTTAGTGAAAATTACATCAAATTAAAAACGGTACATTTAAAATGTCTTATTTAAATCAAGTTTCTTATAGTTTTATTAAAAAAATACCAGGAAGCAAAGACTCTGTTTACATAGCTCATTTTATATTAGCTTTTTTAAAAATATTTAAGTAATCTTATTCAATCAAATATGAAACCAGCAAGTAGATGTTTAACAGCAGCTAATCCGGTCTTAAAATTCTCCAATCAAAAGGAATTGAATGGAAACCCGTTTACAGGAAGATCGCCATTGTTTTTTTTTTTTTTTTTTTTTTTTTTTTTTTTTTTTTTTTTTATAGTTCAATCTTCCGCAATCTTATTACAGCCGACCAAATTAGCGTATTTTTAGAGTTTGCGGTGTCTCAATGGGGTTGACGAGCGTATCATCTCGTCGGGGACAGAGCCCCATGGTTCAGAAAAATAAAATAAATTTGATTTGAACGAAAATTTAATTATATGAATGCAGCAATCAAGGATTTAAAAGCTTTAAAACCACACACCTTAATATAATTCGCCCCCGGAATGCATTCCAGGACACTCGATTGGTAGTTTCTGCCATATTTCAAGTCCGTAACCAAAAGATCTTACAAGCAATCTGCTGTATGTTATTAAAAAACCACTTAAACTAATCTATAATGAAAAGCGAGTAAATTTCTTATGATAATTATAATTAATTAGTGGAATTAAGAACGAGTCTCTTTGTTTTTTTCTTCATTTTGTTTCTTCTATTTCAAGACAAGAGCGCTGACGATCGAGTTATTTTATACTCAGTATTTTTAATTAAAGTTGAGAAATTAATTACAATGGACGGAAATGAATGGTCATCCATTCATTCGTTCGTTACTTATTGCATAGAAAATTCATGATTAATTAATAAGTTATTGTTAATTTGATTCCATGTATCCATGAAAATCTCGGAATCCGATTTTTAATAACACATAAAGAATGAAAATGGCAACGCGGAGGGAGATTGTTTATTGTATTTTATCTTAATATTATGTAAAGGAAGAAAGGAAGGCTAACGGAAATAAACAGTCGGCTCTGAAGGGGGAAAAATGCAATTAAAAATATACATCAAAACAATATGACTGTTCTGTTCATTTTCATTAAGAAAAATAAAAGTTTAAATATTAAGTTAGAAAAATCCTAAAAATTCACCTGTTCGAAAGTATTGTAATGGAAATCTTTTTCGACGGATTTACACATTTTACGGGTCAGAGATACCGAAAAACATGTTTATACAAAATGTCTGTCCTCTTCGTATCATCGAAAAGTACATTAAGTTATGCATAGTATTGAATCAAATTTCGTATACTTTTTATTGGCTATGACCAGCATGTCCCACTTGAATTTAGAATATTCTGTCTAAAGGGGGCACTGTAATAGCGATTTTTGTGCCATTTTCTTTAACGTGCCATCGAAAAGTGTTCGAAATTATGCATAGAATTGAACCAAATTTCATATAGATGTTTTTGGATATGTCCAGCACGTCCCAGTTGACCTTAAGGATATTCCACCGAAAGGGGCGCTGTAATAGCGATTTTTGTGCCCATTTTCATTATTCTATAATCGGAAAGTGTACGAGGTATGCATAGAATTGAACAAAATTTCATACAGATGTTTTTGGCTACGGCCAGCAGGTACGTCGAAACTTGGGACATTCTACCGAAAAGAGCGCTGTAATAGCGATTTTTGTGTCCATTTTCATTATTGTATCATCGAAAATTGTACGAAGTTATGCACAGAATTGAATTAAATTTCATATAGATGTTTTTGGCTATGGTCAGCAGGTCCCAGTCGAATTTAGGATATTCCACCGAAAGGGGCGCTGTAATAGCGATTTTTGACCCATTTTCATTATTGTATCATCCGAAAGTGTGCGAAGTTAGCATAGAATTGAATTAAATTTAATATAAATGCTTTTGGGAATGGCCAGCAGGTCCCAGTCGAATTTAGGGATATTCCACCGAAAGGGGCACTGTAATAGCGATTTTTATGTCCGTTTCCATTGTTGTATCATCAGAAAGTGTGCGAAGTTAGCATAGAATTGAATTAAATTTAATATAAATGCTTTTGGGAATGGCCAGCAGGTCCCAGTCGAATTTAGGATATTCCACCGAAAGGGGCGCTGTAATAGCGATTTTTGACCCATTTTCATTATTGTATCACTGTAAAGTGTACGAAGATATGCATAGAATTGAATCAAATTTTATACAGATGTTTTTGGCAATGGCCAGCAAGTCCCAGTCCATTTTAGGGATTTTCCACCAAAAGGGGCGCTGTAATAGCGATTTTTGTGTCCATTTTCATCCTTGTCTCATCAGAAAGTGTACGAAGTTATGCATGGTATTGAATCGTATTTAATAGATGTTTTTAGCTATAGCCAGCTGGTCCCAGTTGAATTTAGGGGTATTCCACCGAGAGGGGCGCTGTAATAGCGATTTTTGTGTCCATTTCCATTATTGTACCATCAGAAAGTGTACGACGTTATGCATAGAATTGAATCATATTTAATATAGATGTTTTTGGCGATGGCCAGTAGGTTCCAGTCGAATTTAGAGATATTCCACCGAAACGGGCGCTGTGATAGCGATTTTTGCGTCCATTTTCATTATTGTATCATCGAAAGTGAACGAAGTTCATATAGAATTGAACGAACTTTATATATACGTTTTTGACTATGGGCGCCAGTTGAAAAGGGCGATATTCCCCCGGAAGAGGGCGAAGTAACAGTGACCTTTATGCAATTTCTTGATTTTTCGTAATTATGTTGTAAATAGGCTGCTCACGCAGTAACGGGAACTTCGCATTCAGCTAACCCCGCTATTCTTAAGCAACTGACAGACAGCAGAATAACGAAAAATATTAATTTTATAAATTATTATGATCGAGATCAACTTGTTTTCACTCCGATTAATAAAATGAAGCAGAAATTTATTATAAAAATCAAAGTTGGTGTAGTGCTGAAGTAATATTATCGAAGCATTAACATGTGTAATAACTTTTTGAAATATTAACATGTGTGAGAAAGAAGAAAGTTTTGGGATTGGTTTTGCCAACACAATTATTTTACTGATTCTGTAGCCCACCTTAAAGTGAATATAAGCGACTCGTTTTGAAGGAGTGAATCCGCCTTTCTCAGGTAAAATATATGTACTACTATCAAGTCAGCAGGAGCAAAACTGTTTCTGCTGTTTTAGTAGTAGCACACACTTTTTTTCTGAGGAAGAAGCGTTCATTCCTTCGAAACACGTCGTTAGTATTAATTTTATAGTGTGTTTTAAAAGTTTTAGAATATTTAATCCGTACTATCATCTGAATCATCATCACTGTCACTGTTCTGATCACCAGATACATTGAGAGATGGAGTTTTAAACAAATGTAGGGCTTCTCGTGGCAGATGTTCTAACTTTTTATTTCTTTTCATTTGTTTCTAGTGATCACTGGATCAGAACTTAGAAGTAAAAAATTGAAAATATCTCTGTTAGTTTTTTTTCGGCTGCACTTTCTCCAATAGTACTCTCTGTATCTTTTAAAGTCTTTATTCCTGGCTTCTTGTGCTTCCTCAGGCATCTGTCCTATGAGCAACAGAGCCGAACTTATAATTTCTGGTCCGTGAATCAAATACTTGTGGGGCATGTCGGGGGCATGTTGTACCATGAATGCTTCAAGACAAAATATCTGGCTGTATCATGCGTAAATACACGATAGTTTTCTACATGTATCTCATATGTACTGGATATTTCTATAAAGATAATATGTAGGATTTTTTTAATCAAATCTACATCAATTTCTGTGATCTGAGCATAAAGTTCTTGATTTTGAAAAAATCGCCTGGCAGTGTTGCCATCGTTTGAAGTATCATCGTCAAAAGACATTCGAATATACGTATCCATCCACGGAGCACTGATAGGTCGAATTCTAAATTCTCAGTTTTTATATCTCTGGATATCATTTTATCAATTTTGTTAAACTGTTTTGACGTTGCGCCACATATGAAGCATGTCATAGTTGAACTTGTTTCTGTCAGAACGTTACAAACCTTACCGTCACCATGGGAAAAATTAACTAGTGATTTATTTATACTTTTCTTGATTTAATTGCTACATCACTATCTTGAATATTTTTACCCGCCTGCCAAGAAGGGTTATGTGTTTCACGCGTATCTGGGTATGTGGATTTCTTTATACCATTGAAAGATCCCAACGGCTGGATAGATTTTAAAGAATGAGGTCTCTATCGATTTCTCTTAACCATCCGATGGTTATGGGCTGGTTTTTTTTTATAAATTCAAAATGGCGGCCGTAAAATACAAAATGGCGGTGGAGACGAAAAATTTTTTTACGCACCATATCGAGTGTCATATCATTGGATAGGTCTTTCAAAATGAAGACGATGTTTCATTGACAATTTTACAGTCAGAAGCTCCGTTTAAATATTATACAACCTGGAAGTTGTGTAGGTAGGATCTCTAGCTTTACTGCAACTCTAACCATCATAGACATCTATAGGCCTCATCAAAACAGTGTTTATAGATAGGAACTAACAATTAAACACAGCTTAAAAGTCATCAATACAAGTAAATAAAAAAAGTAGGTAAGTAATATAAAAATAGTTTCACATTGATGAGATATAATTAATTAGTTCGCTTTTTACGCAGTCGGGATTTTTGATTTTCTAAATTTAATTTTTACTTGTTTAGCTGTTCATCCATTTTATTTTTTTTTCCGCAAAGCACAATTTGTTAGATTCCTTCACGAATTCTATTTTAATAGACTTGCAATATCTAGTTGACGCAGGTCGCGGGTTTTCCCATGTAACTCTTTTTTCAAATATTATTCGAATTGCGACTAGAGACGTAATAAATACGGCTGAATCACTGACTTCCGAGTCACAGAAAGCTTGTTTGTATGAGCTATGTCCCGAAGACCCATCAAAACCCCACTTTGATATAAGGCACAACTGCTTTAATTCTTCACTTTCAAGTGATCAAGTCAATAACAGGTTATTGTAATTGTAACAGACGTTCTGAAGTATGATATAGAAGAGCCTGTAATGTAACTGATGCACTAATTTCTGTTACTGTAAGGTTTTTAGGATAACATTTATATATAATTTTTTTGTCTCTTGCACAGTTTTGTAAGAGGGAAATTTTTTTGGGGCACTTCCTACGACACTATACTGTTCGCGAGATAATTTCGCGTCTATTAATACAGTCAGAGCATCTTTTCATGACAAAAGCTGTTCTTGTGATTTTACAGTTTTTGTATAAGCATTTTGATATTTGATAGCTCGCTTTGGACTTGTAGTTACATCTTTTAAAACTTTTGAGGCCTAAATCTCTCCTTCAGATCTTAAACTCATACATGTCGCGTACACTAACGAAGATGTAGAACTAGAATCGTGTAATCGTTTTGCTCTTTGATCGTTCAGAACAACCTTTTAAACGGAATATGAGGCCGGCCACGTTTGCTTTTCAATGCCGCTTCTGTTTACTTTTCAAATACAGGAAATGAAAGCGATTTGTCAAGCCACTCTTTATTAATTCTAAAAAACTTTTCCTTATCTCGACAGGCTTTTGCCCATCGGAATTTATATTGAAATTTAAAACATTTTAACTTCTTTTTTAAGTCTATAGAACTACTACTTTCGCAGTTTGTCCGATTCTCGAGCTCTCTGCCCAAAAAATCATATTGCTTTTCAAAAGTTTTTTTCCGAACGTTTCATGATATTCACAAGTTCTATTCTAGTAATATATAATGTATTTAAATTCGTCCCTAAAAAGCAATATGTAATCACGTTTATGTACGTACACTAACAAAAAATTGAGGATGGTAAACTATAAAATTGACCCTACAATTAAAAAAGGAGCAAGATTTTCTGAAATATTTACCATCCTAAAACTCAAACCTAGTAGGAAAAATTATAGTTGACATTTAACCTGCTTTAACTCATAACTAAAACCTTCAATGTTTCTAGACACTGGGAAATTTTTTTATAAAATTCTCTATTATATATTCTAAACGTCACTTTATCTATAAAAATCATATTAAAACAAATTAAAAGTTAATGTACTTTTGTTACATACCTGAAGTTGAAGTTTCTATAATCAATATTATTTTTAAATTATTACAGCGTGATTAACAAACGAATGTTGAAAAAAAAAATTATTGAATTTTTTTTCATTTATTATCATCGTGCGATATGCTGTTTAACTTCTTATTTTAATGACGACCAAGATAAATTTGCACACTTTTTGATACTATTCAGATGTTTACTGACATCTGAATTAATGTGTCGGTAATTCAAAATAGAATTTCATTTTTTCGATTTTTTGCCAGATTTAAAGGCTTCTTGCCCCACTGTTTGCCATCATGACGTAGATCCAAGCGTGGATCGCAGTTTACACAAGCCCTATGAGAGCTTTCTACCTTTAACCATTCAAGATCTTTGCTCTAGGGAGCTGTATCGTCCACGTTTTCCAACCAGACATATACCTACTCATACCATTTTCGCACATCTGCATCATCGATTAAGCTAAACGGGACATTTCGACACACGAATGATTGATACTGGTTTTCAGAGAACAACACGGACACGTAGACTGGAAGAAGCCGTGCTGTCCGGAGTCGAAAACGACCCAAAGGCGAGTACTCGACGTATTGCAGCACGTGTACGTGCGTCTCAATCCAGCGTTTAGATTATCTTACACGTGAACGAGTTGCATCCCTACCATGTACAACGTGTACAGTCTCTGACCGCCGGCGATTACCAGCGCCGTTTGGACTGGGCACATTGTTTTCGACAGCAGACGGTAGCCGTCCCCAACTTTTTGGGCATGTGCCATGCCTGGATTGCATTTGCGACCCTTTGTTCCTATGTGACTCTTGCTTGTTATCGTCTTCCTAACCTACATATCGATTATTGACAAATAGTTCTGAATCACCCTGTATATATGTTCTGAAGGACTTTTTTTTTAATATTCCGTATTTGTTTAAATGTTTTCTGAGTATGTACTTATGGAGACTTTCCTTGTCAGCTCTTCTACGAGATTTTCCATAGTGCCGCCTTTACTGTCACCCCTCTTACGTAAATTTTTAAAAATAGTACATCAATACTAAAAATTTTAAACTCAGCTCATTTTCTTCTTGGCATGGAGTGCTACTTTCTTCACAAGGTTTGAACACACGACTACTATACTTGAAACCGAACTGCCATCTAGCGGTCATGATTGTAGAAATGTTGCTTCATATTAAATCAGCCAGTGCGTGTTTTCCCCCGTGCGTATCTTTATCCCCAATTACCCTTTTGCACACTTTTACAGGTATTCTAAAACTTTCTTTTAAAAAGATTAGTGCTTTACAAAGATAAAAATATTGAAAAGGGAGGGAATCAGCTGGCACTTTGGTAGAGGCCGGCCTTTCCCTAGGTTTTACCTATTTTACGCCTTAGACTTTGTACATCTTGTAGAGCGTTTCGTTATAGAGTTACGGCCATGTTCATGAGGCAAATCATAGTAAATTCATACAGTTTACATATAAATAAATGACAATTTCAGACACATTAACGTTCAGCCTCAATCATTAGTCGTAAACTGTATGATATTTGTAGAACAGACACATTTTGTAATCTAGTTATCCACAAAGGAAAGATTTAGAAAAATAATATTATAAAGGACAAACGTATCCGTTCGTAACGTTGGCGTCATTTTGACGGTGGCAACAGCAGACGATTAAATTTAACTTTTATTGGAATTTTTAAAACTTCTAAATGCCGCACATTTTCAATTTTTACACCTTCAAATGTGGAAAAAAATGTACTTTCAAATGAAATTTTTTTGAAAACCTTATCTCAATTTATTTGAAAACTGTATCGCAATTTACTCAATTTTTATTGTTTTTAAATTAATTTTGAAGCAGGAATTTTTTCTCAAATCTATCTATATCGTATGCAGATGATTAGGAGAAATAAACACGCTTGCACTTAAACATATAAACAGTTCGTTATCTGTTTCTAGCTTATATTCCATAACGAAATTAAAACATTCATCAATCAATAAATAAAATAGTAAAATATAAATAAAGCACGAATTTAAGACATGTAATCAAACCATAGGAGCTTAAACCACTGAAATGAACAGAATCAAAAAGGATGATTGTAAATAACGATTTCTTCGCCTGTTAAACTGCTAGCGCTTGGTCAATATGAAAGTATCTTTTTTGATAAGTTTCAAAATTCTATTGAATGCATTATTGTAATTTCTCATATAAATACTTTTAGTATCGTTAATGAGCATTTAAAAAAATATATATCATGTAAAAAATCTTTAGAGTTATCATAATATATATATATATATATATATATACTTCACCATTTCAAAATGCCAAAACACCATAACTCCAAAAGGAAGGTGTATATCTGCAAAAATTTTTAACTATAAAATACTTAAAAAACAAGAAAGACAGGTAAAAAACAAAAACAGTCTGTTCTTCTTCAGTGTGAGGACAGACAAAAAACTAACTCCACCCCCACTTTTAAAATTTGCAGGTTTCTGAACACACGTCCATCCCGCATTCAATACTGAAAAACTATTGTCATTTTATTATCCAAATTCCATAAAAAACTAAAATAACCCAAATTAAAACAAAAAAGCATAGTATATATATATAAACCCGTGCAAGGCTTTCTCGCCACAATCTTTGATATTTACTGATACTTTTTCTTTTATTAACTTTTGATTAATTGCATTAAAAAATCAATGTATTTTACAGGATGTAAGAACCTTTCGAAAATACCTCATTTATCACTGTACCTTTAGTATGAGCAGAGAAAAAAGAATGTTCACAACAGAAAAAAATATATAAAGATGGTTTTTACCAATATTCTGTAACCCGGGAAACCCGAGTTTTTTTCCCATTTAAAATAAAGACAATTTAAAGAATAAAAAGTATTTATTAATCATAATATAAAAAGATATGCTAATAAAACTGTTTTTTCATTTTTATTTTCTCATTATTTTTTATTGAACCTTCATGTGACACCATCCTAGTCCATGTTCTCTTCAATCCAGCCCACGAAAGGTGCTACTCTGGTGTAGACTCCGGGATATTCCCTCCGAGCACAACCTTCTCCGAATGAAACGATTCCTATCAAAGTGTAAACTCCTCTTTTATCTTTCTGCACGAGAGGACCACCTGAATCATTCTGAAAAACAAAAAAGTAAAGCATAGAATCTTAATAAAAACTAGTTGAAAACCCGCGCATGTACAGTATGTCAATAAAAGAATGTCCCAGTTGTAAATTTTAATAGTATCAACCGTAAGCGTTGTAGAGTGTTAGTTCAAGGTCACAAATAATGACCAACTCAAACAGTTATAGATAAGTGCATGCGCGAGAACCGCTTTGTTATTGACTCACCTGCAGTCACATACGCAAATTGGCGACTCCTCAAGGCTGCCACAAGCGACTATTTTTGTATTCTATTGGCACCAATATTTTTAAAATATAAATTTTGTAGTATATTTCGTATGAAATACTGCCTATTACATTCTCCCCTATATTGGAATTTCTGAAAAAGTTTTGGAGATCTACACCGATCATAACCATTAGAACCCAAAACCACCCTCAGTAAAAGAATTTTTATATATATATATATCACTTTTTTATGGACACGATAATGTTATAGAATATTTAACAATATTCTTGTTTTGACAAATTCAGGTGTTATTAGAAAATACCACCCCCCCCCTTTTTGTATAACATTGTACGCTTTCGTTTTAAATTATTAATTTTCTTCAATTAATATACTCCCCTTTTCCATAAAAAAAGGGTCAGTCTAAATTTAATCTTTTAATCTTTATATTTTAAAAATATAACTTAATGCCATAGCATTCCTTTTCTCAGTTTAAAATCTAGAAAAATATATAGTATTTCCTTGCAAACAACTGCTAAAGTACGTGTATCTAAGTTTTTATCTGCAAACAGAAGTACAATGCAGAATGCCCCTTCCCTCTTCCAGGAAAAATGCAACATTCCTTAGTTAACCTTGGATATGGTCATGTATGTGCAAACCTTAGAGGAGGAATTGAAATTATATTAGAAGTCTATGTATATATATTAGAAGTCTATGGTGCAAACGGTCAATCTCCCCCAATATAGAGTTATATTGCCATAGCAACAGCTGAGTCACTCTTTTCCCCCTCTACCATTTCCCACGCTGGACAGTGGAACAAAATTGGGAATGTTGTTTTTTACTGCGCTCAACAGGTGCCTGGAGGAATTAGGGTGGAAGTCTCTAGAAGCGTCTCGATGGATTCCTATGCTTTGCGTAGCAACGAAAAGAGGGACACTGCTACCTTTTTTTTTTTGGAATGGTTTGGCCCAGTACGGGGAATAATCTGTGTATAACCCTTGTATGTGCTTTTTTTAGTGTGGTGTACGTGGGGCGACTATGTAGGAGGATCGGGTAGAAAATAGTCGTTGGGGCCCGGAGGGCGAAGGGCAAGCTGCCCCTTTTTCCCAGAAAAGTAATTGGATAGTTAGCTCTCTGGGTCATGTTAGTAAAAAGAAGTGGTAGTGAAAAAGAATCTATCCCGTATGGAGGTGGTCAAGTTAGCTCTCTGGGTCATCTTGGTAAAGAAAAAAAAAGAGGCAGTGAAAATGCCCATATCATCTAAATATTGCTAAAATGGACCGTCTCTAAAGGAGTGAAGTCTGCGTCGTTCTAGCATCAGTGTTGTCTTGAAGGCCGCCATCAGTAACCGGGTCTTTGGTATCAGATGGATTTAACGTGATCAAAATACCACTACTACATGCATAGCAGTGAGAAAATCGCCAAGTTAAAGAAATATTCAAAGTGACTTGTTCTCTGTAGGGGTTAATGGAGGACTGTCTAACTATCCGCGGAAGTTGAAGGTTGATAGCATGATCGAAAATTATTGTCATCGCCATGAAGGGTAAAGGATTTGACCCTCCACATTGTGCGTTCGCTCCATTGCGAGTATGAAATGTTTTATTTTTATTTTATCTGTTTGAATTAATGTCTTAAATATAAAATGATGAAAATTAATTGCAAGTAGTAAATATCTGCTAAATCTGTATATCCATAAATATTTGTGCATATCATCATGATAGAATGGTAAATGAGGTTGTATAAAAGAAAGAACTGTATATTATTTATCCATTTGGAGCCGTGTTTTAAATATAATGTGTTGAAAATTAATTGTTAGTAAATATCTGCCAAAGTTCCAGACTTGAATATTCCTATACATTTTCTTGATTGAATAATAATCTAAATCATAGTAATATTTTAATAATTAATAAAAGTAAATTTTATATGCATTTATGTTCCTTTTTTATGAATAAAACATTTTCAAAAAGATCATGCAGATCAAATTTAAGTGATGAACAAAAGAAATAAACAAATTTCAGAAAAGTTAAAATTATGAGTCCTAATTGAATTAGGATGTTAAATGAGGAATGTTGTGCAAAAGTGAATTTAGGGTTTTGTTACCTTTATTGTGACTTACTGCTTAAAATGTTTAACTGTATATTTTCTTTAAGCCTCTTTCATTTTCATAACTGATTTGTGTAGTAGTTTGAATGGCTGTTCCCCTTTTATTAATTTATTTGTTTGGTTGCATTTATCTTTAATTCTTAAATTCCTAAAATTAAATGAGTGTGTAAAATGGCAACAAGATCCATGCTAGGTGGAAATTCATTCGCACATATATTCCTTGAGTAATTTGAGTAAAAAACTTAATAAATAAATAGTTCTGAAGAGAGAAATTATTGATCATGAAAAATTATAAATGCTGAAATTTATATAGTTACTGAAATGATCAATACAAATCTTGAAATATAAGTGAATAGCTCAAACGAGAATTTTATTTGGAGTGGAAATCATCAGTTAGATTTAATGATTTTCGATGCTAGTATCCCACTATACTATTATATGGCCCCTGGATTTCAGAGTATAAATGCAGTCACAATCTTAGTATCAAGTCTTTTTAAATTATCAAAACATATTGTTTGATATAGTGCAGATTTAAGAGTTCTGTGGTAATCAATTTTACTTTCTTTTTTTTTTTTATTGTGAATGCTCTATATTTTCAAATTCAGTAGTGTTGGTGGTTTTCTCTTCATAAGTTGTGAATGGTTGAGGATGTTGTTACTGTTAAGTAATTAAGGCTTGATTTTACATTTCTGATAGTAGTCTCCTGATTTATTTAAAATTCATGTATGCATCTCTTCTCTGTTTTATTTTTATTTATTGGTAATTGCTCTAAATTTTAAATTACTAAATTGGTATCTTTCCAAGCATATTTGCTTATTTTAAATTTCCCCTTTTTGTAACAATACCCATCTTTGGTAAACTGTTCACACCTTGTTTAAAATTAAGGTCAGGTTAAGATCAGTAATGACATTGATTTAAGTATACTTTTAGTGGAGCGTAATTAGAAGAGAAAACTACACCAACAATAACTTCCGTAATTCTGCACAGATCTCTTCCAAACTGATACATAAAATCTCGGTCAAGCTCGTTAATGGTCAAAATCGGACCAAGGGGATGGAAATAGGGAGGGGTTTTGTGAAAACAAAAAAAAAAAAAAAAAAAAAACCCACAACTTCTTAATTTTTGTACATATCAAATCAGTTTAAAGTTTTTGTTACTTCTAAATATAGGGCCAAAAATTTATGTATCACAGTTTTTTGATAAAATTAAAAATGGGCTCAGGGTTTTTGGGAGAAAAAAAATCATAACTTCGTCAGTTCTCAAGATATCAAATCCAATTAATTTTATTATAAATCTTCTTAATATTATCTACAACTTTTATACTAACAAGTTTTTGATAGGACCAATTCGCACAGAAAAAAAATTAAAAACGAAAACAAAAATAAAAGGGGGGGGGGGGGTTGAAGAAGAAAAAAAATCTATAACTTCGTCAATTCACAAGATATAAAATCCGCATGAAGTTATTATATATCTTCTTAATATTATCTACAACATTTATATTGACAAGTTTTTGGTATGACCAATTCTTACAGCAAAATTAAATTAAAAATACATAGCGGTTGAAGAAAAAAATCAACGTATTAAGGCGTATTCAAATCCAAACTGTTTATTTTCTGACTCATTTTTAAATTTATTTTTGCTCTCAAACGCATCCAATTAGTAGATTCTCTTATTCAGAAACTGTATAATGTAACGTAATGGTCGATTTTTTGATAGAGGCAGGAGATATTTCAAAAAATGATGTCGAAATGGGCATTTTGAACCGAATTTCCCGAAGCGATTGTGTTGGAAACGAAAAATATTGTGAAAATAACTGAGAAAATAATTGTTTATAAATCAAGTTTTAATTAATTGAACAAAAAATGAAAACACAGGTCGCTTATAAATCTCTTCAAAAATCACGTCAGCAAGTTTCATATATATATATATATATATATTTTTAAATGAATCTGAAAATGTGCAAGAAAATTTCGAGTTGTTGAGCATGGAAAAGTTTTTTTTTTTTTAATACCGCCTTAACATGATTCTGATAAAACCATCTCTTATATAAAAATGAAATAAAAACTCGTCATAAGCGGCCAGATAAAATTGTTAAAGTGGGTTTATCTCTAATCATGATTTAGTTTTTGTTGTTGAAATTAGCATTTAACATCGAAAGCTACCTGCGCCTGTAGGCCGAGTCGGATGGGATTTTTTGTAGTATATTTCTCTTGCACACGTTGCACAGTGGAGTATTTGGTGGATTTAGACGGCCAAAAATATATTTTACTGAAAAATTGGAGTAAACTTTTGTATTGATTAAATTATCAGATTATTTATTATCACGTTTTAGTAATTTTCTTTGAAAAATAGGATTTTATTAAATATATATAGGGTACATGGAAAACATTGTAACATGCAACATGCACTTGAATTGGAATAAAATATTAATGAATACTCTGATTGATATTGTTCGATCGTTTGATTCAAATATATCTTTTCATATAGAGTAAGTCAAAAAGTAAAATTTGTAGCACTATAATGCAATTCCTTATAGAAATTCGAATATAAATTGTACTTTTACCATTTTATTATCATGAGTCTTTGGATGTTCTAAAATCGATATTAAATTACACTATATTTCAATAAAAATATATTCAAAATTTACTTTTAAAATATTTTTACACCTTATTTTTTATTAAAAACAAATGAAATTTAATGTTTACGTTTTTACAGTGTTAATCATAAGTAATTAAATGAAATCAGACATTTAGTTATAACTTATATCATTTATTTTATTTAATGGATATAAAATACTAGCCAACACTGCGGCTTTGCTCGCGTAATAGTTGAAATATGCCAAGTGATATTTGCATGACTATTTTTTATTAGAAGCACACTTTTTGGAATAATTAAAAAATTACAAATTAAGCCGCACATTGACTAAACTTCATTATAAAAGTGCAATAGACAGAAATGAGATTTTAATTAATAAGAAAAGCTAAAACTAATTCCAAATAAATGATAATTTAGAAAGTATTTTGAGACTTTTATGCTCATTTCATAAGCTCATTTCAGTATTTGTTTGAAGTTTTGAATTTTTTAGAAACCATCTTAACACATTTACATCTTAAAATTAACCATCACGGCAAATTCCAAGCTTCTTGTCTAACAGTCAACCACACCTCTGGTGTTAGTGAAATAGAATGTCTCGAAAAATGTTGAAACAGAGACTGTCACCATTAATTTGCCAACATTAACCTTGAAATCGGTTGGTATTTCCTAATATTCTATAGAAAACGGAATTGAGATGTTATTAAAGGCTTTTTTGTTGTTCCTGCCAACCAGGTGGTAGTGACGCCGGCACAAAATATTATAACCCTCAGGATCAAAGACTATCACCCTTGATTCGCAACCAATAACTTCTGTAATCAGTTTATTATTTCCTGAGATTCCATAGAAATCGTAATTTATCTTTAGAATGCTTTTCGCTCCTTCCCTTCGCTACACCCCTTTTTAATTTCGAATTTATTTTCGACTGTTCTTAGCGGACATTTATATTTTATAAGTAACTACCGGGCCATGTTTAATGTTTCTAGTCTCTTCAATACCGCAGAAATCGCAATTTAGAAAGTTTTTTGCTCCTGCAACCCTCTAGGGGTTGTGGTACCGACATAAAATATAGTTTGTTTCATCAGGTTCTATCACCATCAATTTGCAACCATTATGTTTTAAATCGGTTTCGTATTTCATACGATGGCATAAAAATAGTAATTTAGAACGCTTATAGAACCCTTTTCGCTCACTTCATCCTTTTAAATTTGGAATTTTCTTTCGACAATTCTTAGAAAGCATTTGTATCTTTGAAGTAATTACCATTTCAAAATTTAAATGTTAGACGCTCAGTAACACAAAAAAGCGCAATTGAGACATTTTTTTTGCTCCTTTAATTCCATGTGGTAGTGACAACAACGTAAAATATAGGCTATGTTGGAGAGGGGACTGTCACCAGCAATTTGAAACTATTACTTCTGAAATCGGTTTATATTTCTTGAGATTGCGTAGAAATCGCTATTTAGAACGCTTTTCGTTCATTTTTATCCCTTTTGAATTTCAAATATTTAACGAACTCATCTCAGAGAGCATTACCATGCCAAATTTCAAGTTTCTAGCCCCTTCAGTATCACAAAAAATCACAATTTAGAACGTTTTTTAAAATACAACCGCAAGTTGGTAGTTACGCCGACATGATATAGATCCTATATTGGAGCAAGGGCTGTCATAATCAATTTCCAACCATTACTTTTGAAATTGGTTGGGTACTTTCTGAGATTGCGTAGAAATTGCAATTTAGAACGTCTTTCGTCCATTTTCACCCCTTTTAAATTTCGAATTATTTAGGAAATGTTCTTAGAGATCGTTTATATCTTATAAGTAACTACCATGCCTAGTTTCAAGTTGCTAGCCCCTGCAGTATTTCAAAAAACGCAATTTAGATCGTTTTTTGCTTCTTCAAGCCCTTTGGGGTAGTGGCACCGACATGAAATACAGCCTATGTTGGAACGAAGGCTGTCACCATCGTTTTCACCCCATTAATTTTTAATCGGTTCGGTACTTCCTGAGATTTCGTAGAAATCGCAATTTAGGAATATTTTTTTAGAACGCTTTTCGCTCATTTTCACCCCTTTTAAATTTTGATTTTTTAGGAAATGTTCTTAGAGATAATTTGTATCTTATAAATAACTGTCCTGCCTAATTTCAGGATTCTAGGTCCTTCAGTAACACAAATCGCAACTTAGAACATTTTTTGTTTCTGAAACCCGTAGGTGGTAGTGACACCGACATGAAATAGAGCCTATGTTGGAGCGAGGGTTTTCATCATCAATTTCCAACCATTACTTTTGAAATAGGTTGGGTACTTTCTGAGATTGCGTAGAAATCGCCATTTAGAATTTTTTTAGAACTGTTTTCGCGCATTTTCACCCCCTTTAAATATCGAATTTTTTAAGAAATGTTCTTAGAGATCATTTATATATTATAAGTAACTACCATTCCAAATTTCATGTTTCTAAGCCCTTCAGTAACACAAAAATCGCATTTTCGAACGTTTTATTGTCCTGCACCGTGTTTGGGGGTAATGGCAACAACATAAAATGTAGCCTATGTTGGAGCAAGGGTTGTCACCATCATTTTGACACCATTATTTTTTAAATCGGTTTAGAACTTCTTGAGACTGCGTAAAAATCGTCATTTTGAACGTTTTTTAGAACGCATTTTCTCACCTTTTAAATTTCGAATCTTTTAAGAAATGTTCTTAGAGATCATTTATATCCAATAAGTAACTATGATGCCAAATTCCGTGTATCTGGGCCCTTCAGAACACAAAAATCGCAACTTCGAACATTTTTTAGCTAGTGCACCCCCTTCAGGAGTAGTGGTACCGATATAAAATGTAGCCTATGTTGGAGCAAGGGTTTTCACCATCATTTTGACACTATTACTTTTTAAATCGGTTTGGTACTTCTTGAGATTACGTAAAAATCGCCATTTAGAACGTTTTTTTAGAACGCATTTTGCGCATTTTCACTCGTTTCAAATTTCGATTTTTTAGAAAATGTTCTTAGAGATAATTTATATCTAATAAGTAACTACTATGCCAAATTCTATGTATCTGGGTCCTTCAGTAATACAAAAATCGCAATTTCGAACTTCTTTTGTTCCTACTCCCCCTTTAGGGGTAGTGGCACCGACATAAAATGTAGTCCAAATTGGATCAAGGATTGTCGCTATCATTTTGATACCATTATTTTTTATATCGGTTTGGTACTTCCTGAAATTGCGTAAAAATTGCTATTTAGAACGTTTTTTAGAACGCTTTTCACGCATTTTCACCCCTTTTTAATTTCGATTTTTTTAAGAAATGTCCTTAGAGATCATTAGTATCTTATAAGTAACTACCATTCCAAATTTCATGTTTCTAGGCCCTTCAGTAACACAAAAATCGCATTTTTAGAACGTTTTTTTCTCCCCCACCCCCTTTTGGCCAGTGGCACGGACATAAGATATAACCTATGTTCTAAGTTGGACTAACACTATCATTTTGATGCCATTACTTTTGGAATCGGTTCGGTAGTTCCAGAGCTTACCTCCTACAAATAAACAATTTTTACCTCTTTATAATATTAAGTATAGAAGATTACAAAAATCTCACATAAATGAATACTTGTACATATTCGATGATATCAAGGTTATTCATCTGATGATTTGTCTTTGGAATAACTTTCATCACTAATGGGATCTATTGTCACAGGGATGGGATATGGCTAATTCCATGCGAACTTGTCATGTCTGTCACATACTACGATTTTTGGCTACCAGTATTTTAGAACGGAAAAATGTGACCTATTTTATCGGAGATATCATATCAGTTGAATAAGGCGAAGCAAACTTTTCGAAAATAACGGTGGCCAACAAGCATAGCGATTTTCAGCTGTGTGACAGATATGACAAGTTCGCATGGAAACAGCCATATATGAAGGCTGTAAATTTCAGCAGGAAGAAGTAAATCTAAAGTCTTCTTTAAGAATTTTTTTCTTTTTACTTTTGTATACCTCCCATACAAGATAAGAAGAGATCTGAAGACAGCATTAATCGATTTAGAACAACTATGTTGCACGATTCTCTTGAAAATTTTCGAGCAAAATTTGTGCGATATTGCTCAAAAGGCTTATTACAAGCCTGTGGAGCTTCTTCAGAGAGCTGTCCTAATAGTCTAAGAGTCATCGTTTTCGTCACCTGATTTTGTCAGGGCTCATTTTTCTATATGTTCTTCCGTTTTATGGTGTCGTAGTACGTATTCGGACGGTCTGGCTGGCGGGAGACGTTGCGTTTAACTGTGGGAGAAGGGGTTATGTAGGTCAAAAAACGTCAAAATTACGTCGTTTATCAAGGTTCATTTTTCTATATGTTCTTTCGTTTTATGGTGTAGTACGTATGCGGACGATCTGGCTGTCGGGAGACGTTGCGTTTACCTGCGGGAAAAGGGGTGTGAAGAATCCAATGTAATTCACAAAAAAAGTCCCATATATTTTCAAAAAAAGAACTCTAGATAGGAAAAGCAATGTGTAAGCATAACAGCTCAAAATATTTCTAAGTCTCGAGGTTCTGCAGGAAATGATAAAAAGAATCCATCCATCTCAACCAATCTAAAAGGTTGACAAAAGAAGGAGAATGGAATGAAAAGAATAGGAGTTACGGAATTCCTTTTAAAGTAGCAAGCTTGCCCGTATTTTCCCAGGACAATTTAAAAATGAAACTAGATGGGAAATTTTCTCACGCTAGCAGAGAGGGTCTCTCTTGGCCTATGATATCGAAGCTTGTTTGTGATGTCATTCAACCTAGACTCTGAGTGGGTCCTGAGTGGGACATAGATAGCCTTTGTTTTAAGAAAGGCAAGTTAACGAGGAGAAGAAAAAAAAGAGAGGAGAGATGTGTTTGGAATCCCAAGGAGGGAGTTGCTCTCAAAAGTTTGGGGCTGAGATTTCGGACAGGTTAGAAGCAGTCTGCCGATTCGGGCAGGGTAAGATTTCTCCGGTGGAAACCGCGAGATATGAGTAGTTGACAAAGGATTGGTATACACAAGAAAACAGAGGCAGCTGTTTCATACGAGACTATCGGGACAGGATTTTGGACTTATATCGAGAAAGAATCCAGTAGAAAATTAAATGCTAATCCTATACTCTGAACATTATGCTTTTAAATGAACATTGTCGTCAGCTGTAAAGTACCAAAAAATAATAATTTAGCTGTAATTCGAGTATAACCAAGAATTAATTTATCTTATGTCATTTTAATAAACTGTTTGGTTTAAAATTATACTTGGGCCTCCGCTTGACTGAAGTTCCACGCTACCACTTCCACCTGTAAGTCGAAGGTTTTACAGGGGTTATGTAGGTCAAAAAACTTCAAAATTACGTCATTTTAGCATAATTTTTGTTTATAACATCTGTTTCTGCTAACCATTTGTGATATTAATTCATTATTGCGAGACGTTGCCAATGTTGCTAAGACCCTGCCAGATCCACATTTATAGATAACATATTACTCTTTGGCTATCAGACAACCTATAATTAATTTGCAAATACAAATTCGGTTGCAAAGTTAATGCCAGATGGCTTTAAATATAGCAACGAAAGTGCCTGTTTCAAAAGTGATTTATAGGTTAAAAATTATAAGTCACCTTTACGTCATTTTATTAAAGCTTAAAAATAATAAGATATTACTCTTTGGCTAACAGACATCCTATAATTAATTTGCTGACACAAATTCGGTTGCAAAGTTAACTTTGTGAGGTTGCAGCGTCTCCCGACAGCCAGACCGTCCGCAAACGTATACTACACCATAAAACGGAAGAACATGAAAAATAAAAAGGAGCCTTGATAAAATGACGTGTTTTTTGACGTAGCTTAGACTATAAGGGAAATAGTGCATTAGCAATAAATGTAGCACCGTGTTTTTGAATTTTGTTGACAGTTGGCGTCATGGGGTGCCATGGATACAAATTCACATGTAATTTGGCCGTGTCTGTCGCATACTCATAAAATGTTTCAATATCAGTTTTTTTCCCACTTGAGAACGCTTCTAAGATGACATTAAAACGAAAGATTAAATTAAGATTTATCGCCGTGATTTCTGTAGCGAGATGCATATCAGCGAAGACCCATCGGCTGGTGTTCCCAGCATTGGTGTTTCCATATCCCGGTTTGGGTATGTTCACAATTAATCCGTTTTTAACCTAAAATCCTCCTGAATTATTTTCTTTACCCCACTCACTAGATCCCTTTCCTCTTTGAACTGAATGCGCTATTTATTAACAAGCAGTTTATACTCTAATGGAAAATGCTCTCGGATATTCTGATGCTTGCATGGAGTATGGACAATCCAAACTTCTGTGACCCCTCTCTAATCTCGTTAGTTATGTTCAAATTGTTAAAGTCTTTTGAAGTAGCTTCATAGATGAATCAATACGTTGTTGGTTTTCTTTCAGATGCGGCATTGCAAATTTTACCATCAACCATCATGGTTAATATAACATGGTGTGTTTTACATCATAGAGGTTTTAAGGTTACTTTTGAACCTTCTAGAGTGTGTCTTTCATGCTCCATGTACGAAATTTCTTCCGTAGTGATATATACAAACTCTTTTACAAATTTAATTCTCATGGGTCGACAGAATCTAGCCGATGAACGCGTTGGAGTTTGCCAAATGATACTTTTGTATAACATTAAAAATTAATCTAATTATCAAACAGTATTTAAAAAAAAATATTGGTCAGATATGTAAATTGGAACTTTTTTTATATAACCGAAGATGATACATTCTGACAGCAATTGAAATTTATCTATCCTAGAATACATTTCGAATTGAAAGAGAAATGAAAGCATTAGAATTTACACAAACATGCAGTTGTGTGTTTGAAAGGAATTCTTCTAAAATTGCAGTTATTAACCGCTACAGTTTTCAAAATTATTAACTACATATCTTGAACTCTCATTTGTGTAAAATACACCATCGGGATCCATCCTGATATATAACAAATGTTTTATACAATATTGAAGTTAACAATACAAATTAAAAAAATATACCGCACATTTCATGTCGCTATATCATATCTGTTAAATTAACAAATATAAATATATTCATGTGAAATGTAAACATAAACACACGGACTTTAAGTATCCATTAAGATATGGTATAAGGAAAAGTTTAGGGAGAAAAAATCACACTGAAGTAAACAGGCACAAAATTGAACCGTAAAGTACAAATAAAAAATTTACTGATACAAGCAAGTTTTACCTTACCTGGAATTCGTTTGCTCAAGCAACGGAAAAATTTATATATGTACGGTGAATCCCCATCAATTTATCTTCACAATTAGCTACATTTTTCTCTCCCCAACTGCGTTTCGAAAAATTGACTTTTGGCCGGCTGAATTGAAAAAATACTCCACTGTGCGTCGGCACGACTGTATGTAAAATATTTTTGGTTTGAAAAAGTGGTGGTAGATAGAATAAAAAAATAGTACTTCCATGACTCCGGACTTGTTAACCGAAGTCTGGGAAGAATTGGACTTTAGGTTGGATGTGTGTCGTATAACTAAAGGTACTCATATGGAACATTTGTAGGAAAAACTGGGTTTGTTTACCTTCAATTTGACGTACAATTTGTTGTAAATTGTCTAAATTAGTTAGAGGTGGGTATATTCCTTATTAGAAACCATTTTTATGGCAATTTTCAAGATAAAACTGTGATGTACTGTTTTCTCAAAGAATGATGTTTTCTGCCATGAGTGCGTTTTTGCTGTAAATCATGTAAAATTTGCAATATCTTTCACGAATTTAATAAAGAACTGTTCAGTGCATATTCCCTTTAAATTTCTTGTTTGTTTGATCATTCACCTTTAAATTAGACGTCAATAACAGGTTGTACTTTAATATTTGAAGGGCAGTGTATATGTCAAAATTGTCTTCAATTTTAATCATGACAATTCTAATATTTCATTGCTGTGTAAAATATGCTGAGTATTTTCAAAAAATAGATACATTAACTGTCAACTTTGACTTTTTTCCTATCCTTACATTTGACAAGAAAAATGTAATCCTAAGTATACGGCGATTAAATAAGGCAAAGTTTCCTTTTATAAAATAGCGGAAAGTAAAAAGTGTAAAAGTTGGCAGCTTTGGGGATGTACACAATTTATAGTAGTGGATTGTACCACCGTCCTACATATGTAGGTCAATTCGTGAAAAAGAAACCAATAATAATGTTTTGGTAATCTTTTGAATTTTATATTTTGGTTTGTTGTCTCATTAGTCTCTAATAACAAATTTTTGTAATTATTTTTCTGTGTGATAAAATATTGATTAAAATACATTGCACCTTTATATTTTAGTGAACGTTTTCTGTAATGTATAGATAATGTGCATGTGACGTCACGCACCCGAAAAAAGAGGTACATTTCAACTTGTTGTAGGCAGAAAGTAACAGGTCTCGCAGAGTTAGTAATTTATAACGTATTATTTCCTACAGATAATACAATATATCATAACTACAGGAAAATTACGAGCATTTTAGCATAATTTCAAGCAATTTAGTTCGAATTTTTGCTTACAGAAAGTTGAGTTGTCTCGCAACAAGCCAGTTGGTCGACAAACATGGACATTATCTATTAAAATTATTTTTTTAAGTTGCCTAAAATCCGCATAATCTCTGGTCCCAAAAAATTTGGATATGACTTTATACTGTACATATTAACATGAATATGAAATGCTGGCTGAGTAAAAAATTTGTGACGCACGTCTCCAGTCTCGCATTTTCTGATACAGGAACCGATAAGTGAATTTAAATCACTAAATAACAACGTTTGAACACACAATATATAAATTAAGCACAGTGAACATAGACCAGACGTATACGTTTCGTGAGTACTGGGACTCACATCATCAACAACTCCCCCACTACATGCAAGACGAAATTCCAAAAGTCAGTAAACACAGCACCGAAAGTCCATCAAGTTCCAACAACCAATGCAATCTAGGCGGAAGTGAAGAATCTTGACACAACAAATCCACCCAGAAAGTTGAGATGTAGGGTACACTAGAAAAATCATTAACTAAGGAGTTTCTAAATTTATGAATATGAACAGATTCAACAAAGCCTAAATCTGGAGGAGTGTTGCATTCCTTGATAATAGTGGCTGAATCAAAATTGAAATTATGTCCCTTCCCCCAGTAATGAGAAGCAATAGAGGATTTTTGTAATTCTTTTTTCCTTACATAGGTTTTATGTTCCTTGACTCTGTAACGGAGTTGTCGCTTAGTTTGTCCAATATAGGACAAACCACATTGGTATTGAATATTGTAAATACCGCAAAAGTTTTGAAAAGGAATTTTATCTTTTAGCTGTGAAAAAGTTAGTTTATTGACTGGTTTAAAAACAACTTTAAAGTAATACTTTCTTAAGATATTAGTTATTTTGACGCTAATACTATTATAAAATGGTAAAATGATGAGGTTAGAAAAAGAAACCAGAGCAACAGAAGAATAAGAATTATTAACACATTTAATAAGACTATGAGAAATTAGAAATAAGTGAACTTGATTAACCTTCTACAAATGACTTTTTAGGTAGCTTTCATTACAAAAAGCTACCTATTGCAGCCGTTCGGAGGAAAGCGATTTCAAAACATTTTGGTATATTTTCATCGATCATGACCCCCAGACCCCGAAACCACCCTCCGTTCAAAAGTTGATATATATATATATATATATATATATATATCTGATCTTTGTCATACTGTAACTCTCGTATTTATGAACCGATTTGGATGAAACTCGGTGTGTACATAGTACATACCAATGTCTCGACCGAGTTCGTTGGCCAGCTTCATCCGCCATCTTGTTTTAAAATGGCGGCCATCTAAAAATTTTAAAAAAATTTAAAATTTGAAATGTGGTACCAAAAAATTGAAAATTGAAAAATATTGTTTTCTTGTGTGTTTGACCTTGATACAAAGATTCCGGAGCAGTTTTTGTTTTGTGTATATCTTAAAAAAGGGGTGAGTTATAGCATTTTGAATTTCTACTGTGGCTGTCATTTTGAAACGACCTGATATTTGTCACGCGATAACAGGCGTATTTATGAACCGATTTATATGAAACTTGGTGCGTACATAGTACATACTAATCTCTCCATCGAGTTCGTTGGCCAGCTTCTTCCGCCATCTTGTTTCAAAATGGCGGCCATTTACATTTTTAAAAAAAAAATTAAAATTTGAAATGTGATACCAAAAAATTGAAAATTGTAAAATATTTTTTTCTTATGTGTTTGACCTTGATACAAAGATTTCGGAGCAGTTTTTGTTTCGTCTTTATCTTAAAAAATGTCTGAATTATAGCACTTTGAATTTCTAGCGTGGCTGACATTTTGAAACATCCTTATTTTTGTCACCCGATAACAGGCCTATTCATGAACCGATATGGATGCACCTTGGTGTGTACAAAGTACATACCAATCTCTCGACCGAGTTCGTTGGCCAGCTTCGTCCGCCACCTTGTTTCAAAATGGCGGCCATTTAAAAAAAATTTAAAAATTTAAAATTTAAAATTTAAAATGAGGTATCAAAAAATTGAAAAAGATTTTTTCCTGATGTGTTTGACCTTAATATAAAGATTCCGGAACAACTTTTGTTTCGTCTATATCTAGAAAAAGTCCTTCCGGCCAGTGCCGGGAGGAAGAGGTAGCTTTCATAATCCTTATTTAAAAAACTCGGTCGAGCTATTTGTATGTACTATGTACACACCAAGGTACATCCAAGTCGGTTCATAAATACGCCTGTTATTACGTGAGAAAAATCAGGACGTTTCAAAATGTCAGCCACGCTAGAAATTCAAAATGCTATAACTCAGCCATTTTTAAGATATAGACGAAACAAAAACTGCTCCCGAATCTTTTTATCAAGGTCAAACACATAAGAAGAAAATATTTTTTCAATTTTCAATTTTTGGTACCACATTTCAAATTTAAATTTTTCTTAAAAATTTAAATGGCCGTCATTTTTAAACAAGATGGCGGGTGAAGCTGGCCAAAGAACCCGGTCGAGACATTGGTCTGTACTATGTATAAACGAAGTTACATCCAAATCGGTTCATAAATACGCCTTTTATCGCGTGACAAAATTCAGGACGTTTCAAAATGTCAGCCACGCTAGAAATTCAAAATGCTATAACTCAGCCATTTTTAAGATATAGACGAAACAAAAACTGCTCCGAAATCTTTGTATAAAGGTCAAATACATAAGAAAAAAATATTTTTCCATTTTCAATTTTTTGGTACCACATTTCAAATTTTAAAATTTAAAAAAAAATTTAAATGGCCGCCATTTTGAAACAAAATGGCGGATGAAGCTGGCCAACGAACTCGGTCGAGAGATTGGTATGTACTATGTACACACTGAATTACATCCAAATCGGTTCATAAATACGCCTTTTATCGCGTGACAAAATTCAGGACGTTTCAAAATGTCAGCCACGCTAGAAATTCAAAATGCTATAACTCAGCCATTTTTTAAGATATAGACGAAACAAAAACTGCTCCGGAATCTTTGTATAAAGGTCAAATACATAAGAAAAAAATATTTTTCCATTTTTAATTTTTTGGTACCACATTTCAAGTTTTAAATTTTTTGAAAAATTTTAAATGGCCGCCATTTTGAAACAAAACGGCGGATGAAGCTGGCCAACGAACTCGGTCGAGACATTGCTATGTACTATGTACACACCGAATTACATCGAAATCGGTTCATAATTACGGGAGTTACAGTGTGACATAGGTCAGATATATATATATATATATATATATATATATATATATATATATATATATATATATATATCAATTTTGAACGGAGGGTGGTTTCGGGGTCTGGGGGTCATGATCGATGAAAATATACCAAAATTTTTTGAAATCGCTTTCCTCCGAACGGCTGCAATAGGTAGCTTTTTTGTAAAGAAAGCTACCTAAAATGGCTGAGTTATAGCATTTTAGGTAGCTTTCTTTACAAAAAAGCTACCTATTGCAGCCGTTCGGAGGAAAGCGATTTCAAAAAATTTTGGTATATTTTCATCGATCATGACCCCCAGACCTCGAAACCACCCTCCGTTCAAAATTGATATATATATATATATATATATATATATATATATATCTGACCTATGTCACACTGTAATTCCCGTAATTATGAATCGATTTCGATGTAATTCGGTGTGTACATAGTACATACCAATGTCTCGACCGAGTTCGTTGGCCAGCTTCATCCGCCGTTTTGTTTCAAAATGGCGGCCATTTAAAAATTTTAAAAAAATTTAAAACTTGAAATGTGGTACCAAAAAATTTAAAATGGAAAAATATTTTTTTCTTATGTATTTGACATTTATACAAAGATTCCGGAGCAGTTTTTGTTTCGTCTATATCTTAAAAAATGGCTGAGTTATAGCATTTTGAATTTCTAGCGTGGCTGACATTTTGAAACGTCCTGAATTTTGTCACGCGATAAAAGGCGTATTTATGAACCAATTTGGATGTAATTCAGTGTGTACATAGTACATACCAATCTCTCGACCGAGTTCGTTGGCCAGCTTCATCCGCCATTTTGTTTCAAAATGGCGGCCATTTAAAATTTTTTTAAAAATTTAAAATTTGAAATGTGGTACCAAAAAATTGAAAATGGAAAAATATTTTTTCTTATGTATTTGACCTTTATACAAAGATTTCGGAGCAGTTTTTGTTTCGTCTATATCTTAAAAAATAGCTGAGTTATAGCATTTTAGGTAGCTTTCTTTACAAAAAAGCTACCTATTGCAGCCGTTCGGAGGAAAGCGATTTCAAAAAATTTTGGTATATTTTCATCGATCATGACCCCCAGACCCCGAAACCACCCTCCGTTCAAAATTGATATATATATATATATATATATATGACCTATGTCACACTGTAATTCCCGTAATTATGAATCGATTTCGATGTAATTCGGTATGTACATAGTACATACCAATGTCTCGACCGAGTTCGTTGGCCAGCTTCATCCGCCGTTTTGTTTCAAAATGGCGGCCATTTAAAAATTTAAAAAAAATTTAAAACTTGAAATGTGGTACCAAAAAAATAGAAATGGAAAAATATTTTTTTCTTATGTATTTGACCTTTATACAAAGATTCCGGAGCAGTTTTTGTTTCGTCTATATCTTAAAAAATGGCTGAGTTATAGCATTTTCAATTTCTAGCGTGGCTGACATTTTGAAACGTCCTGCATTTTGTCACGCGATAAAAGGCGTATTTATGAACCGATTTGGATTTAATTCAGTGTGTACATAGTACATACCAATCTCTCGACCGAGTTCGTTGGCCAGCTTCATCCGCCGTTTTGTTTCAAAATGGCGGCCATTTAAACTTTTTAAAAAATTTTAAAACTTGAAATGTGGTACCAAAAAATTTAAAATGGAAAAATATTTTTTTCTTATGTATTTGACATTTATACAAAGATTCCGGAGCAGTTTTTGTTTCGTCTATATCTTAAAAAATGGCTGAGTTATAGCATTTTGAATTTCTAGCGTGGCTGACATTTTGAAACGTCCTGAATTTTGTCACGCGATAAAAGGCGTATTTATGAACCAATTTGGATGTAATTCAGTGTGTACATAGTACATACCAATCTCTCGACCGAGTTCGTTGGCCAGCTTCATCCGCCATTTTGTTTCAAAATGGCGGCCATTTAAAATTTTTTTAAAAATTTAAAATTTGAAATGTGGTACCAAAAAATTGAAAATGGAAAAATATTTTTTCTTATGTATTTGACCATTATACAAAGATTTCGGAGCAGTTTTTGTTTCGTCTATATCTTAAAAAATGGCTGAGTTATAGCATTTTGAATTTCTAGCGTGGCTGACATTTTGAAACGTCCTGAATTTCGTCACGCGATAAAAGGCGTATTTATGAACCGATTTGGATGTAACTTCGTTTATACATAGTACATACCAATGTCTCGACCGGGTTCGTTGGTCAGCTTCGTCCGCCATCTTGTTTAAAAATGGTGGCCATTTAAATTTTTAAGAAAAATTTAAATTTGAAATGTGGTACAAAAAATTAAAAATTGAAAAAATATTTTCTTCTTATGTGTTTGACCTTGATAAAAAGATTCGGGAGCAGTTTTTGTTTCGTCTATATCTTAAGAAATGGCTGAGTTATAGCATTTTGAATTTCAAGCGTGGCTGACATTTTGAAACGTCCTGATTTTTCTCACGTAATAACAGGCGTATTTATGAACCGACTTGGATGTACCTTGGTGTGTACATAGTACATACAAATATCTCGACCGAGTTCGTTGGCCGGCTTCATCCGCCATCTTGTTTCAAAATGGCGGCCATTTAAAAAAATTAAAAAATTAAAAAATTTAAATGAGATACCAAAAAATTGGAAAGTGAAAAAGATTTTTTTTGTATGTGTTTGACCTTGATACAAAGATTCTGGAACAGTTTTTCTTTCGTCTATATCTAAAAAAAATGGCTGAGTAATAGCATTTTGAATTTCTCTTGTGGCTGACATTTTAAAACGACCTGATTTTTGTCACGCGATAACAGGCGTATTATGAACCTATTTGGATGTAACTTGGTCTGTACATAGTACATACCAATGTCTCGACCGAGTTCGTTGGCCAGCTTCATTCGCCATCTTGTTTCAAAAGGGTTGCCATTTAAAAAAAATTAAATTTAAAATTCAAAATGAGGTATTAAACAATTGGAAAATGAAAAAGATTTTTTTATGTGTTTGGCCTTGATACAAAGATTCCGGAGCAGTTTTTGTTTCTGAAAATTTGTTCTTTTGTTTATATCTTAAAAAATGGTTGATTTATAGCACTTTGAATTTCTAGCATGGCTAACATTTTGAAACGATCTTGTATTTGTCACGCGATAACACATGTATTCGCCTATTTCGATGTAAGAAGGCATGTGGATAGTATACATCAACACCTCGACCAAGTTCGCTGACCAGATTCATCAGCCATCTTGTTTCAAAATGGCGACCATTAAATTAAAAAATATATATATATTTAAAATGATCTGCAAAAAAATTAGAAATTGAAAAAGGTTTCTTTCTTAAGTATTTGACCTTGATATAAGGATTCAGGAGCATTTTTTGTTTGTCTTTACCTTAAAAAATGGCTCAGATATAGCAGTTTCAATTTCTATTGTGGGTGACATTTTGAAAAATCTGATTTTTTGCATGCGACAGCACTCCTATATATTAACCGATTCGGATGTGAGTGAGCGTGTGCACAGCAATTACTAAGGTCTCGACCAAGTTCACTGCTTTGCCTCATCCACCATGTTGTCTTAAAATGACAGGCACTTTAAGAAATTGCCGAATTTGGCAGCCAAATATATGTTACTTTAAAGAAAAGCAGCTTGGATAAAGCTGACTAATTTTGCGAAATTCTCATTCATTATATTGATAAAAATTAGTATTGAATCTTCTATATTCGGTTTCAACTAAATTGAGCTTCGTGTGTTTGAATGATATAATTTGGCTTTTTTTTAATAAGGATTATGAAAGCTACCTCTTCCTCCCGGCACTGGCCGGAAGGACTTTTTAATTTCTATTGTGGCTAACATTTTGAAACAACCTGATTTTTGTCACGCGATAACAGGCGTATTTATGAACCGATTTGGATGTAACTTGGTGTGTACATAGTGCATACCAATATCTCGACCGAGTTCGTAGGCAACCTTCATTCGCCATTGTGATTGAAAAGAGAACATTTAAAAAAAAATATTTAAAATTTAAAATGAGGTATGAAAAAATTGGGAAATGAAAAAGGTTTTTTTTATGTGTTTGACCTTGATACAAAGATTTCAGGGCAGTTTTTTTCGTCTACATCTTAAAAAAAGGTCGAGTTATAGCACTTTGAAATTTCTAGCATGGCTGACATTTTGAAACGATCTGATATTTGTCACGCGATAACACACGTATTTATTAACCTATTTGGATGTAAGAAGGCATTTGGATAGTATATAGCAATGTCTCGACTAAGTTCACTGGCCAGCTTCATCCGCCATCTTGAATCAAAATGGCGGCCATTAAATTGAAAAAAAATTATATTTAAAGTGAAGTGCAAAAAATTTAGAAATTGGAAAAGGATTCTTTCTTAAGTATCTGACTTTGATATAAGGATTCCGGAGCATTTCTTGTTTTGTCTTTATCTAAAAAAATGGCTCAGATACAGTAGTTTGAATTTCATTATGTGGGTGACATTTTGAAAAATCTGATTTTTGCCTGCGACAGCACTCATATATATCCACCGATTCCGATATTCTCACATCGTGTGTCTCAGCGTGTGCGCAGGAATTACTAAGGTCTCGACCAAGTTCACTGGTTAGCCTCATCCACCATGTTATCTTAAAAGGGCAGGCACTTCACATATCGCCGAATTTGGAAACCAAATATAAGTTACTTTAAATAAAATCAGCTTGAATAAAGCTGACTAATTTCGCGAAATTCTCATTCATAAGGATTTAGTATTGATAAAAATTATTATTGAATCTTCTATAATCGGTTTCCACTAAATTGAGCTTCGTGTGTTTGAATAATATAAGCTAGCTTTTTAAAAATAAGGAATTTGAAAGCTACCTCTTCCTCCCGGCACTGGCCGGAAGGACTTTTTTAAAAATGAAACACTAGAATCCTCTATACACACCTGGCAAGAATCTCTGTTAACTATCCCAGCACATATATGCGTATCTAGAACAGCATAAGTAGTGTTTTTCTCATAAGCCTCAAAACATTCTTTGCGTGAGACAAGAGGTACTTTCACAGCTTGAAGTACATCAGGATTTTTTTTAACTGAAACAAAAAATGGAAGCCAAATTAATGATCTTCAACATACTAAAGTGCAGTTTATAACTCATTCTTTAAAAACTCAGCAGACGATAATCGTACAACTAACAAATAAGCATTCAGAAGTAAACAATTAAACATATTTTCAAACATATTCTGTTACATACATAAACGTACAAGGTAGAACACTTCCATAGAGCGTAATGGTAATGCGATCTCGATCGCAGCGTCTTTAGTGACAATGGGGAAGAAACTTCCTATCCTTCTAATATTGTTGCTATTGAGCATCTACCTTATTAGAATCATTCTTTTTTTAATGTTGCATGTTTACGTTTTCACCAGAATCTTACACCGATTACATGAACATAGAATAGATATTCTATTATTAGTCCAGGCAATAGAGACAGTATAAGGACTCTACCTGGCAAAATTAATGGTAGTACTGGAAATCGGCTTTCTAGATGTTTTTTGGGTCGCTGAATCCGAATTTGTAACTTCACACCAAAATTTCCCCCGGCAACCCCCCAAAATTTTGGTAAAATGCTCCCAAAAAAGGTTTTTATTAAAAAATTCCATTTTTTTACTGTTTTAGAGAAAAAGTATCTAGAAATTCAGAAAGTAGACAAAATTTCCAACAAATTAGATATATGACATTATGACTTAGGATGAAGGGTAAGGGGGGATCTGCCTCGGAACATGCGCCGCAGTGCTGCGTGGACTAAGTTGCGCAATTCCACTTAACCACTCACACGTTTACATTAGCCCTCTCATCTTCCCTCCGAACTTTCTCTATAAGGTTTACTTTAAGTTTTTTGGGTTGCTGAATCCGAATTTTTAACTTACTCACAAAATTTCCCCCACCGAAAATCCCCCCAAATAGTTGTTTTTAACTTAAATTTCTTATTATTTTAGGGGAAAAGCATTACGAAATTCAGAAACTAGACAAAATTTGCAACAAATAGAATACATGACATTATGACGTAGGATAAACGGGGAGAGAGGGGGCTGCCTCGGAACATTCCCCGCGCGCTTTTCTCAAAAACCAATTTTTTTCAAAAAATCAATTTTTTGGGTGGTTGCCGGGTGAAATTTTGGCGGGAAGTTACAAATTCGGATTCAGCGACCAAAAAAACATAAAGTGAGTCGAAATCCAGAACTAGTATTAATTTTGCCAGATAAAATTCCCTATTGCTTGGACTTCATAATTTAGTGCACGAGCGCCGCAGTGCATGTTCAGAGGCAGCCCTCACCCTCCCCGTTCATCCTAATTCATAATGTCGTATATCCTATTTATTTCAAATTTTGTCTAGTTTCTGAATTTCGTAATGCTTTTCCCCTAAAACAATAAGAAATTTAAGTTAAAAACAACTATTTGGAGGGGGTTTCGGGGGGGAAATTTTTGGGGAAAAGTTAAAAGTTCGGATTCAGCGACCAAAAAATCTTAGAGTAAACCTTATAGAGAAAGTTCGGAGGGGAGATGGAAGGGCGAATGTAAACGTGTGATTGCGCAACTTAGTTTACGCAGCACCGCGCGCATGTTCCGAGGCAGATCCCCCCCTTCCCCTTCATCCTAAGTCATAATGTCATCTATCTAATTTGTTGGAAATTTTGTCTACATTCTGAATTTCTAGATACTTTTTCTCTAAAACAATAAAAAAATGGAATTTTTTAAAAACCTTTTTGGGGGGCGTTTTACCAAAATTTGGGGAGGTTGCCGGGGAAAATTTTGGTGGTAAGTTACAAATTCGGATTCAGCGACCCAAAAAACATCTAGAAAGCCGATTTCCAGTACTACCATTAATTTTGCTAGGTAAAATTCCCTATTGCCTAGACTATATATACACTATAGGTGACCGATCACTTGCGATTTTAGACGTTTTGTTAAATATCTAAAAAAATACATGAGGAATTAACCTGAAACTGCAGGAGTGTAAACAGTATAGTATGTGTCATATATTTCCGTGAAGATTTTTTCCTGAAACCCCATAGGGGACCGTCAACAAACTGAAAAATAACGAATATCTTTTGGATAAGCCTGTAAAAACTAATGTAGCAAAAGCGTTCAAACACGAGATTTTTTATATTTAGCTTATTGCAATATACCGTGTTCATTTTTATGAGGATAGCATGTATACTCGTAGAGAAATTAAGGTTTTTTTTTATAAAAACAGCCTCAAATTTCGCCAAGTTTTTTTGCTTATAATTTGCAGAGTTCTTAATATAAAAAAAAAGTTCTTTTCAGAAAATATGACAAACAACAATATTATACACAATGCTTTGCAATCAGAATTAAAAAATAAAAATTGGATGAAAAATGTGCAGGTTTACTAAAAAATGTGTCACTGCGCATGCGCGAATGCAATCAAAATATAATGTGCATAATGTATTAGCTAAGTATATAGAGCAACTTTTGTGAAAATCTCAAAATCATAGCTTGAAAATTCTGAAAATAATCGTTGATAGAATAGGATCGAAATCCGTTGTTCCCAAAAACAAGCAAAAAGATCACGGGTTGTATCCAAATATAGTAGTACGTGCAATATTGTGTACGCTATCTTGGCACTAATCAAAAGATATTTGGTACAACCCCTGATCTTTTTGCTTGTTTTGGGGATTTTGGGAACAACGGATTTCGAGCTTATTCTATCGACTATTATTTTCAGAATTTTCAAGCTATGATTTTGAGACTTTGACAAAAGTTGCTCTATATACTTAGCTAATGCATTATGCACATTGTATTTTGATTGCATTCGCGCATGCGGGGTGAAACATTTTTTAGTAAACCTGCTCATTTTTCATCCAATTTTTATTATTTTTTAATTCTGATTGCAATGTGTTGTGTACAATATTGTTTGTCATATGTTCTGAAAAGAACTTTTTTTTTTATATTAAGAACTCTGCAAATTATAAGCAAAAAACTTGGCGAAATTTGGAGCTGCTTTTATAAAAACCTCAATTTCTCTACGAGTATACATGATATCCTCATAAAAATGAACACAGTATATTACAATAAGCCACTTATTAATAATCTGGTGTTTGAACGCTTTTGCTACATTAGTTTTTACAGGGTTATCCAAAAGATATTCGTTCTTTTTCTATTTGTTGGCGATCCCCTATGGGGTTTCAGGAAAAAATCTTCGCGGAAATATAGGACCTATACTATACTGTTTTCACACTTGCAGTTTCAGGTTAATTCCTCATGTATTTTTCTAGATATTTAACAGAACGTCTAAAATCGCAAGTGACCGGTCACCTTTGGTCATATAGTGTATACACTGTAAAAACTAATGTAGCAAAAGCTTTCAAACTGTAGATTATGATGAAGTGCCTTATTGTAATAAACTGTATTCATTTTTATGAGGATAGCATGTATACTCGTAGAGAAATTAAAGTTTTTATAAAAAAGAGTCCCAAATTTTGACCAGTTTATTGCTTATAATTTGTAGCGTTATGAATATAAAAAAAGTTCTTTTAAGGAAATATGACAAGCAACATTTTACACAATACCCTGCAATCAGAATTAAAAAATAATAAAAATATTATGAAAAATGAGCACGTTTACTAAATAAGGATTCACTGCGCATGCCGGAATGTAATCTACACTAATATTATAATGAAGTAAAGTTTGTTTGTTTGTTTATTTGTAGGAGGTAATCTTTCGAACTACCGAACCGATTTCAAAAGTAATGGTATCAAAATGATGGTGTTAGTCCACGTTCGAAATTGGCTATATCTTAAGACGATGCCACCCAAAGGAGGTGTAGGAGCGGAAAACTTTCGAAAAAATGCGATTTTTGTGTTACTGAAGGGCCTGGAAACATGAAATTTGCAATGGTAGTTATTTATAAGATATAAATTATCTCAAAATACATTTGATCCAAATGATGATGATAGCCCTTGCACCAACATAGACTATATTTTATGTTGGTTCTACTAACCCAAAATGGAGGCAGGAATAAAAGACGTTCTAAAAATGCGATTTTTGTGTTACTGGAGGACCTAGAAACATGAAGTTTGGCATGGTAGTCATTAATTAGGTATAAATGGTCTCTATGAACATTTCCTAAAAAATAGAAATTTAAAAGGGTTAAAAATGCGCGAAAAGAGTTAGAAATCGCGATTTCTACGCAATCTCAGGAAATACCGAATCGCTTTGAAAAATAACGATGTGAAAAGGATGATGACAGCACGTGCTTCATGATAGGCTATTTTTTGTCTGTTAAACTATCCTAAAGGAGGTACAGGAGCAAAAAACATTCTAAATGCGCTTTGTGTGTCACTGAAGTGCCTAGAAACATGTAACTCGGCATGGTAGTTATTAGATATAAATGAACTCTAAGAACATTTCCTGAAAAAAATCAAAATTAAAAAGGGGTGAAAATGCGCAAAAAACGTTCTAAATGTCTCAGAAAGTACCGAACCGATTTAAAAAATAACGGTGTTAAAATGATGGTGACAGCACTTGCTCCAAGATGGGCTATATCTTATGTCTGTACTACCCCAAAGGGGGTGCAGGAGCAAACAACATCCTAACAATGCGATTTTTGTGTTACTGAATGGCCTAGAAACATGAAAAGTGGCATGGTAGTTATTTATAAGATAAAAATTATCTCTAAGAGTATTTCTTAAAAAACTCGAAATTTAAAAAGGGGTGAAAATGCGTGAAAAGCGTTCTAAAAAACGTTCTAAATGGAGATTTCTACGCAATCTCAGGAAGTATTAAACCGATTTAAAAAGTAACGGTATCAAAATGATGGTGTTAGTCTCTGTTCCAACATAGGCTATATCTTATATCCATGCTACTTTCCCAAAGGGGTGCAGGAGCAAAAAACATTCTAACAGTGCGATTTTTGTGTTTGGCTTAATATTTATCGAATGTTTCTTATTCTTTTAAACTGCCCTAACTAGTATTAACTTACGTCCTGAAAGTTAAAATTCTATCTCATTTAAAAATCTAGCATAAATTATGGGAAAAGTACCTGTAACATTACTACAATTTCTTAGTAGCGTTACAGATGTTTTCTAATAAATGTTCTAACATTTTTAAAGTGAATATACAAAAGAAGTTTTTGTAATGCTATTTAAGACTTCTTAGCAAACATACAAGAAAAGTACCTGTAATGGTTACACATATTTTCTTAGTAAAAATACTAAAAAAGACCTGTAACGGCTGCTAACAATTTCTTAGAAAAGATACAAGAGAAATATCGGTTATAGTACTAACCATTTCTCAATAAAAATACTAAAAAAACACCTGTAACAGCTACTAAAAATTTCTTAGTGAAGATACAAGAGAAGTATCTGTAAAAGTACTAACCACTTATTGGTAAACATGCTAAAAAAGGACCTGTAACGGCTACTAACAATTTCTGCGTGAAGATACAAGAGAAATATCTGTATTACTACTAATCATTTCTTAGTAAAGATACAAGAGAAGTATCTGTAATACTACTAATCATTTCTTAGTATACATACTAAAAAAGCACCTATAATGACTACTAACAATTTCTTAGTATGTACGCTAATGAAGTCAATGTATGTTTACTAAGATTAATGCAGTAATGTTACTTAAGAAGAAGCTGTATTGGTTACTAGAAAAGTTCATGGAATCCCAGTTCCCTAGAGATTTTCTGGTAGTACTACAGATTTTTTTTACAGTGTACTGAAGGACCTAGAAACATAAAATTTGGCATGGTAGTTAATTATATAAATGATCTCTAAGAAGATTTCTTTAAAAATTAGAAATTTAAAAGGGGTGAAAATGTGCAAAAACCCTCCTAAAAACGTTCTAAATTGCTATTTCTGCGCAATCTCATGAAGTACCAAACCAATTTTAAATGTGATGGCTGGAAATTGAGGGTGACAGCCCTTGCTCCAACATACGCTCTATTTCATGACAGTGTCACTACCACCTGGGCTTTGCAGGAGCAGGAAACATTCTAAATTGTGATTTTTGTGATACTGCAGGGTCTATCAACTTTAAATTTGGCAAGGTAAATACTTATAAGATGTAAATGCTTTCTAAGAACCGTCGAAAGAAAATTCTAAAATTAAAGGGATGAAATGAGCGAAAAGCGTTCTAAAAACGTCCTATATTACGATTTTAATGCAATCTTATGAAATACCAAACCGATTTCAAAATTAATATCGTCAGATTAATGATAAAAGTCTCTGTATGAACATAGGTATTTTGTGTTAGTGTCACTACCAACAGAGAGGTGGTAGACCGTTGAACAAGAAGCTTTAAATTTGACATGATGGTTAATCATGAGATGTAAATGCATTCTAAAAACGGTTTCTAAAAAATTCAAAACTTCAAATGAATACTGAAATGAGTGTACTAAATGAGCATAAAAGCTTCAAAATACTTTCTAAATTATCCTTTATTTAGAATTAATTTTAGTTCTTCTTATTAATATAAGTCTCATTTCTGCCTAATGCAGTGTAATAATGAAGTTTAGTCAAACTGAAGTTTAATTAGTATTATTCCTAAAAGTATAATTTATTCTAATAAAAATTAGGTATACTAATATCACTTGGCATATTTCAACTATTGCGCGAGCAAAGCCGCGGGTTTTGCTAGTCAAAATATAATTTGCGTAATGTGTTAGCTAAATGTATAGGGCTACTTTTGTGACAACTCAAAAACATAGTTTGAAAAGTCTGAAAATTATCATGGATAGAATAAGCTCAAAATCCGTTATGCCCAAAAGGAAGCAAAAAGATGAGGGGTTGTATCCAAATGTAGTAGTACGTGCAATATTGTGTACGCTATCTTGGCACTAATCAACAGATATTTGATACAACAATATACAGGGTGTCCACTCTCAACGGTATCCAATGGCTAATTCCTAAACCGTCAATCATAGACATATAGTTCCAATTGCAAAAATGTTTTAAATGAGGTAAAGGAACATTTTAAAAGCGGTTTGGGTCAATAAAAACATTTTTTTAAAAATAACAAAATTAAAATTTTTATACGGTCCCTTGGTCCTATAAGTTATATTTAGTAAAATTTTCCTATTACACTGACAAGTAAGACAAATCAAGCCTCGTTCATATAACACTAAAATTGAGCGAGTTATGAAACTTTAAAAATGCATGACTTATATCACTTTCCCCCATCTGAACACAAATCAGCAAGGCCATGGTTTGAGGGGTCATATATCAAGTGCTTAAAGTATTCGAAGAACTTATTTCATGTGTATCTGCGCTTTGAAAAAAATTCTACAATTATTACGATTAAGTTAACTTTAATTAAGTTTCAGATTGGATAAAATAATTATATTTTAACATATGTTTTATTTTTTAAGGATTTGAGACAGTTTCTTTTCATGATTTCTTTTAACAAAAAATTAAGTTATTTTTATAAGTTTTTATTTAACTTCAACTATCGTATGTATGTTTTTTTGTACTCGAACTTTAACTCACTTTTAAATATCCGATCGAGATTAAATTTTACATACTGACGTAAATACGATGACAATCTAATATTGTTATGAATTTCGGTGATTACCACTTATACTTTACAGAGTTTTTTCAGGATAACACAAAAACATTTGGATAGATTACCGCCAAGAAGTTTAAGAAAAAGTTTTAAATAAGATAGCACAAGGCTACGATGGTTGCGTTTTTTAACGTTTATGTATTTTTTAGCACTGAATTCGAAAATTACTTTAATTTTTAACGATCATGTCAGGATTTTTCGCAAATCGTAAATTGTCAAAGTTAAAAAAAAAATACAAAAATCGGATACTTTGAAATAGAGGAGATGGCTGTGATTTTTAACTTTTAATTATTGATTTTTATGCACTTTTTAGTACTGAATCTGAAAATGAATTTCATTTTTAACCATCACGTTACAATTCGTTTGCAAATCGTAAATGTCAAAGTTAAAATATAGCGAAAATCTCATACTGTAAAACAGATGTAAAACTTTATTCTATTTTATTTTAATTTATTTAATTCAATAATTTATTCACCAAATTTAATTACATACACCAAAAACAATTATCAAAAGTTAAAAGCACACCAATCACATCGATTTTTTTTTTTTACTTTAAAATTTACGATTTGCAAAAAATCTTTACGTGATGGTAAAAATAGAAGGTCACTTTCGAATTCACCTATACAGAATACGTAAGAATCAATCATCAAAAGCTAAAAACCATGACATAACCCAACTTTTGCAGGCTAGTGTAATCTAATAACATTTTAAAATTTGTATCATTTTGTAAAGAATTGAGGCTGTTGTTCTTCATCATTTTATTTAATAAAAATTCTGTTTTTTTTAAAATTCTAATACGTTTATTTCAAATTTTATATTTTGCTTTAATATGTCAGAAAGATTAAAGATTTCAAATCTATATTGCAGTGTTAATTTTGTTCTCAACCATTATTTAAATATATCTGTAGAAATTATGCTTCTACTAAATTTGTGAATGACCCCTAATTTGCAGCAAAATATATGCTCCAACTTTAAACAGCTATTACTCGGTCAATTTTAATCGTAGAATAACGGGGCTTTTTTTGTCTTACTTGTCAGTGTATCGGAAAAATTTTACTAATCATAACTTATAAGACCCAGGGACCGTATAAAAATTTAAATTTCGTAATTTTTTAAGAAATATTTTTATTGACCCAAATCGCTTTTAAAATATTTCTTTACCTTATTTAAAACATTTTTGTAATTGGAACTATATGTCTATAACTAATGGTTTAGGAATTAGCCGTTGGACTCCGTTGAGAGTGGACACCCTGTATTGTATGCTATATTGGCACTAATCAATGGATATATGGATATAGCCCCTCATCTTTTTGCTTCATTTTGGAAACAACGGATTTTGAGCTTATTCTATCAACGATAATTTTCAGAATTTTCAAGCTATGTTTTTGTGACTTTTACAAAAGTTGTTCTATACATTTAGCTAACACATTATGCACATTATATTTTGATTGCGTTTGGCCATGCGCAGTGAAACATTATTTAGTAAAACTGCTCATTTTTCATGCAATTTTTACTACACTTTAATTCTGATTGCAGGGTATTATGTACAATGTTGTTTTTTATATATTTTTAAAAATAACTTTTTTTATATTAAGAACTCTTCAAATTATCAGCAAAAAATTTGACAAAATTTGGGACTCTTTTTATAAAAACTTTAATTTCTCTACGATTGAGACTGTTTTTATAAAAATCTGAATTTCTCTTCGAGTATACATGCTATCCTCATAAAAATGAACACAAATTATTACAATAAGCTACTTAATCATAATCTACAGTTTGAACGCTTTTGCTACATTAATTTTGATATCAAAACGGATTTGAACGAATATCTAAAAGATATTCGTTCTTTTTCAATTTGTTGACGGTCCCTATGGGGTTTCAGGAAAAAATCTTCTCGGAAATATATGACCTATATATACTGTTTACACACCTGGAGTTTCAGGTTAATTTCTCATGTATTGTTCTAGATATTTAACAAAACGTCTAAAATCGCAAGTATCCGATCACCTTTCGCCATATAGTGTATCTAATATCTATTCTATGTTCATGCACGGATATATATATATATATATTGTACATGATGGGTGCACGATTTAAGTGCAACGAAAAACAAGCTAAAAGTTTCGCCTTGAATATTATATATCAAGTAAATATGATATAATTGGATTTAAAGCTACATATGGCAATGATGTAATGTAAAAATATACGAAATACTGCACTCTGAGAGTCCCAGAAAATTTCATATATTTTCCCATTTAGTAGGAAAATTTTAATAGCCGATGTATAATTAGTTTATTAAGTTTAATGTATTAAACAATCGTTAGAATAATCTTTTAAAATTAGCGCATTTTCGCTTTCTGACAGATAAAATAAAAAATATTGTTTTTAATGTAAATAACGTACAACCAGTTCTGTAATATTTATAATATTAGCATATAAAAAGTAATAATAAAATTACAGATGGGGAAAAATTCCTTTTTACAAATTTTTAGTACTGTTGCCACTGTTTAGTACTGTTGTTAGTACAGATTTTGCTATAAGTGTTCTATCTTGTATGTTTATCAATGTCTGTTACCACTACGTATCTTTTTAAAAAATTAACTTGATATTGCTAGTGTAATTACTTTGTATTTTTGTAGCAAAGAAATGTTCACTGTTGAGACAGATGAAAAAAGTTCATGCATAGATATTTTTTTTAAGTTATAAAAAGTCACTAAATTCGGCTACAGTTTTAAAACAAATTTCATTCGAAAATGCAGTCGTGGAAAAAAAACACCCCTACTAACTCTACAAGTTATTAAATAGAAGAAAATTATTGGTGCCAATCGATTGGAAGTAAAGTCTACTTTTAAATGATGCATATAAAATTTGCTTAGGAGACCATCTACAAATAATAACCGGACAAAACATTGTTTTTTTCAATGGCAACACCCAATTATGACAATATATTTTAAATTTTCGGGTCAAACTATGCCTAGAAACGAAATTTCCAGTCATTTGAACAATAGTTTTTGACTTATGCACTGTAAAAAAAATCCGGACAAATTTCTTGTAGGAGGCAGAAAAATAGTTGCCTTTCTCGGGACAAAATCAGAAAAATACCATTTTAGTTATTATATAGTTTTTTTTTTCGGATTTTATTCCGAGCTGGGTCGGAAAATTTTCCGTCCCGAGAAGGGCAACTATTTTTCCGTCTCCTACAGGAAACTTGTTCGGATTTTTTTTACAGTGTGAACATTCAAAATTTAGAGCGTCTAATGTTAAATTACACTTTCATATTCTTATAAACATCTCCTTGAATTATAATCCTATTGCGATAATTTTGTGTGTTGTTATAATACTAAAAAACTCAAACATAAATACATTGAATTTGTAATTTAAAAATTTTTATAATATGAATTATGAAATTAATAATCGAAAAAATATGAATTGCAACCTGCAATTTTTTAATATATTTATATTTATTATGTCCTGTTTAATGCAAATTCTCAATTTTAAATTTCTCTTCAAAGTAGTTTTCGAATTATGCTTAAAAAACGTCAAAATGATGGTTTAAGGGGCAGTCTATTATGTGCAGTAAATCATAATTCGAATACATATATTTTTGCTAAATTTATTGAAACATTTGGGTTGGCAATAGTAGAAACATATTAAGAGAGTGAAATGGTCCTATTGGCAAGAAATAATACATTAATAATAGAATTGACATAGTCATTCTGTAGCACTCCAACATTCGAGTACCGAACTTGAATTTGGAAACAGCCCATAAAATAGGCTAATTTTAAAATAATTCATTTCTCTGAAACTAATCGTACGAATTTAATGAAAATATTTGAAGGGTGTAGAATTTATTTATGGTGTCAAACTTAAGTATTGCTATTGATTTAAAAAAGTCTGGGTTCATTTTGATATGTAGATAACCCCCTAAGCAAATTTTATATCAATCATTCAAAAGTAGACTTTATTTCCAATCGTTTAGTACCGGTAACTTTCTTCTACAATAATTTGTTGCAGAGTTAGTAGGGGGTGTTTACTTTTTTTTTCACGACTGCACGTTTTTTCGTCTATACGATGCTGTAAAAATTTAAATTGCGTAACTTGCTTAAACTTTGCTAAATTATGTAGTTTAAAAGTGGTCAATTAGCGATTAAAATAGCAACCAATTTCTTTGGCAGTCTCCAAAAGTTACAACCATACACATTTCTGAAGATGAGAGAAAAGCGTAAGGTATACAACTTTGTCACTTCGGGAAAAAAAGATGGGTAAATATGATTGAAGATCACACACAGAGCTTCTTCCTTTCAAAATACTTTATCATATGTAAAACAATATTTAATTTTATGTTAACATTTTTTCGGAATTCACAGCAGCATAAACAAGTTGGAAATTACACGGCAAATGTGGCATATAAGGTGCGTTCGTATTATTAGTTTTATAAATATTTTTTGCACCGCATATTGTACTGAATGTATATTCTAGTGCAGGGATAGCGAACCTATGGCACTCGTGCCGAACTTGGCACGTAAAAAAAACGCCTCTGGCACGCAAAAAAAACTAATAGATCATATTCAGTTTATGGTGAGCAATCCACTTTATGCTTTTCTTACAAAAAGTATAATTTTGTGAAACAGCTATGTAATTTAAAATAATCCGTTACTTTTGAATGAATTAAGGTATTATAAGTTTCAATGAAAGCGCATTGAGCGTCATTTTCTCGCTAAACCTTTAAACATATAGTGTTTTCTAAATCATTTTACTTCTCTATCAAATTTCAACGGTTTTATTTTTGAAAATTGAATTTTAAGAGTTAGTTTGCATAGTAATATGCCTAATTGACACGCTTCTATTTCAGATTAGGTTTTATTTTATTTAGGTTAAGGGCTTTAAGTTACTTTAGGTTTTAATTTTGAAAATTGAATTTTACCTGTTATTGTAAATAGATGTGTTTCTATTGAACCTGTTTCTACCTGAAGAACTACAAATGATCAGATTCGCAAGTATACAATAAAAGAAGAAATCATTAATATATTATTGATACGGAATTCGATGCGACAAGGCTATATTATTCGTTAAAATGTTTCTGGCACGTTAGAATGTTTGTACATAATATTTTTAAAATTTTTGGCAAGCATACTCAAAAAGGTTCGCCATCCCTGTTCTAGTGCACTTCATAAGTGCACATTAATTTCATTCTGTTCGAAAAGCTGTAACGTCATTAAAATACACTTGAAATAATTTTTTCCCATTGGCGGAATTAATGTAAAGGAAAACTTTTGACTGTCCCTGTAATTAAACTATACTTCCGATTTTCATAAAATCTGAAATGACTCGAAACATTTTTGCAAAAATCATATGTTTAAATTTTGAGACATTCGGTTGGATAGTTTTTGCTCTGTTATATGCGGACGGACGGACAGACGGACCGAACGGCGACTATAGGTGCTACGTATTTATACAATTACGAACGCACCTAAAAAGGTCTATTAAAAAATAAAATACTGCTTTTTTAAGTGTAATTCAATAGATTAAAAGTTTGAAACAGAATTTCTTTTACAAACAACAAAAAATCACCGTGAAACCCGAAAATTTGCATTAAAATCGCAAAAATAGCAAAACTTGAAGAGGTGAAAATTTACTACATTAGATTAAAACTTTAAAATCATATTCCGTTACTGAATGTAAATAAATCGCCGCAAAACTCGAAAAATCGCTACAAATTCAAAAATCGCATGTAAAATCGCTAAATATTGAAAAATAACTGGGATAAAATATCGTAATCGGAAATTTCTCATGAAAGACAAAAAGGTCAACGCGGAACGCCAAAAATCTTTAAAAATCGCCAAAAACCACATTGATTATTGCTAAAATTCAAAAATCGTACAGTAGAAATCTTACTATTTTAGGCTAAAAGATAGAAACCGAATTCCTTTTACAAATGTCAAAAAATTACCGCGGAACTCGAAAAACCGCTAATAATCGCATTGAAAATCGCAATAAAAATCGCTAAAATTCAAAAATAGTACAGGACAAAATTTACTACATTAGGTTAAATGTTTGTAACCGAATATTCTGAATTTGAATGCCAACAAACAGCCACTGGACTAGAAAAAACGCTAAAAATCTCATTGAAAACCGCATTAAAAATCTTATTAAAAATCACTAAATAATCAAAAATTTCTAAATATTCAAAAACGGTACAGTCAGAATTTGCTAAAAATGCTAATTTAAAAATCGCTGGGGTCGAAATTTATTAAAATGGGCAAAACATTCTAAGAATGTAAAAATCGCTAAAAATTACACTGAATTTCGCATTAAAAATCAGTAAAATTCGAAAATCGAAATGAACAAAATTTGTTATATTAGGCTAAAAGTTCAAAACCGAATTCCTTTTAAAAATGTCAAAAAAATCGCCGTGAAATTGGAAAAACTGCTAAAAATCGCTAAAATTCAAAAATTGCATATGTCAAAATTTACTACATTAGGAAAAAAATTGAAACCAAGTTCCTTTTCCTAATCTCAAAAAATCACCGTGGCACTTGTAAAAACGCTAAAAATTGCATTGAAAATCGCATTAAAATCACTAAATATTCAAAAAAATTACTATAATCGGTACAAAATTTTCTATGATTTGGTAAAAAATTGTAATCGAGATTCTTTGACTAATGACAAAAAATCATGAAAAAGGCTAAAAATGAGTAAAACTCACGAAAATTCACATTAAAAATCGCTAACTGTTCAAAAATCACAGGAGGCAAAATTTACTATAATCGGGAAAAAACATTGTAATGGGCATTCTTTCACTAATGACAAAAAATCGATGGGAAAGGCTAAAAATCGCTAAAACTCGCATTGAATAATGCTATAAAAATCTCTAAAATTCAAAAATCGCAGCGGACAAAGTTTACTACATTCGGTTATAAGCCTGTAACCGACCACTTTTTACCAATTTTTAAAAAATAGCCGCAAAATACGACAAAAACACAAAAATCACATTAACTATTCGCTAAAATTCAAAAATCGCTGTACAAATTCCGAAGAGGATAAAATTTGCTATATTAAGTTAAAAGAATGAAACCGTATTCAGTTCACTAGTGTGGAAAAATCGCCTCAAAACATAAAAAACCGCTAAAAATTACATAAAAAATTAAATTAAAAAAATCTAATAAAAAATTCAAAATCAGGCTTCGAGGTGCAAAACTTCATATATGGAGGTACCTTCTCCCCGAATTTTGTAGCTCTTCTGTGCAGCAATTTCGACCTGTTATGCGTTTTCTTGCCAAACTAAATTTCCCCATTATATGGTATATATCAACCTACAGATCAAATACAGGGCTGTTTCAAAGAATTGGAATACATATTTGGCTATGGACGGTAACTGCTGAAATCAGTTTTTCAAATGTTTTATGAGTTTTCTAAAATTTTTACTTAGTTATCTTATATACCTTATTTCCCTAAATAACGAAGTTTTGTTAAAGAATTCAAGACGTGTTGGAAAGTGTTTCATAATCTATGCTTAACGCATGATTTTTCTTTCTTGTCTTTATTTTCGATCATTAAGACATTCTTCTATAAGTTTGAAATTTTATTTTGTTAAGTTTAATTTCACCAGATTTTTATTCATAAAAGTTAAAATTATGTGAGAACGCCTCGTATATCAAATTAAAGAAACTTCTCTCCAATGAAAAAGGCCCCACAAATGACACTGTGCTTCCCATGGCTTCAGAGGTTAATCGGACTTTGATCACACCAGGTTATTTCATCATTAAAAGTGAAAGTATGAATCATATTTAAGAGGCTTCGTCTTCGTTCTAGTTAATTATGAAATAATGGACAAAACGCATTTGGCTGTACAGAAATTATAATGAAATTGGATTACCTCCATATGTAGTATGTCCCCATCCTGTGACGATGGCCCATCCTGTGGGATCTTTATCATCGTATGGCAGGCAAATACCATTGACGTATCCAGAAGTACCATCGAATCTGATTGGCTCCTTGGTACGAAGCAATGCGATATCGTTAACGAATGTCGTCATGTTGAAATCTTCGTGTATGATTGCTTCACTGATCTGAAGTGAAATAAAATAATAAAAAATCATCATCAAAGAGTAAGTAATGTAATAGAGTAAGAGATTAAGCAATAAATGGTGGTTATTTAAAGTCAGTAAAGGCCGAATTAAGCCATCTAGGTGATTCCGGGATAGAGAATGCACACGTCAGACAGAAAACCGAATTCATAAACTAATTGTAACTATGTTAGAAAGCGTTAAAAAATATTGGATTTCCGTATTTTGATGGATTTATATCCTTTGGAATGTCTTGAATTCGGTTTACATGTTTTTGGAAAATGTGTGTTTAAATTTTTTGGGGGGTTGGTCTAACTTAAGAACTAATGCACGAAATTTCACGAAACTTGAAAGTCAGTAGCAACTTGACATATACGAGGTGTGGCTATTAAATAACGAGAACTAGTATCCGTCAGGCCGAAATGTCGGAGCATGGAGGCGCGTAAACTTAAAAGATATTATTTAAAAAAATGTTTTATTTTCTAGATTGCTGTTTAATAGTATAAAAGTAAGTTTGAAATAACAACCATCGATACCTCATTTTAAGTGTTTAACTCAGTCGTTATTTGCCTCGGGTAACGCACAAATTCTAATCTGTCAGCAAGTACTCCCATACTTCTAATTTGGGTAAAGCCTGTCCTTAGCGAAAATTGCTTCCACTATAACTTTCTCTAAATGACAAACTACAGTCAAAATGACATAAGTTGTTTTATGTGACAACACCTTTAAATGGATATCCACAGCAGTTTTTGACAATGTTAAACTCGAGGATCTATGTATGGTGGCAAGGTATGCAACAGTTAAAGGTAACTAACTTCGTGTGAATGAGTCTTTTTCTTCTTTCCAATATTTACAAATAGGTTTGATAGAAAAAATTACAGTTAGAAATGACTCATGATACTCAACAAAATGAATTATTATGGCCTTTGGCAAACCACGAGGTTGAAAACGTGGCTCATAGGCAATATCTTTTATCGTACTTACGTTTGCCAATTCTCACTCCGTTCAGACATTGGTATGTAACATAATGCATAACCCTGCATCCAGCTGCTGAGGAAAGTCTAGACTAAAGTCCAGACGCGTGATCATCTTCACTCCATCTTGCTATTTAATCACTGTGATCTGCTAAAATTCTTGTTTATTAGTCCCTGCTTTGATTTAAGAAGTACTTCTTGATTATATTCTTTAGCTTGCTTGGTTTTGAGAAAAAGACATATGGCACCTTCAAATCATTCAAGTTAGCCGAAAGCAGTATATCTTTGCGTCGTTGCATAAGGGGTGAGAGGTAGTCAAAAACTTGACCCACGCAAAGTGAGTTCAGAGTCTTTCGGAAGTGTGTCTGCTGATCGTCGTTTTTTCTCAATGAGTTTGTTAATGTGAAACAGTTTTTAAAAGCTCTAAGCATTTTTTGTCCGCGAAGAATCAAAATGACTTTTAAAGAATGTCTCTTATATAGAGGGATGTCTTTTAAGCGATGTAACTACCTAATACGTCCAAGAATTAAAAAAAATAAGCCTCTAAAAGGATAATGCTATCTATTTTACCTTCGCGATATCTTTGTTCAAGGTCAGCCATAAGACGACATCCTATCATTGAAAATTCGTCAATAATGAGAAATAACACTGTATCCATTCTGAGCTGTAGGTGTATTGCTGACTTTTTAAATTAGCGAACTATTTAAAACACGTTGGTTCTTTAAGCATTGAGTGAGTTACCTTGTCTTTGACATTAAATGCAGCAGTACCTGTTAGTGCCAAAAGAATGATAGCTTCTGATCCCAACTTCTCTATGATTGTTTTACTAAATTTCTTTGATTTTTGTACATTTTACAGCTCTTCCTTTTCCTATAATAAAAGTTGATTTAGGGAAATTTGTAACCTTTGTTTGCAAAGACAAAAGCTGTTCAGTGCATAACTGAAGGCAGCATAATTTGTCGTTCTGTATAATAATTCAGAAATGTTAAAAGTAAAGAGAAACCATTGGATAAGAGAATCTACGGTAAAGATAAAGATTTACGCCCGGCTGTATTTTGAGAGATTCGATTTTTTAAATTTAGCTCCGGTCTTTGAGAACTTGATCCATCGAGTTAGCGGCAGAAAACTTCGAAGCTCCTTCAAAAACTTGCTCGTCTGCCACAGCCCACACTTATTTAATATGACAACAGGTAAAGATTTGTTACCTATGCAACACACACTCATAGATAGTCTGCTATACTCCTCTATCAAACTTGATACCTTTATTCATCTGAGTTGTTGTTATATCGTTATTATGAAAATATTAGGAAGCATCTGGATTATTTTTATGCTACTTTTCCGCATATGTATATTTCTAAAATATGTATGTATAAAATATGTATATTTCTTAAAATGTACACTAAATCTAGGCAGCAGATTAAAAAAAATCAGGGATTAATTTATGACTTTTAGTGAACATGATTTCTCACGAATTATCTTCCATTGTTGTATCCATTTCTCCGATCATAAGCATAAGCGATCATAGTACATTAACCTCGCATTTATCGCTAAGCTTCGCGACATTTAGACGAAATATATCCAAATTTGGCGACCAAAAATATGCCGTCACAATTTAAGCCAATTTGGCTGTATCTAATTTGGCGAAATTTCCATTGAAATTCAGTACTGATGATTCTTCTCTAACCGGGTTCTTCGCATTTTAACTTCGTGTTCTCCAGTAAAATTAGCTAAAATCTTAAAACCAAGGAATAGGGAAGCTACCTTTTCCAACCCGTACAGGAATTTTTTATTTTGTAATCTACATATTTCTGTTTTCTAGTGTACAGCATGACAAAAAAAAAATGCTTATCTCATTTACTTCAGAATGTTCACTTGCATTTCAGTTGAAACATATTCACTTACGATGAATTAAAAAGAAAAAAAATGAGTAATCGTCAGTAATTGGGACAGCTACCAAATGGTTAAATTTGCGCATCAAACAATGCTCAGCAAGTTATGAGTTTGTCTACAAACCCGATTACGAAAATTTCCCAATAGAATCATGCATTCGTTTAAATATAAACATACATACATAAGAATACATACATATAAGTAATGCATACATGACATTATCTTTTTCTCGATTTCTTTGAGTATCACTCGTTGCCATTCGACTAATGCCCAAATTCGAATTCGTAAAATACAATTTTCCGAATTCGATTTTCTTTTCGTTTCTCTTAATTTAAAATTCAAAATGAATTGTATCGATTTGGAAGCTTACAAAGAATGAACAGTTCGAAAAAAGATAGTTGTTGTTACATACGTAGAACGTAAAATTTCTGAAAGGGGAAGGGGGGGGTTAATCTATATCTCAGGTCACCAATGTATGAACATCGACATCAAGATTCGACTCCATAATGATCTGCATGAGGTTAAAATGCATAATTTACAGCAATGGAGCTAATGTTTTAATTAATAACGGGATGAATCTCGTCGAATTTCGATGAAATAAATTGTTTAAAAGCGAACTCATGCATAGGTTACTACTTAGTCTCTTAAAACAAATATTATTTTTAACTTAAAGTTACCAAAATACTAATTCCACACACTTCGACTGTTCAAAATATTAAACAATTAAACTGCATTATTTATTATACCTAATCAAGATATTTAATTTTGATGAAATTACCCGTTGAGGCTGTTATGTTTAAAAGGCACACATGCCCAATTCGGGGAAAACTTCAACAGCACAAACAATATCATCCGGGTTACAATATCAAGCAAAATAACGACATTTTGACGCCAGTTAAGTACCAGTTGCGTATATGACATTAGCGTCCGAAAAAAATCGCGCATATGACATTATATGACATCTGTGCTGTTTAAAATTGCCGATTGAAAATTTAAAAAAATGATTTCACCTTAAGTTAATCATGGAAATATTTTTCGCGTAAAATCTAAACTTTATGTTATTTTGGTACTTTTCGGTTTGCCGGGCGCCAGTGTTATATTTACATTCATATATACATATATATGCACATGTATGTGCATATATATATGTACACACACACACATAAATATATACATACATATGTATATATATATGTACATATATGTGCATATATATGTATATATGAATGTAAATATAACACTGGCACCCGGCTAACCGAAAAGTACCGTTATTTTCACCGTCGCATAATTTGCATACGCATCTCTTATATTTACATTCACCATTTCAAAAATATTACAATGCGCAATATGTGATTAATACATATATTTCTAAACTTGAAATCAAGTTTGTCAACTACGACTTTGCATGTGAACATTCGCACTCTTGACTTGTGATTCTAATCTCTGTATCGGCGAGTAAAATTGCAGAAATTTATATCTTTTAGAGTCGTTCGTAGTAAAATATTTACTTTTATCAGAGAAAATGATCGTTTTCATTTAAATATGATGTCATTTTGCCTCATTGAAGCATTTCACCAAGCATCTCAAACTCAACGAATGAAAAAGAATTGAATTATAACAGCTTTTTGCGGAAAACATTGGTATTTTATTAAAGCATGACGTCATTTTCTGCTCAATTTTTTCAGAAAGTTTATTTTGAGTTTTATGAGAAAATGGCATCAATAAAGATAAGCAAACCTTATTATTTTTTCTTTCTTTACAACAATGGAAGTAATCCAATTGCTACCATTTTGAAACAAATTCATAGAAATTTTTTTAATTTTAACTTTAAATATAAAAACGGGAATACTTAAAAAAAAATAGCTAGTGCGGAAAAATCTACAAAGAAACGGCTTTCATTAAAAAAACGAATTATTAAAATTGGTGCAAAAAAAGCTCAAGGTACATGACTAAAAAAAGAAAGCCTTATCTTTCAAATATATAAAATTAAACTCGCAATGTTATCTCTATGGGAAAATTTTGAACCGACATTTCAGGCTGTTAGGGTTGACGAATATTTTTGATTTTCAATACGCGCCGAGATTTTGGCCCTACCAACGTCCAGCTCATTTTTTGTGTCGATGCGTCAAATATTTTAGATGCTATCGTGTTAACAATAAGTGTAATTTTTGCAGGGAAGCCGGAGCTGCGCTCCGACAATAATGCTGTAAAATATTTATTTTAAATTTATACATATTTAGTTATTATCCCTTTCAATATACACTTCTCTTTTATCTCTACAACTCTCCATGCGAATTTTTTATTGTTTTCAATAGCGAACACGCCATAGTAGTGAACTTCAACTTGCTGCGGAAGTCTTCCTCTGTGAGCTTTTTTATCATGCGTGCCGTTTTTTCTTTCACAGTTCCAAACGTGGGAAATCTGGTTCCTTTTGATGCAGATTTGATCTTAGGGAACAGATAAAAGTCACACGGTGCCAGGTCAGACGAATAAGACGGATGATTCAACACTATGATATTATACTTGGCTAGAAACGTCTGGACAGACGATGCAGTGTGAGCCGGTGCACTGCCTGATGATTCACCCATGATTTGTTCTTCCACAATTCAGGTCGGTTTGTTTCGCAATTTTTCATGTTGAACAAGGACCTCAACGTAGTAATGTTAATTAATATTTTGAACTCCGGGAACCCAGCGAAGGTATTTTTTCGATATTTTACTCCGTTATTGACGTGGAAGGGCGATCCGGACGAACAGCATCTTCGATGTCTTCTCGGCCAACTTCGAAACGCTTAAATAATTCAAAAACCAGCGCACGTGATAAACATTCATTGCCGTATTCTCCTCTTAACAAATGTTGAGTTTCAGTAGCGGATTTCCCAAGTTTAACCCATTTTAGGCCAAGCATAGAAACTTAATAAAATGTGGTATTATTTTCATTGAAATATGCTTAAATTACATCCATTAAGACAAAAAAAAATAGTTTCGTGCATGAAAAAAATATTTTATTTGAGAAATAAAATGCATTTGGCATTTTCATGCATTCGGTCAATGGTGCGCTACCGCACTATTAAATTTAAAATTAATAATTTTTTTTTAAATTTTTATGACATTTGTTTTATTATTATTTTATTTACAGAACTTGCAACTTTAACCCATTGTAAAAACATATGATTAATCTCAAATGGAATAATTATACATTTTCAAAAAGTCGAATTTGTCAATAACCGTTTCAATTTTAAAAGACTACCGTATTTTGAAAATTTTTCATCAGGAAGTGTTTACTCCAATTGAATTACTGATATTTTATAGATGTCTCCAGAACCCTTAAAAATAGCAAAAAAAATAAAATTAGTGAAAAATATTCGTCACAGTGTTAATAAAAAAATATTTATTGAAATGGTGCGTTTACGCACCTTTGGCCGAAAATGGGCTAAAAAGAAATTTGACACTAATTCGTTGCTCTTTTAAAACACTCAAGATTTTCCCGGCAAAGCAGTAAAACAGGGTCCGGAACAAATGAAAACTAATTGGAATACAACCAATTTAGACGCGGTAATAGATACAGGAGGTTTTGCGCTGCACAACTATTGATCGTACGAATTTGGCGCAAGCACAGTTCTTCTTTAGAAGCAATAGTCTTGTTATTAAATAGCCAGTTCTCGTATGTTGATGTTATTTACAGTTTAGTGTATTTCACCAAACACATGGCACAGCGATATTTTATTTTCCACGATTTCCGTGATAGTCACATCATCGACATCTTTTAAACGTAATTACATCCAATCTAATATGTAAGATGTTTAAAATAATAATAATAATAATAATAATAAAATGCGAGCATCATTTGACCCCATCCTCGACCGAAAACAACAACTATTTCCAAATGGTTAAAAAATTGTAATTTAATAGATTATAACGACCATTTGGATTTTTTTTAATAATCGAATAAATAAAAATCGAAGGCCGAATCATCCACAGATCGCGACAAATCACCTTCGTAACAAAATTTAACCGAAAAATCTAAATTTCGTCCATCAAATTCCGTCGCATCCTCTTCAACAACAGATCGCAAAGATCAAACTTCAGACGACCAAAACCTTCATCGGTAAACTCTCCAAGTCCCGTTTCGAGAAGAAAAACAGTTTCAAATCGAAAGAAGTTCCACCGAATCATCCACAGATTGCGACAAATTACCTACGTTGAGCTCAATTTTTTCCGGTTAGAATCGACCGATTGTAAAACGCCGTGACTAGTGGATTGGAGCCCCTCGAGATATGGCCTTTTACTGTCAATCGATTAAACATTAGATTGTTTCCTTTTTCGCGTTCGTCTTTTATTCTGTAATCGATTTTCATGGGCTACATAATCAGGTGAAGACCTCGATTTTCATGGGCTACATATCAGTTGAAGACCTCGACTTTCATGGCCTACATAATCAGTTGAAGACATCGATTTTTGTTTTGCAAGACGATTTTCATTTCGGAGTCGCTCTTTGGCTTTGGATTTTTCCATATCTGATAATTTGCGCCTACCCATTTTGTAACTTTTTCAATTTTTAACGATTTTATGCCTTTCGATTACTAGTCCAGTAGAAATAGCATTGTGCGTTGCAAAAATTCGGGTAATTCTGATTTTCGGGTATTATGTATAGGTTGGCCCTCTAATGAAAAAAACCAAGTTTTTGACCTTCTAGACCTTGTGAGTTTTTTACTATATCAAAAAAAAAACCAAAATTTTTCGGCACTTTTTTCGATTTTTTTGGATTAACTCGGTTCCAGTGCATTTTACAGAAAAAATTACAGTTACAATTTTGTAGAAGACAAAATTCTCTATAACATGCACTATTCATGTTTGTGAATTGACTAAATAGGACGAGAGATACGGAGCCGAGAAAATGGGGTAAAATTTTCAAAAAGTGGAAAGAAAAACTAATGACGTTAGTTTTTCCTTAATAACCCATTTTTATTTTTTATTTTTCCGTTTTAGGAACAAAAGTGTCGTAATAAACTTTGTAAAGTATGAAATATCCTACAAATTTCATTCATTAGAACATTAATTATCTCTAACAGACCCTAAAATCAGAACAACACGATTTATGGTTAAAACAGGAAAATACCGCCTAGCAAGTCACTATTTTAAAAACAATCTTGAATTTTTGATTCTGACTAAACGAAGCAATTAATTGATTATAGTATGCACAATAAAAAGTAATTGGAGAATAGTTCGGGTGGGGGCGGGGTGAAGTTAACCGAAAAACCTAGTCGGTAGATATAGGCGCCGCCCAGAGTTTGGGTTAAGAATGGGAAGTCGAAAGTAAAATTAAGTGCTGGGAATAATATAAAAAAAATGCTGCAAAGATAAATAAAATATATTTTAGAAATTTGAAAAGGGAAAAGGATTATACAGGGCCGAAACTAGAAAGGGAGGGCATATGCTTCTTTCGACAGAATGGAAGGCAAAGAGGGCGCAAAATGAAGATTTGATTTATCGTATTTGTATTAATTTGTCTCACAAATTTTTGTTTGTTAGTCAAAGTTTCCATTAAAGGTAAATCTATCTCACATTGAGAATATTATTCTCAACATAAAAAGGACCAACAATTATGTTTATGCATACTAAGAGGAAACCTGTATTAAGCGAATTGTTTTCGGAGTTTTTTGAAGTCAACTTTAAATTTTAAAATAAAGCAATGGATATTATAAACTTATAAAATTCAGTATGTAAGCTCACTTTCTGTAGGAGGGGGCAAAATCCATGTTTGTCCTAGAATGAAAAAAAAAAAAGCTAGTACGGCCTAGAAGTATCGAATAAGAATAACTGTTAAAAATGAGTTCGGAAAGCCCAAAATGCATAATTCTATACGTTAAAAGTAATAGCGGAAGAAACATTGACAATTAATCAAATATATGAATATTATTACCGTAATTTTCCCCCGTATAATGTAGGACTCAGATAACTCTGTTTTCTACTAGAATTTTTTTTTAAATACAGTGTGACTTATTTCTGCTTAGCATTTATTAGACTTCATTTTTAAAAAACAATTTCTGGTTTGAAGCAGATTTAACATAGCCGCGGCTTATACGCAGGAAATTATAGTAAAAAACACGTTTCTAAGAGAGGCATTATGAGAGGAAAGAAAATTAAAGCACTGTTTTCGTCATTCTTTTTAAAAAAAATAATAATTTTTGTAGTTTACATTTCATTTACTAATTACTACATTTAATTAATAGTAATAATTAATAGTATCTTACATTTTTGTAGAGGATAAAATTCTCTACAACATGCACTATTTATGTTCGTAATTTGGCCAAATAGGAGGCCAGATACAGAGCCGGGAAAACAGGGTAAAATTTGCAAAAATTCCAAAAATCCACAAATAACGGTATTTTTTGCTTTATATATATCATTCGGGACGTGGCTGGGCTCCTGGGAATCTTGCTTCCGCAAAAGAGTCGGACTAGAGTAGAAGAATAAAGGGCTGCGGACGAAGATGGGCCGCTCGCCGCGGCGGTTGACCCCCCCCCCGCCCACCCCCGAGACTAATAATAAGCTAGAAGTAGCTAGGAGTCGTTCGGTAGCTTCATCGCCCCGAGCCCAACCCTTCCCGCTTTTCGGTGTCTTTAATTTGTGTAATTTCCCTTTTAAATTTGTCCGGTTTCAATTTTTGATTTTTTTTTTTTTCAATCTGGCTTTCGCTAGAGAGTCTTTCATTCGGGACGTGGCTGGGCACCTGGGAATCTTGCTTCCGCAAAAGAGTCGGACTAGAGTAGAAGAATAAAGGGCTGCGGACGAAGATGGGCCGCTCGCCGCGGCGGTTACTAATAATAAGCTAGAAGTAGCTATGAGTCGTTCGGTAGCTTCATCGCCCCGAGCCCAACCCTTCCCGCTTTTCGGTGTCTTTAATTTGTGTAATTTGTAACCGCCACGGCGAGCGGCCCATCTTCGTCCGCAGCCCTTTATTCTTCTACTCTAGTCCGACTCTTTTGCGGAAGCAAGATACGTAGGTCCCCAGCCACTTCCCGAATGAAAGACTCCCTAGCGAAACCCTAGTTGGAAGAAAAAAAAAATCAGAAATTGAAACCGGAGAAATTTAAAAGGGAAATTACACTAATTAAAGACACCGAAAAGCGGGAAGGGTCGGGCTCGGGGCGATGAAGCTACCGAACGACTCCTACCTACTTCTAGCTTATTATTAGTCTCGGCGGTGATTGGGGGGGTCAACCGCCGCGGCGAGCGGCCCATCTTCGTCCGCAACCCTTTATTCTTCTACTCTAGTCCGACTCTTTTGCGGAAGCAAGATTCCCAGGTGCCCAGCCACGTCCCGAAAGAAAGACTCTCTAGCGAAAGCCAGATTGAAAAAAAAAAAAATCAAAAATTGAAACCGGACAAATTTAAAAGGGAAATTACACAAATTAAAGACACCGAAAAGCCGGAAGGGAGGGCTCGGGGCGATGAAGCTACCGAAAGACTCCTGCTGCTTCTAGCTTATTATTAGTCTCGGTGGCGGTTGGGGGTGGGCGGGGGGGTCAACCGCCGCGGCGAGCGGCCCATCTTCGTCCGCAACCCTTTATTCTTCTACTCTAGTCCCACTCTTTTGCGGAAGCAAGATTCTTAGGTCCCCGGCCACGTCCCGAATGAAAGACTCTCTAGCGAAAGCCAGATTGAAAAAAAAAAAAAATCAAAAATTGAAACCGGACAAATTTAAAAGGGAAATTACACAAATTAAAGACGCCGAAAAGCGGGAAGGGTTGGGCTCGGGGCGATGAAGCTACCGAACGACTTCTACCTACTTCTAGCTTATTATTAGTCACTTTTAGTCCATTTCAGATTCAAAGCAATCATAATCAACTTTTTAGAGCATGAAGTTACCATAGTTTCATTTATTAGGTAATTATTTTTTTTAATTGACTTTGAAAATCACCGCAACGAGATTTTATTTAAAAACAGGAAAATGCTACCGGGCAATTTAGTAAAAAAAAAAAAAAAAAAGCTTTTATTTTTTATATTGAAAACACGAATTAATTAATTATATCAGGTACAAGATACTAGTCAACAAATATATAGTAAGTATAGTCACTTTATATGTGTTTCTTTTTTCTGCTGTTTGACCCTGGTAGCACGGGACTCGATTGTTTGTTCTAGGTCGTCAAAGTCCTCAAGATCCAGTATAACATCAGGAGCGTTGCCACATAATATAATAATATTCATATACTTCATTAATTGTCAATATTTCTTCCGCTATTACTTTTAACGTATGAATCATGCATTTTGGGATTTCCGAATTCATTTTTAACAGTTATTCTTATTCGATACCTCCAGCCCAAAACTAGCTTTTTTTTAATTCTGGGGCAAATATGGATTTCCCCCCCCCCCCCCCTCCTGCGCAAAGTGAATTTACATACAGAATTTTATAAGTTTATATTATCCATTGCTTTATTTTAAAATTAAAAGTTGAATTCAAAAAACCCAAAAAACAATTCCGCTTTATACAGGTTTCCTCTTAGTATGCATGAGCATAATTGTTTATCCTTTTTATGTTGAGAATAATATCCTCAATGTGAGATAGATTTACCTTTAATGTAAACTTTGACTAACTAAGAAAAATTTGTGAGACAAATTAATACAAATGCGATAAACCAAATCTTCATTTTGCGCCCTCTTTGAATCCCATTTTGGCGAATGGAGCATATGCCCTCCCCCCTCTAGTTTCAGCCCTGTATAATCCTTTTCCCTTTTCAAATTTCTAATATTTAATTTTTCTTTGCAATATTTTTCTTATATTATTCCCAGCACTTAATTTTACTTTCGACTGCGGATTCTTAGGCCAAACTCTGGACGGCGCCTATATCTACCGACTAGGTCTTTTGGTTAACTTCACACCCCCTCCCCCAACTATTCTCCAATTACTTTTCATTGTACATACTATAATCAATTAACTGCTTCGTTTATTCAGTATCAAAAATTAAAGATCGTTTTTAAAATAGTGACTTGCTAGGCGTAGGCGGTATTTTCCTGTTTTAACCATAAATCGTGTTGTTCTGATTTTAGAGCCTGTTAGAGATAATTAATGAATGAAACTTGTAGGATATTTCATACTTTACAAAGTTTATTACGACGCTTTTGTTCTTAAAACGGAAAAATAAAAATGGCTTATTAAGGAAAAACTATCGTCATTTGTTTTTTGTTTTTTTTTTCCACTTTTTGCAAATTGTACCCCATTTTCCCGGCTCCGTATCTCGCTTCCTATTTGGTCAATTTACAAACATGAATAATGTATGTTGTAGAGAATTTTGTCCTCTACAAAATTGTAATTGTAATTTTTTCTGTTAAATGCACTGTATCCGAGTTAATCCAGAAAAATCGAAAAAAGGGCAGAAAATTTTTGTTTTTTTTGATATAGTAAAAAACGCACAAGATCTAGAAAACTTGGTTTTTTCATTAGAGGGTCAACCTATACATAATACCCGAAAATCAGAATTACCCGAATTTTTGCAAGGCAAGGCCCTTTTTTGAGCTATTTCTACTGGACTATACCTATTCAAATAAAAATTCTTCTAAAAGTAAAGAACATTGTTGAATTTCGTAAAAAAAAAAAAAAAAAAATGCGAGCATTATTTGGCCTCATCCTCGACCGAAAACAACAACCATTTCCAAATGGTTAAAAAAAAAAAAAAAAAAAAAAAAAAAAAAAAAAAAAAAAAACAAGATGATTTAATTTTGACTTTGATGTTTTAAAAGGCGGCGGCTTCTAGTCTATGCTTCGGTGGAAAGTTTCAACATCGGTTCACAACCAATTTCTTTAATTTAGCGAGCGAAATTTGCCACAATCATTGCTGTAACTTTCCTACACTTTCAATCACATTGTTGCTAGGATTTTAGACGGAAAACTTAGTTGTGGACCCCGGTCCAATACATAAATCCTGTACTTTTTGCGATAAACGTTTTAGCTATATCTCATTTTCTAATAAGTACACTCTCAGAAATACTTTTTTCAATTCACGGTAATTTCCTGGCAGCAGTGCTGCCATTTAATGTTATTTTCGATAATAATTGTTTAAGTTTGCTTCGATCTTTCGTAAAGTTTGACTACATTTTCAAACTAAGGTTAGACTATTTTTAAGATATTAATATTTCAGAAAAGATAAAATGTGTAAAATGCTATTTAAAAGTCCAAAAAATATGCTTCAAGTATAAAAAATTACCTAAAATGTATACAAAAAAATGCCCAACGTCCAGAAAAACTCTTAAAAGAGTGAAAACATTTCGAATAATTTCTACAGCTTTCTAGACTCTAAGATAGTAATTTATAAAATAATTAAGTTATTGTAACCTGTACCAAGTAATGATAGAAACTGTTAATAGACAGTAACAGTTTTTGCTTTCTCTACTATTAAGAAATGAAAAAAAGAAAAAAAAAAGAAAAAAAAAAAAAGGAAAGAAACTTACTTTGTACATTTTCGCTGGTTCGCGAGATTTCTTCGACAGCTGATGTAATCCAGTGTAAATTTCATACATCCATAGTTTCGTAGGGCTGGAAAGCGAAAACTTGTGAGAAATCATTTTATTTCAATAACAGTTATTTTGTCAAATTATGTGCTAATAAGTATAAAAGTAAAAATGGGTTTCTTTTAACCCTTTATGCCCCGACGGTACTTTAAAGTACCATTAAAAAAACTTGTTATAAAATTAATTTAATACATCGATTAGTAGTAATTCAGTTTAGAATGAGTTATAGATACTTTACTTTATTTTTGTTCCAAAAGCATTATTGGACGCAAAAAACAAAAATAGTTTTAAAAGGATTTTTCTCAAATGCAAATAAGTGCGAGTAGTAAGTTAAAATTACGTCCACTACTAACCATAACACAATTTTAAAATATTTATTTGCTCAAAAGACGTTACAAAAACACATTAAAAGTAAATTAAAAATATATAATTAATCGTGCTTTCAGGATTTCTTCCGATATAAATCTGGGGGATGAATTAGAGAAAATTAAACGTATTGCTATTGATAATGGATATCAGGTAAAATTAATTAATAAATTGATTCAGATCTCCTTTGATACTTCTAAAAATAAAAATAAAACTATTAATGAAGTTAATATGAAAAGGGTTGTAGCAAATTATTTCCCGGGTTTCTTTGAACATATAAAAAATCATTTAAGAAATTTTGGTTTATGTTTGATCGCGAAGCCTCCTCCGAAATTAAAGGGGCTTTTAAATACTAAAATTGATCCTATTAATAGAGATGACCTCTCAGGAGTTTATAGTATTCCATTTATTGGGGAGAGGGGAATCAAAAATCATTATATAGGTATAACCCAACGAAAATTCAATATCAGATGTAAAGAACATATAGCGGACATAAAATATAATAGAGGTAATACTGCTTTATCCCGGCTAAATCAAATAGAGAACATTAACATACTTTTTAACGAGAGTAAAATAATCTACAGGTCTAATTTTTATTTACAATTATTTATAAGAGAGTCCATTGAAATTTTTTCAAGAGGTTCAGGAGTTTGTAACGATACATTATCTTTTCGTGTCCGGAATTTATGGGTTGAATGGTTGGACAACTTACGGCGTCGCGACATACAGGGAACACGCGCAATCGCGAAAATGTAGGGCGCGTTATATGATTACTTGTTTATATTCGATGATTTTTTCCATTTTTCATATGCATTTGTAATTTTCTGTTATACATTCTGATGACGACTCAGTAAAAGAGTTGAAACATGTCAACATAGATTTTTAGTTTACTTTTAATGTGTTTTTATAACGTCTTTTAAGCAAATAAATATTTTAATATTGTGATAGGATTTTTTTCTTTCATTTGGATCTCTTCAGATTTTTTGACATTGGAAGATTGCGAGTGAAAAGTTTCAGTTCGGAAACATTTCTATTGTAAGAGTATTATATTTGCACATTTTCTAATTCTATAAAGTATTTAAAAAATATTTTAAATAAAAGATTTGTGTGGAGTTATAAATATTGCAGAAAATGTCCATACATTCAGATTAAGTTCATTAATTTTAAATGACAAAATACTTCTAAAATTTATTAAATGTTTGTGCAAATCTTCTAATGTAGTTTCAAAAATCCCCGAAAAATACTTTGGAAGGTGAAATTTTCATGACATAATTTGAGACATAAAGGGTTAAACACCATTTTTGTTTATAAGCATTCAATGTTAAATTTTCAAATATCAACTTTAATTTCATGACTGAAATTCGTGTTCTTACAAAAACTTTCCGTTACAACACGTTAATTTGGCATGCACCCGATTATAGTAAAACCAACGCTTTGGTAGAAAGTATCAGTTGATAAATTTACTTTTTAAAATAGGGCAACATGAAAGAAAAAGGGAATTAGTTAAACTATTTATTCAGCATTTCTAAATTTTTTTTTTCAAAATATAATCGCGATTTAATTAATATTAAACTATTAATTTATAAAACCTGATCTCTTTATTTTTAAACAAACAAACAAACAAACAAAAAAGTAACTAATGCTGCTGTCACCGCTGCCAGAATTGGATTTATTGGGACTTTTCACTTTCTCAGCTCATAATAATTAAAAAAAAAAATATCTTATATAAAAAAGTAAAAAAGTATTTTTACACTGAAACCGCTATTCAGATAGTCTTTGAATCGAATGATTATTTTAAACGCTATTTAATGTTGAGATAGTTCATTTTAAAAAGCTGTATAGATTCAAAAAACTATGCAGAGCAATTTAAGAATATTTTAAAGTCACGTACTTGTCTAGATTGTACTGAGCAGTGTCATTGTTTAAATTTGTCTAACTTTTTAAGGTTCTTTTGTGGTTATATATTAATGTTTAAATATTCTAATTTTTCATTCCCTTCCCTAATGTAATATTTTATCATTAACAGTAAAGGTCGTTCCAATATACATTATTTCTCCTTCCTCTCAATAAATTAATGCAGCCGGCTAATTTTCTATCTGCCAGATTCAACCACAAGAATAAATAAAATATAAAAAATAAAATAATGTTCAGAACGCATTTGAAAATCATTTTCAGCTATACTTCTTTTTCTGTTTATTTAAACCGGATTTTTACATATGTCTGAAAGAAAAGCTATGTTTTTTTATATAATAAATTAAATTTTTTACAAAAAAGAGTATGTATTAATATAGTCAAAGGTTCATTTAATAGTAAAAACGGTGTGCAGTGTTTGTTTCCCCATTCGATTGCATTTGAGAACAACACACATTTATGGTGCACGATTTTGTCCCACCTTCCCCTATTTACGTTCTTATTATGATTATACACGGTAATCTATTTCAAACAGTTAAATCACTTTCATAAGTGCAATTACAGATGCAGTTTCCTGGATAACATAAACATTGCTTCACTCTTGCGTCTGCTCGGAGACACCCGTGATATGGTAATATGTAATTATTTAAAATAGATTAATTTGGCGAGTTTGTGCCCTTACTTCTAGGTCATGTAAGTTTAAATTATCTCATTGACTTTTCATATAATTGATTTTATATCTTTATTTTATTTGGCATTTTCTGGACTCATCATGGCGTGCATATGGTATATGTGGCTCATAGAAGCACAACTGTTGTGTCGTCACTTTTTTTGCTTTAGACTTCTGCCTTAGACTACTGCTATAGAAACATGTTAAATTTACGGGGCCATCCCACCCCTTTGCTGGAGTTATGCTCTGTCTCTGTATTACACACGATTCCGTTCAACTTTATCTTACATTATAATACGAGCAAAAATTGTGTGTGCGTGTGTATGTGTGTGTGTGCGATAGCTAGCGAAAACTACTGCACGTAAAAGTCTGAAAATTTAGGTGTGATTAGTCCAAGACAGGTCCTGATGCTCCTGAGGCTCGGATTTTTAATTTTTTATGGGCCGGGGCCCCTGGCCCCCTTTCAGTTTTTATGCACTAAAACGTTAATAACATGCCTCTTTCTATCCGATCTTCTTCGTTTTTGGGGTGAATTCTCCTTTCAGTTTCTGCCCCATTTCTACATTTCAGTTAACACCCTGGCACCCTTGAAAGGGGCTCGGTATAGGGCCCCTTGAAGTTTTAGTGCACTAAATTGTTAATAACATGCCTTTTTTCTATCCGATCTTCGTCGTTTTTAGAGTGAATTCTACTTCCAGTTTCTGCCCCATTTCATTTATGACCCTGGTACCCTGTCAAGTGGCCCAGTAGAGGGCCCCTTGAAGTTTTAGTGCACTAAATTGTTAATAACATGCCTCTTTTCTATCCGATCTCCTTCGTTTTTGAGGTGAATTCTCCTTTTAGTTTCTGCTCCATTTCTACATTTCAGTTAAGACCCTGGCACCCTTTCAAGGGGCCCAGTACAGGGTCCTTTGAAGTTTTAGTGCACTAAATTGTTAATAACATGCCTTTTTCTATCCGATCTTCGTCGTTTTTAGGGTGAATTCTACTTTCAGTTTCTGCCTCATTTCCACATTTCATTTATGACCATGGCACCCTGTCAAGGGGCCCAGTACAGGGCACCTTGAAGTTTTAGTGCACTAAATTGTTAATAGCATGCCTCTTTTCTATCCGATCTTCTTCGTTTTTGGGGGGAATTCCTCCTTTTAGTTTCTGCCCCATATCTACATTTCAGTTATGACCCTGGCACCCTTGCAAGGGGCCCAGTACAGGGCCCCTTGAATCATAAGATAAGATAGATGTAAAATAAACTTAGTAGTTTAAAACATAAACATAGTATAAACATTAAAAAATACATAAATTGATCTCTTTTTTTATGCAAAAACATTATGTAATATAAAAAGCATCAATGCTTTTTTTTTACCATATTAAAAAAATAAACATAGTTTCCATTAAAAAATACATTAATTCATCTCTTTTTTATGTAAAAACCTTAAGTAATAAAACTAGTAAATAAATAAAAGGGTTACTGTAATTAATGCCATTGTTGGCGCGGTGAATAGGATCTGGCTCGAAACATTCGTAAGTACCGAATGATGCGTCCAGTTATATTAGACACATGAATATTATATAAAAAAGAAAAGTAAACGCAAATTTTCATTCGTAAAATTAAAATATTTTATTTCGATTGCGTATGTAATTTTCACTGACTTTGCTTATCTGTGAATGGTTCTAGTAGGAAGAGCACCAGGAGCCGAGCCAGATAAGCACTTGATTGGTAATGTCAGTTATCACTACTGATGCACAGGTTATCGCTAGAAAATGAAACAAAAATTTTCGCACCAGGTGCCAAACAGAATTGCTACTTATAAGGCCGTTAATCTTAGAAAAGGCGGCGGCGAAAATGACGTCATGTTTACTCTGTACTATGAATGAATGTGCACGTTTCACATGCGCACTTTTACTCATAAAACTAAAATATTTCATATCAATTGCGTCAAAATGATGTCCTTTTCAAATGTTTTACCAGTAGTCGATTCTGAGATTAAGAGTTTTGAAGCTCTTGACTTCCTAATCTCAGTACCGGCAGTTAATAACTTAAATTTACGTCATTTAGAGATGTTCGCAGTAAAATATTTCACCTCTACCAGTGAAAATACCCCCTCCTTCTTAAAATATTATGTCACTTTCGTATTTCGTTCCTTTCACAGATCGAAGAATGTCGGTAGGATAATTCAAATATCCTTTTAAAATGACGTCATTTCCACAGATGAAAGCCTTTTCTTCCACTGAAGCTTTTACCTCTTATTACAGAACTGTTGGAATAAAAAGTCGCTAAAAATGATGTTCATCTGACGCAATTAAAAGAAAATGTTGCAGTTTCAATTTTTTAAATGAATGCTCTTTTTAAAACATTGTTTCATTTTAACTTTTATGTTCATTGGCCTTTTTGATGGTCTTGAGCATCATCATCTATTCAAATTAAAAATAACAATTGAATTGAGAAAATGTCGTCAATAAAAATATAATAAATACTAACCCACATTATTTCCTTTTCCTCACAAACAAAGAAAAGGGCCCGATTAATGCAATTTTGAAGAAATGTTATTAATTATTTAAAAACTAAAAATAAATATAAAAATTAAAACGTTAAAAAAATATTTAGTGTTGGAGCATCTACAAATTAAAAGCTTCCACTTAAGAAAATAATTATTAAATTCGGTCAGTAGAAAACCCAGAGCAAATGACGAAAAATCCGGCTTATATTTAAAATATAAAATGAGTCCCAAGATTTTTCATTACTGCAAGAAAATTTATTTAAAAATTAGAAAATAAGTGGCAACGGAGTACGGAAAATATTTTGCCGTACAAAAATGAAGTTCAAAATATAAGAATTGAATGTTAAAAATTAGCGTAAGAGTCCCATTGTTGTAAAACATCAGCGCACGAGACCCATTGTTGAAAGCAATATTTGATTTTTTTAGAAATAGAATACTATTTTAAATAGCTGATTTGAGTTTGTCGCTCTGCTATTTGATATATTTTACAGACTGTGAATTAACATTTTATTTTGTGAGAAATCTTCATCAATTTGTAATTACAATGGGTCTTTTTTCGTGCTTGTGAGTATATATATATATATATAACTATATTTTTATGCATTTCAAATGCGTCAGACAATCTGTGTGAAATATATGCACCTATTACCGTTATACCATTTAAAAACATAATAAATTTGTTATAATGTATCATATTTTATCAGTTTGAATCGCATAATCTAAAATTTGATTTACTTAAACCTGATTTTTTAAATGGAATTGGTAATAAAAAATATAAAACCCTCTTACATTTATCATTAATTTTTTCATACACAAGTTTCATTGAAGTATTTTGCGTAACTGAGTGGATATCCAATGTTTGCTTGTTCGGACGAAATATCAATACTGCCGATGCATTTTGGCGTGATATTTGGAACACAACACTTGATATTTCACTATTTAACATTTTAAACGCATTTGACAAATACGTAGATACTGTTTCAGGCACAGATGTCATATTCGCCCCATATTGGCTCGATTTTTTTCGGTTGCCAATTTGGCGAAAACATCAACAGCATAAACAACATAATCCGGGTTACCACATCAAGCAAAATAACGACACTTTGGCGCAAGTTAAGTACCTGTTGCCTATATGATATTGGCGAAAAAAAAAATCGCGCCAATATGGGCGAATATGACATCTGTACCCTGTTTCATTTTCTTAAAATCGATTTTTGGTACTTTACGGTTAGCCGGGCGGCAGTGTTATATATACATACATACATACATACATATAGCATCATCATCAGCATCATCATCAAACGTTTTCAATCCACTGCTGGATGTTGGTATCCCCCAGATTTTTTCAATGTTTCGTGTCTAGTGCTTTAGTCATCCAATTTACATCTGCTACTTTTCTGATTTCATCACTCCATCTTACTTGAGGTCGTCTTCTTGGCCGTTTTACATCTCTGGTATACCACTGTATGGTGTTTGTGCTCCATCTATTGTCTTGTCTTCTTGCAATGTGCCCAGCCCATTTCCATTTTAGCCGTTTAATTCTTTCAATGATGTCAAAAACTTTCGTCTGACTTCTTATCCAGGTTATTCTTTTTCTGTCTCTTCTAGTTATACTTAAAATACATCTTTCCATACTTCTCTGTGTTGTTTGTAATCTTTGTACCATCCGTTTTGTTTTCCGAGTCGTCCATGTTTCTGCTCCATAAGTTAGCGCAGGCAAAACACATTGGTGAAATACCTTTCTTTTCAAACAAAGGGGCATGTTACTCTTCAGAATAATATTGTTCTTCCCAAAAGCACTCCATCCATTTCTTATTCTTCTAGTGATTTCATTCATGATACTATTATCCGATGATATTTCCTGCCCAAGGTACACATAACTTTGCACTTCTTTAATTTCAGTGTTGTTGTAGACGATTTTCTTTTTTGATGCAATTGAATTGAACATCACCTTAGTCTTTTCCAAGTTTATTTTTAATCCCACATTAATGCTAGCTTCTGCCAAATCTTGTGGCATATTTTCCAATTCTTGAGGACTGTTACTGAAAATTAAAATGTCGTCAGCGAATCAGATATGACTTAAATATTCCCCATTTATTCTAATCCCTTTGTTTTACCAATCCAGCTTCTTGAAAATATTTCCTAAGACAGGAGTAAAAAGCTTAGGCAAAATGGTGTCTCCTTGTCTTACCCCTCTTCCAAACTTGGTCTTTTCTTTTCCTTTGTCCAAGCGGATGGTTGTTGTTGCTTTTTTGTAAATCTTCTTTATAATATTGATGTAAGGTTTGTCTATACCAATGTCCTCCAGAGATTCTACCACTGCTGATTTGTAGACCGAATCAAATGGTTTTTCATAATCAATAAAGGCAAGTCAGAGAGATAAATTATATTAAGAAAAAGAAGAAACAACGTATAAAGGCACAAATAAAATGTGTTTAAAAGCATACAGCTGTTTCAAAACCTCTAAGGTTTCCTCATCAGTGCTTAAAATAAAACTAAGACTGTAAGCTTTTAAACACATTTTATTTGTGCCTTTATACGTTGTTTCTTCTTTTTCTTAATATATTGGCACAAAGTACAATCCTTCCCCACTTTTTATGAGATAAATTATATCCCTTATGTTTTTCTATGAGTTCCCATACCGTTTGGATATGATCCATAGTGCTGAATCCACTTCGGAATCCTGCTTATTCGATAGATTGTGCTGAGTCCAGAGCTGATTCAAGTATTGTCGTTTAAACTTTGGTGAAAATTTTATAAATCACTGATAGTAAGCTGATCGGACGGTAGTTTTTAATGTTTTTCTTCTCTCCTTTCTTGTAAAGTAGCACCATCACAGCATTATTCCAATCTTCTGGTACATCTGACTTCTTGAGACATTTGGAAAACAGTAAGGATAGCATTTTTGCAAATTCTTCTCCGGCTTCTTTGATAAGGTCGATTGTAATTCCATCTTCTCCAGGGCTTTCACCTTTTTTCATAAATTTAATGGCTTGTAAAACTTTGTCTGTCATCACTGGGACTATGGCTTCGGTTTCTGTTAAGTTTTCTCATGGATCACATAAATTGATTTCCCTTTGATCTTCACATTTATATAAATCGTTATAGAATTTTTCGGCGATGTGTACTTATTTCTTTATTGATTTTGGTGATTGTTCCATCTGCCCGCTTTAGTGCAAAAATACCTTTTCTTCTAACACAAAGTTTGCGCCTAGCTGATTTTAAACTTTTGTTATCTTCTAGAACTTTCTTGACAAGATCAGAGTTAAATTTTCTGTAACACATTTTCTTACCGTTTTACATATATATAATTCCGCATATTTAACTCTTGATTTAGGATCGTTTTTCTTCATTTTAAATTCTCTGCGTTTCTTCATCAATCTTCTTGTTTCTTCTGTTATTTTCTTTGTCTGCTTTAGCCCCACCAGTGGCCGAGAGATTCTGCTCTCGAAGCTGGTAGACTGGAGGTGCCGGATTCCATCTAAATCGCGCCCGTCGACCTAATCATTCGGAGTTTTCGTGGTTTTCTTCGAGCCTTGGTTTTCCAAGCATAAATACGGGTTAGGTTCCCTTAGAAAGACCCCCCCCCCCACGGAGGACACCCCCCCCTTAGGGACTATATCCCTAGTGATCATAATTGGCTGTCATAAACACAACCTTTGTCTGCTTTACTTGTGCATCGCCGGCTATCTTTTTTGCAATATCTTGTAGAGTATTGGCACAGACATGGTAGAGTATTGCCACATACATATATAGATATACATATATATATAAATGCATATATATATGTATATATATATATATACACATACATGTATATATATACATATAATTGGCATATATATATATATATATATATATATATATGTGTGTATATATATAAAACACTGGCGCCCGGCTAACCGAAAAGTACCCGGTTTTTTTAAGAGTAAATATTTTGACAATATCTCTCTTTGGCTGCTTTCTTATGTTGGAGTCCAATAGGCGAATGTTAATTATAATCGATCTGTACATAAAGTTTAATATACAAATAGGTACATTTGTGCTAGCCGGGTGCAGGGGATGAATTGCCAAATAGTGTTCCTAACGCCATCATTCGCAGCGCATTCATAACCTTTTAATTACAAACTGTTCACTCATTTCATTTAAAATACATATATAATGTACATTTAAAATACATATAAAATACATGTTTTTCACTTATTTCAATAAACTGATTATTTTACAATTTCTTTCTTTACTTTTTCTATTCATTATTTATTTTACTGTATATTGATTGTTACGTGCAATACTTACTCTATTCAAGTCAACTTAGTACCTGTTTGTATCTAGAAGAAATGATTTAGCTTAGTCGGGACTGGGAAAAGAGTCTCTACATAGACACCCCTCCCCCCCCCCCCCAAAGTATATCAATCAAAGTGTGATGTCCTTATTCGGAGGTGCCCTCTCTCAGAACTTTTATTTTGTATATTATATTAAGGGTTTTCCAGCGCCATTCCGTACTCGTAATCGTATTATATTGATACTGTTTTATAAGTATTCTGCAAAATGGACAAGAATATTGCCTTTTTGTCCACATTATTTTCAAATCAAAGTATGATGGTACGAATGAGTTTGTTGAAATTTTTCTGTTCCATTTTTTGTAGCATTTGCGACGAATGGAGCTTGTTCGCTTGATGTATATCTCTAAATACCAGTTATTCCATACCTATTTAAATCACTTATTCGTATATATGGCTCCCTTTTTGTGTCTTCAGAAAGAAAAAAAAAATCTTAAACTTATTTTTAAATAATTTTATCTATATTTCGATTAGAAAAGCGTCAGTACAATGATTTTCTTAAGTGAAATTGTAACATACAGGTACAAATAACGTTTTGGATACAAAGTTTTCTTGAAGTTTACTGTACTCAAAAATTTTTATACCTTCGGTTATACCGTGCATTTTTTTCTTGCTTTTCGACTTGCTCAATGTAATGAGAGGCTAAAGAATCATACAGATATTTTCTATGTGATGTCAAACGGTTGCTATGTTTCTCCCGTTTACATAAATGCAATGCTATATGAATATTTACTGTAAATGTAACTTAGAGTATTTCCTTCCTGGTCGCCCTGTAATTTTTATAGTAGCCCTACCCCTAGAAACACCCTGTTACCTGACGCGTTGTTAACGTGGAATTTGAAAAAGAAGGGATATGAGAAATTACCCGCTTGCAGGTACTTGAGGTTTAGTTGTTACACGCGAGGTTCTACAGGTAGGGGTCGATTTGATATTTACATAGGTTGGAATTCGGCTCAGAAAAAAAGGGCAGGTGGTCGTTTTTTTTTTTCAAAGTTAAAATTATTAAAGATCTGTCTCATCGTAAAATGTTATTTAAGGGAACTCAGGACTCTTAAAGCTTCACAGTTTTCGAAAATTTAATTTTTTTTAAAACTCCTATCTTTTTTAAACATTTTGATGTAATTATTTCTTTGAAATTCCCATTTTTTCGGTACTTTTCGGTTAGTCGGACGCCAGCGTTAGATATATATAGATATATACATATATATATATATATGTATTGTATATATACATACATATCACTTATTTATTGTATTTACATATATACACACGTACATTTAATATAATCCTAAATGGTTTATGTACCACCTATTTTGCATTATGTTAATGTATAATTTAAATGCTATAAAAGTTAAAGAAATTGCTTGCGAGATTGATGCAATGATATTTATTTCATGTGGATTGATTTGGCAGTTTGCTAGTGATTTAAATGCACAATTAGCAACATTGGACAGTCCGCTGCAAAACGAAATCGATGAAATCACGATTACGGATGTTAAGCAGAATAAACTAACAGTCATTCGTAATCGATATACTATTCATTAACACTTTCCAACAAAGTTGAAAAGTCTTTATGAATTCTATTTGTCAGTATATGGCTCTAACTCGCGTAAATAGGCTCGGATTGCCATGCAATTGATATGTGTCTATGAGGTTTACTATAGCACGTTTGGTATTAAAAATTAGTGTAAAGCGTGATAGTTCGTTTACAAGGACACTCAAAAGCATCCCAGACATGACGGTCTATGTACAAAAAACATTTTAAGCATATTTTAATGATGTTACGGATTTTTAAACATGTTGAAAATAATATACAGGGTGTTTCATAAGAGATAGGCAAAACTTTAAGAGGTAATAGTACACATCCAAAGAAATAACTTTCATCAAAGAATGCATGCAAAGAATTAAAACGCAAAGAGGCGAGAGGGCGCCGTAGGTGATGTTGTTATACGAGGCAAAAATACATAAAGAACTATTGACTGGCAAAACGAAGGGGGGAAAACACTCTCCATACAACCGTCGAGCCTCCGAGCCATTTCCATTTGCACTTCCGTAGACAATATGCATATCAGCCTTTTCCCTATTAGTGAAGGACAACATCTTCCGACACGTTCCTACCGCGATTGACACTTGCACACTCGGATCATCGGCTTTTATTATCGAAGCGAAATTTTGCATATGTGTTCTTCTTCTTCGTATGTCACGTTTTCCTGCTATTGGTTTTGTTCTTCTCGAGATCACTCGCAACAGGTATGGAGTTTTAACGTTTGGATGTACCAAGTTTCCAAATGCGCTAGCACCTTTGCGTTTTGTTTCCGACCATGCATTATTTGATGAAAGTTGTTTGTTTGGATGTGTACTATCATCTATTAAAATTTTGCCTATCTTTTATGAAAAACCCTGTATATCATTGAATTGCATTACAAGATGCTTAATAAAGAGTATGGTGTATATAGTCCATCGTTCATTTTAAAGGGATCGACAAAATAGTTTGGTTACAGTACTATTTAAGAACAATAATTGCTGAAGTGCGTTTTAAATTGTGGTAAACTTTTTAACACTTCCCAACAAAGTTGAAAAGTGTTTATGCATTCGGTTTGTCTGTCCGTCTGTCTACGCTTTAACTCCCAAAAATATACTCGGATTTTCAAATTTTCATGAAATTGATAAACGTTATATAAGGTCACCAAAGCATGTTTGGTATTGTATGTGGGATTAACAGTTCACGTTTGCAGTGTATTTTAATGACATTACGCTATTTCAAATATATTGAAATTAATATAAATCACTGAATTTCACTACAAGATTATTAATATACAATAGGGCAATACAACATATACAGGGCTGATCAAAGAATTCGGATAATTTCTCGACTGTAGATGGGAACAGCTGAAATCGGGTTTGCAAATGTGTTAATGCGTTTCCAATTAGACATAATATTTTAACTTACTAAACGGTGCAGTTTTGTAACATAAAGTATTTCATAATCTATGCTTGATGCATGATTTTTTTCTTTCTTGTTTTAATTAAAGTGAGTTTTTGCAGATTACTTGGCGTATAAATTCTACAGACGATATATAGGTCAGCACAAACAATCTATGGTACATTTCCGTTTACTGACTGATGGGGAATTTACAACTGTGTTATTTGCTTCCTAATTGAACCTAATTTTAGGATACTATGTGGTGTGTATACAAATATATCGATCAGGGTTACACAAAAAGAAGCATATTTTTACTTTCTTCTATCTTTACGAGAAGGAAGTATTGGATTCGTGAAAATTTTCCATCTCCAGTTTTCGTCGGATTTACAGGTTTTAGGGGTCAGAAATCCCGAAAAACATGTTTTTACAAAATGTCTGTCTGCGAGTCTCTGACTCTGTCGTCCGTCTTTCTGTCTGTATGTGACACAAATTTTGTGGGCCCTCTATCTCGAGAACTAATGCACCGAATTTGATAAAAAATTATTCAGTTAGCCCCTAATGTTAATTGGTGCTGATTAGTTTTTGGTGTAAATCGCCTAATAGGTGGCGCTGCTATGCTGCATTTTTCACGGTTTTTGCAATAGCTCTATCTCAAGAACTGATGCACGGATTTTCATCAAACGTCAGATTCAGTTAAGTCCGTGATGTGACTTTTCCGACACATTTGAACAGCGGGTACTTTTCTAGTGTAAGGGTTTTGACGTTTTTTAAAGAAGCTTGGCGCAATTCAAGTTTCAGAAAGTGAGATTTGTTGCCAAATAATAAACAACTAATGAAAACAAACCTCATGGATTTTTATGCTTGTTTAATATATACGTATTTATACATATATAACCATTTTAGTTATAGTGATAGAGAAAATAACCTTGGCGAGAGCAAGAAATTTGACGACATATTTTCTGGCAACCTATTCATTGTTTCATATTACACATGCAATTTTTTTCAAAATTTATACAATTTATTTAATATAAATAAGCCATTTATCGATTTTTTACATACAAACAGAAGTATAGTGTATATGAAAAAATAATAATATACATATGTGTGTAAAATTGTAGAAATTCTGGCGTGCTTACTATGAAGCATTAAATCGAAGAATAATACATTGCTAGAAGTTAGGTAACTCCTACAGATTTACTGCAGTATAGCAGTCGTGAATCGAATCATTATGATTCGATAAATAGCCAATATCCATTGTGTTGACGTTGGTGCAGGTCGTGAGGTGAAATTACACAGGCATTGGCATGAAAAAGATGGGGTTTCCCCATTACGAAATAATGAGTCAGCTTAGGCCTTCACATCTTTATTAACCGCACATCATCAAAAACCATTCCCACATTTCCATGGATAAGTTCAGGTCTTAAGATGTAAATAAAATCATCGTTATCATCGTGACATAAATTAGAATAAAAAAAATACTGTCGAAGAACTACCAGTCAGCAGGATGTTGGCAGGTGGAAAATCTCACAAATTCTGAGGAATTGTTCCATGCGTCGGCTTTTTTTCATAGCTCGCATTAACACAAAATGATGACGTTGCTTGCTCGGGCCAATGATTGCATTAAAGGCACGCGTGCAGCCTACCGTCACGTCCAATGGGAGTGCTTTTGTAAAGAATCATGTCGTAAAAAGTACCCGTAAGTAAAAAATACCCCAGCGCGCGAAAGATTCTCGAAATAAAATAAGTAAAAAAGAAATGGCTCTCTTAAAACATTCGAATTCACACTAAATAATAGAAATGGTCAGAAATAAAGATACAATTTAGGAACAAACTAAAAACTTTATATTTAAGTTACTTGAGTAAGATAATAATTAATTTAAGGATAATTCAATAGGATTAATGATAGATATTATTAAAGAATTAGAAATTAGTGAATAGGCAGGTAATTTAGTATAATAAAAGAAAATATCGCGAAGGAAGAATTAATAGTATAACATATATAAAAACAATTGGTTACATATGTATAAATAGGTATACAGTAAACAAGCATAAAAGTCCGTGAGGTTTGCTTTCATAACTGCTAATTATTTGGCAACGAATCTCACTTTCTGAAGCCCGAATCCCGCCAAGCTTTTTAAAAAACGCCAAGGACCCTATACTAAAAAAGTACCAAAACGGGAAGTTATTTCTATTTCATTTTCGGTTTCATGTTGAAATACACTAGATTTAGGTAGAAATTAAATAAAATTTTGGTTCGGGTCTGATTTTACCGACACGTTTAGGACTTTGATGTGGAAACGGTTAAGTTTGCCACAAAAACACAAATGTAAACAATCCTTTGCAATTGTGTTTATTTTTTTTCTTTAACGTAATTTCTCTAACTCAGGCAAAAGGAGAAGTGACAATTTTTAACTTTATCACTGTGTTGTCTATTGCGATTTAAGTGACTTATTTCCTGTAGAGAAACTTTTTTTGTTCTCTTATTACGGTGGAAAAATAGCGAAAGCAATTGAGTTTTATCAGAGTAAATTGCTTATTTCAATTGACTTTGCAGAACGGTGCTGGTTTTTTTTAAAATATACAAGTGTAAAATATACAAAATATACAGTGCGATTCTTTCGCACTGAAATCTTCGAGTTTATTTTCTGATACACTTTTCATTAATTTATAAGTAACTGAATCAAACAATTTGTTTTAACAAAATATAAAATACCATGTCATGTATTTATCCAACTAACAGTGTATCTCCCATCAAAATCCATCCAATAGGAATTTTTAAAAAGATAATATCTCATATTCGGGTTGATCAAATTATAAAATATTTCTTCCCGTAACTCTGTAAATGAGTAACGTAGAAAGATGTGTTGTTCCTTAAAAACTACCTGACTATGTAAGACCTATAAAAATCCGTTAAGCAGAACGTGGAATTATACCCGTCCGAAATGGAATTCTGTTTTATAATCAATTTTTAATCTAATTATTAAAATTTCATCCATAGCTCGGTAATTAAACAACGTAGAAGGATATTTAATACACTAAAACCAGTCCTGGAAAGCTTATTTAACTAACAGCGCAAGTCTCGTCGAAATCGCAGAACTTTTTAAAAAGGCTAATCTTTCATAATCGGATTCATCTAATTATACAATTTTCCCTCATAATTTTATAACTAAGAAACGTAGAAAGTTATACCATATACTAAAACCTTCCCTGAAATATTATTCAATGAACAATGCAAGTCCCATCGTAATCCATTCAACAGAATTCAAATTATAAGTGGGTGGAAAGGAATTCCCATTCGCATTATATATATATATCGTAGAAATATTATAAAACAATCAAATATTATAAAAGTGTCAAATATATATATCAAATATTGTAAAACTATCAAAACCAAAATGTAAATATTATGTGTTCATCTAAATCTCCCATTTTTATTTATTTATTTATTTTCAGTTCCGGCGTGTTTGGAGGATCTCGCCGTGTTCCCGTCGCATGTAAGTATGACAGAGAAGCGGAAAACATAAAGGTAAATGATTTTGTTTTTCTCCGCATGCGCATGCTCCTGTCTTTGAAGGCAGCTAATGAGGCTTTGTCGAGGAAACGTAGGGCAACTGCCCAGGCTAGGGCTTTGCAGATGGGGTTAGAAGTAGGTGGCGGTGATTATTCTTCACCGCAGGGGGGAAGGGGAATTTCAGGCGTAGGTATAGAAGCCTGTGTACCATATCGTCCTCTTGAGGAGATGTGTACACAGCAATCAGATGGGCCAAAAGTGGGTGTTGAGGATCGCGAAGTTGCGGTTGGACGTGTTCACCGCAACTTGGGATATTCGGACAGTATGCTGCGGGTCCTGGAAAGTGATAATGATTTGTCAGGCATACAGGTTTCCTCAGTTTCCAAACAGAGAGCACGTTTGAGCAGGCTCGCTCTCTTGTTCGGTAGGTCGGCCAAGTTCAGGACCGCAGATCCATATCCCAATTAGGAAGGGGGTTGTAAAGGGGAGCTATTACGGGGATATTTCTTTAGGAACAGATCGGTTTGAGCATGCATTAAATTAAATTTTATTAATGAATACTTTGGGGTCAGGTACCTTCATCAAAAATATTGTTTACTATAAAATTATAAATGAATTGGGTAATTGCATACGTTTTATTTATTGGGGAGGGAATTTTTTCGCTTAATTAACGGATTAATTCGTCTTTAAATCTTAAGTAAATGAAGTTACGGGTAACAGCTAGTCTCTCTCTCTCTCTCTCTCTCTCTATATATATATATATATATGTATGTATGTATGTATATATATATATATATATATATATATATATATATATATATATGTATGTCTATGTGAGCGTTAATCAGTTAAAAATAATATAGCGCGACTCAATTAGAAAGTCTCGTACTTTTTAACCCTTTATGTTCCAAATTATAAATTCATGAAAATTTCATCTTATAAAGCATTTTTCGTGAATCTTTGAAACTACTTTAGAAGATTTACTCAATCATTTAATAAATTTTAGAAGGACTTGAAAATTAATTAATTAAATTTGTATTTATAGGGATTTTCTGCAATATTTATAGTTTCAGTCGAATCATTTATTCGAAATATTTTTTTAGTATTTTATACATGTAGGAAATGTACAAATATAATTCTCTTACAATAGAAATACTATAGGAATAATTCCGAACTGAAACTTTTTTTTCACAATCGTTCACCGTCCAGAAAGCTGAAGAGGTGCAAATGAAAAAAGAAATCATCCTTTTAAAAATATTTTTGTTTTCCTCAATCCATAATGCTTTTGGAACAAGATAAAGTAAAGTTTCTATAACTCAACCTAAAATGTATTACTGCTAATCGATATATTAAATGAATTTTATAACAAGTTATTTTAATGGTACTTTAAAGTACAGCCGGGACATAAAGGGTTAATAATAGAAGTAAATTTACTAAAGCATAATCTTAGGGAAAGCGTATGAAATTTTTAGCACATGAAATAACTGAAAATAATCTTATACCAAAAAAAAAAAAAAAAAAAAAAAAAAAAAAATGCAAAATGGAATAATCAAAGGCATAGTTTGCTATAAAATATAACAATGAATTGAAGAGCTGAGTGGATGCACATGTTATGCCACATTCTCTAAAGAAAATTTTTATCTTTTGGATGAAAGCATTGTGAGGTATCCTATCATATGGCGAAGATAAAATACTAAGATTCTATTTAGTCTTGAAGATTTAAGACATTATTCATTAATATTTAATATTTAATAATGTCAATAATATTAATAATTTTTAATATTTGAAAATTAAATATGAATAAGTTATTCTGAGAGAGTTTAGTACCCTACCTGTTAATATTTTAAACACATGGTATCAAACAGAAAATAAATCATTAGAATTTACAGCAAAAACTTTCACTTCAAATTTCTTCAAATGTAATTTTTGTTACTTAACATGTTCTTCTACTTAGTTCTTCAATTGGTTAATTAAATGCGCTTTAATTATTTGGGAGTGAATTCTTTCGCTTAATTAACGGATTAATTCGTCTTTAAATCTTACGTAAAGGAAGTTACGGGTAACAGCTGCTTTATATATATATATATATATATATATATATATATATATATATATACAGAGTGTTTCAAAATTCGACCGACAAATTAAGAGGGGTGATAGTAGACATCAAGAAGATGAAAAATTGCCATAGAACATAGGGTCGCACAAATCACTTATTTAGTCAAAAATACAGGGTGTTCTACCTTAACTGCTTGGTGGTATTAATTTTGCGGAAAATAAAAATATTGCAATAAAAATATAACGATATGGACCTTGCTTTATATGAAATGTGTTAATATCACGAAAAGCCCTGAAAAAAACAGGGTGCTTACGCAATCTATGATATCGTATGAACTTATATTCAAGGTCCAAAATGTGGAGCGTCCAGTACATACTGCTGGCCCGTACAATGGAAACTTCTACCACTTTTTTTTAATATTACCATACTTGCACCAAAGGTGAGCATGTCTATTAAAAGTTTCATTATAATATACTTCAGGGCTTTAAAGTTATTTCCGTCAACAAAAGTTGGGTTAAGGTAGAACACCCTGTATCCTTGATTAAATGGGTGGTTTGTGAACCCATGTTCCATGGTAACTTTTCATCCTCTTGATGCCTTCAATCACCCCTTTTAATTTCTCGGTCGAATTTTGGAACATCCTGTATATGTCTCTATGAGCAGGAATCAGTTAAAAACGATATACGGCGACACAGTTTGAACACCACGTACTTTTTAAATGCCAAAAATGTTTAAGCACTTTTTTTTTTAAATTGTTATACGCACTTGTAGAAATAACTTAATAGAAATATTTAAACGACCGTATTCCAAGGTTACCACAAGCGACTATTTTTCTATTTTATTCGCACCACTATTAAAAAAAAAAAAAAAACAGATTTTGTAGTATATTTCTCTTGCAAATCTTCTCGAATAGTTTGTCAGTAATTTTTGTTTTGAGAAAGTGGTGTGAGGTAGAATTAAAAAAAATAGCCGCCTGTGGTAGCCCTGTATTCCTTTTTTTTTTCTTCTTTTTTAAGAAATCAACTACATTTATTTTATATATTTAAGAAAATGGATGTAAAGTGAGGAGGATAGCACTCACATAACTTAATCATATAAGCTGTTTTTCTTTAATATCTAGAATAATAGAATCTAAAATAATCTGCTATTAAAACAAAACTTGTATTTATTAGTAACATAAGTAAATACTTTATTAAAATTTGGGGGTTCGGAAACATTTCCAATACATTAGAAAGCATCATTCTATATGAATTAACTGAATAATAAAAAATGTAAGATATTCAGAGTACACTTATTAGTTATGCAAAATATCAGAAGGTTTTGTGAGAATCTAACTAGCCATTTTGGCAAAACTGAGCCTCCAATTATCCTTTTTTTAATGAAATAACTTTGAAAACATAAACCTCTCTTATGCCAGAAAAACGATAGTTGACGATCTTTTTTTTTTTCACAACTTTCGTTTTAACACAAAATTTTGAATTCGATTTTGCTTAAAATATCACAAATAAACAATATTTTATAATATAAAAAGAAAAAGAACTTTTTGAATTAAAGGTACTTGACCCCTTAAGGGGGTCGGTATCCTTAGAACTAACAAAATGCGAGAAAAGTGGCCTCTATAAGAATAACAACCACTCTGTAACTAATAATTGACTTTTAATTATAAAATTTAAAAGACATATTAAGAAAGACTTATTTTATTAATTAAAGTTCTCAAAAGAAGTACACACATTTAAAGTTTTTAATTTATTTTTATAGATAATACAATTCTTACAAAAGAATTTTTCTTGCATGCATTGCGCGCATGATTTTTTACACTTGAAATGCTAAATCCAGCCAAGATTTTTTAATACATTCATATACAATATTTCAAATGAAAATCAAATTTCAAAGTACAAAGTAATTGCTTAAAAGGCGCAAAGGCCAACATAGTGAAAAATATTCCAAGCCGGGACTCGAACCCGGGCGGCCATCAGTATAGCGCACTGACGTTCTACCGACTAAACCATTTGGAACGATACCCAGCACGGAAAATTTCTCACTATTATATGTTGGCAAGGCTACAAACGCAGCACAAGATGGAATATTCAACGTGAGCCACCGAATTGGGGCAAACACGGAACATAATTAAATCCAGCATCGATAGAAACTATATTAATACATGGAAATTATTCCAGAGGGAAACATTCATTTGAAATATTGTATGCAAGACGAATGTTTCTCTCTGGAATAATTTCCATGTATTAACATTCATATACATTTAATCAGTATCATTCATCAGTATACATCAGTATACATTTAATCAGTATCATTCATCAGTATACATCAGTATACATTTAATACATTCAGTTAAATTTTTGAGAAATTCTAGGCAATAATTTTTCAGAAATCGTGCTCGCAACAACCAAAAACACGTGTTTGAGAAAATTGACTTTAAAGGTAAACCCCCCCCCCCCCCTCTTAAGCTCAAAGTGTTTTAGACATAACTTCTCTTCATCTCTTTCTTTTTAAATGTTCCTAAAATAACATATTTAATTTAAGCTACTTTTTTAAAAAACTCGATTTTTCGACACGTTAAAAGGTACCTGACCCCTTAAAAGTAAAAAAATAAGATTTGGGTTTGACAGTGTATTCTGAATTTAGTATGTATAAGTTTAATTTACCTAATTATATTCTGTATTTAGTTTTAAGTTAAATTTTAAGATATCCATTTCGGTATTGTTCTGTAAATATCTAAATTATTATTATTATAAGTGTCCAGTTTTATGTTTAATTGTTACTTTGGTTTATTATTCTAAATTTCCAAAAGTTTAATAGATTACAATAGCATCACAATACCAATTCTTAGATCTTTACAGAAAAATATCAACTGTTTTTTTAATGAGCATAATTTTTTTCAGCATTCCTAATTCCAACAACAACTTACAGCTAAATAAATAATAAAAACGAGAAAGTATTAACTGATTTTTCAATATGCATATTTTTTTACAGTATTCATACATTTCCATAATAACATTTTTTTCATAAAATCCTTCCTTTCTCATGCAATCAATTTGCAAACTAAAAATATTTAAATCATCATCGGAGGGTTCATGATATCTCAAACAGTACTAGCAGCAGGCAAATAAATAGTATAGGACTCACAAAAATATATTGTAAGGCAGTGGTATAACAAAAAAGGATCATATGGCATGTGTTAGATAAAAAAGGGGTCATCTGGCGATGGTTATGGCCAGATGCATCTTTCTTTCTTTGTTGCTTTTTCTGCGGTTTTTGGCCTCGGGACAATTAAAAACCGATTTCTGTGTTGCTTTTTATACGGTTTTTGGCCTCAGGGCAATTAAAAACCGATTTCTATGTTGCTTTTTCTACGGTTTTTGGCCTCGGGACAATTAAAAACCGATTTCTGTGTTGCTTTTTTTTACGGTTTTTGGCCTCGGGACAATTAAAAACCGAATTTTGTGTTGCTTTTTCTACGGTTTTTGGCCTCGGGACAATTAAAAACCGAATTTTGTGGTGCTTTTTCTACGGTTTTTGGCCTCGGGATAATTAAAAGCCGATTTTTGTGTTGCTTTTTTTACGGTTTTTGGCCTCTGGACAATTAAAAACCGATTTCTGTGTGGCTTTTTTTTACGGTTTTTGGCCTCAGGGTAATTAAAAACCGACCCCATTCGATGTGGCAATACCTTGCCTTGGTGGATGGGCTTTCCAAGAGCTTATCAAGAGTGCTTCTAAATTGATTTTCCAACGTCTCTCTAATCGACCTCTGGGTTGTCGCATAATCGCATACTTGGCCAACTTCTTCCTTTTTTTTTTTTTATCACGAAGAACATTTTATACAAAAATAACACGTCGTGTCTTGCTTTCGCTTCTTTTATCTGTAACGCTTATTCTTTAAATATCATCAATAAATGTATATTTTAATGTATATTATAATGTATTTTTCATGTTTCACAACATTTTATATCTGCTAGCCACGCATTTCGTAATAACTATACTTTTAATATGCTTCAAAGACTCTAAACGCTAGGTACACATATAATGCATTAATTAAATATATAAAGTAAATTTTTGGGGGGAAAGGGGGTCGGAAGAGCTTACCAAAACGGAATTATAAGAATATTATTTATACATAATATTGTTAATTGCATGAAATTTTGCATTGCTAACCATATTTAATATTTCGGGTATAATTCATAAGTACAAAAATTAAATATATACGGATTTATATATTTCACTCGTATGATAAAAAAAAAAGTAAAACTTTAGCTTATTAAATTTGCATCTTTAAAATTCTAAAATATTATTTAAAAATTTCTTACCCGAACAATAATTTTAGAATTTCAGCACAAAAATTTTAAACAATTGTAGCACATAATTTTCTAAAAAATATGAATCAGTGAAAAAACTTTCTATATGAGAGTCGACGTACACGCAAATATATTTCAGTAAGACATTTTTTAGTCAGTTATATAGTTTTGAAAAGTTTAAAATTCTAAATCATTGAAAATTGAAAATAAAAATCTCGTTATTAATGGACTGAAATAAAAGTAGGAATAAATAACATTTATTTTTATGAATTAAAGAATGGGAACAGTAATAGAAATCTTTTGTAAAAAAAATGCATTAAACAAAAATAATAATCTAAGTACAAGGAAATACGTGTTAGTAAGTTTAAAAAAGATTACAATAATTTTTGTTCAAGGCAATCATTTTTACTTTTCTTGAACATACTAAAGCTGTCTTAGCCTGATATTTTGGTTCCAGTTTACTGACGATTGAAATGATCGTGATCAACACAAGTAGAAAATTTTTAAAATGCTACTTAGGATAGCTAAAAATTCTCGCTTTTTTATATAAAGTAAAATTAAAAACTCAGCCGGATATTGGTCAGCTCTTCTGGGTGGTGGGAGGGACCCCCACCGATATGAGACTTCACCTTAACGTGGTGGTGGGGTTTACCAGACCCACTCTGAGACTTTTTATTATTTACACATCTTCTAATCTGACAAGTTTTCAAATGTAATATTTTGATATCTGATATCTTGGTTATCACCTAGAGAAAAAGATTATTTTTTTGCTTATGTAATTTAGAAATATGTTTGTCTCTCTTTTTTCTTTCTGGCATCAAACTTTCGATGAAATACCAGAGTGGGTCTGAACTAAGAAAGTCTCAAGAATTTTGTATTTATAAATTTCAATTAAAAAAATCTACATCTATTACACATCACCCTTGAAAATCACTTTTAATTGAAAACTACTAGATATTTTAAATTTAGCATATTTTCTCAGATTGACTACCAACTACAACAAAAAGCATTTTTGATACATTCTTATTAGGTACATGCCAGCGGGTAATCGGGAAAAATTTTATCACTTAAAGCAAACAATTTAATTTTGATTATTTCCGTTTTGAAGTTAAGTTGCATGCCTATAAAACTCTTGTTTTATTTATTTGTTTTTTATTCGTATTTATTCGTTTATTTGTGACATTTTAATTTTGTTTGGAAATTTTATTATATAATGCTGAATTATTTCATTATTTTAAGTGCAAATGGGTTAATCTTCCATAATTGGCTTGTATGGGCTTCTTTTTAGATGAATTAAAAATAAACGGTTAAATGCAAGTGTCAAACGGGTAAATGCGCTCAGAGGGTTCCGTACATTAAATGTATCAAATATTAACTGTATAATTTAAAAAAATCACTGATAAAAGAATAATAAGACTTTGTAAAAAACTATACAACGTAGGGTTGGGTATAGCTGTATATATTAGAAAAGTATGAATGGGTATACCATAAAAGTTCAGATATATGAAGTCTAAATCATTCAAATATTGCTATTCTGTATAACTCTTTTTTTTTAAATCTTATCCTAATCTGTTTATGATGAATTTAATTCGGTACTGACAATAAAAGTAGTGCATATTTAAACTTCATTTGGCATTTCATAAAACTAAATTCAGCGTAGTAACAATCTTTTCTTTTTACAGTGTAGCTAAAACAAAACCTTTGTTCAAAGTTTAAACTTGCCATTGTGTTAAGAGTGCTTCGAAAGGAGGTCACAAAGTTGCAACGCTGCCTTGGACCGTGCCGCGTTTTTCCTGATAGGTTTTTAATTAACATTTAAAGAAACGAGATGCGTATTGAGAGATCCACTTAATGCAAATTAGTCGCGAATCCCATAGTATTTATGTGATTAATTCTAATTAAATTAGTATGTTTTTAACAATCTGACGTTAATTGCTTTTATACTGCTACTGGGCATTGCATTACTTAAATATATCATTAAAAGTTGTTATCTAAGCTTTAAAAGCCGATGGTATATAGAGTTGGATATACATAACATTATGTATATCCAAACCGTCCGTGTCTTTAAGGGTTAATATCTCGACTAATTAACGACGATTCTTTTCGAAAATCATTATCAACAATGCTTTTTTATTTCTGCTACGATAGGTACCTTCAGTGCTCCTAAACAACTTTGCTGAATGCCCGCAAATCGAAATTTGTAGGTAACGGAAAAATGCGCTTTTCTCAAAAACTATGTGACCTAGGGCCATCGCTATAATTTTCCTGCAAGGTTTAAATTAACGTCTATTACTTCTATTTTTTTTATAATTTTAGTTTCAGCAGATTCGGAAATAGGTAGGAGGGAACACATGTTTTCATTACATCTTCGACGATATCTCTGAAAATATAATACCTAAAATTAAAAGAAATGTATCTTTGACTTCGGCGTTACAAAAGCTTTCACACGATATACAAAGAAAATATATTTTTTTTTTCAAGCAACTTAATTAGGCCCCCTACATTTTCCCTCAATATACTTGTGAATATTTAATAATCTGTAAATAGGTGAGTCGATAGTCTTTATTACTTCCCCCGATTTGAACTTTCCATGTTCCATAGTTTACGAGTAAAATGGCTGTGACAGACTGACACAGGAGTGATCTTATAAAGGTTCCATTTTTACTTTTTAAGTACGAAACCCTAAAAATCATGTTTGAAATTATTTTAAAAATTGATAAACCCTCCTCCGTAAAAAAAATCATACCAAACCCGGTGCGTATATGACATCTGTGCCAAATATTAAATAATGCAACAAGTCATGATATTTAATTTCAACTTCAAAGCAATGTTTTAATGGTATTACTTAGTTATACCGTCGACCAATTTCGCCAAATTATATAAATCGCTAAACCACTCGCCAAATGATACAAATTGACATAATTTTTATTTTAAATAACGAAAGAAAAAATAAATTAGTATAACATTATTAAAAATACAAATAAAACGTAGAAATAAAAATCACTTGATGGCGTAAACGTATAACTTCCTTAAAGTCAAGTGAATGTGAAATTTACGATCAACCATTATTGACATTTAATCTTATAGTTTGGCGATAGATTTTTGGTCGTCGAGATTTGGAGACCAAGTAATACCGTTTTAATTTACCACTTGAAAAAAAAAAATTCTAACTGGCGAGTTAAAAAAAAAAAAAAAAAAAAAAAAAAGCTATTGGCGAAATTTGCACGCGGCTAACATAAAAGTACCAAGAATTCTTTGCGATCATGGCAACTTTAATGTAGTTTTATTCGAAAAAATAATTTTGATTGTTTAATCAAAATGGAAACCTTTCATGTGAAAAGTGAAGGGATCAGCCCGTGATTGTTTATTGCAGTTACATGACTTGGACTATTATAATATAAGTGAAATGATGACGATAGAATAATATTTGGCGACTTATCACCTGTGGCTGGCTAACATTAAAGTACCAAAATGGATGCCTGGAATATAAAAAGTGAAGGGATCAGCCCGTAATTGTTTATGGCAGATACATGACTTGGACTATCTATATTATAAAGGACAAACATATCAGTGCGTAACGCATACGTCATTCTGCGAATGGCAACACTTTCAAATTTGAAATGAATTTTCGTTTTGCAATTTTCGCTGCTGAAAAATTTTAAACTTCTACACGTTGCACATTTTCAGTTTTCATACCGTCGTATAAGGAAAAAAAATGTACTTTTAAATGCAATTTGTTTGAAAGCTGTATCTCAATTTATTTTTGAGATATTAATTTTTTTATAGTTTTTAGTACCAATTTTGTAATTGTGGCAACAGAAGTACTCCATTTCTATTAAAAGTGGAAGGAAAATAGTAGATTTTTGTACTTTTTTGTTGCCATTTCCTCATAAAAATTGAAATTAAAATACATACTATGTGGAAAATACCGCCTGAATCCTGTGAATTTTGGCTTTATTTCGTTTCTATTCACCAGTTAAAAGTTTCTTAGTTTATAGCAAAAATATTTTACAAACGATATAACACTTTCTCTTTACGAAAACGTATTTTATATAACTGCGTGACTTTTCTTCACATATATACAAAATACGTTTGACCTATGATATGACCTATTTCGTATCAGAAAGCTGAAAAAATGCAATTTTATTTATCTGTGTGTAATAATATTTTCCGAATTTTGAAAAAATGATTTCTGACAGTGATTTCTGATAAAACATGGAGCTATTATGAACAAAAACAAATGGAGACATATGTAACATTAAATACCCGATTTTTTTCCGGACTTGCTTTCTGCTGTGTTTAGGTATTATTCTGCGATAATGACGTCATTTGAATACTTTTCTATAGATGTAGGACTCACTACAAAATTAAGAATTCTAGAAGCTCTATATAGATGTTGTTTAAGACTGGATCATAAAAGTGGAATGATTTAGCGGATGCAAAGACGTCATTTTATAAAAAAGCGTGTTTTTTAATACTTAAAATTGAAATATGTTTTGTAGAAGTACGTCATTTCACCCCAGCTGCTTTGAAATTCTTCACAGGTGAAAAAACTTCTTTTAAAAATAACGTAGTCGAAATCACAGGCTGATAAAGCGCAATATTTTACAAAAATTTACAGTGTCTATAGAAGAGCAGTGACATGTGCAATGCTCAGTTTGGAAGCCATTGTTCAAAAAGTAGTGACATATACTAAAGAACTTGATGATTATTGTCTGGGTGAATTCGCTTCGTCAATTTATACAAGCAAACAATGAAGATCTTGGCAATAATTTGAGGTTTAAAATAATATCAGGTTCCTTATGTTTTGTCCAAAATTCTCTTGACTAATAAAATTTTACTGCTACTCTTTAAGACATTCTACTAAAATTTTATCAAAATAATAAAATTTGCTTAATTTATTTATTTTTTATAATTTTATATAATCTATATATTTAAAACACAAAGCTGTTTTTTAATCATCTTCTCTGAGCTTTCTACTGAACCAATTTTACTAATATTTTTTTTAAATTGGAAACTGTTCATTTGCATATGTGGCCGCACTAGCCGTTTTTTTTAATATCCTCACTTTTATAACTTAATTTTAAAAATATGTTATGAAATTTCTTCAAAATGACCGTAATTATATAGTTTTCATTATTGCAGAATTGAGAGAATAATGAGGTTTATTTATCTTTATTCATGCCATTTTTTTTGATAAAAATTAAAAAATATATGTATTTTCTTTTTTTCTATAATTTAAATTTCGTTGTATAGGGTTAAATGGCGCAAAATCCCATTAGGGACATATTGCACCAAAATATTTTGAATGGAAAATGACGTACTGCTTTTGAAAATACGCATTTTTCCTTATAAAGTTCCCATGTTTTTTTCTTCTGCACGAGTGCTGATACTAAATTTGAGACACTAGGCAAAAGGCTTAAGTACGTGAAAATTACATCATATTTAAAAGAAAACGATCAATCTCTTAGATAGTGCTAAATATTTTAACACAAATGCGTCTAAAAAAGTATCTGAAGTTAAGAGTGCGACTGTTCACGTGCAATATGTTGTTAGCAATCGTGACTTCAAGTTTTGAGTTAAAATGAATGTAAAATGATCAAATTAAAATACCATTTTTTTAAACATGGTGAATACGGATATGAGAAGTACATATGTAAATTATGAGAAGGTGAAAATGATGTCGAGTTTAGATTTTACAAGGAAAAAAAAAATCTGATTGTATCAAAGTAGAATAAATGTTACCGTTTTGATTCGGGAAAACGAAGCATAAGAGACTTAATTGACAACTTCATCATAATAACTGTTTTTTATTATATTTTACTGATTACATATGCGATTAAAGTTTAATTTTAATAATTCAGACAACTAGAGGCAGCATTCCATAGAGGAAATGTTATTGTTCCTACCAGAACTATTAATCAATAATCTTCATATTTTTTTAATTTAAAATGTGCTACAGAAAGCTACTATGAAGATATTTTTTTCAAAATAGTGGAAGGAACAATAAACTTTTCCCTTTAGAATGCGACTCCTGGACAACTGAGTTTTATAGAAAGATTATTTTGTTAATTTTAGGTTAAAATCGTATTTGTTTGACAGTTAGACTAACCAATTTAAGATACATTTTCTATTGTAACTAATTTTGTAGGTTTATTATAAATCAAAGAAGCAGTTCCTTCTTAAACATTTTCCTTCGTCGAAGTCCGACGGGTTAGGTGTAATATAGGTAATGTTAGGTGTAATATAGGTAAAATGATGGCGATAGAGTAATATTTGGCGACTTATCACATGTGGCTAACTTTAAAGTACCAAAAGGGCCGCCGGGAATATAAAAAGCGAAGGGATCCGCCCGGAACTGTTGATGATAGTCACACGAATTAGGCTATTGTGATAGAAATTGTTTTCAATTCTAAAAACAGCGCAAGGAATAATATTTCTTTACGGTTAAAAATTTATTTACACGTGACTATTAAAAACAGAAAAAAAAACTTTACAATTACTATTAAATGAATACGTATTAAAAAGCAGGAAAATATTGAAAATTATGCCTTGAAAATTGCAGTTACACGTGAATATTAAAAGAGAAAGGAAACTTTAAAATAATAAATACATTAATATGCGTATAACCCTTTCAGGGGCAAGGTACTTCTATTCGTAAAATGTTGCAGTCAGTGAATGGCACCAGAATTTACAAACAAATTTATTTCGAAATACGAAAATGCTTTTGTTCACTTACTTAATAAAAGGAAAATTTTCATTCCAATATTCTGGTACCAATGTGGCATTTAAGAATTAAAATTAAGTGGTCCAGAAATGAACCACCACCCTTGATGGGGTTAAAGCAGTAAATTGTATTATGTCAATCGTTTTATAACGCTGTTAAAAAATACAGGGAAGCAAAGACTCTGTTTACTTAATTCATTTTATTTTAGCTTCTTTTCAAATGTTTAACTGATCTTCTTTAATCAAACACGAAAACAACCATTGGATGCCTTAACAGCAACTGATTCGGCCTTAAATTTTCGAAACTGGCCATCGAAAACTGGGAGTTGAAATTTTTCACGAATCCAATATTTTCTTCTTGTAAAGGTGGAAGAAAGTAATAAAAGTTTGTTCTTTATACGCATTACATAAGTAAATAAGTTTAGCAAGTTTCCCCAACTTTTAAACAGGTTTCCTACGGGTCAGGGAAAACCTGGAAAACAGGGAAAAATCAGGGTATATTTAAGCCAAAAGTCAAGGAAATATTTAAACAGGTCAGGGCAGGGTCGTACTGGCATGACTGAGAGGGCGGTGGCAAAATGGATAAAAAGTGCGCCGATTGCCTTACAAAAGGGCGCAAATGCTTATATATATATATACAGAATTTATATATATATATATGTATATATATATATATACATACATACAATATATATATATACATACACATACACACACAATTCTATATAAATTATGTATAAAAAAATCCCTTTAAAAATATATACGAGTATATTGCTATAGCGAAAACTTTATTCCTAAAATATTCATGACACCCAAATTAGTATTTTACACTATAGAAATGTAATATGCACAAAAGTAGTTCCCCGCAAGACATTGTACTTAAAAATCTCCATACTATTATCTCCAAATGGAAAATAAAATATTAAAATAAAACAAACAAAAACAATTTCGTTGGGTCAAAACTCAAAAGTGCAAAACATTATTCTATACAATTCAATAATATTTTATATAATACAATCTCTAGGATACAAACACTAATTATGGTGTATAAAATTTCAGGAGAGTTATTTTTGTTCAGGGCAAGATTGACGTCTATTTTACGTGAATTATTTTTAAAAAATGTTTTATTTCTTTATTTTTTCAACATTAAAAAGATATCATAGTGAAGCGTTTGGTTTGAATCCCGCTATTTAAAAAGTTTATATATATATATATATATATATATATTGTCAAAAAAAGGATGAAAGACAAATATTCTTTAACATTATTACTCAGTTTTTGATATTATTCAATTTAGTTCGTAGCAACAAAAAAATCATATTTCGGGAAATATTAAAAATATCATTTAATTTTCATCCCATTTTTAGGTGCTTTCGTAATTATATAAATACGTAGCACCTATAGTCGTCGTTCAGTCCGTCTGTCTGTCCGTCCGTCTGTCCGTCCGTCTGTCTGTCCGTCCGCATATAATAGAGCAAAAACTACCCAACCGAATGGTCTGAAATTTTAAATATATGATTGTTGTAAAATTTTGAGAGTAGTTCTTTAACACTGAATAGAACGAGACAAACGAAGCAGATTTCACATCAGGGGCACTTTATTTATACCGGCTATCGGTTGAAAATTAGAAACGCATGCATTTCCAGTTTCTGTTGAGTGGACAATAGATGGCTGTTTTCGGTACTCTCTTTTCCCTGGGACATAATGTATTTCGGTTTCCTTTCAAACAGGGCCGAAACTAGCCTTTTTTGCACCCGGGGCAAACATGGATTTTGGCGCCCCCCCCCCCCCTTCTTCCGTAAAGTATATTTACAAAGAGAATTTTAATCGAGATATTTTCTTCTGATGGGCTGGTGGCTTCCATTATTATGAAACAGCCGTTATAAATGAAGTGTTAGGTGAAGATGAAAGAGCAGTCGTAAAAAGTTAGAACTGTGATTTTCTGATCAGAATGAAAAAAAAATGGCCATACTGTTGTTGTTTTTTTGCTTGTTTAATTATGGTTATTTTTCCCCCATTCTGATCAAAAAAAATTATGGCCATTATTTTTTCATTCTGACCAGTAAAAAAAAAATTATGGCCATTTTTTTTCCTATTCTGACCAGAAAATCAGAGTTCTAACTTTTTACGACAGCTCTTTCATCTTCACCTAACACTTCATTTATAACGGTTGTTTCATAATAATGGAAGACACCAGTCCATCAGAAGAAAAGGATTCATTCCAAAGGTATAAGTTCGATTGAAAAAAACTATTTAATACTTTGAGCAGAAAGAAGGGGTTACACCGGCAATTTTCATGACACTAATAGCATCCCATAGCTGCGAATGCGTGTACGGTTTAGTTACCTCTAAAATTTAACACAAATTTTTGCCATATTTAATCGTTGACAATTGTTAGACTTTTTAAACTGGATTTCCGGAAGTGACAGCCAATTGTTCCCTTGCGACGGCATTTTTGTGGCTGTCAATTCGTAAAACTTGGCTAAAAGTGCTAACTTTGACAACATTTTCTGAAGGAATCTTTGCCTTTATAAGAAAATGGGAAACTCTTTAATTTCTTGATATCTGAACAAAATTGGTAAATTTTATATTTTTACGAATATTAATGCAAATCTTTTGCATTTACAAATGAAAATGACTTCGCGAAAGTATCAGGAAAGTAGTTAGTTTGGATTTGGGAATAGCTTTCAATATAAAAAATTCTCATATCGAGGGTGTGATCGCCTCCCACCCCAAAAAAGGATATCCATGACCCCTCTAAATGATGAGCTGGATCCGCCCTTGGCTTTGTCGAATATTGATTGATTAAAAATAACGGAATAAAAAAGAATCGAAAAAAAAATCCGTTTTATACAGGATCCTTATGCTATATCATCTTTAGATTCTTCTATGTTTTGTCATACGCCAGACAGGATAATTTTAACAATAGCGTGCAAAACGTAGATGCGAGAAAAATCGACAAACAAAATTTTCATTTGGTGCCCGGGCACATGCCCCCCCTCCCCCTCCTTAATTTTGGTTCTGCTTTCAAATGAGCAAACTTACAAAGGCTGTGCCCAACAATGGAGTTGTTCCTGTTTTTCAAAGATCTTGTTCTTTTTTACCGCGATTCATGTGTGTACGCAGGGTAGGGGGGCGGGGGGGAGGCAGAAAATCTTCGGAAAAGTAATACATTCTTTAAAAGTATTACGTTGAATGTATTATTTTGAAAAGTAGTATTACTTGAATTTTATTGCATGATAGTTTTGTTTTAAAGGTTTTCATTAAATTCCATTACAACTGCTGACTGCTTTACTTGGCCGAAAATACCAACTATATTTTATTGCTCACCAGAAACTTTATAATCGAACTGTCTTTTCTATTTTTTGAGAAAAGTAAAACATCTTTCAGAAAAGGCTTACAAAGGTGGCGTTTTGAACCGAATTTCCGGACGCGACAGTGGGGGAAGAGAAAGAAAACTGTTGTCACGAGACAACAATCAATTTTAACTCAAGATGTAATTAATTTAAAGAAAAGAATCTATTGTATTACAAATCACTTCAATAACCAAGCCTGCAAGTCTCATTCTTTTATGTAGAGTTTGGCTGAAAATTCGGTTTCATTTTCGTTTTCAGCCCAAAATCCTAGTCTTGGCGAAAATGCTGCCGAATATTCGGTATTACTATAACTGCCCCTCCCTAACCTCCCTTAAACGACACTCCCATCCAAAGAGCCGCACATACTATATATTCACATACAAGGGGATAAATCTAGAAGGTATTACTAATATTGATTAAATTCGTTATTTTTAAATGAAATTATTTTTTTATATATTTTTATGTTTATAGCACCGTATATTTAATTAAATTTATTTCAATCAAATTATTTTTTAATTAATAATTATGTACTGCCATTTCTACGCAAAACATTATTCAGATAACATGCGTATATATGTATGTTTCTGTTACTTTGAATTTATTTTTAAAACAGTTTCGCTTTCGTTTTCAGTCGAAACTAGAAAAGTAACCGAAATTCGGTTTCTTTCGAACACTATTTTTATGTTTGTAAATGAGCAGAAATTTTCGCTAAAAAATATTTTTTGAGAACCGCTTTAAGGATTTACACGTAATCATAACTTATAAATTTCGGAAAATCGAGTTTTTATTTTAGCGGGTTTATCAACGGAATTAAGACTTCTTTATGTGGTCAAAAACTGAAATAGACCAATCTATGTAAGTAAAAAAAAAAAAAAAAAAAAAAATACAATAAGCATTCTATTATAATTATAACATAAAATAGAAACTAATTTTTTCTCAAAATTGCATTTTTAAGTAGATGACCACGACACGATTACTTTAATAATACTGAATTGTTTCACTTCTACTTTTGTCAGCTTTTTTTTCTTATATAATTATGCAGTGCATTAAGGATTTTTTTTTTCCAATCATCAAAAATCAGTATTTTTCTACGATAAAAGTTGAATACCCTCTTCAAATAATCAGCATTAAAAAAAAAAAAAAAGAAAGAAAGAAAGAAAGAAAGAAAAGAGCTTTTCATAATTTTCACTCTTTGTCTCGTCTAGTCACTAAAATAAGTCATATTTAATTAAAAATTACTGTTTATTTTAATTTCAGATAAGCCAAATTTAAACTACAATGGTCGTCGCAACTCACACGCACCAAAAGAGCACAATAGCTTCAAACATATCTGCATTTTTTAAAAGTAAAATGTATCAAAATTATTTTTAAGTTGTATTACAAAAAGTATTACGATACATTAAGTATTACAAAATAAAGCAGGCGAACTGTGAGTAAGATTTTAACACTTCCTATAAAATTAAGTCTATATTTTAGAAATATTTTGAGAACTAAGAAAAAAAAAGACATCTTTTAGGAAGTGTACACAAAAAATAGGTTAAAAATATTAATTTCCCGAGGAAATATTTTAAATATACGAATGAATCCAATGCCCATAGATTTTAATTTAGGGAGGGGAAATCGGAAGCTAAGTGACCAGCTCCCTTAATTGCGTAATGTGGAAAAAAATTGAAAAGAAGAAGAATAACACGTTTTTCCTACCGCAATTAATCTTATGTGTGCATTATTTTGCAGTTATTTTTTACTCGATATCTTGAAAAAAAGAAATGTATCTAAAAAATGATCAGGTTTGTTGGCAAAGTTATTTCTCGTTTTCACCTTAATGGGAATTTTTAAAAATTTGATGTATGTATCAATGAAAATTATTTAATAATGTCGTCAAAAGTTTGGGGCTTCTAAAAAGATCAAGAACAATTAAGAATTCACACTGAAAGAGGAATTTTCTGTAATACACCGCTGCTATTGTTACACAAAACAGTTTAAAACTGCTATAACAGTTGCTTAATTCAATATTTTATTTTTTCGTTTTTAACGATGCTTTCTTCGCAAATGCCTATACGTCGAGCATGTGTCGTGTGTTAATTAGTATTTCATGGGAAAATACCTCCATATCCGTTTTCTATTTTCTCCAGAAAGATAGAGCTCCAGATTACGGCATAATAAAAAAAAAAGTGTCACATCTGGTATTACTACAGAAACCACTGGGTATCTATAGGACCGATATCTAGTTAACTGGAAACCCCTCCGAAATGGTAATTTGTCTTCTTAGGAACTCCCACGTTATTGACTAACAGCATTGAAAACTGAACACAAACACATCTGCGCTTCTCTTTATTTATATTCATCCATTCTTTTGTAAAACGACTTTTACAATTTTAGTGGTTTATCTATTTATTTTAATTACATATGTATTGTTCAATTTATAAATCGGGGTGGTGTTCGAAGTTTAAAGAGGTTAAGCAGATCTGGTTTAAAAAAAAAAAAAGTTTTTAGATATTGGCTTTTTCGGATGCTAAAAGTATTATCGAATTTTTAAATAGATATTAAAAATTAACATTTTCTTCTTTCAAAAGCAAAATTTACATAAGTTTCCATTGCAAAATCTTGTGAAGAATTAGTCTTGGCGGACTAACACTTATATTATCATTAAGAAATTATGGAATGTTCCACTTTAGTGGAACTATAAGAGCATTAGTTTGTGTGTGTATTTGTGGGGAGTGTGTGTGTGTGTGTAAATTTTATCTTAAAAACAGCTCTAACGATTTTGACTAAATTTTGTATTTTACCATTTTCGGGCACGAGAAGATCATTGGACTAGGTCATGTGTTCGAGAAAATTCGATTAGTGGGTCATTTTGGGGTCACTTCGGGTCAAGCTAATTTTATCTAAAAAACGGCTCAATCGATTTTGGCTAAATTTTATATCCAACCATTTTGGGGCACGAGAAAACTATTGAGCTAGGTCACATATTCGAGAAATTTCGATTAGCGGGTCATTTTGGGGTCACTTCGGGTCAAGCTAATTTTATCTAAAAAACAGCTCAAACGATTTTGACTAAATTTTGTAATCTACTGTTTTGGATTACGAGAAAATCAATGGGTTAAGTCACATGTTAGAGAAAATTCGATTAGTGGGTTATTTTTGGGTCACTGTGGGTCAAGGTAAGTTTATTTAGAAAACGGCTCTAACGAGTGTGACAAAATTTTGCTTTCTATCGTTTTCGGGCACGAGAATACCATTTGATTAGGTCGCATGTTCAAGAAAATTCGATTAGTGGGTCATTTTGGGTCACAGTGGGTCACGTGTCAAGCTAATTGAATCTAAAAAAGGCTGAAAACATTTTGACAAAATTTTGTAATATACCGCTTTTGGGCATGAGATGACCATTGGACTAAATCTTATGTTCGAGAAAAATCTATTAGTGGGTCGATTTGGGTCACTGTGGGTCAAGCTAATCGTGTCTAAAGAACGAATCAAACGATTTTGACAAAATTTTGCATTATACCGTTCCTGAGCATGAGAAAACCATTGGGCTAAATCACATATTCGAGAAAATTCGATTACTGGGTCATTTTTGAATCACTGTGGGCCAAATTAATTGTATCAAAAAAAGACTCAAACAATTTTGACAAAATTTTGTATTATACCGTTTCTGGGCATGAAAAGACGCGTGGGCTAAGTCACATGTTCGAGAAAATTCGATTACTGGATCATTTTGGGGTCACTGTGGGTCAAGCTAATTGTATCTAAAAAAAGGCTCAAAACATTTTGACAAAATTTTTTATTACATCGTTTCTGAGCATGAGAAGACCATTGGGCTAAATGATGTATTAGGTGGAAGCCCCATACATCTGATTTTAAATTAGCCGGGTCGTACAGGATAAGTACATACGTTTTGTGCAAGAACCCATTTTATTGGGTTCCAATCCCAACAAATTAACTGCAAACAGATTTTAAAGATTAAGGTGTAATTTTTATTGAACTTCGTGAACAAAATAAATTGATGGGGTGGTCCATTAGACAAGCATGTGTCCTTACAGTCTCAGAGTATCAGGTTGAATGATACACTTGCATATCCATCGCATGCCGAGATCCACTGGAATACCAAGCCAGTATGAGAGTTTAAACAAACGCCAAAATTAACCGTTGCATAGAAAAGCAATAGGAGCGAATTTAAATTATTGGCGAATAAAGAGATAAAGACAAAATCGCGAAATAACCTCAAGTAACCCTACCGAAACATTTACAATACGTTAAAATCTATCTATATTACAGATGACATATATATTTTATGATTAAATTTATTGCTTGAGTTATAATGCAAGAAATGGATAAAATCCCCTTGTTAATAAAAATGATCGCTTTCTTTTATAAACAAAGTAAGAAAATTACCCACATAAATCACGCAAATAAAATAAATTAGTATAAAATTAATATCGAAATGACGGAAATGCGATTATCGTAAATCTTTACATATCATTTGTTGAATTGCAGATATACTATATTAGCGAAAAGAAAAATGATAATTTAATGTTTATTATATAATACTTTACTTCCGAATGAAAGAAAAGAGAAAAGAAACACGAAAATATATATCACCATGAGATTACATTTTAACGGATCCAGTTATGACTGATTGAATAAAAGGAAAAAAAAAAGAGTAAACATTAATTTAAAAAAAGAATAAAAAAGACAATATATGATGATGCATCATCATAGGCTAAGTCGCATGTTCGAGAAAATTTGATTAGTGGGCATTTTGGGGGGTCTCTGTGGGTCAAGATAATTGTATCTAAAAAACGAATCAAATGATTTTGACAAAATTTTGTATTATACTGTTTCTGGGTATGAGAAGACCATTGGACTAAGTCGCATGTTCGAGAAAATTTGATTAGTGGGTCCTTTCGGGCCCCTGTGGGCATTATAATTTGCTAAATAAACTTATCAAATTGATTTTGTATATGACGCATGCAAGCAATCTTTAAACAAAAATCAATCAGAGAAAGAGTAAATATAAATACTAAATTGCATTGAAACAAGGACAAAAAAAAAAAAAAAAAAAAAAACTATGTCAAACGGGGGTGGGGGCAAAAAGTATTGCTTATCAACTCACATCTTTTTTTAAATAAGTTCTAAGCATGATCTATATATTAAGAATGTGTAATTTTTTTATATATATATCGAGATTGGTAATTGTTTCATTAAATGTGAACATCAACATGGAGTCTAAATTTTTAAATTCTACGGAATATGTATATAATTTTCCTTTAAACATATTCCTTAATAATTCTTATTAATACTTCTGGAACGAAATGCTGAGCCATATTTAATTTTAATATTTTATTCCCGTACACACTGTATTTTATAAATACAAGCAAAATACATTTTATATATTTTATAAGAAAAGATTGATCTAGCAAATAGAAAAAAAAGAAGGGAATTTAAAATGAAAAGAAATGATTGCATATGTACTGTTTTCCATTGTTTGAAAAACATTTTGAATGTAAAAAGTAGTTATTAATCTCTTTAATAAATATTCAATCCTACATTATATACATAAAATGTAAATATAAACTTAAAACATACTAAAGCAGTTTTATACATAAACTTTATATCGGTATAAACAACATTTTATTTAAATGCTTAAATATCATGTTTCCTTTTCACTTCTTAAATTAAAAACTGTAATATGTATAAGGAAATATTCCCAATGTAAATCTATTTTTCAATCTGAAACCTTTTCTTATTATCTTAATCATTGAATATCATGTTTCACTCCAAAATATTAATAATTATAAATACTAATTCACTGATCGTTATTCTTCATAATCAGGAAACGGTAAAGTACACAAAAATTCCATTATAAGTAAACATTTTCAAATCGCTGCAAGTTTTACATCTACTACTATGAATGCAGTCATGAATCATATCTCCGTGTCAGCATTTTAAAACTAAGATAGTACTTTAAGTTTTGTTTTTGCTTTCGAGCTGCGAGAAAATAAAATACTTCACATCTCACTATTGAATAGGAAGAATGAAGTGTTTACACAAATTATCTTTATTTAAAAAGACAAAACGAATGAAGTCGTGATTAATTTTTACTAAGAACTGTTTGTTATTTAATTGTTAAAACAATTATATTTCAAACCGTTACATAAAGAACGAATGTATCAGGCTCGGACTGGCCCGCCGGCCCATCGGCCCGAGGGCCGGTGCGCCCTCGTCCAGAGAAAACTTTGCGCCCCTAAATACGCTAAGCAGATCCAATAATTTTCACTCGTTGTACACATACATTCTAATTATTGCACTAAATTTTTAGAATTCGTCTAGGAATAACCATCAATTAATAGACATACAACACAAGAGAGGGATTTTTTATTGCCACAATGAAATTAAACATGTATATCACAGCAATTTCAGGATCGGAACCCAAAGGGGACGTTGCATTAAATTAAAGGGAAAACATGCATCCAACGAGAACTTTGGTAGCCATGGAGCCCTGGAAGAATTTTTTTTTTTCATCGCTTCATTGAGTGATATCTTTTAGATTTTAACCAAATATTTTGCGTATTTTTAGTCCTTTTGCAAGCCTATTCTTATAGAAGTTCCTGAACGCAGCTATAACCGTGTTTTTTGAAAAGCAACTTGAGAAAAAAACTAGTCGGATGTGGTAATCCCAAAACTTTCTTTTATCTCATACATATTGTACTTCAAAATTTGCTATTACAAGGCTACCACAGGCGACTGACTACTTTTATATTCTGTTCGCACCAGTATTTTTCTAATATAAATTTTGAAGTATATTTCTCTTCCAAAAATTGTCAAAATGTGTGTTAAGAATTTTTCTTTGAGAAAGTAGTGCTAGTTAGAATTAAAAACAGTCTCCTGTGGTAGCTTTGCTATTACAGTGCCAAAAATAAATGACAATCTCACCATCATAAAGATTTTAAAGATATAGGTTCATTGAATTGTGTGCATGAGGGTTAGGCCTCGAAATGGTTTGCCCGTCTTTTTCCGTTTCCCTAAAACAACTTAAATCGGTTGTAGGAAAAAACATTTTTAACAGAATTGTATTTTAAGATGTTTGTCAAGTAAAAACGCATGAAGTGTATATTAGAAACAAACAAGGAAAGAAAATCTGAATTAATATTAGTTTTATAAACCTTTTTATGAAAATGCAGGAAAACCCTCAAAACGCTTAGAGGGTTAAAAGGAGATATAAGCATAGCATTTTACAAACAAATAATTGAATTTCGGCATCCACCCTCTTAGATGTCTGCAACCAAAATTCTCAGCCCAAAGAGAATAAAAGTGACACCTGTCACACTGTATACATCCAAGCCGAATAAAGATCTATTTATATGAAAGTGAAACAGAATATGAAGTTTTATTAAATTCCATGCATTAGTATTTGAGGTAGAGCTATAGCGAAAATCGTGAAAATTGCAGCATAGCGGCGCCACGATATGATTTACACGAAAAACTTATCAGCACAAACTTACGTCAAGGTCCAACGTCAAGGTATTATGAAGTTTGATGAAATTCCGTGCATTAGTTCTTGAGATATGGGTAACATTAAGGCAGTTCTCAAGTCCACTGCTCAACAAGCACGAAAATTTCTGATTCATTTACTTAAATCATTTTTAAACGTAAAGGCACAAAATTAGAAAGGCCGATTATGGAAGCAATTTGGAATCGGAAGACGTTTTTTATTTTTTGATAATAAAATTATTTATCGAATTATGAGCGATTTTGGGTCACGAAACAACGTGTTTTCTCTCTGAATGGTGTTTGCTCTTTCAGTCGAAAATTTGGCTCAAAACAACAACTTTGACAGTATTTTAAAAGATCTTTTGCGTTTACCAAAAAATGTAAAACGGTCTTTTGGTCACATAGTTTTTAAATAACAACATATGCCAATTTCCTGCGTTTCCAAACAAAAATGAATAAAACTTGTGACATAAAGTTGCACCTTTGGATTTGAATCCAAAAATCCACCTTAAAATCGTGTAAATCCGAAAAAATGTAGCATAGCAGCGCAACCTGTTGGGAGATTCATACCAAAACCTAATCAACAACAATTTATGTCAACGTCTAATTGAGTTTGAAGCTTGGTGAAAATCCGTGCATTTGCTCTTGAGATAGAGCTATTGCGGAAATCGTGAAAAATGCAGCATAGCAGCGTTACCTGTTGGGCGATTTACATCAAAACCTAATCAGCACCAAATTATGTCAAGAACTAACTGAATCTGAAGTTTTGTGAAAATCCGTGGATTAGTTCTTGAGATTTCGGAAATCGTAAAGAAATGCAATGAGCCAAGTAATAATAATAGCTTAAATTATATCTCTATTTCTAACTCTAGGTAGAAGGCTTCGCTATATTATCCGTGCATATTTAAAGTTCCATCAAACCTACACAATACTACGAAATTTTTTAAAACAAATCATATAATATCTAAAAGCTTCAGGAAGTTACACAGATTACCTTGTAAGTATAGATGACTGTAGGGTATATTCGTATATCCTTCGTATATATATATCCTTATAGGGAATATATTCTGTGATTTACACTGAAAACTAATCAACACCAATTTATAACAGGGAACTCCAGGGAAGATCCAAACTTATTCCAGATTTTTTTCTATTCAAAAATTTGTTTTAATCATGAAAACTATTAATAAAATCATTATAAAAAAATATATTAAGAAACAAACCACAATTGTTTAAAACATCGATGTATACAGCTAATTTGAATAATTAGTTGTGGAAAAAGCCATTTAATAGTAAATATTATTCCAAATCAACTGGTACTTAGATCTTTTTTATACGGTCATTGTCAGGAAAATTGCTAGGGGTGATCACTTTTTTTTCCCTTCAAGATATCTATCGATAAAAGAGAATAAGAAAACCCTACAGTCATCTATACTTACAAGGTAATCTGTGTAACTTCCTGAAGCTTTTAGATATTATATGATTTGTTTTAAAAAATTTCGTAGTATTGTGTAGGTTTGATGGAACTTTAAATATGCACGGAGAATATAGCGAAGCGTTCTACCTAGAGTTAGAAATAGAGATATAATTTAAGCTATTATTATTACTTGGTGCTATGGGAGTGTGTTAAACCTTGTCAAGGGACAGAACACAAGGAAGTAAAATTGACTTGAGTTCGTTAAAATTTTTGCGCCCTTTGGAAATCCAAGGTCTGCGCCCTTTACACTGACCCAGTCCGACCCTGAATGTAATGCACAATCGCTTGTGAAGTTCGGGAAGCTAAATCAATCTTTTTCGATAAAACATGAAAACTATTTTACATTTATACACATTTATAAGTACAGGAATGAAACATTAAAATTAAATAAGACTTACCTCCGTATTCCATGAGTAATCCTTTTAATATCCCTTTCGTTTAAACTTTAAATGGCGGACGAAATGTAATCGTTTCACTTATCTTATAATGGCGTCATAGACAAAGACGTGCTGTTCTGATTGGGCGATAAGTAGCTCGAAAACTTGGTGCAACGTATTACCAAAATATGGTTCAATTCAGCGTAATTTCCAAGGTTACACCATGAAATGGAGTTTTTGAAAATTAAGAAGTACCATATTTTGGTGATCCTCATTATTTTACACCATATATTGGTACAACTTTAAGCGGAAATTTTTAACAGTGTAAAATACGGCTGAAACGATTTTGACAAAAAATTTTATAACATCGTTTCCGAAACGAGAAGACCATTGGGATAGGTCACATGTCCGATAAATTTAGACTAGTGGGTCTCTTTTGGGTTGCCGTGGGTCAAGCTAATTTTATCTATAAAACGACTCTAACGATTTTGACTAAATTTTGTATTCTACCGTTTTCGGGTTCGAGAAGAGCATTGGTTAGTTCGCATGTTCGAAAAAATTCGGTTAGTGGGTCATTTTGGGTCATTATATCTCAGGATCATGCCAATTGTATCTAAACAGAAAGAATGATATACAGTGAGAATGAAATATCGAATTGGACACACGGCTAATTTTGACCGAGCTTAGCTCGGTCATCCCTGCTAGTTAAAGTTATATGCAAAGAATTTGAGTCCATTTTTTTATCAGTGATTTAGTATCACTTTCATACAGGATTACGAATGACTGCGGTATCGTGGAGCAACTTTCGATTATTCAGTGATGTACTTGTCGATCTATACTTCGAAACTTCGGATCATGTGCCATATAACTCCGTCACATAAGTGTATATAAATTTACTTTATATCCTGAACAAAAAAGTAATCTCCGCCATAAAGCCAATGAAAATAATGCCATAATAAAAACGAAATATTTAAAATGTCATATATAAAACGATTTCCTTATATCATCAAAACAAAAACTTTTCATCTGAACTTTATAAAGATCCAGGAGACAGCAAATTTTTTTTTTTTTTTTTTTTTTACCTTTTTCCTCATTTTTAATGGTTTGTTAGACAAATCCGGAAAACCATATTTATAAACCTGTGGATTTTCTGGACTGGTTCTGCTAAAACACAATTAAATGATGAAGAAGTAAATCTATTGAAACGTGGACCTAAATATATTTTTCCGTCGAGACCTAATCTAAAACATCTTTTTCAAGAGCTTGAAAATATTGTACAATTTTTACATATAGGGAAATAAACGGTCAAGTGCGAGCATTACTCGCGCACAGAGGGTTCCGTAGAATAAATACATGAATTTGTAATTGTATTATAATTAAAGAAAAAAAAAAGTTGTTAAAATAATACTAAGACTTTGTAAAAAACTATACAACGTAGGGTTGGGTATAACTGTATATATTAGAAAAGTGTAATCGGGTATACCATGAAAGTTCAAAGAGATATGGAACCTAAATAATATCAAATATAGCTATTCGTATAACTCTTTTTTTTAATATTATCCTAATCTGTTTATGATGAACTTAATTCGTTACTGACAATAAAAGCAGTGCATAGTTAAACTTCATTTGGCATTTCATGAAACTAAATTCAGCGTAGTAATAACCTTTACTACACTGTAGCTAAAACAAAACCTTTGTTCAAAGTTTAAATTTGGCATTGTGCTAAGCGCGCTTCGAATTGAGGTCTCAAAGTTGCAACGCCGCCTTGGTCAGTGCCGCGTTTTTCCAGATAGGTGTTTAATTAACTTTTAAAGTCACTCGAGGCATATTGAGAGATACAATCAATGCAAACTATCGCGAATCCCACAGTATTTATGCGATTTACTCTAATTAAATCTTTCGAGGGAGATGCCCTTAAAAAACGGACACCTAATTTTAATTCCAAAACAGACAAACGGCACCAAGAATATTTAATTAAAATTTTCCTTTTATCATGTATTTGAAAATAAGCAAGTTCGCATTTTCTAATAAATTCGTTCATAAATTCGGGTGTCAGTTCATTATTTCATAAGTTTATAAATAGAATTACTCCGTGCCGGAAAGGATTAAGTGGTCGCAGGACTCTTAAAGCTTCAAAATTTAAGAAATTTTAATTTTTTTAGATGTTAAACTCCCATCTTTTCTGAATATCTTGATGTAATTTGTTACCTTGAAATTCCCATTAGAACAGAAGTTTTGGCTTTTAGAATTATACCCGCTCAATAGCTTTTCGAAACTTTAAAGTAAATATTTTCAAAATGGCGTTTTTTGGGCATAACGCGCAGGATACCTCAAAAACGTCTGAATATTTTTTCATGAAACTTTCAAAACATATATTTCCTGTTAGTCTGTATAAACTGAACCTAAAATTTCCTTTTTATTGTTCAAAAAAATATTTTTTAGGAGATTTTACTGTTGAAAAAAATATTTTTTAGGAGATTTTACTGTTGAAATTTTCAAAATTTTGTATTAGCTAAATGCAACATTGCATTAAAAATATAAAAATGCTTTAAATACAAATTTAATTAAGTTCAGGGAAATTATTTCAATCTGAAGTATAAGTAAGCACCAAAATTTTCATTCTAGTTTCAATATTTATTTTGTGATCCTGCGCGTAAAATGTTATGCCAATTTTTTGTTCGACAAATGTCTAACAGTTTCGAGCCCCCTATAAATACTAATTGTGTATCTTGCAATTTTTTAAATACATGAAACGAAAGAACATACTTATATCTTTCATCCCAATTAAAATTGTGTTTTAAAATCATATACATTTTAAGACATTAAATGTTGAAAATGGTCTTTTTTCCACTTTTTAGAGTCCCGAGACCCTTTAAATTAGTATGTTTTTAACAATTTGACGTTTATTGCTTTTATACTGTTACTGGACATTACATTAACCATATGAGACGGGCTCAGCCCGGGCCCGAGAGTCCGAGCCCGAGCCCGAGCCCGGGGCCGGGGCCGACACGGGCTCGGGCTCGATTTTCATACCAGCCTTCGGGCTCGGACGGGCTCGGGCTCATTTTTTTTAACCTGAAAATTTTATTTATTCCCGTATGGAAAAAAACTTTTTAAAAAATATAAGAAGTAATATATTAATATATAATCATCAAAATTTCTTGCGTTCCCTATATTATTCTGTTAATGCTTTTTAAGGTGTGTTAATATCTAAAATTTATTTTTGTTTGTAAAATAAATTCAGTATTCCTTATTTTTATCTCTGTTAAAAAGCTGTTATTCTTGTAAAAGTAATTTAATTACTTCTTTCATAATAATCATTAAGCTTTCAGTTTCCTGTGGTTTCAATAAATAAATTAGGCATCTGTCTGTTATCGCCTACTTCTCGTCCTTACGACGCGACGCCTGGGTTGAAAATTGCATTTTCCATAAGAAATCATTTTGATGTTATTTTCATATGAATGATGAAAACGAAGTATCAGTAACTGTTTAGGTTATTGCTCAAAAGGAAAGAAAATGATTTAAAAAAATGGTTTTATTTATTGGTGAACGGAAATAAAAGCATTGAACTTTACTGTTCGTTAACAAGGGTGAGAAAGTTGATTTTTTTTTTTTTTTTGCTTTATTTTGTTAACAGTTGATAATTTGGTAAACATTGAAAGGAATATTTATTAGCTGTATAAGAGATAAAGCGGACATTAACGTGTAATGAGAATGTTTATAATGGGAGGGAAGTTTCAGTTACATATATTTGTAAAAGGACAATTTTGGTTTTAAATTAGGTATAATTATATGTGATGATTGATTAATGTTACAACATCACAGCTATTTTAAAAGGAATTTGCAATATTTGCAGATTTATATCATTCACGCTAAGGCGCCAAAATAGTAGAATACTTTAAAATTGGATCGTTTATTTTATTTTATTTTATTTTATTTTATTTTATTTTATTATTTGACAATCTAGGCGAAATATGGCAAAATATGAGAATCTTTTTAGGGACTTATCTTTTGATGAGAATGATTTGAATTGATTTTAAATGTCATAAATTATGTGCTAGAGATGAGGTATTTCATTTAGAACAACTTTTATGCAATTTTTATTAAACTTTATTTTCGGTTTACATTTTCGGGGTATCGGGTTCGGGCGGGCTCGGGCTCTTATGACGAAAAAATGTTTCTTGCTCGGGCAGGCTCGGATTTAAAATCGTCGGGCTCGGGCGGGCCCGGGCTTCGAAAAGTGAGCCCGAACTCATCTCTAATATATATCATTAAAAGTTGTTAACCAAGCATAGAGTACGCTGCCCCTGTCCTTGTGTATGTCCAAACTGACCGTACCTTTAAGGGTTAATATCTCGGCTAATTACCGATGATTTTTTTCGAAAATCATTATCAATAATGCTTTTATTCTTCTTCAACGATAGGTATATTCAGCGATGCTCAAAAATTTTTCTGAATGCCCGTAAATCGAAATTTGTGTATAACAGAAAAATGCTAATTACTCAAAAACTATGTGACCTAGGGTAATCGCTATAATTTTTCGGCAAGGTTTATATTAACGTCTACTACCTCTAATTTTTTCATAATTTTAGTTTCAGTAGATTCGGAATTACATTGGGGGAACATATTTTTGCGCTACATTTTCAACAATATCTTTGAAAATATAATACCTAAAATTAAAAGGAATGTATTTTTGAGTTCAGCGTTACAAAAGCTTTCACAGGATACCTCACATAATATACAAAGAAAAGATTTTTTTTTTCAAGTAGCATAATTAGCCCCTCTACTTTTTTACTGAATATATTTATGAATGTTTATTAATCTGAAAATATGTGGGTCAATGGTCTTTATTACTTCCCCGAATTTGAACTTTCCACGTTCCATAGTTTACGAGTAAAATGGCTGTGACAGACAGACAGACAGACGGACAGACACAGGAGTGATCTTATAATGGTTCCGTTTTTACTTTTTAAGTACGGAAACCTAAAAAGAAGAAATTTGTGACATTATGCACCATGAACATGCAAATTATTTAAAAAACCTACAGTGCTGTTAAAATTTGAATTAAGTACAGTGAAACCTCCCTGTGCGACCACTTTCCTGAACGGTCATTTTTTCATGGAACAAAATTTATGCCCATAGGCTCAATACTAACTTTACCTCCATTCAGAGACCATCCCAGTTGAACTTCCTCCATGAGCGACCCATTTCTTTAAAGAAAATGAAACAAATTCCGTTTTTTCCTGGTCGCTTGAAGAAGGTTTTATTAGAAAAATAATTCCGCAGGCACATTATTCATTAAACTTCTAAACTAAGTTTAGATTTTTTTTTTATTCCGGTAACTTTTAAGTGTTTAAACCCCTTTGTGCCTTTTTAGGCAATGAATTTAACTCTGATGACGAATAAAGAATGACGGTTAATAAACTCCTCTGCCCTACTGTTAAGAAACTGTCAAAGACATAGATAAATTAATGAAATCGTCATTATTTATTCCCATCCAAAAATATTTGCATGTATTTACTGAACTTCGAAAGGACTTGGAAATAAAAGTTATGAAAGATAAAACCGTAAAATAAAAGTAAACGTCAATATATTCAGTTTTTAAACTCTCCAGTAATGAACTTATGTAATTAACTTTTGTTTTAATACTTAATTTTTTATATTTTTTCCTAATATGAAAAATAAATTTCAGTAACATTGTTAACCTTTTTTCAACAATTAAAATCTAGATTTAAACATGACCTCCATTAAGAGACCACCTCTGGAAGCGACCAATTTTTATTGGAACGGAACATGGTCGCTTTAAGGAGGTTTTACTGTACTTTGAAAAATCTCAGACTAGATCCGAAAATTATTTTAATTCAAGAGATAAATTCAATAATTTTGCTATACAGTGTGACCTCGAAAATTCGGCATCAAAGTTATATCCTTCTCTTTTTCTTTTTACACTTGTAACTTACAGTAGAAACAAAATAGAAATTGTTTACTAATTAAAAACCTGGAGATCAAAAGCGACAGCCAGATAGCTGACCTTTTACTAAATAGCACCGCGATAACGTTGGTAAGCAGCTCAGAGGAGCGAGGGTGAGAGCTGGTAGAAAGAATAAGTGTCACTAGAAAAATGTTTAACCACTTTGGTCCCAGGGTCCCTAAACGGGGACCTCTGTTCTTTTCCTTATAAAAAATAAATTGTCCGATTTTTTTACATTTTCACATCATTTCTTAATAGCTGAATGTTTTTTGCGTTCAAAGCAAACTAATAAATAAATGGCAGCATCTAATCTGATTCCCACATAAAATAAATGTTATTTTCATCTGAGTTTGCAAAATGCCTAAAAATGCCCAAAAGACAGTATGACCAAGAAAATGAGAAATTTTCATAGGTGTTTAACTTAAATCTTTTTCAATAAAAATTTTTGAGTATTTGTAGATTATTTACTTGTTTAAAGCTCTTAAATTTGTGTTTGCGTTCATTTAGGTTAATGGTTATTAAATTGATGTTTTTAAGGGGATTTGTAGTTTTAGATCCATATTTTTGAACCTAAATTACTAAGCGCCTAAAGGATCCATTTCAGAAAAGATATTTTTTCTGACATTTACGATGTTATTTTGTTTAGAAAAAACAAAGAATAAGCATTTGTACTATTATTTTAGCTTCCGAACTGAAGAGGATAAAGCTTACTGGGAAATTAATTTCTACTTTAGAGAGAGAAGATTATATTTCCAAAATCAATGTTCTTCTCATGTATAAAATTCGAGAAAAACTTGTTAAAGAACGGCCAAAAAAATGGAAGCAAATAAATTTGACATCGGTGTTTCGAAAATTACATAAGAAAAAATGACTTTACTCTTTGATAGATTTTTTTTTAACAGAGAAAACATCAATTAAAGTAATTTTTTAAAATATTTAATTTTATCTTTTTCTCGCATAACTATAACCTGGCTATGAATTAAATTCTGAATAAAGGCACCATTAAGAACATCGGAAGTATTTTTCATATTCATTGAGAAATCCGGAATCTTCAAAATTACGGCTTAATCTTAGTACCGATGATGCCCGATTTTCGAGGTTATACGGTATTAAATATAGTAGACTGTACAAACAAAATGATAGAGTTTAGAAATAGTGTATAGAAATCAGGAAGAAGCTACACACCAAAATCGACAAAAGAGTTATTGAAAGATAATAAAAGGTAGTTGGCAGATGGTATAAAAAATCTATTCATAAAAGGAAACGTTGTTAGTGAACTCAAAGATAATAAAGCAGGTATGTTGATAAAGATTTTTTCCCAATTTCGGTATGTATACTAGTATAACAGTAGAATACAATGTAAACTAACTCCCTAACAAAAAATATGAAATGCCACTATTTTTTTTTTTTTTAAGGTAAATAATTTACCAAGTTTGACAATAAAACAAACAGAAATGTCCGTAAGATTTATGACCTAAAAGACACGTAAAGAAAAAAAAAAGAAAGAAACAGGTAAAGGAAAAAAAATTAGATTGAAGAATTTTCATTTATTTATTTATTTTAAAATTATCTTACTATTCAGTACAATATAAAGTGTAACTAATTTTTTAAGAAAAGTAAATAATTTACTTAATTTGACAATGAAATAAAAGGAAATGGCTTCAAGATATATGACCTAAAAGACATGACAAAAGAAAAAAAGAGGAAAAAACGAAAGGAAACAAAAAAAAAAAAGGAAAAAAATTTCGATTGAAGAATTTTCGTTTATTTTTTTACTTTAAGATTTTCTGACTATTCAGTGTAATATGAAGCGCCACTAATTTTTAAAAAGTCCTTCCGGCCAGTGCCGGGAGGAAGAGGTAGCTTTCATATTCCTTATTTTTAAAAAGCCAGGTTATATGATTCAAACACACGAAGCTCAAATTAGCGGAAAACTGTTTATAGAAAATTCAATACTAGTTTTTGTCACTACTGAATATGAATGAGAATTTCGCGAAATTAGTCTGCTTTATCCAAGCTCTGGTTTTATTTAAAGTGATTTATACTTGGTCGCTAAATTCGGCGATATCTTGAAGTGACCGCCATTTTAAACAACATTGTGGGTGAAGCTAACTAATGAACTTGGTCGAGACCTTAGTAATTCCTGTGCACATGCTCCCTCACATCTAAATCGGTTGATATATACGAGTGCATTTGCAGGCAAAATATCAGATTTTTCAAAATGTCACCCACATTAGAAATTCAAACTGCTATATCTCTGCCATTTTATAAGTTAAAGACAAAACAAAAAATACTCTGTAATCTCGGTTAAACACTTAAGAGAGAAACCTTTTTCAATTTCTAACTTTTTTGTACCCTATTTTAAATTGGAATTTTTTTTTTAAATTTTAAATGGCCACCATTTTGAAAGAAAATTGCGGATGGAGCTGGTCAACAAACTTGGTCAAGACATTGCTATATACTATGCACATGCCTTGTCAGATCTAAATAGGTTAATAAGATTTAGTGTTATTGCATGACAAAAATCAGATCGTTTCAAAATGTCAGCCACACTAGAAATTCAAAGTGATATAACTCAGCCACTTTTTAAGATATAGACGAAACAAAAAATGCTCAGAAATCTCTATATCAAGGTCAAACACATAAGAGAAAGATATTTTTCAATTTCTAACTTTTTCATACCTCATTTTAAATTAAAATGTTTTTAAAAATTTTTAAATCGCCGCCATTTTGAAACAAGATGGCGGATGAAGTTGGCCAACGAACTCGAGACATTGGTATGTACTATGTACATACTAAGTTACATCCAAATCAGTTCATAAATACGCGTGTTATCGCGTGACAAAAATCAGATGGTTTCAAAATGTCACCCACACTAGACTATAACTCAGCCATTTTTTAAGATAAAAACGAAACAAAACAAGCTTCGGAATCCTTGTATTAAGGTCAAGAAAAAAATATTTTTTAGTTTTTAATTTATTTGCAGCGCTTTTTAAATTTTAAATTTTGTAAATTTTTTTAATGGCCGCCATTTTGAAACAACATGGCGGATGAAGCTGACCAATGAACTCGGTCAAGAAATTGGCATGTACTATACATACAATTAATTTCATCCATATCGGTTTATAAACACGAGAGTTATCGCATGACAAAAATCATATATATATATATATATATGGAGAAGAATTAACTAAGGCTTTAAAATATAATATTTCCGATTTAGTTACTATTAACACAAAGCATTTTTTCCAGCAAATTACTAAATTACAAAAAAACTACGTTATTACATATGTAGACAAATCTCCTAATAATTATGTAATTATATGTAAATCTTATTATCGCCAACTTCTTACATCTTGTATTTCTTCTAATAAATCTTTTCAAAAAAACTAATGAAAATGTAATAGTAAACAATCGTAAAATTCAAAGTTATTATAAACTATTAAATATTTTCTCTACTAACTTTAATTATCCTTATTTAGTTCTTATACCCAAATTTCATAAGAAATCAATTAAATTTAGGACCGTAACTATTGGATGCAATACATATAATAATGTAGCCAATAAACTTCTATTAAAAATTCTCAATCAAATATATACTGACAACAACCACTGATAATACACATTGATAAAAATTAGCTAACCACTGGTCAATATTATGAAAAACCTTAAATGTGTAAACAATATAATGACATATGATTTCAAAGATCTTTTTAATAATATAGATTTATTAGATCTACATAATATTATAAATGCATTATTTAAAAACTACCATCATAAACTGGATTTACCATTTAATATAGATATAGATTATTTTAAATCTGTAATAAATTTCATTATCTATAATAATTATATTTTGCAAGATAACACATTATATTTACAGAACGTCAGTATACCACAAGGTGGATGTACATCCAGTTTATTATCAGACTTATATCACTATGAACGTACTTTTACTAATAGTAATCTACATTTATATCGTTATATTGATGACATAATTTTAATTGCCACTGATCAAAGTAATACTTCTCAATTTCCAGTACATTATCCTACTAATTTAGAATTAACGTAAAACCTCCTATCTAACAATACAATTAACTTTTTAGATCTTAAAATTACAATAAAAGAAAGCAAAACAATAACTGATATATTTGATAAACGTAAAGAATTTAAATTCAAAGTTAATACATTTACTAACTTTAAATCTTGTCTTCATAATTATGTATATCGTAATATAATCCTTAATCATTTATATAGAATGAAGTGTTTATGTTCTTCTCATCTAATTAACAATAATATTAAAAAACTAATTTATGATGCATTAAATCATGGTTTTCCAAAAAAAAAAAAAAATCATATATTCCTTAATATATAATTAGTACTTAAATGATCTTAAAAAGCAAATTAACACATACGTAAATAAAATTACAAAAAAATAAACAAAATAAGAAAATAATTATAAAAAATTTAAAATTATAAAATAATAATAAAAAAATATTATAGGATGATTGGGTGGGTAGATGTTAGAGTATGGAGGAGGGTGGCGTTGTCTGGATAATACGCAATGGTTGATTAAAAAAAAGGGTCATTTGACTTATAACTACGTTGCTACTACACTTTTTATATTGGATGTTGATTCCATACTTTTATATGTATAATGATGTAGTTATACTTATATATTTATCAATTTATATTAAATTTATTCATATTCATTAATATTTAATAAAGTTAACGATTAACTTATATTTAAATTTTAGCCTACTCAGGACAATATCATATTAATTTCTAATAGTATACAATCTTAAATGAGAATAAAATGCATAATGAGTGTATTTGTTATGCCTAATGCTATGACAGTATGGATTTTAAATTGGTAAGTTGTTTTTTTTATTATTATTTTTCCTTTATCCTTTTTAATATTGTTTCATTTTGAACTTAAATGGTGTTCAATAATTTATTTCTCGGTTTTCTGTGTGTGGTAGTCCCAAATTCATATTCTTTAGCTAATTTATGGCTAATATGAAGATGAAGCCACACATTATATTTGGGGAACTTTAGGCATTTGGGACCCGACGATTCTGTCCAAGTTCTACAAATTTCCATCATTCCATTTCTGTTATTCAATTTCTGCTGTTTTTTACTATGTTTTTGGAATCTATGTTAAGTGTGTTGCGGGGAACTATATTTGTTAATGTCATTTTATTCATAATTTCACAGTTTTTGTTGGTAGTCGGTAATGTTTATTTAATGGTGATATATTATAGAGGGTGATTAAAAAAAGATGGGAAAAATTTTAAGAGGTGATTGTACACACCCAAACAAACATTTTGTATCAAAGAATGCATGGTCGAAAACTAAACGTAAAAAAGTTAGAGGGCGGCAAAAGTTATATTCTTATACGAGGCAAAAACACACAATGAACGATTAAGTTACGAAAACAAATTTAATGGCATTTGATTACAATAAGTGCTCAAAACATTGACCGGCAGCTGTTATGCACGCAGTACAACGGCGAAGAACATATTGGCGAATTTTCTGAAACACACCAGGCACCACCGCGCTCGCCAGATCTTTCATGTCTCGATTTTTTTTTTTTTTTTTGTGGGGACAGCTAAAGGCTCTTGTGTATGAGACTCCCATTGAATCCGCAGAACTTGTCGCCAAGCTTTCGGCTGCTGTAGAGGAAGTTCGCGATATGCCTGGTGTGTTTCAGAAAATTCGCCAATCTGTTCTTCGCCGTTGTACTGCGTGCATAACAGCTGCCGGTCAATGTTTTGAACACTTATTGTAATCAAATGCCATTAAATTTGTTTTCGTAACTTAACTTAATCGTCCATTGTGTGTTTTTGACTCGTATAAGAACATAACTTTTGGCGCCCTCTAACTTTTTTACGTTTAGTTTTCGACCATGCATTCTTTGATACAAAATGTTATCACCTCTTTGATACAAAAATCACCTCTTAAAAATTTTCCCATCTTTTTTGAATCTCCCTGTATAAGTCATATTTGAACGGAGGATGGTTTTGGGGTCTGGTTGTGATAATCGAGGAAAATATACCAAAAGTGCTTCCATCCGGACGGCTACAATAGGTAGCTTTTTACTTTTTGTAATGAAAACTACCTAAAAGAAACTAATTTACCAAGTTTGACAATAGAATAAATAGAAATGCCCTAAAGTGAGATGACCTAAAAGACATGAGGGAAAAAGAAGAAGAAGAGAAGGAAAGAAAAATAAAAGTCAAAGTCAAAGTAAAAGAAAAAAAAAATGGTTGACGAACTTTCATTTATTTATTTATTTTAAGGTTTTCTTGCTATTCAATGCAATATGAAATGCTATAAAATGAAAAAAATGTAGATAATTTAATCAGTTTAAACAGGAATGCCCTAAAGACATATAACCTAAAAGACATGACAAAAAAAAAAAAAAAAAAAAAAAGAAAAAAGAAAAAAAAGGAGAGAGATTGAAAGAAAGAAAAAGAGAAGAAAATTATTTTTTGGTCGAAGATTATTTATTTATTTATTTATTTTAAAGTTTTCTTACTATTAAAAGCAAAATAAAGTGTCATTAATAAAAAAAAAAAGTAAATTAATTTACCAAATTTGACAGCAAAATGCACAGAAATGCCCTAAAGATATATAACCTAAAATATACGAAAAAAAAGAAACAAAAAAAAAAAGAAACAAAAAAAAGAAACAAAAAAAAGAAACAAAAAAGAAATGAAAAAGGAAATGAAACAAACGATTTTTGGATTGAAGAATTTTCATTTATTTATTTATTTTAAGGTTTTCTTACTGTTGAATGCAATGCGCAGCAGTCACGATATAATGCTCATTAAGGATGGCTCCTCCACACTGGTGCTTGAATTTGCCAGTAGACATATATATGTGGAGAGATACCTGGAATAAGTTTTGCATAATCTTTATTTAGTTATATATACTAATTATAATAGTTTTTAATAGTAAGGGCAATTATAATAGTTATAATACTTCAATAGTTTTATATACAGTGGCGGTCAAAAGTTTCCATCCAGCTAAAAGTTTTGGTTAATTTGTAAGTATACCCATATGAAGAGGAATCTCAAAGTGATACTTATACACTTTATTGACATAACAGTTAGGAACTTATTTATGGAATATAAAATAAATATCAATAAATTTAATTGACAAAATTAATTGCAAAAGATAACGCATGTTCTCAAAAGTTTCTGGCCATCTTTTAAAGTTTGTGAAAAAATGTTGTTGTAATAGAAAATAACAGTGATAAACAATATTTACAATTAGTATTTTGTATTCATACATTTAGCAAAAAGTACTGCGGCGCAGTAACATGGCATCGATTCAATGAACGGTTGAAGATCGTCTGGGGTAAGTTTTTGCACGATTCTTGCAATTTTTCTGAAAATGCTGCTGAATTGGAATATTTATAATTCCACACACGTTTTAAAGTTCATTCCAAAGATTTTCTATTGGATTCAGATCGGATGATTTGGCTGTCCATTTGAAAAGCGGAATTTTTTGGGGCAAAAGCCACTTCTTGATGAGCTTGCATGTGTGCTTTGGGTCGTTATCATACTGATACAAATAGTTGCGACCGCAATTTTTCCTCCAATAAGGGAAAAAATGTTCTTGCAAGATATCCTTATGCATTTTACCATTCATCTTGCCTCAGATTTCAAGTAACGGATCGACACATTGCCCAGAATATGCTCCCCGCAGCGTAACGTGTCCTTCGTCATGCTCCATTTTGGAATAACAAGTCTCGAATCATATTTTTTGTTTTTAAGTCTTCGGAAGTAGTGTCTTCCGTCACTCCCAAAAAGATTGAACGTTGATTCATTGGAAATAATACTTTTTTCCTGTTTTCACTTGAGCAGTCTTTGTATTCCTTGGCAAACGCCAATCGGGCGCTCTGATTTTTTTTACTTGTGAAAGGTTTTTTAATAGCAGCAATTCCATAAAGTTCAACGTCACGTAAGCGTCTTAACACGGTAAACCGACTTATTTCAGCAATATTTTAACACCGTAAATCGCGGGGAATTGCAGCGGCATTTTTATGCTGGTCATCAGCTGCTTTTCACCTGATAATTCTGTCCACAAGAATAGTCGTTTTCCGGGATCTCCGGACCGTGGTAAGTCACGAAGGCCATGGCCATCTTTATATTTTTTAAAATTATCATTCACAGTAAATTTTACGATCTGTAACTTTGCCGCAATCTCACGAGGGGATTGGCCCTTTAGCGACAAACAAATCATTCGTTTACGAACAATAATTGTTGAACTTTTCATTTTTGATTTTCAACTACGTTATTCACAGTGATTAATTAACAACCACCGCCAAAAACCACTTTACCGATAGCAAAAACTAACGAATGACGAAAGGCCGGAAACTTTTGCACACGCGAATTTCGAATTCTTCCCCTTTGCATCAAGTGTCCTTAGTATCCAATCAAAAGTAATCTTAGTATCCAATCAGAGGTAATTTGCTTATTCCTAACTTTTGAAAAATTGTGCTTCTTCTTCGCTGAAACGTTCTGGCAAAATAATCAAAGAAAGTAACTGGCCGGAAACTTTTGACCGCAGATCTATGATGATGTTAATAAATAATAAACAAAGTTTCAGTATTTAAATTTAATGCGAGAAAATTTAAATTATTATATTGTTATCGCGATTGATGTGCGACAATGTGACAAGCACGATGTACACTCTAAAGTTATAAAATTGTTTTATGTATAGCTATACCGTACTATACCGTTTATTGATTGAAATTTGAACGCGATCAATTAAACATACATTTGCAAACCGACTAATGTGTTTTCCAGTTTTTATAATTCTTTTTTGTTCGTTTGTTTTAAAGGACCGGTAGTCTTTTCTAGAGGTAAATATTTTTTTATGAATTTAAAATGTAGATGTATAAACGCACAAACGCACAAACAAACAAACAAATTACTCATTTTGCTGCACGTACTTGCCAAGGGTAATCTCCCGGTTGCGTATCTTTACCGCCGACAATCTTTCCCACCTTTGAATCTCTTCGACCACATCTCTTTAGTGTCCTTGGCCTTCCTGGAAACAGAACTTATGAGCTAATATTGACACTTATGAGATTTTTATTTATAATACAAAATTATAATTACCCTCTGCTAAGCATACTAAAGCATACAATGCCAAGAATTGCAGGCAAGATCTACAAATGAGAAGAAAATTTTATGTTTTAAAAATAAAAAAAAGTTTGAAAAATTAGAACTTTAGCAATCATTGTATACTACATAAATAATGATTTTATCGGTCTACATGATTTTCGGAACAGATAAGGGAATGAGTGTTTTATAAAGTATTTTTAATGCTGAAGCAGAAATTGTAACTAAAAAATGTCTATCACGTCACGTTTTCTAATTACATTAACCTTTAACTGATGTTACCGGTCTCACAGACCGCTGTTTTTTTCTGTTTTTATAGTTTAACTTGTAACTTTTAGTTCAATTACAAACACTACCAAAATTTTGTTCTGTTTGGAACTTTAATACTATCACCAGAGACTTTTGAACAGATGAATTTTAATTATAAGAGTCCTTTACAAAAAGTTAAGTACAAAAACACTATTCTATGAGTTAATCTCGCCTTTTATTCATCTTTTGATGGAGCGGTCTGACAGACCGATCACAGTAGTTATGGGAGAATTTCTGTCACATCAGTTAAAAGTTAAGGTAAAGATCCTGATTATGCACAATGGAAAGTGTATGTATAGGAACGATACACTATGTTTAAATATCATGCAATTTTTTTATGTATATTTTTGGTATCGGGCTCGGGCGGGCTCAGGCTCTGATGACAAAAAATCTTTCGGGCTCGGGCGGGCCCGGGCTCCAAAAAACGAGCCCGAACTCATCTCTACTAATAGATCACAAAAGTTGCAAATTTCGTGACCTATTTAGGACGTTCGTGGGCTGATTATCTCATGACTGATTGAATTTCATGATTCTTTTTTCGCGATCATCTAACGAAATTTGCGATTTTTCCCGCTACCGTTTCACGGAATTCACGATTTTTTTCTGCATTCGTTATCGAAATTGATTTTTTTTCTCGTGACTATTTGTCGAAATTCACGGTATTTTTCCGCGACCAACTGACAAAATTCCATAATTGTTTTTGCGATCTTTTGGCAAAATTCGCATTCTTTTTCCCGATCTTTTGTTGAAATTCGTAATTATGTTTTTCTACCACTGACTAATAATATTTGTAATTTTTTGCGCAATATTTACACGAAATTTTGTATCTTATTTCATGATCGTTTGGTGAAATTCCCCTCGATTGTTTGACTAAATTTTCGTGATTTTTTGTGCAGTCTTTTGACGAAATTCACGATTTTTTTTCATAATCCTTTTACAAAATTTGAGATTTTAGTTTGTACAATCATTTGACGAAATCTGCATCATTTCTTTTCGCGATCTCTGATGAAATTAGCAATATTTTCCTTGGTCGATTAGAAAAATTAGCGATTTTTTCAGGGGCGATTTGAGGATTTTTTCTTCAAAACTTGCAATTTTTTCTGTGACCCATTGACGAATTTATTTTGCGGAATTCAAAAGAAAAAAATCGTGGACTTTCACAAAAAGTAAAAAAAATCACTGAATAATCACATGTCCGTGAAAGAAGTTAAGGAGACAAAATCACGCAGAGCTTTTTTATTGTGCGGGATTTTCACATTTTCTGTGAGATTTGTGCAGTTTTGCACGTTCCCTGTTCCCCAAAGAAAATTTTTCATTATCCTTCGCCAGAAACTCTTGACAAGGCGCCTCTGTAGTAAAACTCGAAAAAAAATAGGAGTTGAAAGGGACTAGAAAAAAGTTCCCTTTTAGACAGGCCTCTGTCTTAGCAAATATAATTGTATGATGTTTTTTCATCGAAATTTGATTTTTCCCCCCTTTGAGAAAGAATTCTGTTATAGACAGGCTTCGTTTTCACAAGTTTTACTGTAATACATCTCTTTTCAGAGCCATATTATAGAGTGGATCGTTTAACTGTCTTTTGGATCCCTATAAAAACGGAACCTATAATAGAATCATGTCTGAAAAGAAAATTTTTCACATTAAGTATATCAAAATTTTACCTGCTAAGACGTAAACTTGTTTAAAACGAAATATTTCATTGGTTCTTGAGTTTAGGTATTCAAAGTTTTTACTGTTTTTGAAAGCATGATTCAGTTTACGTTTCTCATTTGGGGGAGAAGGACCTTAGTAGACGCCGGATCCTACACTTAGCTATGTAACGTCCCTCAAAAAATCTTTGCCACCCCCCCCCCCCTCCCAAGAAAGTTCTGAAATGGCGCCCCTGCTTAAAACTCTCATTAGCATGACTATGTACTACATTCAGTTTCACTATTTATATTATAAAGGACAAACTTCCTCGTGCGTAACGCTGACGTCATTTTGCAAATGGTAAAACTTGACGATGAAATTTCGGTTTTGCAATTTTTGCTACTGCAATTTTTAAAATTTCTAAACATTGCACATTTTTAAATTTTACACCGTCATACATGAAAAAATAATCTACGTTCAAATGAAATTTGTTCGGAAACTGTATCTTAATTGACTGATTTAGTATGACTTTAAAATAATTTTCAAGCATGATTTTTTTAAATCTGTCTCCATCCAGTGCAGGCTCCATTGCGAAATAACCTATTTGCACTTAAAATAATATAAATTGTTCAGCATTTGTGTCTGGATAATTTTTCATAACGAAATTAAAACTTCATACATCTATTACATCATACAGTGACTGTCCGTTTGTATTTCACAGCTACTCCTCTTAGAATATGGAACGCTGGGTGATCAAATTAACGCCAATTATCTGCATGGATCCGAGGAGACTAAAATTTTAGAATTTGAATGAGTTGTCAAGATATTAATTTTTTCGCAATTTTTAATGACATTTCTGTAATGGTGCCAACTAAATTGCGACATTTTTGTGGATAAAAGGGAGAAAGAGGGAAATGTTAAGGATCATTAGATTTCTTTGTTTGACATCATTTTCAAATTGAAATTATCTTTTATTTGAATATATAGTGAAAATAATATTGTAATTGAATTCTATTTTTAAAGAAAATTTCAATACGCATAAACTTATTTTCACATATTCAAGCTTCGGGAATCAGTTTATTTTAGAAAGCAAAAAATCGTCTGCCGACTGGAACATTGAGATGTATTCCATTAACGTAAAAAGAAAAAAATCCGTCATAGCTTTTTTATTTTTTATTTTATTTAAAGTAGAAAAATAGATTTTCAACTCTTTCCTTAAGATGGCGATTAAAATTTTTTACAAGGTTGTTAAAAACAAAATGTTTTAGCGAGAAAATTATATTTCTATGAACATTTATTTTAATTCATAAATATAAATAATTTTGAATGAATTCGCCAAAACAAAATCATTTTTATATAAGTTCACCCAAATGACGTCATTCCTACCCGCTTCTAAATTAGAACTCAAATTTTGGAAGAACGAAGAGGTTTTTGGTAAATAAAGTAATAAAATATGACCATTTTTATTGGAAAAGCTTTTGACTTAAATTGTAAATATAACTTATTATTTGAAATGTTGTATTTAACAAAATTAATACTATAATTATCTTCTAAATTTGCAATAAAGCTAGACTTTATTTTACCCTAAAGAATCGGGTGGTCTCATGCAATTCAAAAGCAACGCATCGGGTTGCCACGCAACTAGTTTATTTTAAATCACAGACCATTATTTCATCACAGACGGAATGAATTAATTGAAAATCAAGTCATAATTTTAGTGGCATGTTCTGTACTGAAAATAATGTATGTAGCATTTACGATTCGTTTACAGGGATACTCAAAAGAAATCCGATACATTACGGTCTATGGGGAAAAATCGTTTTCAGTGTATTTTAATGATATTACACTATTTTAAACAGATTGAAATTTATATACATCACCGAGATGTACTACATACACTAACTGTAGAATATGTGTGCATAGAATTTATAATTCATTTACAGAAATACGCAAAATAACTTGGCTATAGTCCTGCCTATAAACAGTAATCGCTGGGAGTGCGTGTGATTAGATGTGGTCCGCATTTTTAAATTTAACTGTTTTTTGTATGCTGCTTGGTGTTAGAGTCCTGCACGGGGAAAATTCTATTTTAAGTCAACCCGCAACCCGACCCGAAACCACAATGAAAGGGAAGTAAATAATGCTTTAATGCCGTTTTGAAAAATATTCTACAAATGCACCTCTAATATCTTTTTTAGGTGTGTTCGTAATTATATAAATACGTAGCACCTATAGTCGTCGTTCAGTCCGTCTGTCTGTCTGTCCGTTCGCATACAACAGCGCAAAAACTACCCAACCGAATCGTTTGAAATTTAAAATATATAATTGTTGCATAATTTTGTCGAGTCATTTCGAATTTTATGAAAATCGGATGTATGGTTTAATTACAGCGACAGCCAAAAGTTTTCCGTTAAATTACGGCCAATAAGAAAAAATTATTGTAAGTGCATTTTAATGATGTTACAGCCTTCCGAATGGTCTGAAATTTAAAATATATAATTGTTGCATAATTTTGTCGCGTCATTTCAAATTTTATGAAAATCGGATGCATAGTTTAAGGACAGGGACAGTCAAAAGTTTTCCGTTACATGACAGCCAATGGAAAAAATTATTTCAAGTGCATTTTAATGATGTTATAGCCTTTCGAATAGAATGAAATTGATAGGCACTTATGGAGTGCACTAAAATATACATTCAGAACAATATGCGGTGCAAAAAATAGTTATAAAACTACTTATAGTACGAACGCACCACATTAGCCACGTTGGACGAGCAATTTCCAACTTGTTATGTTTTGCATAGAAGAATGAACAAATCTATATTCTTTAATATTCAAATATAGTAAAACCTTTGAATAGAGGACACCTCGGGATCGTTGAACAGTGTCAAACCTCGGTTCGGGTTGTCCCGAATTTTCTTTCTTCGACTCGAAATGGATCTAATTATCTTTCTGCGGATCGAGTTCACACTATAACAATTATTGCGATTTATATTTAGGTTTTTTTCCATTCAAGTTGTTAGGATTTCCGCAAAAAGATTGAGCACAACTACATTTCAGATGAAAATAAATACATATTTCAATAAGAAAGAGTATATATACAATTTACTGGGTGAGAAATAAAATGTATGCATGGTGGTTCAGAACTATATGTCAAAAAGGCAGGTAGAGGGGACTTAAATAAGCAGATTTCGCGAATGTGAGTGCGTAAATGGACACTGTAAGAAAAACAAGGAATAGAATTAAAAAATAAGTGGGTAAGTGTGATCACAGATCGCACAGAGGGTTTCGTTTAATATTCCTTTCAAAACACTTTATCCTTTTGCGAAATATGTTAGTTCCACATTTCGCATCCAGGGGGCGCACGCTATTCTACAAAAACCTCTATCCGAACGAAACTCCGTTTTACAACCTATCCGTAGATATATTAGTCGAGGGGATCGGGCCCTTAGCATCCGAGATAGGTAGGCGCCCCCTGGCGGTAAAAAGTGGAACTGAAATATGTAAGGCTATGTGCATAATATGAAAGGGTAGTCAAAGGGGTCTCGGCAAAAGTTAGAAAAGTACCCAGCGGGTCCAATGGGGGGGGGGGGGGGGGAGGTTAGAAAAATATCTTAAAATACACGAGTAATACACAAGTTAGAGCCCAGAGGGTTAAATATAAGACTTTTTCAAAATTTCATGATTCGTCGTTTGATGTGAGGTGTTAAGCTATAAGTATGCAAAATTTTAAGTCTTCAACTTAATTAGGGGCTCAGTTAGAACAAAAAGCTTAAAATACACAAGTTAGAGCCCAGAGTGTTAAATATAAGACTTTTTCAAAATTTTATGATTTGTCGTTTGATGTGAGGTGTTCAGCTATAAGTATGCAAAATTTCAAGTCTCCAACATATATAGTTTCTGGGAACGGGCTCTGTGACGGACAGACAGACAGACAGACATACAGAGGAACGAGACGAATAGGGTTCCGTCAGATGCACGAAACCCTAAAAAACGGACTAAAAAACGGAGATTCTACTGGCAATCGAGACGCCAGTACTATTTCCGTATTTTAACGGAAAATTTCCCCAATAAATTCCAGAAAAACGTAAAATTTTCTGTAATTTATGGGGAAACGTTTCCATAAAAATACAGATTTCTGGAATTCATGGTTAGAAATTTCCGTTAAAATACGGAAATAGTAGTGGCGTCTCGATTGCCAGTAGAATCTCCAAATGTAAGTAAGTACGAGTAATAAGCCTTGATTACGTTCACTAATAACCATATCACAATATATATTTCAAACGGAAAAGTCAAAATATATGTTAAAATATTTATTTGCTTAAAAGACGTTACTGAAAACACATTAAACAAATTTTTCCGTTTGGAATATATATTGTGATATAGTAAATCTCCATTTTTTTTTTTACAGTGCAGCATTGAGGCAGTAGAGGGCGCTGTTTTATTCAGTGCATAAAAGCACTTCGCTGGCTTGATTAGTCATTCCCCGCACGGATTTCGAGCAACATGCGAGCAACAAAAGAAACTTTGTCTTTATACACTCTAAAATTGGGAGGAGTGAAAAGTTCACTCTTTCAATGAGTGACAGGCATTTTTACCCTTTTGGGAATGAATTTTATAAAAATACACTCCTTAAAGAGTGGAATTTTCCACTCCCATTTCACTCCATTGTCGACAGTAAATATGTCACCACGTTGTCCAGAGTGAAATATCTCACTCCGCTGACAAGAGTGAAAGACTGGCATTATACACTTCAAAATTTTTCCGATCAACTTTGAGCCAATATATTTGAAGTATAATAATGAAAAGAACCAAATATGTCACTTCTTAATTTTCAAAAACTCCGTTTCATATTGTAACATTGAAAATTACGCTTATTTGGTACTAAAACGCACCCTTTTTTTCAAAAGTGAATAGTCACTCCTTCTTAGAGTTACTATTCACTCCTGCTTAGAGTGACTAGTCACTCTAAGAAAGGAGTGAGTATCTTAGTATTGGTATTATCCATCAACCAATCAGAACACCAAGTATACAACGCTTTTGTTAAGATAGGAGAAAGACGTCCGCCATTTTAGGGATTAAAATACACGGATATTATTAAAGTGATTATTTATGGACGAGAAGGGTAAGTCTTATTTATATTTAATATTTTATTCCTGTTGCTTTGTATATTATGTTCATGAGTTATTGAGTTTTAAGTTGTATAGAAAAGACAGATCTGGAATTGTTTTCAGAAGCGATATTTTCCTATTCGATACTGTGATGCAAAATATCTTAATCTGACATAGCTCAAAGAAAAAAAAAGCTTACCCAGAGACTGATTTATGCCTTACATTCATAGTAGAATGAATGTAAACATAAATTTGCAGTTACTTGAGATTGAAAATGTGTTGAAACAGTGATTTAGATTTTTTTTTTCGGTTTTTTAATGTTTTCTGATTACTAACACTTACCGTATTTATTGTCATTATTATTTTGGAGTTAAATACGATATTCGATTATTATGATATTACGAAACGGTTTCAGATTAGAAATTAGCATTATACTGGGAAAATGTCTTTTTACATATCACAGTAGTGAAACTTTTGAAAGATTTTTTTTTAATTACTAATAATATTTTAAATTAAAATTTAAAATCCTAAATCTGCGTACCAATGTTTTCAGATTTAACATCTGCCAAATTTATAAAATAATAGGAATTTCTTATAACATATGGATAGATTTTTTGAAATTGTTAAATCTAATAATGCATTTAACAATCTATCTATTATCTAATCTATTGTAGTTCGTTGTTGTTTAATAGTACAATTATAAAATACTAATTATTATTTTTAGTGTTTTTCAAATTGGTATATTTATTTTTTTTAATTGTATGTAAGCATTCTTTTGCTGTTTGTGATTTTAATCAAACATTTAATTATAGACTTTCTGAATCAGTTATTAAATTTCCTTCTATTGTAAACGCATTTTCTACGTTTTTAATACATGTAATTATTGGCATTAAACAATAAAACATGATATTTAAGCTTTGAAATAAAGTGTTTTTTATGCTTGATGTTTATAGATGAAACTGTTTTGGTATAATTTTTTAAAAGTTCATAGTATCACTTAACTAATATAATATAGAATATATTTTAAAGAGATAAATAACTTCTTTTTACATGAAAAATGTTTTTCAAACAAATCTATCTATTATCTAATCTATTGTAGTTCGTTGTTGTTTAATAGTACAATTATAAAATACTAATTATTATTTTTAGTGTTTTTCAAATTGGTATATTTATTTTTTTTAATTGTATGTAAGCATTCTTTTGCTGTTTGTGATTTTAATCAAACATTTAATTATAGACTTTCTGAATCAGTTATTAAATTTCCTTCTATTGTAAACGCATTTTCTACGTTTTTAATACATGTAATTATTGGCATTAAACAATAAAACATGATATTTAAGCTTTGAAATAAAGTGTTTTTTATGCTTGATGTTTATAGATGAAACTGTTTTAGTATAATTTTTTAAAAGTTCATAGTATCACTTAACTAATATAATATAGAATATATTTTAAAGAGATAAATAACTTCTTTTTACATGAAAAATGTTTTTCAAACAATAAGAACAGTACATATGTAGACATTTCTATTCTTTATATATATATATATATATATATATATATATATATATATATATGTGCACTATTTTTCAGACTAGTCTTTTCCTATAAAACATACCGAATCTATTTAGCTCATATTCACAAACTACAATATATACGGAAATAAAAAAATTAAATAAATATGGCTTATCATGTCGCTCTATAAATAAGAGTTGTATTAATATCCTTTTTAAGAAAAGTCGAAATCATAATTAAGTTAAGGAATATGTTTAAAAGAAAAATATATATTCCAGAGAATATAAAATTCTAGCCTCCATGTTCATATTTAATAAAGCAATGACAAATCACAACTCATAAAAAAACTTACACATTCTTAATATTTAGATCAAATTTAGAACTTATTAAAAAAAGATGTCAATTGATAAGCATTGTTTTTTAAGCGGAAAAATTAAAAATATTTTAGAAGATTAGGACTCCAAAATAGCGATATTTTGCTACAAAGTACGGTAAAAAGATAAGATTTAATATTTAAAACACTAGGGGGCTCTGCCCCCTACGAGCTACTCTCGTCAACCCCCGTTCGGACACCGCAGACTGTAAAAGCACGCTAATTTGATCGGCTTTAAAAAGATTTCGGAAGATTGAATTATAATTTGAATCTGACAATTATAATCTGACGTAATTTTCACCAAACTTTTCTTTCTCTTTTTAATATTCACGTAAAAATACTTTTGTTAGAAATGAAATATTATGATCATCTTAAAGTATCAAATAAATGTCTTGCGCAATTTTTAAATTTAAACTGTTTTGGAATATTATTTTTTGTTCATTTTACGTAATAAGTGTAATGTGACGTAAATGTGACGTAAATTCTCCTATTTAAGACTTCTAACGCATGTTAATGAATTTAATATTTTACAATATTCTTTCTTTTTTAAAATTCACGTGTAAATATAGTTTTTATGACGTAATTTTCAATGAGTTTCTGCTTTTTATATTTTCTGTTTATAATAGTCACGTGTAAAATAAATTTTTAATTTGAAGCAAATATTATTGTTTGCGCTGTTTATACAGTGGGCAACAGTTTATATTAATACAATTTTCTAAAATATCTAAAAAATATCTCTCGAAATGCTGAAAATTTGAATTTAAAATAGAAATAAAACCTCAAAAAATGAATCAAATTAAAAATCTAAATGCAATCTGCACACCGGGAAATTCTGACGCATAAAATGATCTAAAAATGATCTAAAAATGATTAAATCCTATGTACAGTTTTTGCTCCTATAAAACTTTTTTAATGGAACGATTTTGTCCAACTTCGGCATTAAATATCTCTTAAAATAATTCTTCGATTTAAATACTGTCTGCATCAGCGTGTTTATCAAACATTTCTCTATAATACTACCGATTTTCATATTTTTGTATGCAACAGTTTTTTTAATATTAACGAAGAAAGGCCATGCTTAAACATTCAAATTGGATGCCGATCTGCCGGGAATATCTACGCAGATTTTCATTGGTCCATTTCCAAATCAAAACTTTTTTATATATATAGAAGAAAAACTTAATTTTAAAATTGGGCATTTTAAAATTATTAAATATTTATAGGGTATCCAATGAAAGCAAATACAAGGTATAGGATTGTAATAAAATATTTAAGGGTTTTTTTTTTTTTTTTTTTTTTTTTTTTTTTTTTCTTGTCAGTAAACTAATTTAAGTCACATGCAACTTTAATTGAGTTTTCCTTAAAAGTTCAATTAATGTTACAAACTATGAATTAAATAAATATTGTCAATAAAGTATTTTATTCCAATCTTCACCAAGCTTGTATTTATTTTCATTGCATGCCCTAAAAGATGTGATTTTTTAAAATGCCCGTAAAACCGCATAAAAAAGAATTCACTGCATAAAAGTTGAGCATTCACTCCTATCAGGGATGAAAAAACGCACTCATTTAGCAAGAGTGAGTATCCAGCCCTGTTTAAGGATACTATTCACTTCCCAAGAGTGGGTATTCACTCTTTCAGAGAGTCAAAAATTCCACTTTTGCTCAGAGTGAATAGTCACTCTAAAGAGGTTGGGCATATTTTGACTCTGCGATAGAGCGAATATTCACTCCTACGGAGTGAATAGTCACTCCTTTTTATTTAGAGTGTAAATGTATCTTTTAATCACGAGCATACATTGATTTTTCATGTGTCTAAAGATAAAGAATGCTTTTCGGAATTGTGGGTAACTCTGAAGCGGTTACTGTATATTTTAGCTGGTTGTTCTATTCTATTTTCATAGATTAAAATTTGTCTTTTTTTAACAATGTATATTGTTGCAACAAATAAAATTATTTAAATATTTTAAAGATCTATCCGATCGTTACACTAAACTTAGTTTGAGAATCGCTGCTGGAGTCAACAAAATGTATATCACAATTCTACAGAAGCGCAGTAAAGGAATTTTTTGTTAGCTATGTCGTTTCTTCCCTAATATTAAGAAAACACCAAAATATGAAAATTGGTAGTATTACAGAGAAATGTTTGATAAACACGTTGAAGCAGATAGTTTTTAAATCAAAGAATTATTTTAAGAGATATTTAATGTTAAAGTTGCTCAAAATTGATCCATTAAAAAAGATACGAGCAAAAATTACAAAGGAATTTAATCATTTTTTTCTAAGGATATACATTAGAAGCTCCCAATGTGCAGACTGCAGTTATTTTTTTAAATTTGATTAATTTCTTGTGGGTTCACAGGAGTCGATGCAGGTTTTTTTTCTGGGGGCCCATTTTGTGAAAAGTAAAAGTTATTTTTGTGAATTTTATTATATTTTTGTGAAAAATAACATTTTGTAATGAAAGTTGAAATCGAGTTTCTCAAATTCGAACTAAGCATTTATTAACAAAAATTCTTTAAACCCTTTTGCTAAAGTTTTTGTTTCTGGTGAACTGGTGTTATTTACAAATCACACATTTTAAAAACCTAACATAATATAAATAATAAATAGTAGTAGTAAGTTTTTATGGAAAGGAATTTTGTGAAGGGGCCCTAAATAGGCCCCAAATTTTGCCTGGATCAACCTCTGGTTTATTTCCATTTTCAATGGAAATTTTTGGCATTTCGAGAAATATTTTTTACGTATTTTAGAAACGTTATTATTTTAAATTGTAGCCAATTGTCAAAACAGCGCGAAGAATACTATTTCCTTCAAATTAAAAGTTTATTTACACGTGACTATTATAATCAGAAAAACAACTTTCGAATTAAAATTAAATGATTACGTATTGAAAGCAGGAAATTATTGAAAACTCCGTCATAAAAACTAAATTTACACGTGAATATATTTAATATATTAAATTATATTAAATATATTTTAATATATTTAATATATTAAAAGAGATAATATCATGGAAGACGGTAGTATTTCGAGTGACGCAGCCTTAAGCCTAAAATCGTATCGTATCGTATCGTTAAAATCGTATCGTATCGTATCATAGAATTCGTAGATGGCGGAACTCATATATACAGCTAACTCGACATCAAAGAAAACGCGAAAAGCCGCCTTTTAATAACTCAGCAGATATATATCTTATTGTTCTGAATTTTCTAGAACAGTCTTATATCTGCAGTCTAATCGTATACTGAAATTTTTGCATTTCTACGTGCAGTATATTTTGAGATCTAAATAGCCATTTTTAAAGTGAAAACGTTGGTATAATATCGAGGAAGTTCCTAATTTGAAAATCTCGAAAACGGTTCTAACGATTATTTTTAAATTGATACATAATATAAATGTGATTAAGGCGAGGTGAATAACACTTTTCTTTTTTCTGGGAAAACTCTCGTTCGTTAAATAATTCGATTTTTTTTTCTCTCGAAAATGACACGGGCGATTTTTTAAAAATCAAATAAATATGTTTCAGATGAACCAAATAACAATTTACTTGTTTCCAGCAAGACGCTTGTTCGTTTTATAATGCGCATGAAAAATCGGACTATATTTCTTCGCCATTCTATGGAAATTTCACCGAAAATGCATGACACTGTATTCATACACATGCTTTCTTTTTAACCACTTTTGGGGAGAAAAATTTGTCTTCCCACAGGCTGAGTGGCTAAGGGCCATCGTTTACTGACCTTAAGATAGGCAGTTCGATACTCGCTGGTACGTGTTTTCACATGTGAATGTGTTTTTTTTTTTTTTTTAAGTCTGCTAGTTGACCATTATTCTCAGTTCCTTTGTAATTTTTTTAATTGCTATTAAGTTAAATAAAATTACAATTATAATGACGCCAATTTGATGATGATTATTTCTTGGCAATTTTTCAACAATAAAAATATTACCATAAATTTTATAAATATATTTAATTTCAATCACTTTGCAAAAAATATACATTAATAATTATTATTTGAATATAAATCACACGATCAGAAACGTAAAAAAATAATTCATTTCAGCTCTTCTTTTTATAATATCATTTTTTATTATTATGACGGTCAATCAATATATAATCACTGACATCCATAATATTATTATTATTATAATTATTATTTTCCTTGCATAAAACTATTGTGATGTAATAATTCTTTTATAATAAATAATTTAGTTGAAATGTTTTATTTATAAATATCAATGAAGTTTGATAACCCCGAGACAATTCTTTGCGATATTTACAGTTTACATAATAAGCATATCAGAATTCTGGTGTCGCCATCTTTTGACGCAATTGCGTAGTATTATAGAGAAATGTTTGATAAAAATGTTGAAGTAGACAGTTTTTAAATCGAAGAATTATTTTAAGAGATATTTAATGTTAAATCTGGATAAAATTGTCTCATTAAAAAAGTCTCATAGGAAAAAAAATATACATGGGAATTTAATCATTTTCATTCAATTTAATCATTCAATAGAAACTCGAAGTTTGCAGAGTGCATTTATTATTCTTAACTTGCCTAATTTTTTGACGGTTTATTTCAATTTTAAATTAAAATTTTCAGAATTTCCAGAGATATTTTTTACATATTTTAGAAAAGGTTCTTTTAAATTGTTGCCAAATGTTAAAACAGCGCAAAGAATAATATATCCTTTAAATTAAAAATTTATTCACACGTGACTATTATAAACAGAAAAAAATCCTTTTAAATTAGAATTAAATGATAACGTGTTAAAAGCAGGAAAATATTAAACATTACGTCATAAAAATTGTTTTTACACATGCTTACTTAAAATGAAAGAAAATTATAAAATAATCGATTATTTTCAAATTAGAATTAAATGATTACGTATTAAAAGAAGGAAAACATTGAAAATTACGTCATAAAAATTATATTTACACGTGAATATTAAAAGAAAAAGAAAATTTTTAAATAATAAATTCATTGATATGTGTTAAAAGTCGTAAATGGAGGAAATTACGTCATATTGGCCAAAGTGGCCAAAACAGTTTACAAAACACATTGCAAAACATATTGCAAAACAGTGTAAATTAAAAAATATATTTATATGAGAGATTTATTTCAAATTTCGAGATGATATTTTTAACTATAGTTGCTAATTTTAAGGTAGCGCAAATAATAATATTATCTTTCTAATAATAAAAATATTTTCAGTTGAATGTTACAAAGAGAAAGGAAATTTTGGTGAAAATTATGTCAGATTTAAAACGTTACATTTAAAATCTCTTATTTAAAATCATTTTCTTATAGCGTTGTTAAAAAATACCATAAATCAAAGACTCTGTTGACTTAGTTCCTTTTATATTTGGTAATTTTCAAATGTTTAACTAATCTTATTTAATCAAGCAGGGAAACAGCAACTAACATCAGCTGATTCGGTTCTGAAATCCCTCAGTAAAAGGGAAACCCGTTTACAGTAAGATCGCCATTGATTTTTTAATTATACAGAGCAGCCTCGATTATCCGAGCTAATTGGGACTGTTAGTAAATCGGAATCGGAAATCTCGGTTAATAGAAACTGTGTGTAAAAACTCGCCGTGCTTGCGAATTTAACATCTCTTTAAAAAAAAATATATAGAACGTTTTTTAAATAATAAAAGTAAATATATGTAAAGTTCTGTTTCACAGCTTAACAAATTTAAAAAGAAAATCAACTACCAGTAGTAAATTTTAAAATGCAAATTGAAAAATTTACGAAAGTTCACACAGCCACTGGAAACAAAGCATTGTTCACTATTGACTTCTCAGGGTCCAATGTTTCTTTGGAGTTGAGGGCTTTTGGGGGCAGAAGGGCCTGTATAGCACGGACAGTGAGCTAAAGAGTGTGGTTATTTTTAAGGCTCATTCAAAAGGAAAAAAAAAAATCAGACTTTGTTATCGGCTCGGTTAACAGAAACCTCAATTAATCGAAGCTCGGTTTATCCAGGTTCTACTATAATTCAATCTTCCGTAATCTTTTTAAAGCAGATCAAATTAATGGACTTTAGCACAAAGTCACATAGCTGATAACTGCCATGCTTGTTGGCCACCTTTTTTTCAAAAAGTTTGCTTCACCTTATTCAATTAATGAGATATCTCCGATAAAATAAGTCACATTTTCCCGTTCTAAAATACTGGTATCCAAAAATCGTAGCATGTAACTGACACTACAAGTACTCATGGAACTGGACTATTTTAAGTCTGATTTTTATTATAAACTATATAAAATTATTAAAAATATATATTATGATAGGAACTAGCGGGCTTCGTCCGCTATTTACGTTACGGATATAAAAATCATGTTTTTTTTTTTTAAGGAAAAAGAAATAAAAACCTATTTGACGATAGGTTTATAAAGACACATTTTGTATTTGTTATATTTCCGGAGATGAGGAGGGGGGGGGGCTATTTTGATTAAATATCGCAATTAGTCTACATGGCAGATATAATTATGATAGACACTAGCGGGCTTCGCCCCTCTATGGCGCCTTATGAGTCCAGCTTCCATAACTCAGAAACTACCTTTCGGACATCAATGCAACAGATTCCAAACGTTATAATTAACTTAATAATCACCCTATATAGCATTAAAGTAAATTTATGAGTACTGCATACTATTTTTTTATCGTAATTTCTGAAGAGAAAAAATTATTTCGGTTCCATTCTTAGGTACTGGTCTGAAAAATTTTGAAAAAGGGGGGAAGGAGGGGACATGAGACTGCTGTTTGTCAAACAACACAACGGGATCTAGCTTATTCAACTTGGTTTTTGATGACTTCAATTGGAAGGTGGTTTGTTTAAAAGAGTGCGTTCCCTGCCCCATGAAAATTGGAACTATTGGTGCTACATCTATGTAAGGATTTAATAATTATAAATTAACATTTTGGATTTATTAATTTAAGGATAAAGTGTTTTTAAAGGAATATCAAATGAAACCCTCTGTGCGATCTGCGATTATACTTACCCAGTTGTTTTTATATACAAACTGCTATAAGGAAAATTGTAATAAAATAGTAAAAATTAAATCTGCATTAAATTCCATAAGCATCTTTTTTTTAATCATTTTATCACTAACCTCAAAAAAGTAATGATATCAATGCAAAAACCCTTGACGGGTTAAAAGTTTCTGACGCAGCACTTTATCTTATGCTCTAAGAATTTTAAATATGGAACTTAAAAATACTGATATCAAATTTTGCGTGACGTTATGCTATTTCTTAAAAAATATATTTGTATTTATTTCACCATTTTTTTTTGTTTTATTTATAATCGCATGTGCAAAAGTTATGTTCAACATGAAAAGCTGCATAAAATTTTATTCGCTGTTGCTTTATCATTTACATCTCTCATAAATTCAAAATATGTGTTTTAAAAGATATGATATAAAATTTAAGTGACGCCTTGATGTGACTTTAAAAGGTTTGTTTTTTAAAATTCAATTTAAATTATTTTTGACTTGGTTAAAATATTTTTTTTACATCTACACAATACTTTTAATTTTCCAATTCACTGTTAAATATATCACTTTCATTGAATCTATACTATGCATTGAAATGTATTTATTTCAATAAATTGATTTATCTTTTGTGTCACGCTATTCAAAATTGTGAGTAAGATTTATGTAAATGGTTTATTTGCGTCAAACTATCCTTTTTCATACATTTCATGTAGTTTGGACACAATGACGCAAAGAAACCATTTACATAAATCTTACTCACAATTTTGAATAGCATGACACAAAAGATAAATCAATTTATTGAAATAAATACATTTCAATGCATAGTATAGATTCAATGAAAGTGATATATTTAACAGTGAATTGGAAAATTAAAAGTATTGTGTAGATGTAAAAAAAATATTTTAACCAAGTCAAAAATAATTTAAATTGAATTTTAAAAAACAAACCTTTTAAAGTCACATCAAGGCGTCACTTAAATTTTATATCATATCTTTTAAAACACATATTTTGAATTTATGAGAGATGTAAATGATAAAGCAACAGCGAATAAAATTTTATGCAGCTTTTCATGTTGAACATAACTTTTGCACATGCGATTATAAATAAAACAAAAAAAATGGTGAAATAAATACAAATATATTTTTTAAGAAATAGCATAACGTCACTCAAAATTTGATATCAGTATTTTTAAGTTCCATATTTAAAATTCTTAGAGCATAAGATAAAGTGCTGCGTCAGAAACTTTTAACCCGTCAAGGGTTTTTGCATTGATAATATATAAATATATTATCTCTATATCTATAATATATATATAATATATTATATATATCTATATTATAACATAATATTTTAATATATTAAAAGAGAAAGAAAATTTTTAAATAATAAATTCATTATATGCGTTAAAAGCCGTAAATGGAAGAAATTACATCATATTTAAAATGGTTAAATAATAACATTGCCAAACATTTTAAATTTAACAATATATTTACACAAGACATTTATTCCATATTTTGAAACGATTTTTTTAACTATTGTTGTGAATTCTAAGACAGCGCAAATAATATTTCCTTTCTAACAGCAAAGTATTTTCACGTGGATATTTAAAAGAGAAATAAAACTTTGGTAAAAATTAAATCAGATTTAAAACGATACATTTAAAATGTCTTATTTAAAACATTATTCTTATAGCGTCGTTCTAAAAAAATACCATCAGGCAAAGATTCTGTTTACATAGTTTATTTTATATTAGCTTTTTTTTTTTTTTTTAATGTTTACATTCTTATTCAATCGAACAAGGAAACAGACAGTAGTTGTAGCAGCTGACCCGGCCTTAAAATTCTCCAATCAAAGGGAAATGAATGAAAACCCCTTTACAGGAAGATCGCACTGTTTTTTTAGGTAGATTTCGTATGAAATACTACCTATTGGTATCGTTCCTATGTTGGAATTTCTGAAAAATTTTTGCAGATCTACACCGATCATGACTCCTAGAACCCAAAACCACCCTCAGTAAAAAACTTTATATATATATATATATATATATATATATATATATATATATATATATATATGTATCTATCTATCTATCTATATATATCACTTTCTTCTGGACACGATAACTTTCGTAATTCTGCACCAGTCTCTTCCAAACTGATACATAAAATCAAAGGGCATAAAATCTCGGTCAAGTTCGTTAATGGGCAAAATCGGACCAAGGGGATGGAAATAGGGAGGGGTTTTGTGAAAACCGAAAACCCCCCATAACTTCTTAATTTTTGTACATATCAAATAAGTTTAAAGATTTTATTACTTCTAAAAATAGCGCCAAAATTTTATGTATCACAGATTTTTGATAAAGTTAAAAATGGGCTCAAGGGGCGCAAAAAATAGGGTTTTTGGGAGAAAAAAAATCATAACTTCGTCAATTCTCAAGATATCAATTCAAATTAATTTTATTATAAATCTCCTTAATATTATCTACAACTTTCATATTCACAAGTTTTTGATAGGACGAATTCGTACAACAAAAAAAAAAAAAATTAAAAACGAAAACAAAAAGGGTGTTTGAAGAAGTAAAAAATCCATAACTCCGTCAATTCAAAAGATATAAAATCCCCATGAATTTATCATATACCTTCTTAATATTGTCTACAACATCTATATAGACAAGTTTTTGATAGGACCAATACTTACAGCAAAAACAAATTAAAAATGCATAACGGTTGAAGAAAAAAATCATCTAAGTAAGGGAGTATTCAAATCCAAACTGCGTATTTTCTGACTCATTTTACAATTCATTTTTGCTCTCAAAGGCTTCCAATTAGTACGTTTTCTTACTCAGAAACTATATAATGTACCGTAATGGTCGATTTTTTGATAGAGGCAGAATATACTTAAAAAAATGCTGTTAAAGTGGGCATTTTGAACCGAATTTCCCTAAGCGGATTGTGTTGGAAAAATCATTGCATTAAGGATGCACTCAAATCCAAACTGCTTATTTTTTTACTCATTTTTAAATTCATTTTTGCTCTCAAACGCATCCAATTGCTAGATTCTCTTATTCAGAAACTATATAATGTAAAGTAATGATCGATTTTTTGATAGAGGCAGAATATATTTCAAAAAATGATGTCAAAATGGGCATTTTGAACGGAATTTCCCGAAGCAATTGTGTTATCACTTTCTTCTGGAGACGATAACTTCCGCAATTCTGCACAAATCTCTTTCAAACTGATACATAAAATCAAGGGACATAAAATCTCGCTCAAGTTCGTTAATGGGCAAAAGCGGTCAAAGGGGATGGAAATAGGGAGGGGTTTTGTGAAAACCGAAAAAACCCCATAACTTCTTAATTTTTGTACCTATCAAATCAGTTTAAAGTTTTTATTACTTCCAAAAATAGCGCCAAAAATTCATGCATCACAGATTTTTGATAAAATTTAAAATAGGCTCAAGGAGCGCAAAAAATAGGATTTCTGAGAGAAAAAAATTCCTTACTTCGTCAATTCTCAAGATATCAAATCCAATATTTTTATTATACATCTCCTTAATATTATCTACAACTTTTATATTCACAAGTTTTTGATAAGACCAATTCGTACCGAAAAAAAAAAAAAAAAAAAAAAAAAAAAAAAAAAAAATTAAAAACGAAAACGAAAAAGGGGGTTGAAGAAGAAAAATTTTCATAACTCCGTCAATTCACAAACTATAAAATCTCCATGAATTTATCATATATCTTCTTAATATTGTCTTCAACATTTATATAGAGAAGTTTTTGATAGGGCCAATTCTTACAGCAAAAACAAATTAAAAATACATAGTGATTGAAGTAAAAAATTATCTTATTAAGGGTGCATTCAAATCCAAACTGTTTATTTTCTTACTCATTTTTAAGTTCATTTTTGCTCTCAAACGCATCCAATTGCTAGATTCTCTTCTTCAGAAACTATATAATGTACAGTAATGATCGATTTTTTGATAGAGGCAGAATGTATTTCAAAAAATGATGTCAAAGTGGACATTTTGAACAGAATTTACCGAAGCGATTGTGTTAGAAACGAAAAATATTGCCCTACTGAGAAAATAATTGTTTATTAATCAAGTTTTAATTAATTGAAAGAAAAATAAAAACACAGGTCGTTTATAAATATTTTCAAAAATCACGTCATCATGTTTCATATTTTTTTTTATTAAAAATGAATCTGAAAATGTGCCAGAAAATTTCGAGTTGTTGAGTATGGAAAAATATTTTTTTTTTTATATCGCCTTAACATGATTCTGATAAAACCAGCTATTTTATAAAAATGAAATAAAAACTCGTCAAAAGCAGACAGATAAAACTGTTAAAGTGAATTTATATCTAATAATGATTTTGTTTTTGTTGGTGAAATTAGTATACTTAACTTCGAAATCTACCTCTGCCTGTAGGCCGGGCCGACAGGGATTTTTTTTTTTTTTTTTTTTTTTTTTTTTTTTTTTTTTTTTTTTTTTTTTTACAGTAGAGCGCCGATTATCCGAACTCCAATTAACCGAACTTCCAATTATTCGAACAGCCTATTTCTCTAAAAAAAAATTTCTTTTTTACCGAACTTCCAGTTATCCGAACAGCCTATTTCTCCGAAAAAAAATTTAACAGAACTCCCAATTATCTATTGGCTTCGAATAAAATTTTAGATAAAGAAAAAACTGATAGTGGATCAGAAAATGAGGAATGAAAGATAATAAAGGAGATGGGAATAATCCTAAGCTATGAAGAAAATGAAATTAACGAGCGGTTAAATAGTGACGTTCATGACCCTGGATATCAGATTTTAAATGCTGATGAGATTGTGGATGAGATTGTAGATGAGATTCAAGATGAAAAAGAAATTGAAGAAAATGAAAACAAATGCTCTAAAAATGATCCGGGTCCATCACATAACGAAGCCTTTGAATGTATGGAAACAGCTATGAAATGGCTCGAATGGCAGAAGAGCGCTGATCCCATTCAACTAACGTATTTAACAAGAATTTGAGATACGGCAACACTTAAAATAATGTCTTCGTTGAAGCAAGCAACGATTAATAGCTTTTTTGCTAAAATTATAATCTCTGAAATTTAGAAAATGATAAATAGAGAAAAAAAAAGTTTTTTAATGATAAAAATGTAAACAAAAAAAAAAAAAAAATTAAGAAGACAAAAAAAAAAATAAATAATTAAAAAAAAAAAACAATTTTTAAACAAGCCAGCACTAACTGGCGTTGCTAGTCCTAAACTTAGATAACGTGTGAAGGTTTCAATATAGTCAGAAACATCCCTTTAATTGTCTGTCCATTTATCCGAACTTTTGCTTATCCGAACTAGGGTCTGTCCCGTCTTGTTTGGATAATCGGCGCTCTACTGTATTATTACTATAGTTCAATCTTCCGCAATCTTTTCAAAGCCGGTTAAATTGGCGTGTTTTTAGAGTTTGCGATATCTCAATGGGGGTTGGCGAGCGTAGCTCTAAGGGGCAGTTTAGAAAAATAAAATAAATTAGATATGAGAAAAAATTTAATGATATGAAATGCAGTAATCAAAGATTTAAAAGCTTTAAAACCGCATACCTGAATATAATTCTCCCCCGGAATGCATTCCAGGACACTCGACTCGTAGTTTCTGCCATATTTCTTGTCCGTAAACCAAAAGATCTTACAAGCAATCTGCTATGTGGTATTCAAAAATGCTCTTAAACTAATCTACAATGAAAAACGAGTAAATATCGTATGATAATTATAATTAATTAATGGAATTAAGAACGAGATTCTTTGGGCTTTTTTTCTCCATTTTGTTTCTTCTATTTCAAGACAAGAATGCCGACGGCCGAGTTATTTTATACCCAATATTTTTAATTAAAGATGAGAAATTAATTACAAATGTCCATTTATTCATTACTTGCTGTAAACAAAATTTATTATTAATTAATGTTATTTTTAATCAGATTTCGTGTATCTTATTTGAAAATCTCGGGATCTGATTTTTAATAACACATAAAGAATAAAAATGGCAACGCGGAGGGAGGTTGTTTATTCTGTTTTTATCTTAATTATGTAAAGGAAGAAAGGAAGGCTAACGGAAATAAATAGTTGGGTCTGAAGCGGAAAAAAAGGCAATTAAAATATACACCAAAACAATTTGTCTGTAATGACCATTTTCATTAAGATAAACAAAAGTTTAAATTCTAAATTAGAAAAACCATAAAAATTCACCAAATTTTTAATTTCTTCTTTCTAAAGAAGAAAGTATTGTAATAGAAATCTTTTTGAGTTCCGGTTTTCGACGGATTTACACGCTTTAGGGGTCTGCGATTCCGAAAAATATGTTTTTACAAAATGTCTGTATGTCTGCCCGTGTGCCCTCTGTGTATCATCGAAAAGTACATGAAGCTATCCTTAGTATTGAACCAAATTTCGTATATATACTATTGGCCATGACTAGCAGGTTCCGCTTGAATTTGGGAATACACTGCCTGAAGGGGGTGCTGTAATAGCGATTTTTGTGCCATGTTCATTATTGTATCATCGAAAAGTGTATGAATTTATCAGGGCTTAATTTGCGCCGGAGCCCAACGGAGCTTAGCTCCGGTATTTCTCTGGTTTTAGTAAATCTTTAAATATTGGTAGGAATTCACAGGAGCTCATAAATATAGGGCTCCGGAGCCCAGTGCAATAGCGCTTCCGAAAAACCGAACCTAAATTCCCCTTTCCTTTCCTTCCCATTTCCAAGCTTTTGCATTCTTTATCAAAACACTTATAAAGGAGATGTTTCAACTCAATTTTTATATCAGTATTTGGGCTTGGGCTGGCTCAAGCTCAATCTGAATTACATTCAAAATTTTATTTATTCATGTATAGGGGGGGGGGGGGGGGATCCTCCTTAAAAATCACGTGTTCTATTTTATTTCAAATCATTTTAATGCTATTTTGGTCAGAATAAAAGGAATCAGGAATCGTATTTTTCTATTCCACTTGCAAATTTATGTCTGGTATTGATGGCGGCGACGTGTTGATACGGCGTCAATCAAGAGACTGAACAATGAATTTGCTTACAGTTAATTTTTTTTTTTTTTGTGTGACATTACGATAACTTTTAATTGGCTGGTTTATTTTATTTTTTGATTTAGATATTGAACCTGAGAAGAATATTTTCTGTTTTTAGTCAGTGGGCATCAGCTTGAGGTTTTAAGTCTTCTATTTTGTACGTGTATAAAATTCACGTTAGTAATTTTTCTGTTTATTTTGTAACATGAACTCTAAGTCCAGATTTACGAAGTTTAGTTTCATTTGTAAGTAGGTATAATTGTCATGTATCGTTATTCTGATAGAGAGCAATCGAGATGTGTTACCTCTTTTTCTATAAAAGCATAGAATCTTTCCCATAACGGTGTCAAATTTTTCATTTAATCTGATTTTCAGGGACTCACCACGAAAGATTGTTATGCGGAAGGAATCGATTGTAGTTTAAGGTAAGCATATTCTATAGGAAATTGAAAAACGCTATTCCATTCTTCTGCTTATAAAATATTAATTTCTGTAAATTTCATTCATTTTTATATATATATATATATATATAGATGCACAGTTGCGAACTATTCCTTTTTTATGTTAACACTATTTCTGAATCATAATCCTTATCATATTTATTCGCAGAATTATTCAATTAACTTTAAAATTAGACAAAGATTTCTATTAGGAAGGAATGATAACTAAAAGCAAAAATAGTTGACAACTAAGTATATGCAGATAGATATATTTAAAATTTTTATTTTGCTAAGGAAAAAAAAAAAAACGCTTTAAATTTTTACAAATGATGTATGAAATATAAATATGCAGATTGGAGTGATTGGGAAGGAGGGGGTGTACGCTACGGTTGTTAGCATTGCAGAATATTAGGGCTCCGGTACTTTTTCTGTTAGAAATTAAGCCCTGGAATTTATACATAGAATTGAACCTAATTTCATATAGTTGTTTTTGGCCATGGCCAGCAGGTTACAGTTTAATTTGGGGATATTCCACTCGAAGTAACGATTTTTGTGCCATTTTCATTACTGCATCATCGAAAAGTGTATGAATTTATGCACAGAATTGAACCAAATTTTATATAATTGTTTTTGGCTATGGTCGGCAGGTCCCAGTTCAACTTGGGGATATTCTAACCGAAGTAGCGATTTTTGTGCCATTTTCATTATCGTATCATCGAAAAGTGCTTGCATTTATGCATAGAATTGAACCAAATTCCATATAGTTGTTTTTGAGTATGGACGTCATGTCCCAGTTGCTAAGGGTGATATTCCCTTGGAAGGGGCCGCTGTAATGGCGGTTTTTATGCAATTTTCTCGCTTTTTCGTAGTTGTGTTATACATCGGCTGTTCACGCAGCAACGAGCACTTCGCATTCAGCTACCCGGCGATTCTCCAGCAGCTGACGGACAACAGAATAATGAAAAATATTGATTTTATTAAGTATCATGATCGAGATTAACTCGCCTTTATTCCTATTAATAAAATGAAGGAGAAATTTAACAAGGAGAGGGACAACTTTGGTAATCACAGATTTTGATTATTTTAACATATGTTGTAGGGTAGAGACTTTGGTCGTAGTTCAGTTGGTACATCATACCATACAGCAATTATCCTTTTTTTTATTTTTAAACTATTATTTCTCATTCTTTAAAGAGGTTTAAAAAGAAATTGGATCTATTATTGAATGATGAAAATTCCAAAATCGTGACAAAACCTGTTGTGGCGTCATCTAGTTATGATAAAATAAAACATATTCAAATAAGATAAAAATAAAAGCAGAAAGAACATAAAGGGGAAAGCAAAATAACTGAAAGCCCAAGCATACGTATTACAAATTTTAAAATCTTTAATATGCAAAAAATCGGTAGTAATTTAATTCTGATGCTAATTTTAAAATAATTATGCTTGTTACTTTAAAAACAGAGTAATATTATCATCGTGTTGACTTCCCTTGTTAAAGTAATGCATAAATGATTTTTCTTTTAAATCACAAATTGACACAATTGTCCAATATCATTGCATCGATAAAAAATATATGAAATACATTTTAAAAGTGATTTAAAAAAAATTAACAGTTTCATGATGTTTTATACAACTATTTAGTTAAAAGTAAAAAATTAAATAGGTTAAAATTATAATTGATATAGTATATTATAAATTTTAATTGACAATGAGATTATCAAGTTATAATTACAAGTATATTTATAAAACAAAAAATGAGAAAAACAAATGTAGCACGTTCAGGTATCGAACCCCAGGATCAGCCAGTAAACGCCGTACCAACTGAGCTACGACCAACCTGTCCTTTTTGTTACAAAGTAAGTATTTAAGTTGTGTACTGATATTAGAACCCCCGGTTTCTCAAGAACTAAGGAGCGTTGTATAAAATCCTTTGAACCTGAGACTAAGGGGTCTCTTACCCTACAACATACATTAAAATAATCAAAATCTGTGATTACCAAGGTTGGCTCTCTCCTTGTAAGATGAAAAACAAGGTGTAGTATTGAAGTAATAACACTAAAGTATTAACATGTGTAACAACTTTTTGAAATAGTAAGTTATAGGAGAAAAAAGAAAGTTTTGGGATGGGTACATCCGACGAGTTTATATTTTATTCTGTATGACTAAATATGCATATCATACTTTCCATATGTACCACGCACCCGCTATTCTTATCCAATTTAACGCTTCGAGGTCCTCTAATCCAGTGATTTAGATATCCCAGAAGTTGAACATTTTCTTATATTCTTTATTCTGCAGCAAAAAAAAAATAAAAAAAAAAAAAATAAAATAAATTAAGTATTTAGCAGAAATTTTTAAATAAATTCACCAAATAAATCTTCAATGACATGCAACATTATGCATAGATACCGAGAGGGAAAAAAAATGAGTTTTGCTCTAGAGAAAAAAAAATCTCGTTTTCTACCTTTTCAAACAATAAGTGCTTTTACTTTTTACAGAGCCATAAGAAGTGTTTCTCATTAAAACATGAGGGGTGTAGATTGTAAGGTCGCAATTTGTCACTGTGAAAATTTCCCCTGTTATAACTATTTTCAACAAGTAAAAATTAAATTTAAAAAAACCAAAAATCCCGACTGCGTAAAAAGCTTACTAATTAATTATTTCTCATTTATATTACTTACCTATTTTTTTTCATTTACTTGTATTGATGACTTTTAAGTTGTGTTTAATTGTTAGTTCCTATCTATAAACACTGTTTCGATGAGGCCTATAGATGTCTATGAAGGTTAGAGTTACAGTAAAGCTAGAGATCCTACCTACACAACTTCCAGATTGGGTAATATTTAAACGGAGCTTCTGACTGTAAAATAGTCAATGAAACATCGTCTTCATTTTGAAAGACCTATCCAATGATATGCCACTCAATAGGGTGCGTAATTTTTTTTTTCGTGTCTATCGCATTTTTGTATTTTATGACCGCCATCTTGAACTTATAAAAACAAAACCTAGCCTATAACCATCATACGGTTAAGACGAATCGATAGAGACCTCATTCATTAAAATCCACCCAGCCGCTGGGATGTTTTGAGGGTATAAAGAAATCCACATACCCAGATACGCGTGAAACACATAACTCTTCTTTTCAGTCGGGTAATAAGGTGTAGAAGTAATAACACTAAAGTATTAACATGTGTAACAACTTTTTGAAATAGTAACATGTAGGAGAAAAAAGAAAGTTTTGTGATGAGTACATCCGACAAGTTTATTTTTTATTTTGTATGACGAAATCCGCATATCATGCTATCCATATGTTACCACGCATCCGCTATTCTTATCCAATTTAACACTTCGAGGTCTAGTGATATTAGATATCCCAGAAGTTGAATATTTTCTTATATTCTTTATTCTGCGGTAAAAAAAAAATAAAAAAAAATAAATAAATAAAATAAGTATTTAACAGAAATTTTTAAAGAAATTCACCAAATAAATCTTCAATGACGTGCAACCGTATGCATAGATACCGAAAGGTAATAAAAAAAGAGTTTTGCTCTAGAGAAAAAAAAATCTCGTTAACCTTCTCAAACAATAAGTACTTTTACTTTTTCCAGAGCCATATGAAGTGTTTCTCATTAAAACATGAGGGGTGTAGATTGTAAGGTCGCAATTTGTCCCTGCGAAAATTTCCCTTGTTATACTATTTTTTTTTTTTAATGGAATTTTACAGTCATCAAAGTTGATTAATTGCCAAAATTAAAATTATTTTCGGTTTAAAAAAAGTAAGGCTTTTTGAAGTATTAAAAATGTATAAAACATCGAAATTTGGTGCCCCAAATTTTAATGACTGGATTTTTACTCTCTTCTATCATTACAAGAAGAAAGTATTGGATTCATGAAAATTTTTGAATTCCAGTTTTCGACGGATTTACACGTTTTAGGGGTCAGAGAACCCGAGAAAACATGTTTTTACAAAATGTCTTTCCGTGAGTCTGTGTGAGTCTGTCTGTCTATGTGTGACACAAATTTTGTGGGTGCTCTATCTCAAGAACTAATGCACGGAATTTAATAAAAATTAATATTCAGTTAGTCCATGATGTAAATTGGTGCTGATTAGTTTTTGGTGTAAATCGCTCAACAGGTGGCGCTGCTATACATCATTTTTCACGATTTTCACAATAGCTCAATCTCCAGAACTAATGCACGGATTTTCATCAAACTTCAGATTCAGTTAGTCGTTGACAGGAATTGACGTTTTATACATTTTGGTGTAAATCGCTCTAAGGGTGGCTCTGCTATGTTGCATTTTTTACGATTTCCGCAATAGCTCTATCTCAAGAACTAGAGCTTGGATTTTCAACAAACTTCAGATTCACTGATATGAATTACTACTGTTTATGTTTTGGTGCAAATAGCTCAATAGGTGGCGCTGCTTTGCTCCATTTTTCAGAATTTCTACTATAGCTCTATCTCAATAAGTAATGTACGAATTTTCATCAAACTTCAGATTCAGGTATAGCTTAATTTCAATTAGTGCTGTTCATGTTTTGGTGGAAATCGCTCAATAGGTGGCGCTGCTATGCTACATTTTTCACAATTTCCGCTTTGGATCTATTTCAAGAACTAGTGCACGAATTTTCATCAAACTTCAAATTCAGATATAATTTGATATGAATTGGTGCTAAATTGACGTAATTTCTTGCATGATTTAAATGATTTAATTGACGGGATTTATATAGAAGAAAGTCTTGTGATAGCCACAACATACTAGTTCAGTAATGTAAAAAGCACGCGGATATCTCGATAAAAAGTGTTTCTAGAAGATGTCTTTTCCCCTTTATGTTAATGCCATGGTCAAATAAGTTCAGTTTATATAATGAGAATTTTCGGAAGATTTTGTTTTTGTTACATAATCAAGTGTTTTAAATTATTTTATCGGAAAAGGTTAAGCATGATTCAATAAATGTAGTTACTTCTTAATAAATAGCTATTTTTTCCTAGTAAACCATAATCTTCCATTCATAAGTTCATAACACCTTTTCGCACTGTTGTTCTAAGGCTAATGTCAGATGAACGTCTTTTTGCACGCTTTTTTCCCTACATATCATCCCTACACAATGCTGCTAGCATTGTGTAGGGATATGTAGGGAAAAAAGCGTGCAAAAAGACGTTCGTCTGACATTAGCCTTACTCTTACTCAATTCAGGATACGGCCAGGGGGGAGGGCAGTATCGAAACCCCTCCATCACTGAAAGGTTTGCGATTTTACTCTGCTGGCTCTTCACCTACTTTTCCAAGCACCAGCCACCACTGGCAACGAAACCGACTTACTAAATGAGGCAGGTGTTATGTAAATAAGGATGGGCCGAAACAGCTTTTTAAGACCGAAACCGAATTTCGGTAATCTTCCTATTTTTGGCTGAAAACGAAAACGGAAAAGTCCAAAAAAAAATTTCTAAGTAATTAATACATACATAATTCTTAATCAATTATGCGTGTAATTATACGTGTGGTACATGTTGGCTCTCTGTGCCTATGACCAAAACTTTTTATTTTCGTATAAAATAAAATGTAATTAATTCATCAACGACACAAAATGATTTTCTAATAAAACGAATTTCATCCAATTAAAAAATGTTTTAGGTATACATTCCTCGATTTATTTTTTATAATGATTTTTGTAAATAATCATTTGTTATTAACAGAACTTTCTCAAAGAGTATTCGAAAAACTTCTGCGGTTTCAAACTAACAGTTTTCTATTACTTTTAAGTCTGTAGTTTTTAATGAGCACGTGAAAAGTGTATTCAAAGTTTAGTCCTATATGCATTGCCTGCTTTATAATTTGCACTCACGTCTTGAGACGGTCATGACTGATGATCATAAACAGTGAAGTTCCTAGCAATAAATAAAGAGTGTTTCATTTGAGCCAATACAGCTCAAATCGATGAGTAATGTTGAAAGTTTCCGAAGGAAGAAACGAGATTTTTGGAATACAGATAGTTTTGGTCCGGTCGAATTTTCGATAGCATTTTCTTCGAAAACGAATTTTCTGCGAAACTCGGATTTTGGGCCGAAAACGAAAACGAAGCAGAATTTTCAGTCGATCTCTATAAAGAACCTACAACTTACTAAGTTGTGTGTTTTCTAGTGGCAGATGTCACACTGCACCCTATGTCTGAGGCATAGATTAACAAACAAGACAGAACACTTCCATAGACCGTAATGGTAATGCGATTACGATCGCAGCGCCTTTAGTGACAATGGAAAAGAAACTTCTCATACTTGGAATATTTTTGTTATTGAGCGTCTACCTTATTGTAATCTTTCTTTTTTTTGTGTGTCCGTAAAGTCATGGTGCACTTTTGACCGGTCACAGGAAATCAATGAAACAAGATGGAAATGTGAAATCTTCACCAAATAAAAGGAAAACTCTCAAAGTTTGACACCTGTTCACTGCAGTTCGACGTGGCCTTCATTTGAAACAGAGAATCACAGACGTTATTCAGTCTGTTACACCAGACGTCTTTAGCTGTGTGTCGGAAGAACTTGAATATCGTTTAGATGTGTGTTGGGCAGGGTTGGTGAACCTATAGCACGCGTGCCAGAGTTAGCACGTAGGATAATTTCTCTGGCACGCGAAAAATATATATTATAATTATTATACAGATAACATTTAATTTCTATTATAATGAATAAACATTTCTTTCATACGGACAGAGTATGACAAATAATGTAATTATTCTTGCATGAATTAACACATCAAAAGAATTTTCTTTTCTTGTGAGGTTATGCAGCAGTTTCGACATGTATTTTGCCTTTCTATGTGATTTTATTGTATTTTCCAAATAATTTTTTTTTGACAGTCACTGTAGTAAAATGACAACCGATCCAATTTATATGCGTATTTATAAAACTATCAAAATATGAATCAGCAGCAAAAATCTCATATAACTTAATGATACATTGTTTAATGCAACTTTATGTAACTTGTAACTAAATGTTGCATTAATAATGAAGTAAAAAAATTCTAAAATAAAATTTCATATTTTTATTTCCTTTTTTAAGGTGAAAATTATTACATAGATAAATCATATTTACGAATAAAAATTTTATTAATTTAATGGCTTATTCCAATATACAGAGAAATATTATTTTGATTTTGATTTATTATTAATTATTAATGCGTGAAAGTAACTGATTCTATAACTAGTGTTTTGTATAAACATCGTACGTTGCTAAATTATTTTATGTGTCAAAGTGTGGCACGTTACACTGTTGATAGATGCTGTTGGTAAATTTTCGGCACGCGCACCTAAAAGGTTCGCCGAACCTGGTGTAGGGCAATAAATGGCGGCCACATCGAACTGCACTGAACAGGTATAAAACTTGGAGAGTTTTTCTTTTATTTGGTGAATATTTCACATTTCCACCTTGTTTCGTTTGTTTCCTGTGCGACCAGTCAAAAGTGCGGACACTATGGACTTTACGGACAGACTGTATATTAATATGTATTTGTATATTTTTATGTATTTTTAAATGTATCAGCACATAGTTTCGAAATTAATTATCGGACTAAATACTTTAAATTGAAAGGATGCGGTTTCTGAAGCACGATCTCAAGAAAATATTTTGCGTTGTCCATTTAGATTTAAAAAGAGCCATTTACCAAAAATAAACTAGTATGTTGTGGCCATCACAAAACTTTCTTCTATGTAAATCACGCCAATTAAATCATTTAAATAGTACAAGAAATTACATCAATTTAGCACCAATTCATATCAAAGTATGTCTGAATTTGAAGTTTGATGAAAATTCGTGCATTAGTTCTTGAGATAGAGCTATTGCGGAAATATTGAAAAATGTAGTATAGCAGCGCCACCTGTTGAGCGATTTACACCAAAACATAAACAGTACTAATTGATATCAAGGTATATATGAATCTGAAGTTTGATGAAAATCCGTGCATTAGTTATTGAGGTAGAGCTATGGTGGAAATTCTGAAAGATGCAGCATAGCAGCGCCACCTGTTGAGCGATTTGCACGAAAACATAAACAACACTAATTCATATCAAGGTATAGCTGAATCTGAAATTTGTTGAAAATCCAAGCATTAGTTCTCGAGATAGAGCTATTGCGGAAATTGCAAAAAATGCAGCCTAGCAGCGCCACTTGTTGAGCGATTTAAACCAAAATCTATAAAACGTCAATTCCTGTCAAGGACTAACTGAATCTGAAGTTTAATGAAAATCCGTGCATTAGTTTTCGCAATTGGGCTATTGTGGAAATCGTGAAAAATGTTGCATAGCAGCGCCACCTGTTGAGCGATTTACACCAAAAACTAATCAGCACCAATTTATATCAGGGACTAACTGAATATAAATTTCTATTAAATTCCGCACATTAGTTCTTGAGATAGAGCGCTCACAAAATTTGTGTCACATACATACATACAGACAGACTCACAGACCAGCCGACTATTATTCTGAAATTGGCAAGTCTGATAACAACGCTTGTGGCAAGGCAACGTTATGTATAGATATTCAGAAGTGAGATTTAAAAATTCCTTGAATGCAGCGGCGTCGCGATGGGGGCGTTATGGGGAGGGGGAGCGTCCCCCCCCCCCCCCCAGTATATGTGAACTTGGGAAATTTGAGCTTAACGTTGGGAAATTATAGGTTTTTGAAACATTTTTTCTTTTTTAAAAATAAAAAGTAAAAAAAAAAAAAAAAATTTTTATAGTTTTGCTGACTACTTTTCTGAGTTCTGTAATAGTAAAATAGCTAAACTTTAAAAAAAAAAATACAAAAAGCACCCAGACTCAATTTCTCATTATGTTTCTCTGTGCTACGAAAATATCATACATCTACCAGACCTGAATTCCTCTACTGTTGTCCATCAACAGTGTCTCTAATACATTTCCTTCAAAACTTTGTTCCTTTCTAAAAAAATCTAAAAATATGAGGTTATTTTCATATGAAGTACGATTATGGCTCGTACATAATTGAAGGCAAAAATTTCATTAAATGAACCAATAATTATAATTTTTATGATTTTAGTTTCAACATTTTTCTTTGGAAAGATTTTTTTTTCTTTTTTTGCTTATAAGTACCATTATCATTAAACGCACATTGAACCTTTTAGTTGGAAAATAGAGCAATTTGTTTCACGTTGGGAAAATTTAAATTATAAGTTGGGAAAATTTTGAACTCTTCCCTCTGAAAAATTTTTTGTAGCCCCTGCTAGCATGTTAGTAGTTGAACACAGCATTTTAAGTTCTTAGTTTTTTATGGAAGTCTATTACCTCATATAACGAAAAGATATTTTTTTTTATGGTCTAGAATTTACTTCCGCCGTTCTTCCGGCTTTTATATGATTAAGATAAGTCTATAATGAACTGTTTTTTTCGGCGTTACCATTTTTTTTTCGTCAACTATTATGCATCATTTAAATATTAGTTTACTGCAGAAAAATATCACGAAATCTCTTAACAAGATACTGTTAACTAGTGTTAAATATAATGAGTAACAAATTAATTGTAATTAGTTTTCCGCAATAATTTCTGAAGTAAATTCGGGACATTACAAATCCTTCTCAACACTAGTCTTATACTGATATAAAAGAAACAAAATGGAGACGTCAGCATCATGTTGGCGACTTCCAATGAGTAATCATTGCACGTTAATTAATACTTATTTGTTGCAGATAAGTACCGGAGCATGTTAGAATAGTGGGTTTTTGTAATATCATTCAGTGCGCAACAAAGTTTCAATTCATCGACAAATATGTCGAAGACTCCGCTGATAAGGATATTTAAAGCTTTGAGGAATAGTATTTTTTCCAGGTATGTGTCTTAAAGCTTAAACAATCTTGCAATAGCAGACCCAATAAGACAGTCACGTGGATGATGACCCCTATTCTATCAAACCAATAAATTTAATACAAAACAGCTTATTTTTCGTATGGAAATGTGCATCGATGTTGAAAAAATGTTTCATAGACGTGAATCCCTCACTAAAATCGTAGACTGGATCTTCCTCTCTTTATGTTCTTAGGGTGGAAGTTAAATAATGTTTTTCCAATCAAGCTTTTCACGGCCAGATATTTATAATTTTTGTTACATTACATGTAAAGGGTAATAGCATTTTGTCAGTATCATCTGTTAAAAAAACAATAACTATTTAATTTAGGGGAGAGTGGGGAGGCTTGACCCACCCTTCAGTTTTCATATTTAAAAGAATTTCAGAGCTGTTCTAATAGGTGATTCATGCAGATAATTGAAACCGGTGCGAAAAAATCAATTGTGCAGAGTTTTCAGCTTAAAAAGTGTATTTTTTAGAAACATTTTGTAAGATTTTTTCAGATTAAAATATATCATAGAAGTTTAAGTAATTAGGTTTTTAGTAATGCAGAAAGATTGAGCTTCCATTCCAGGCATAACGATTGTGCTGTAAATTAGGCTACACACAACCATGTGTTATACTTCAAAAAGTGGCTATGTGCGGAAGGTCATTGTAAGGGAGGGTTCACCAGATGGTGAAAGCACCCTTAATTAAGTGTTTTTGGAAATCTTTTTTAGTGGGTCAAGTCTCCCATATGTGGGGAGCCTTGATCTATTATTTTTCTCATGATTAAAATCAATCATTTTTCAAGTTTCTTAATATATTACACTTATGTCTCAATTTTATAACTGATTGTATAACGAATAAAATGATATATGAAACTTTATTCTAGGTTCAATATTTAAAAAATAAAAAATCATTTTGCAAAAAACGGGTCAACCCTTACCCAGTCTCCCCTAAATCATTTTTTCCTCCGATTTATTTATTTATTTTTTTTCACAATTAGATACATTTCAATTTTATACAGCTGTCAAGTTAAGTTGTCCAAATACCTTCTGACTTAACTTTAAGGGAACCGGGAACGCAAAATTCAACCAAAAAATCGATTTTTACTTTTTCCGATCATTAAATACTTTAAACTTTTATCTTTCCAACGATGTGTCACACATGTTTATACATAAAAAAATAAGTGTTGGAATTATTCATTCTTTCTAAGAGCACTTCACAGCTTAATGGCCATTTAAATCTTTAATTGACTTTTTCTCAAAACTTCGATTTTTCATTTTTATGTTTCTTTTTTTCGATATCTGTTAAACTTAAGAACTCAGACTTTTATTTAATACTTATATAATGATATACTGTATACTCTAACACGGAGATTTAATGATTTGTTGAGAATTATTTATTTTAAGCAGTGAAATCTTAAAAAAAAATGCTAATTTAAAAATGACTCTCAATAAATAATTAATAATTAATTTTGAGTTTCAATTAGAAAGAAAATGGTCTGTTAAAATACGTAAATCATGTTATTTTTACTACTCTAAAAAATCTAGACCTCTACCTTTCACCATTCCTGAGAAAAAGGTACATAAAGTTGCTGAATTTAACAGGGCGGATATAGGGCTTTCCCGGTCCCCTTAAATAGGTCATATCTCTAAACCTCGTGAGTGACTTAATATTTATAATTTTAATATCATACAACCCATTCAATTAATGAACAGTTGTCCTAGGAAAATGTAACATGTGTTATCGTACAAAGCACTATTGATCTATATTATAGAAAACACTTTATAAAAAAAGAAATCTGGTGTTACTTTGATTTTGTTCATTGCATATTTAGAGTCTAATACAATACCAGTTGTAAATTTCCCAAGTGGGTGAAAAAAGCCCGGGCCATGATTCGAACCAGGGCTGAAGCCGCCAATGCTCTACCGACTGAGCCATCCGGACGAATCTGGAGGATTCATTCACCCAACTAACCTTTAATGATCACAGTATCTGGTCTGATATCTGAATCAGCTCAACAGAATAAATCGAAGGTTATTTTTGGAACTGCAGTAAACGGTACATGCGTAATTATATTAGATTAATTTGTAACACAATTATTCATTTGATAAATATTATTTACCAATTATGTTTATTTACCAATTAAATAATTGTGTTAAAAATTAATCTAATACAATATCTCCAGATTTTGAAATGGGTCTAATTTTTAAAAAAATATCATTTATAATTTTGTTTATTTCACTTTTAGTTTTAAATATTTTTATTACTTAGAAACGAAATTATTAGTTTTCGATCTGCTTATTTTGCATTCTTTTCCATTCCTCAAGTGTGCCTCAAGTTGCCCTAAAGCAGTTTCGTGATATTCCAATTCCCTACGCTGCTTTTTTCTCATTGAATGTAACGCCACTCGTTGCACGTGACGCTATTGTAAAATTTAAAACTTGTTTTTCTCGAAACCTTGTTTTTCAAACCTGGCGACCCTTTTACACGAGAATTATTGGACCGATTTACTTCATGTTTAGAGTTCCGTACTAAAAAAGTAAAAACCGAACCATTATAAGATCACTCCCGTGTCTGTCTGACTGTCACATCCATTTTATTCGTAAACTATGGAACGTGGAAAGTTCAAATTGGGGGAAGTAATAAAGACTATTGACCCAAAAATAAAGACCCAAATATTTACAGATTATTAAACATTTACGAATATTTTTTGGAAAAATGTAGAGGGGGCTGATTAAGTTACTTAAAAAAAAAAAAAAAAACTTTTCTTTGTATATCGTATGGGATATCGAGTGAAAGCTTTCGTAACGCTGGACACAAGAATACATTTCTTTTAATTTTAGGTGTTATATTTTCAGAGATATCATCGAAAATGTAGTGCAAAAATATGTCCCCCCCCCCACCCAATCTAATTCCGAATCTGCTCAAACTAAAATTGTGAAAAAATTAGAGGTTGTAGAGGTTAAGCACCTTGCAGGAAAATTATAGCGATTACCCTAGGTCACACAGTTTTTGAGGAAATCGCATTTTTCCGTTAGACACAAATTTCGATTTGCGGGCATCCGGCTGTATGTACTATCGGTTTTTAAAGCCTTTTAATGATACATTTGTGTAATACAATGTCGAGTAGCAGTATAAAAGCAATAAACGTCAAATTGTTAAAAACAGACTGATTTAATTAGAATTAATCACATAAGTACTATGGGATTCGCGACTAGTTTGCATTGAGTTGATCTCTCAGTACGCCTCCCGTGTCTTTAAAATGTAATTAAAAACAAACCTATTAAACGCGGCACGGACCAAGGCGGCGTTGCTACTTTGCGACCGCCTTTCGAAGCGCACTTAGCTAAATGCCAAGTTAAAATTTGAACAAAGGTTTTGTTTTAACTACACTGTATAAAAGAAAAGATTATTACGACGCTAAATTTAGTTTTATGAAAGATCAAATGAAGTTTAAATATGCACTACTTTTATTGTCAGTGCCGAATTAAGTTAATCATAAACAGATTAGGATATGATTTAAATAAGAGTTATACAAAATAACAATATTTGATATTACTTAGGCTTCATATATTTTTGAACTTTTACGGTATGCCCATTCATAGTTTTCTAGTATATCTACAGCTGTAGAAAACCCTGCGTTGTATAATTTTTTACAAAGTCTTATTTTTCTTTTAGTAACGATTTTTTTAATAATGCAGTTAATAATTCATATACTTATTGTACAGAACCCTCTGAGCGCGAGTAATACTCGCACTTGACCATTTGTTTATTTAAAAGGAAGCTAATCGTTTTTTCCTGAAGCTTATACCACCGAAAAATATAAATTTCATGGATTAAATATTTTTTAGAGACCTCAAAAGGCAACAAAAAAGGCAAAAAAATTACCTTTTTTGTTCAAATGATCGGCATTTTGTCAAAAATCATTTTTTATTTTTTAACTAAATGTTGATTTAATAAAAATACCTTTCATAACAAATAAATTTTTCATGTAATAGATCACTTTCAACCACATGACCACAATTCTTCACTTTGTCCATTACTGGTAGATGTATGTTTGTTTTACATTGAATTTGGCTTCTATGCACAGCATAAAATATTAATAATTTAAACTAGTGCCAAAATTGAAAGAAGTATTTAAAAATATTGATATTTTATGTTGTGCATACATACTAAATTCAATCTTTTTTCCAACTACATTTTTATGCTAATACCATCATGCAAAATCTTTTTTGCATATTTTTCTTAATTGTATCCAGTTTTTGTGTATCTATATAAGGGAACATAAAAAAAGTTGTTTTATGAAATAGTATATGTGAACTGAACTGACTCACTCTTTGGAATAATATTTGTAGCATTGATGAATTTACGGCTACATCGAATTTAGAAATAAAACTCTTCTCAAAAATAACACTATGTTTCCCACAGCTTCAGAGGTTGATCGGGCCTTGCTCAGACGAAATTTTAACTCCGGATGAAAAGCGTATTGTATGATTTCCAATGCATTTTTGGGCATCTTTGATACATTTGCTTTGCAAGGACGCTGTAGCAAATAGATGTATTAATTATTTTCCGTTTAAAATTTTTATTTTTTTAATAATGTGATTCATATATGTTTTGTTGAGTTAGTTATTTGTTTTATATATTCAAAAACTATTTAGTAGAATTTTTTTAATTATGGAATCAAAACTTGTGAAATTGGAACGTTTTCAAAATATATCCAACGACAATTCAGAAGAATCAGTTGAAGGTTAAAATGTTTATATTGGTAAAGATAAAAGCACAAAATGTCGTAAAAGATATATCAAGAGCTCAAATACGTAAAAGTTGAACATTGTGGTAGTTCTTTCTGGCATAAAGAATTTGAAAAAAAAAACAGAGAAAATGAAATTAATTTTTTTTTTCTTTTTCTCTAAATAATAGGTCTTTTCTAAACGTAATCAAACTTCTTATCGTTGTCTCATTGCATTAAATCATACTTGATATTATTTTTCTGTAAATTAATCTTATTGTTTCATTATTATAAATAATAATTACCTTCTTTAAACGTACAATTCTGCATATGTTTTCTGCTTGTAAATAGTATTAAAATTTAATATTTTCTATTGATATATACATAATTGTTTTTCTAGTTTACTTCTTTTATTTCTGTTATGAAATATCTTGCATTTGTAACAGCGTATCTAAACAAGACACTGTCATAAAATGTACGACGTGCGTGCACGTGTACAAAAATTTAGCGCGTATGCTGAACTGTTGAAGATTTCAAACTGCATACAAAATAGGTGAAGAAATTTTATAAAAACAACCTATTTATTTATTTGTACATGACTATTTCAAACGAAAAAAAAAAAATTACTGCCTGTAACCTTCCTTTCAATATTTTTGTATTTTTTACTTTAAAAACAAATTTAAAAGGCTACATTTTAATTTTTATAATGTTTTCATCCCAGTGGCGTACCTAGACTTATCATTTCGGAGGGGGCTGAGATATAGTAAAAGTTTCTAAGAGCGAATCATTAGAAACGGAAAAATTTCCGCTTTAAACAGGTTTTTATCATAGTAGGTAGCGTTTCTATTTTCAATCAAATCTGCTAAGATAGAATCGCATGGAACTGGGAAAATCTTCGTTTTAGGCAGGTTTTCGTTTTTACAAGTACCATGATTATACCACATTTTTTAAAACGGAATACTGAAAATTATCTACTAAAAGTAGGGCTGCCACAGGCGACTATTATTTAATTCTACCTCGCACCACTTTCTCAAAAAAAAAAAAAAAAAAAAATCTTTGACATACAGTTTGAAAACATTTGTTAGAGAAATACACTACATTTTTTTTTTTTTTAATTGTGTTTGGAATAGAATAGAAAAATAGTCACCTGTAGCAGCCCTGTAAAAGGTATCTCAATAAATAGTAAATAAAACCGAAGCTTTTCATTTTCTCATAAACTGGCTACGTTTGGAATAGCAGCTCCCTGATGATGACTTTTCCGAGACTGCCACGGCCTGAACATTGGCTTAAACTGACAAATTTGACAGTATTTTCTGAATTCTTTTAATCATAAATTGTGGTGGATAGGAAGTGTTTTGTGTATTCGAGATTCAGAACCACTCAATTAGATTTATGATGTATTTTAAATGAAAATAAAGCTTATTTCTAATCAAAAAGTTACACAACCGCAGAACAACCTTTTTTGTCAATATTTTGTAATACTATGGAAATAAAATAACACATCACAGTGCTGTAACGAGCTGAATAACAAGCCTTAAAATAACAAGCATTTACATAAATTAAAAAAAAAATGTTCAAGGCTTTGCATTTTATACTGAGAAGATGTCTCAATGTATGTATTACCTTAAATCTGATTCTCAACTGATAAATAGCAAGTGTAAGCCTTTTATTAATGTTTTTTAACCCTTTATATCCGAAATTATTAACTTAAAAAACTATCTCTTTCGAAAATTTTTCCCTTGTATTACTGTGATACATTAGAAGATATATGCACTAAAAATAAGACTTTTTTGTTGTTAATTATGGCTAATTACTTGATGTGATACTTCAAAGTTTCGCTGAGCCATAATGCTTGGACAAAAATTGAAACTTAGTAAAAAAAACTATATCCATTTTTTTCTTATAATTTTAATGTGACTTATCGTGCATATATCTAATGCCTATGATGTATATATGACTAGATGATGATGCTGTTGATGCATCATCAGTGAGCATTTCACCATCAGAAGAATCATCTACAGTTGTAACACTATCGTCCGATGGAAAGCATATCCGAAAGAAATTTCCAAACTTTCAATTGTAGAAAACTCAAACGGATTCATAAACGGGCTAAAAGATATTTTTAGATTTTTTTTTTCTAATTTATAATTCTTTTTCACTTTGTTTTATAAAAATGCAGCATTTTTCTAAAGATAAAAATAACATATTTTTTGGTTTATTTTTCATCAATGTCATACATAAATCATGCAATATTGTTACTACCCTACATTGTATCAAAGTCCACCTGTCTAGTACCCTCGCATCCCTAGTATATATACATTTTTAGGCAGCATATGTACAGGGTGGTTCAAAAGGTCATGTCCAAGCGGCACGTGTGGGTGTGTCAGGTCATGAGAAAAAAGAATTACATAGGAACTGGGGGTCGGAAATGCGATCGTGGCGATGTAATTGCATTGTGACTGTGACGCAAAGAAAAATAACAAACGGTGTAAAAAGATCTTTAAATCACCAAAAAACAACGTTTAAACACACAATAAAATACATAAGGTCATGTGAATAAAACCAGACGTATGCGTTTCGTGAGTTCCAGGACTCACATCATCAGTGTAAAAAACCTATGAATAAAAACAATATCCCCCAATTACATGCACGTCGAAAACCCAAATGTCATTAAACACAGTACCGAACCGAAAGCCCACCAAGTTCCAGCAGCCAATGAAATCAAAGTGGAAGTGAAGTATCGTGACACAACAAATCCACCCAGAAAGTTGAGATATAAGGTAAACTAGACATATCATTAACCAAGGAGTTTTTAAATCTATCAATGTGAACAGCTTCAAAAAAGTCTAAATCTAGAGGAGTAGTGGATTTCTTGATAATAGTAGCTGAGTCAAAATTGAAATTATGTTCCTACCCCCAGCAATGAGAAGCAATAGAGGATTTTTGCAATTCTTTTTTCTTTACATAGTTTATGTGTTCCTTGACTTTGTAACGGAGTTTTCGTTTAGTTTGTCTAGAGGGACAAACTAACTAGAGTGTACTAGAGGGTATATAGGACAAACCACATTGACATTGAATATTGTAAACAACCCAATAATTTTGAGGAGGAATTTGATCCTTAAGCTGTGAAAAAGTTAATTTATTAACTGGTTTAAAAACCACACTAAAATCATAATATCTTAAGATATATATAATTTGAAAGCTAATACTATTATAAAATGGTAAAATGGTAAAGTTGGAAAAAGAAACCGCAGTAACAGAAGGATCAGGATTATTAATACATTTATTAAGACTATGAGAAATTAAACTATTGATATAAGATAAACCAAAACCACGATTGATAGCAACAGATCTAATATAATTTAACTCTGCAACAAGGGAATTGTTATCTGAACAAATTAAGCGAGCTCTATTAATTAAATAAAGAAAAGCCGAAGCTTTTTGGGAAAGAGGATGACATGAATTAAAATGGTGGAGGGGGACGTGACAGCAAAAGGTTTACGGTAAACGGATGTGTCAAATGTATTAAGCTGACGAATGACCAACACATCAAGAAATGACAATTTATTATCAATTTCAACTTCATAAGTAAATTGAATAACTGGATCGAAATAGTCAATACATTTTCAACAGAAAAAAGAGATCAAAAAACTTAATCGAAGTACAAAATACAAATGAAAAATGTTACAGCTCATAACAAGTGCTGAAAATGTGCCCCATTAGCCACGATGCATGATTCACATCGGTGCCACATGGAATCGCGAACACGTTCCAATTGGCCAGGAGTCTCCCGGACACGTGCCGCAGCTTCAGCGATTCGTGCCATGAGGTCCATGGCCGATGCAACGGGTATCTCGTACACCAGAGCCTTACTAAAAAAAGTACTTACTTACTTATTTAAAGACTTACTTTTTAGTAAGATATCCCCAGAGGTAGAAATCTAGGGGGTTTAGAACCGAGGATCGCGGCGTCCAGGGTACAAGGCCACCTCTGCCGATCCAGCGACGTGGGTACGTCAAGTACAGAAACCGAACTTGATTCATTCCTGCGGAAATGTGTGGGAGCCCCTGTTATCAGTTGTAACATTTTTCATTTGCATTTTGTACTCTGATTAATTTTTTTTATAAAATAAAGGTCTTTTTACACCGTTTGTTATCTTTTCTTTGCGTCACTGTCCCAATGCGATTGCACCGTCACGATCGCGTTTCCGACCCTCAGTTCCTATGTAATTCTTGTTCCACATGACCTGACACACCCACACGTGCCGTTTGGACATGACATTATGAACCACCCTGTATTCAAGCGATAAAAATCTAAATAAAAGTCCTGTTTAACTTAGTTCCGACGGTCTTAAAAGTACCGCTTTGAAAAGTGCTTCGTAAAATAAACAAACTGATTTTTTTTTTTTTTTTTTTTTTTTTTTTTTAAGCATAGCATATTGTCAAGTGATCTATTTGAAACGAGAAAAAAAAATACGATAGTCTTACCTTTAAAATTTAAGATGTTTCCAAGCAAAAGTTAAGGATCCCATGTCAGGAAGCAAACGCGCCAAAATAGCTTCCTGAACAACTTTCAGCTTACTGGAAATGCTATTCTAACTAGTGATGGTCAAGGGAAGTATTTACTATTGTTGTTTATGTGCGTTCGTAATTATATAAATACGAACACCTATAGTGGTTGTTCGGTCCGTCTGTCTGTCCGTCCGCATATAACAGAGCAAAAACTACCCAACCGAATGGTCTGAAATTTTAAATACTATATAATTGGTGCAGAATTTTTTCGAGTCATTTCAAATTTTATGAAAATCGGATGTATGGTTATATTCTAATATACATACAGGGTGTAGGATGTATTACAGGGACCGTCAAAAGTTTTCCGTTACATTACGGCCAATAGGAAAAATTATTTCTAGTGCATTTTAATGATGTTACAGGCTTTCGAAAAGAATGAAATTGATATGCATTTATGAAGTGCACTAAAATATACATTTAATACAATATGCAGTGCAAAAAATATTTATAAAACTAGTTATAGTACGAATGCAACTGATTTGCCACGTTTCACGTGCAATTTCCAACTTGTTTAACCCTTTATCTACTGACGGTACTTATAAGTACCATTAAAATAACTTGTTATAAAATTCATTTAATACATCGATTAGTAGTAATACAGTTTAGAATGAGTTATAGATGCATTACTTTATCTTGTTCCAAAAGCATTATTGGATACACAAAACAAAAATATTTTTAAAAGGATGATTTCTTTTGCCTTTGCATCTTTTCAGTTTTCTTGGCGTTGGGTCTGGGGGTGTGGGTGATTTTTCAATTCGGAAATATTTATATATTTCTATTATTAGAACACTATATTTGTATATTTCCTAATTCTACAAAATAGTAAGAAAAATATTTAAAATAAAAGATTTGAGTGGGTTTATAAATATTGCACAAAATCCCTATAAATTGAAATTTAATTTATCCTTCTAAAATTTATTAAATGATTACGTAAATCTTCTAATGTAGTTTAAAAAATTCACGAAAAGTGCTTTGGAAGATAAAGTTTTCATGTTCATAATTCAGAACATAAAGGGTTAAAAGTAAAACTGCGAATGCATTCAATGAGTGTGTTTTAATTGGCATAGAAAACTGTCGTACTTTAAAGTACCGTCGAGGCACAAAGGGTTAAACTGATTAAAATTAATAATGCACTTTTAATCACCACATATCACGTTTTACATAATAAAACGCCGCGTGTAAAGAGAGTCTGCGTGTAACGGAAACTTGACTGAAATAGCTATTTTGTGGTTTCTGCGAAATAACACACTTTCTAAGATGAAAACTTGTCTAAACCTGTTGTTAAACTTTTATAACTTGATATTTTCTTCAACCGAAATTTGTAGAAACCCAACCCCTGAATACGCCACTGTTCAGCCTGTTTGAAAAGTGTTTAAGAATTTGATTTGTTTTCCGCCTGTCTGTTCTACAGTGTAACCTCTGAATAACGATTACCCGCGGGACCGGTGAAAAATGACCGCTCTTCAGAGGTGGGTGTTATTCAGAGGTTTCATTTAAAAAAAATCAAAATTGCATAAATTTAAATAAAAATACACACAGTCATTTTAATTCATCCTCTTTCTTTTAATATAATAAGAAAATTAGTGATTTGCAGTTGCTTTGTTTTTTGCTGCAAATGTCTTTCTCCGAAGAAGAAAAAAATATGACTTGGTTTGCTGTATAACTCATCATCATTATGATTGAGAAATTTTGGATTTCACGAAGGTTCATCAAATCTTTGGTATATGTGTTAATACTGGAAATTTTGGATAATTCTATTATCTATATCCTCTTCCTCTCTCCTATCTTCCACCATTTGCTGAATGGAATCAAATGTGGCAGTAACTGCCAAATTTTTGACCAGGCATACAAACAATCTGGCTTTTATGTTAGTTATGCCTGCCGTTCTAAGGATATTTCCTCATTATTATTATTAACGTCTTCATTTTCTGTTTGTTCACATATAAAGTAAATTTTGTTTGATCTGCTTCACATTTCGGTTTGCAAATAAATACGAAATTGTACCAGGAGCTATAAAAAAATTTTCTCGTGACTTTTGAGTGGTCGTTGTTCAGAATTCCTTGTTTAGAGGATCGTACTAATGTTAATGCTGTGGAACGTGTTTAGTTCCATCAACATGTGGCCGGTATTCGGAGGTTGTCGTTGTTTAGGTGTGGCCGTTCAAGGAGGTATTACTGTACACGCATGTAAGACTGTCCGTCTATTCGTGCTCTGACTCGCGTAAAAATACTCGGATTGCCATATAATTGATATATGTTATTGAGGTTTATGGTGGCATGTTCGGTATCGAAATTGAAGTATGTACTAATTATGGCTAGTTTATAGGGACTCTCAAAAGTATTCCATTACATTAGAGTCAATTGGGAAAATTCGTTTTCAACACTTTTTAATGACTTTACATAATGAAATTCATATGCATCTCTGAGGTGCACAGCAACAGGGTTTCTATGGTGCATAGAATAAGTAAAAATGATAGTTCGTGTACAGAGACATCCAAAATAGTCTGTTACATTGACGTCAATTGGAAAAACACATTTTCAGTGTATTTTAATGATGTTGCACTGCTTTAAACACAATAAAATTAACATACGTCAGTGAGGTGGATGGCAGCACGGTTTCTGTAGATTATAGCGTAACTAAAAATTACGATTATTTTAGAATGACGCACGAAATAATCCGATTATATTGCGATCTATGGGAAAAGCCTTTTGCAATGTATTTTAATGATGTTATACTACTTAAATGCAAATAATGCACTGAGGTGCACAGCAACATGCTTTCTATATATTATCGAGTAGCTAGATTTTATCCTTTATATACAGAGACATTCTAAAGAATTCGGTCATAGGACTGACTGTGAACCTTAACTGCTGGATGTGAGTTTTCTGCTGTGATGTGCATTTTAAAACTTGATTAATTTTTAGTATTACGAGATATTTAGATCATATACAGGACTACATAAAAGAATTCACAATTATTGGCTATGGACAGCAATTTATGAAAATAAGTTTTTACCCTTTGTGTTTTTTTATATGTTTATTAAGACATCTCACTTCATTTTGTGAACAAACATGAAATCTCTTAAAAATATTTCGACAGTGTTAGGAAAGTGTTTCATAATCTATGCATGATTTTTCGTTTTTGTCTTTAATTACTACAGGGAAGTGCAGTTGAATGCATATATCATCAGGCCGTCACGTAGTGTGCCAAAATTCGCGTCTCATATTAATAAATGGAATTTTTTTTATTTACATGACATTACAATTTTTGCTGTTTTAAATCGTAATTCTTTCGTTTATAAAATATGAGTATAGGTTAATTAGTGAAAGAAATAAGCAACAATAAGAAAAAATAATGCATCAAGCATAGATTATGAAAACTTTCCGACACTTTCAAATTTCTGTAACAGTAACAGAAGGTGAAAGATGATGTCTAAGCAAACAATTTGAAAAGCGCATAACATATTTGGAAATCCAATTTCAGCAGTTACTATCTGTAATTGGAAAAGTATATGATCTACAGATTTATATGTATACTACATAGCATGCGAAAATTTAGTTCAGTTAGTAAAAGTATTAGCACAGTTGAAAATTGCCCTTCAGCAGTTTCCATCAATAAATGGAAATGTACTCGACATCTTTTGTGCATCCCTGTACATGATTTATACAATTTATGCATACCAAGTAATTAAATTAATTAAGTGCAAAAACTCGTACGAGAACAGAAAACATACTTCCAGAAATTATTGTTTATGTACTGTACTATAACCGAATTCTTTTGTGTGTCCCTGTAAATGAACGAGATTTCTCTCTGTTATTTGTGCTAAAATATTGAATTAAATTTATTGCTAATATGCTATTTTCATTTTTTTTCTAATTACAGACCTTGCCTGAAAATATTGGTATTGTACGCTTTAATATGCTTCGCAGAGGGTAATTATATTCTGTATTACGTATCTAAGTTTTATAAAATATCGATATCAGCTCATATGTCCTATTTTCAGGAAGGCCAAAGACGCTGAAAAAGTGCGGCAGAAGCGAATCTCCTATGGGAAGAATCGTCGGCGGTAAATATGCGCAACCAGGGGAGTATCCTTGGCAAGTATGTCAGCGACTTAACTTTTTTTGTGCATACGTTGTGTCTACGTTGTGCATACCGTATGTCAAAAGTTTATTTGAATACTTGTATGAAAAGGCGGAGCACCCCCATACTTTTTTCTTAGAGAAATTAACTATGAATAAAACAGACCGGTTCGTAAGTACATAGTACACGACGCTCTTCGCAAACCATTATTGAGTTCCAATCCAGAACCTGTAGGAGAAATGAGTAGAAACGTTTACATTTTAAGATGTTCTATTCCTTTAAGATCCTTAAAAAGCTTTTGTAAAGGTGGCCCATTAAAACAGTCAATATATGTTTACATGATCAGAGTTGCGAATAGAATCGCAAGAGACCGAAAATAATCAAACAATACAGTTTTATTAAGTTGGCATGCATAAACAACCAAAATTCGCCAACGTGTTAAAAAGAGGCGCAATCATTGGCGAGATCTAGTGCCAACCATATTAAGAATTAATATAATGACATTTTGAGAATTTATTGCCTTGCTCCAAAGAGAAAATTAGTGTAATATTATTTTCAATAATCATAAGTAAACAAAACAATATTACAGGGAAATTACAGCTATAAATTTATTCTTAGAGTGAAAAGAATTAACAAGCTAGCTATCTAGTGTTATATATTTAAATTTATGGCCAACTGATTTAGCAGAGTAACGGATAAATGAAATTTATGATAGCAATAATCAATATCAAAGTGTCTTAACTGAATGTTAAAAACAAAAGATTTAAAACGTAACGATGGTGTAATCAACTTCTTTTAATATTTAATATGTAACGCCTAAAAGTTATTACTGACAGATGTACATAAATATTTGCGTTACAAGAAAAGTTTCATATTCACAAAGATGAAATGAATTATAGCGCGATCTATAATTATTTTAATAGTAAATTTACGAATAAAATGAAAACAACATTAAACTGAAAAAGTGAAATATGATAAGGATAAAATGCTTCTTAGAGAATGAAGAGTTTAATTAAAAAACGAAACAATTAACTAATGTACTTTTTAAGTTCTACAAAATCCAATAATATGTGATCTACATCACAACATAATTGAAATTTTTCGTAAGAAAATGCTTTTTAGGTGCGTTCGTAATTATATAAATACGTAGCACCTATAGTCGTCGTTCAGTCCGTCTGTCCGTCCGTCTGTCTGTCCGTCCGCATATAACAGAGCAAAAACTACCCGACCGAATGATCTGAAATTTTTAATATATAATTGCGGCAAAATTTTGTCGAGCCATTTCCAATTTTATGAAAATCGGATGTATAGTTTAATTACAGGGACAGTCAAAAGTTTTTCTTTACATTACGACCAATGGGAAAAATTATTGCAAGTGAATTTTAATGATGTTACAGACTTCCGAATGGTCTGAAATTTTTAATATATAATTGCTGCAAAATTTTGTTGAGCCATTTCCAATTTTATGAAAATCGGATGTATAGTTTAATTACAGGGACACCCAAAAGTTTTCCGTTAGATTACGGCCAAAGGGAAAAAAATATAGCAAATGCATTTTAATGATTTTACAGCCTTCCGAATGGTCTGAAATTTTAAATATATAATTGCTGCAAACTTTTGTCGAGCCATTTCAAATTTTATGAAAATCGAATGTATAGTTTAATTACAGGGACAGTCAAAAGTTTTCCGTTACATTACGGGGAATGGGGAAAATATTATAGTAAGTGCATTTTAATGATGTTACAGACTATGCACTTATGAAGCGCAAAAAAATATACATTCAGTACAATATGGGGTGCAAAAAATAATTATAAAACTAGTTATAGTACGAACGCACCTCATTTGCCACGTTTGACGAGCAATTTCCAACTTGTTCATACTGTTATTGGGCAATTAAAAATATATTGAATGTAAAAAATCTATTAGAATTTCTAATTAAAAAAAAAATGGTTTTCATCTACAGTACTGGACAAATTATTATGGTAACAGGAAAATTTACACATAAATCAGCCTAGAAGTTAATTTATTGTATTAAATTTAATATTGGGTGAATGTATATCGATTCCTTAGAAAGAACATGTTATAGATATTCACTCATGGCTTTTAGTGCTTCGTATGTCCACCTTTAGCCGCCATATGATTGCCTTTATACGTCTTGGTACCCCTTCTTCTGAACCAGTCGTTCCATTTCCTCGCTATGATGTCACATACGAATTAATCGCTCAGTTAGGTGAATCTTTTTTTTTTTTTTTTTTTTTTTTTTTTTTTTTTTTTTTTTGCTGTAATTTTGTTGACTTGAAGAACAGAGTCAACAAAATTTCAGCAACAAACAAGGTTCAACTAATTGAGCAATTAATTCGTGCTGATGAAATAGAACGACTGATTCAGAAGTACATCCAAGGGATGCAAAGGCGTATAAAGACAATCATATACCTGCTAAAGATAGACATACGAAGTACTAAAAATCATGAGTGGACATCTATAAATATGTTCATTGTAAGTAATGCACATACAGAGTGTTTCATAAAAGATGGGGAAAACTTTAAGAGGTGATAGCGTACATCCAAACAAACAACTTTCATGAAAGAATGCATGGTCGGAATTAAAACGCAATGGTGCTAGAGGGCGCTGAAGGTGATGTTGTTAAACGAGGTAAAAGCACACAAACAACGATTAAGTGACAAAAGCAAGTTGGGAATTCGCTCTCCATACAATCATTAAGCCTCTGAGCCATTTCCATTTGCAGTTCCGTCAATAAAATGCATATAAGACTTTTCCCTATTAATGAAAGGTAACATCTTCCGATACGTACCTACCGCGATTGACAATTGCACACTCGGATCATAGTTATAGTAAAAATAACTAGATTAACCACTCAGTGTTATTCCCCCCCATTCCTTCTTGATTCTGTTGCGGTTCGGTGGCAGCAACCATTAGAGTGGCAGAAAAAGGGTGGAGCTTGTGATACTACAGTAGCAATACATAGTGGATATCCGAGTATTGCGATGTTTTCATTCTGTATGTTTTAAATAAATATATGACTATGATTGCTTAGAATTGTCTGGAAAGACAGTGGAATACCCTATATGGATATTTACATCCATATTTGTAATTTGTTAGATACTTTTTAAACTAATTAGTACATCTTCGATGTAACGTTTAGTTCATTTAGTATTTTTTTTCTTTTCTAGTATTTCTGTTTTTTATTAAAATGCCGAGCGCATACCAAGTCCACATATTATTATGAAAAGATATATTATTGTGAAAAGATATCAGTCCAAAAATTATATGAAAAAAAGTTATGATTTGCTTAAAAGATTTTTTTTAAGAAGAATTTAATATATTTATTTTTAAGCATTTAAAGAATTTTACGTTTGTAAAAAACTTTGAAATTGTCATTTACCAATAATTAGTTGTTAGCCCAGTTTAATAAATAAATGTTTATTAAGAATATTGACCTTGGTAAAGTAATTAATGTTTTCATCTACATTTGCTGAGTAATACATGGCTTAAAAAAAAAATCTTAAGAATGTGTATTATTAATGCAGGTATTTATTTATTTTTATTTTTTAGGAGAAAAATTGTTGCTATTTAATTCAAGTAAACAATAAGCAAAAATTTATCACATACTTACATATTTAAAAAAATATTAACAAATATCAAATTTTAAAGAAAGTTTTGAAAGTTAAATGTTCCTTTTTAAGATTACTAAAGCAATTAAAATGGAGTTTTTTGCATTATTTCCACGTATTCCTCTTTTTTTTTTTTTTTTTTTTTTTTTTTGTGTGTGTGTGTGTGTGTGTGTATGTGTGTGTGTGGGGGGGGGGGGGTAATTAATACCAATGATTCAAAATAACAAATAGAGTATAATAATATAAAAATATTGGAAATTCTAAAAATTTTAAACTTTTTTTTTGTAGTTGGAGGAAGTAGTGTTTTGTTTTGTAGTGTAGTTCGTAGGAGAGTTTTACATTTACTTTTGCTACAACTTAAGACTGTTCTCAACTGCTCTGCTCAACAAGCGCAAAACGTTTTGACATATCGTATTTTATGGAAGAAACGCCGCGGCTTTTACGAGTTTAAAAATCAATTTTTTTCCAAGTGCGGCGTTTACGCCATGTGCGGGGTTTACGATTTTTTTTAAATACCAAATAAGTTTCCTTAATTTAAAAATTCATAAAAATATTTAAAATCAGATTTAAATATTTTAAATAAAATTTCAGATCTTAAGACATTAAAAACGAGGCATCCTACACTGCTCAGAAAACTTTGATTAAAGTTAGGTCAATGTGATGCTGTCGACAAAAGTAGCGTTCCGATGGATGCGGCGTTTACAACGGGTGCGGCGATTACGATATTTTTAAGCTTATTCAGGCCAATTTGAGGAGTGCGGCGTTTCTTCCATAAAATACGGTATTTACAAGCTCATTTTTTAATGGAAAGATATAAAATTGGAAGGCCTGACTATGCAAGCGATTTGGAATCGAATTGCGTTTCCCTTTTTTTTTTTTTTTTTTTTTTTTTTTTTTTTTTTTTTTAATAAAGAAATTACCTATTGAGTTATAAGCAATTTTCATCACGTGACAAAGAATTTTTTTTACCCTTCCTTGAGTGGTTATTCTTCTTTCGCGTGGAAATTTAGTTCAAATAGCCCACTTTGACAATATTTTCTGAAAGATCTATTGTGTTTGCAAAAAATCGAATAAAAAAACAGTTCTGTTACATAGTTTCTGAACAATAACACCTGCCAATTTCATGCACTTCCGAACAGAAATGAATTAAAACTTATGTCATAAAGTTGCTCTTTTGGATTTGAGAATAGCCTTAAAAAATCTTTTTTTTTTGAGGTGGGGGGGGGGGGGATAATGTATTCACTTTTGATACAACTTAACAATATGGGCAAAATAATAATAATAATAAATGTTTTAAGTTCTATGGGCGATGAAAATTTTATATGATTATTTGCTGTCATTGCAAAGAAACGAATGTGCAGGGGTAAAAAATCTAAGAACAGCGTTCTTTTTTTTTTTGGGGGGGGGGGGGATAAGTTATATATTTACTTTTGTTACAACTTAACAATTAGGGCTGAAAAAACAAATTAAATATTTTAAGTTTTGTGGGTCTGGAAAAGTTTGATTATTTATTGCAATTGCAAAGAAACGAATGGACAGAAAAAAAAATATTTATCGAAGAGTTTTAACTACGCTCTTTTTTTTTGGGGGGGGGGGGGGGGCTGGTGAGGTCAAATATATATAAATTATATATTTTGCTACAACTTAAGAATTGGGCCACAACAATAAGAAAAATAAATGAAATGTTTTAAGTTTTGTGGGTAAGAAACATTTTATATTATTTAGTTTCATCGCAAAGGAATTGATGGGCAAAAAAAAAAAATCGAAAATTTTAAAATGTGTGTGGGGGGGGGGGCGGGGGGGGAAGAAGAAAACAGAAATTTTCGAGGGGTGGGAAGGGGAATAGATGGAAGGTGGAAATCCGCGGAGGAATCTTACTCTATACTTTAATATAAGCTGTCCCCTTCCCCTGAAAAAAATTCATTTAAAAATGTACATAACTTTTATTTTGGATTAAAAAAAAAAAAAAAAACTATTGAGGAAAATTTAAATTTCAGTTAAGTACTGTTTTGATTCACTTCCACGTTGAAGAATATTTAAGTATAATTGAGATAAAAAGATAGTTTTTGAAAGGGAATAATCTTTCTTATTCATTTTTACCATAAAAATTATTTAACGATAAAAATTGCTAATTTCTAGTTAAAAATCATTGATATTACTTGTATACATTTTGAAACATTTATCAAGGCTTAAACTTATGGAAATGAAATTTAAGAACGCACAAGTTATTTCATTTTCTCCTTATATCGATGGATCACCGTCTATTTGCCACCCTAGTGGAGTAGTTTCGTTCGCGCGCGCAGAATCAATTTTTCGCTCCGTATGCGTAATCTAGTTATTTTACTAGATCTATGACTCGGCAGGCGAAATTTTGCATACGTTTTCTTCTTCTTCCCCATATCACATTCGCATGCTATTAGTATCATTATTCTTCCGTTAACTCGCAACAGGAATTGAGCTTTAACCCCTTGGGGACGAGCGACACGTATACGTGCCGCATGAAGCGCTCAGAATCCTTGTTTTTCCTCACCAGTAAAATTGTACTGTAAAATTTGCCTTATTTAATCAGCGGATTTTCTCGATTCAACAAGACACAAATTTCTGTTTTTAAAAAACGGTGACAAAAGATTAAAAATTTCGTAAAAGGCTCCCGTCCCGAAGGGGTTAACGTTTGCATAGACCAAGTTGCCAAGCGCTCCAGCTTCGTTGCGTTTTATTTCCGACTATACATTCTTTGATGAAAATTATTTGTTTGGATGTGTACTATCATCTCTTAAAGATTTGCCCATATTTTATGAAACACCCTGTATATTCAACCAGTATTACACGTAATACAATATATTAACTTCTAGGCTGATTTATGTGTAAATTTTCCTATTACCATAATAATTTGGCCAGTACTGTATATTCTGTAACTTAGGAAGACTAGATTGGATGAACTCTAACATTAATATATATGAGGCATTCTCACAAAATTTTAACTTTCAGGAATAAAAATCTGGTGAAATTAAACTTCATAAAATAACACCTTAAACTTATAGCCGAATGCCTTAATGATTTAAAATAAAGAAAGAATGGTCAACAGCGAAGATTTTTTTTATTTAACTGAGGTTTAAGTTAAACTTGCGAGTTTAATTTTTCTTACCGTTTTGCCTAACTTTTTATTTTCTTCTAAATTTTTACTTATATTGAATTTGCATAATACCTACAGAGCATTCAAATAAGAAATAATAACAATGTAGTGTTTTTTGGCATAACATTGTCTTAAAGGGGGTTAAGGAAGGGACGGTAAGGGGAAAAAAAGGGGACGGTAAGGGGAAAAAAGGAATTTAAAGAAAAAAAAGGGTTGGTAAGGAATTTCGTCGTATATTTGGACCCCCAACATCGTCCAAAATTTATTTATCTCGTTAATATTGTTATATAGTCATGCAATGGGATGTTTTCCAGTATAAGAAATTAAAAAAAAAAACCAAGAATATTTACTAAAATAAAAATTATTATTCAGGGACTAGAAAGTCAAAATTATGTGCGAATGCCTCATATAACTGTGCTTATAGGTATCACTTCAACAAAAGGAACGCTTCAGATTTCAACACTTCTGTGGAGGGACCATCCTCAATGAGCATTATATCGTGACTGCTGCACATTGTATAGAGTAGTAAGTCACACTTTTCTGTTTTCTCCTCTTTTTAGGTTATAAAATAATCTAGGACAGAGGTCCTAAATCTGTTAGTCACCAAAGACCAGGGATGTAGTGGAGGGTATACGGGGGTATACGCCGTATACCCTCTGGATTTTTTAAAGGAACACCGTATACCCTCTGTTAATCAAGAAAGCTATAGTATATATAGACTAGGGTATACCCTTTGCTTTGAGCGTATACCCTCTGCTTAGAACGTATACCCTCTGCTTTTTTTTTCGACTACACCACTGCCAAAGACCACTTTAATATTTTCTCTGTCATCGCGCACCTCCAGTGTCTGAGGAGACCAGTTTGAAATGACGAAAGCGGATCGAAATTTTATCGTGGATAAGGAAACCTACTTTGTAAAAAAAAGACAAATGTTTGTTAATCTAGAAAATTGTCCACGAACGAAAATATACAGTAACTAATTCCGAGTTATCCACGGTTCCGAAAAGCAGCATTCTTTATCTTTATAATACAGTAGAGCGCCGATTATCCAAACTCCAATTAACCGAACTTCCAATTATCCGAACAGCCTATTTCTCTTTAAAAACTTTTTAAACCGAACATCCAATTATCCGAACAGCTTATTTCTCGCCAAAATTTTTTTAACCGAGCTTCCAATTATCCATTGGCTTGGGATAAAATTTTAAATAAAGAAAAAACTAATAATGGATCAGAAAATAAGGAATGTAAAAACAATAAAGGAGATGGGGAAAATCCTAAGCTATGAAGAAAATGAAATTAACGAATGATTAAATAGTGAAATACATAACCCTGTATGTCAGATTTTAAATGGTAACGAGACTGTGGATGAGATTCAGGAGGAAAAAGAAATTGAAGAAAATGAAAACGAATGCTCTGAAAAGAACCCAGGTCCATCACATAACGAAGCCTTTGAATGTTTGGAAACAGCTATGAAATGGCTCGAACGGCAGAAGAACGCTGATCCTATTCAACTAACGCAGAATTAGAGATATGGCAGCATTGAAAAGAATGTCTTCGTTGAACCAACCAACAATCAAAAGCTTTTATCCTTAAAATATAATTTCTGTAATTCAGAAAATGATAAAAAGAGAAAAAAAAAATGATAAAAATGTAAACAACAACAAAAATTAAAGACATTTTTTTTAACATTCCAACTCTAACTGGTTCTGCCAGTCCTAAGCTTAGACAACGTGTGAAGGTTTTAGTATAGTCAGAAACATCCCTTAAATTGTCTGTCCATTTATCCGAAATTTTGCTTATCCGAACTAGGGCCGGTTCCGACTTGTTCGGATAATCGACGCTCTACTGTACTCATAAACCAATGCATTTTCGAGATTCAAAAAAGTATTTTGTAAAAATAAAGTTCCTTTTTCTGGCACTTATATTCGGCGACATTTCCGAGAAGTTTTTACGGTATATTAATCAAGTTTTTCAACCCGGAATATTGGTTCTTCGGATGCTATCTATTCTCAACTAAACATTTTCACGTCCAACATATCTGTTTGGTAGACATGGTAAATTAACAATATTAACATTAAGAATTTAACATTAACAATTAAAATCAATATTATTTTGTTTATTTTATATTATCCAGTTACTCAGCTGAAAATGTTTAATTGAGAATTGATTGCATCCTAAAAAACGATTATAATTCGTTTACAGGGCCACACAAAAGTATTCTCTTACATTATGATCTGTGGGGAAACATCGTTTGCAGTGTCACTAGGCGATTAAATACTTTAAAAAAAATCTAAATCAAAACGTTTATAAATGTGAAAATTTTCAAAATTAACCACAGGAATACAGCTAATAAAAATGTAACAAAAATGTTTTTTGGTATATTTGGTGGGCAATCTAAGAAAATATACGAAATTGTAAAAAATAGATTAGAGTACTCAATTAAACCGGGTCAAAGCCGGATATAAAGTTTAAAGCTTAACTTTATATGCGACTTTGCACCGGGTAGTACACACTGTAAAAAAAATGTTGTAATCTTTCCTGCACTTTATGTTGTAGTTTTTCAAGCACCGATGCTGTGAAAGCAAATTCCAGTAACAATTGAAGTAAAAATTGAATTCATTCTCTCACGTGCATCACTCAGCCAAAAACAACCCAACTTGCTCCAGAATTGAGAAATTTCACAGCACTCTTAAAGACAACAGCTTGTAAATTTTACAACAACTGTGTTGGCAGCTGGGGTGCCAGCACATTTTGTTACCAAAAAAAAGAGTGATTTTTCCTGCACTTTATATTGTAATTTTTCAAGCACCTATGCTGTGAAAGCGAATTCAAGCGACAATGAAGTAAAAATCGAATTCTTTCTTTCACGTACATCACGCAGCCAATAACAACACGATTTTCCACAGACTTCAGAAATTTTACAGCACTCTTAAAGACAGCAGCTTGTAAATTTTACAGCAACAGCCAGGGTGTCAGAACCTTTTGTCGTAAAATACATTTTTTTTCTTTTTTTTTTCTTTACAGTATATGTTTTTTTTACCCGGATAGCCCAAGCTGGATTCGTAGTTTGCATATAAAACAAGATTTATGGACTCATTCGAGCATGGGACAAGGATCAGCTAAATATCGATTTCAACAAAGCTCATTTTGGTAGATTAAAACAAATTAGGATTAAACATGCTGCTGACAGTTACAATGGAGCTGAAATCTATAGAACTTAAATTTTGCAGGCACGACATTTTAGATAACAAGGAAGTGTGACGGAATAGTATTCTGTTAAACGCAAATAATGTATCAACCATACTTCTGAAAAACTGCCTATCTTAATGTCGTGGAAAGTATTTTTTTTTTTTTTTGTACGCGGCATGGAGCAAATGTAATTATGTAGTAATCTGGTTTTCTTTTAGGTGAATGTATAGTAAAATTTAAAGTTGAAATATCTATCTAGATTATAAAGGACAAACGTGTCCGTGCGTAACGCTGACATCATTTTGACGGTGGTAACAGCAGACGGTTAAATTTGATTTTTACTGCAATTTTTTTAACTTCTAACTATCCCATATTTTCAATTTTTACACCGTTGAATGGGGAAAAATGAACTTTCAAATGCAATTTGTTTCAAAACCATATCGCAATTTGTTTGAAAACTGTATCGCAATTTAGTCAGTTTTTACTGTTTTTAAATTTTTCAAGCACGATTTTTTTTTTCGATCGCATGCAGATGATTGCGATTTACGAAAGATAGATAGATCAGTTTACACTTAAATTATTATAAATAGCTCAGCATTTGTTTCCAGTTTATATTCCATAACAAAATTAAAATGCTCGTCAATCAATAAATCTCTAATAATAGAAAGTTTCGCTCTGTGTGTCTGTCTGCGATGGTTAGCGAATCTACCGCACGTACAAAGCTGAACATTTCTGTGAGGATACTCCAATGCCTCTTCTGGTGCACCTGAGGCTCAGAATTTTAATTTTTTGATTAGCATTTGAAATATTTATTAAGAACGACAATAAATTCTCATCAACAATTCACCTTTTTCATTGCGAACTCGGAAAAGCTCTTACGGATACGCAGAAACTCATTTACGCATCGGAAGTAAGCGAAGAACCGACTTTTCGATTTTATTTGTGTTTTTTAATACCCTGCTGGCCATTAAAATTGCAACACCATGAAAGATTAAAAATACAAAAAAGATATTTATTGTACGGAAACAGTATGCCATGAAAACAAAATGATTAAATTTGTAAACTGTTTGGGGGTTTAGAAAGGTGCGAAATTGGTAGAAACAGCTGCTCTTCCTGGCAGCTAAAACGGCTCTTACCCGGTTAGGCATGGAGTCGAACTGGACTTGGAGGACAGAAACGGGCAACTCATTCCATGCTGCTTCAAGTCTACACCACACTTCATCCACCGTAATTGCTGGAGAAGGGTGGCGGGCCAGTCTCTAAGCAATTCATGACCAGATGTTTTCAATGGGTGACAGATCTGGAGGCCGTTTAGGCCATGACAGCAATCGAATACCCTGTGTATTGAAGAAGGTCAGAACACGACGCGCAACATGTGGTTTTGTGTTATGTTGCTGGAAGATGGCGGTTGGCAGGCCTCGAAGACAGGGCACAACCACTGGACGTAAGATTTAAAAAATGTACCGATCTGCGTTCAAATTGCCCTCGATCCGAACTAGAGATGTGTATGTCGTGTACCCAATGGTTTCCCAAACCATCACACCAGTTGCAGGTCCCCTATACCGATATCGAATGCAAGCAAGAGACAGGAGTTCTCCTCCGACCCTCCAGACACGTATACGGCCATCAGAATACTGCACGCAGAACCGGGACTAGTCTGAAAAGACGACATTGTGCCAGTCTAGTATCCAGATTTCTCGTTCGACGCACCAAAGTCGTCGACTCTCTCTATGCTGCATTGTCAAGGGAAGCCGCAGTACTGGTCGCCGTGCTGACAGTCCACACTGTTGCAAATGTCGTCGGACCGTACGAGCGGATACTGGGCGCGCTGCAAACATGACCATTTCCTGACTAATGGTACGTGATGTAGTTGTACGGTTTTGCACGGCCGACCTCACAATATGTCTGTCCTCTTGGACGTTAGTCATGGTAGGTCGTCGAGTTCCTGCATGCCGTTCAGTATGACCCTCAGCAATCCATTGATTCCACATTTGCATGACAGTGGTTGGTTGGTTGGTTGATTTTTTGAGGGCCGATTATCTACGCTAGGGATATAGCCCGAGGGGGAGTGCCCTTCGTGGGGGTCTTTCTAAGGGAACCTAACCCGTATTTACGCATGGAAATCCATGGCTCGAAGAAAACCACGAAAACTCCGAACGATTAGGCCGACGGACGCGATTGGGTTCCAACAGACAGTGGTTGGATTTCGACCAGTACAACAGGTGATATCACTTAACGATAATCCACACTCTCGATAATCAACGATCCTGCCTCTATCGAATTCCGACACTTGGGGTAATCATTTCTTATTATTATTCGAGGCATAACACGATATTCTGAGCAAACGTCGACCTTACAAAGAGCTTTCTGAATGAGAAATCCACTACGCAACTTTTCTTTTATGCAGTGCTTCAGATGTCGTTTCTCCCGCCTGCCTCGTCTAAATCAGGGTTGTAAAAAACCCGGGTTTTTTGTTAAAAACCCAGCCCGGGCAGGTTTTATTAAAAAACCCAGGTTAAATGGGCAATTTTCCCCGGGTAAATTGGCTACTAAATTTTGGTACTTTGCAAAATTTATCCGTTGAAATTTTGAAAATTCTCAGAGGAATTACTCAGGGAAAATTTAATTTTTTGCTTAGGAAAGCGCAAGAAATTTGATTGCCAAAACAAGTGGCAATCCTGATCTCAACAATCTTTGTAAACAAACACTTCATAGTCTAATAGACAGGGTTCACAAAGCTGGGCCCAGTTCGAAAAAACCCGGTGGGTTTTTTCAGAATGGGCCCTCTTGAAAAAACCCACTGAAAACCCCATAATGTGGGTTTTTTCAATTAACAGAAATAATTTAAAAATTTAAACAACATATACATTTAATGAGTTTAAGTCATTCCAGTTAAACTTGAAAAAAAATATATATATAAAAGCCATTACATACACATCTGAAGTAAAATAAAAATATATTCCAGCACATTGAAATACTTTACTAACATAGAACCTAGTAGGCAACATACATAGTACATAATTATAGGTAAAGGTTATATCATAAGAATTTCTTTATAAAAAAAAAAATTCGAATCAACTATATTCATGGAATTAAAAAATATGTATTTTTACTTTCTTCTACCTTTACAAGAAGAAAGTATTGGATTCGTGAAAAATTTCGACTTCCAATTTATGATGGATTTATACGTTTTAAAAAGATCCTGAAGACGATTTTTGATGGTTTTTAGAAAATGTCTGTCTGTATGTGAAAAATTTTTTCTGGGTGCTCTTTCTCAAGAACTAATGCACAGAATTTCACAAAACTTTAGATTGAGTTAGGCCTTGATGTAAACTGGTGCTGATTAGTTTTTGGTGTATACTGCACAACAGGTGGCGCTGCTATGCTGCATTTATCTCAATTTTTGCAATAGCTTTATCTCAAGAACTAATGCATGGATTTTCATAAAACTTCAGATTCAGTTACAATTTAAGTTGTTGCTTATTAAATTTTGCTGCATATCGCCCAACAGGTAGTGCTGCTATGCTGCATTTTCCCCAATTTCAGCACTTATCTCAAGAACTAATGTACGGAATTGAATAAAAATTTAGATTCAGTTAGACCTTGATATAAGCTGGTGCTTTTTAGTTTTTGGTGTATATCGCCCAACAGTGGCGCTACATTTATCTCACTTTTTGCAATAGCTTTATCTCAAGAACTAATAATGCATGGATTTTCATCAAACTTCAGATTGAGTTAGACGTTGACATAAACTGTTACTGATCAGGTTTTGTTGTAAATTACACAACAGATGATACTTATGTCTCCTTGTTAAATGCATTCAACGAATCTATATTTTACAATCCTCATGATGGGCATAAATTGTCTTTTAATTTTGGTACTGTGATAGCGAATTTTCAATTATTAACATGTATGAGAGAAAACCTTCCTAAACGTGCGATAGAAGAAACATTTGGGACTGGCACATCCGACTAGTTTACCCCTTTTTTTCTTCCTACTTATGTATTTTAAATTTTAATATTTTATTCATTACTAGCAAACCCCGCGGCTTTGCTCGCGTAATATTTGAAATATGCCAAGTGATATTTATATGTCTAATTTTTATTAAAATGTAGTAACTAAATTTTTATTTTATTAAAAGTTTTTTTTTTATTAAAAGGTATTTATTACTTTTAGGAATAATTCAAAAATTTCTATTTAAAACACAGTTTGATTAAATATCATTATTACACTGCATTAGGCAGAAATGAGACTTAAATTAATAAAATGAAGTAAAACTAAATAAATGATAATTTAAATAATATTTTGAAACTTTTATGCTCAATTAATAAGCTCATTTTAATATTCATTTGAAGTTTTGAATTTTTTAGAAACCATCTTCTTACATCTTAAAATTAACCATCATGTCAAATTCCAAGTCCTACCACCTCTCTCAATATAAAAGGCTATGTTGAAACAGGAACTGTCACCATTAATTTGCCAACATTAATTTTTAAATCGGTTTGTTATTTTCTAATATTCCACAGAAACATAATTTAAAAAGCTTTTAAAGCCCTTTTTTAGAACGTTTGTTGTTCATGTGAACCCCAGGTGGTAGAATCACCGGCATAAAATATAGCCTGTGTAGGATCAGAGACTGTTACCATTGATTCGCAACTATTACTTTTATAATCGGTTTATATTTTCTGAAATTGCATAGAATCGTAATTTAGAACTTTTTTAGAATTCTTTTCGCACCTCCCCTTCGCTTCACCCCTTTTTAATTCGAATTTATTTTCGATGTTCCTTCGAGGGCATTTATATTTTATAAGTAACTACCATGTCATCTTTAAAGTTTCTAGCCTTTTCAGTATCACAGAAATCGCAATTTAGAAAGTTTTTAGTTCCTGCAACCCTCTGGTGGTAGTGGAACACACATAAAATATAGCTTATGTTTGAGCAGATTCTATCACCAAAATTTGTCATCATTATTTTTTTAATCGGTTTGGTAATTTATAAGTTTGCTTAAAAATTGTAATTTATAACGCTTTTCACTCACTTCATTTTTTTTAAATTTGGAATTTTCTTTCGACTGTTCTTAGAAAGCAGTAGCATCTTGTAAGTAAGTACCATGCCATACTTCAAAGTGTTAGACCCCTCAGTTGTGCAAAAAACGCAAATTAGAACATGTTTTGCTTTTGCAACCCTCAGCCTCAGATGGTAGTGACAGCAACATAAAATATAACCTATGTTATATCAGGGACTGTCACCATTTATTTGCAACCATTACTTTTGAAATAGCTTTGGTATTTCCTTAGATTGAGTAGAAATCGCAATTTAGAACGTTTTTAGGACGCTTTTCGCGCATTTTCACCCCTTTTTAAATTTCCAATTTTTTCGAAACTGTTCTTAAAGATCATTTATATCTAATAAATATGTACCTTGCCTAATTTTAAGTTGATAGCCCCTACCGATCACAAAAATCGAAATTTAGAACGATTTTTGCTCCTGCAACGTCTTTATGATAGTGATAACGACATAAAATAGTGTCTATAATAGAGCAGAGGCTGTCAGCATCAATTTCCTACTATTACGTTTGAAATCAGATTCATTCTTCCTGAGATATTGCTGACAAATCGGCATTTAGAACGTTTTTAGAACGCTTTTCGCGCATTTTGCTCCTGCATCTCCTCTGGGGTAGTGGAAACAGAAATAAAATATATCCTATCTTGGAGCAAGATCTGTCACCATCATTTTTACACCATTATATTTGAAATCGTTTCAGTACTTACTGAGATTGCATAGAAATCGCAATTTAGAAAGTTTTTTACAACGCTTTTTTGCGCATTTTAAACTTCGATTTTTTTAGGAAATTTCCTTAGAGAACATTGATATCTTATAACTAACTACCATTCCAAATTTCACGATTCTAGGCCCTTCCGTAACGCAAAAGCAGCAATTTAGAACGTTTTTCTCCTGCACCCCCTTTGTGGTAGTGGCAACCGACATAAAACATCGCCTATGTTGGAGCAAAGGTTGTCACCGTCATTTTGCGCCATTATTTTTTAGATCGGTTTGGGGTTTCCTGAGATTGTGTAGAAAACACCATTAGAATGTTTTTTAGAACGCTTTTCGCGCATTTTCACCCATTTTAAATTTCGAATTGTTTAAGAACTGTTCTTAGAAATCCTTTATATCTAATAAGTAGCTAATATTTCAGATTTTATATTTCTAGGCCCTTCGGTAACGCAAAAATCGCATTTTTAGAAAGTTTTTTACTCCTGCACCCACTTTCGAGTAGTTGCACCGACATAAAACATAGCCTATGTTGGAGCAAGCGTTGTTACCTTCATTTTGACACCAATATTTTTTAAATCGGTTTGGTATTTCCTGAGATTATGTAGAAACTACCATTTAGAACGTTTTTTAGAACGATTTTCGCGCATTTTCACCCCTTTCAAATTTCGAATTTTTTAAGGACTGTTCTTAGCAATCCTTTATATCTAATAAGTAGCTAATATTTCAAATTTCATATTTCTAGGCCCTTCAGTAACACATAAATCGCATTTTTAGAACGTTTTTTGCTCCTGCACCCCCTTTGAGGTAGTGACACCGACATAAAACATAGCCTATCTTGGAGAAAGCGTTGTCACCATCATTAAGACAACAATATTATCGGTTTAATATTTCCTGAGATTGTGTAGAAACTACCATTTAGAACGTTTTTTAGAACGCTTTTTGTGCATTTTACCTCTTTTAAATTTCGAATTGTTTATCAACTGTCCTTAGACATCATTTATATCTGATAAGTAACTAATATTTCAAATTTCATATTTCTATGCCCTTCAGTAACACATAAATCGCATTTTTAGAACGTTTTTTGCTCCTGCACCCCCTTTGGGGTAGTGACACCGACATAAAACATAGCATATCTTGGAGCAAGCGTTGTCACCATCATTTTGACAACAATATTTTTTAAATCGGTTTGGAATTTCCTGAGATTGTGTGGAAACTACCATTTAGAACGCTTTTTGTGCATTTTACCTCTTTTAAATTTCGAATTGTTTAAGAACTGTCCTTAGACATCATTTATATCTTATAAGTAACTAATATTTCAAATTTCATATTTCTAGGCCCTTCAGTAACACATAAATCGCATTTTTAGAACGTTTTTTGCTCCTGCACCCCCTTTGGGGTAGTGACACCGACATGAAACATAGCCTATCTTGGAGCAAGCGTTGTCACCATCATTTTGACACCAATTTTTTTTAAATCGGTTTGGTATTTCTTGAGATTGTGTAGAAACTACCATTTAGAACGTTTTTAGAACGCTTTTTTGTGCATTTTCACCCCTTTTAAATTTCGAATTGCTTAAGAACTGTTCTTAGATATCGTTTATATCTTATAAGTAACTCATACTCAAAATTTCATATTTCTAGGCCCTTCAGTAACGCTAAAATCGCATTTTTAGAACGTTTTTTGCTCCTACACCCCTTTGGGTTAGTGCCACCGACATAAGATATAGCCTATGTTCTAAGTTGGACTCACACCATCATTTTGATACCATTACTTTTGGAATCGGTTCGGTAGTTCCAGAGCTTACCTCCGACAAATAAACAATTTTTTCCTCTTTATAATAGGAGTATAGATTTGATTTTAAAGCAAATTAACAATTTTATATCTTCTATTATATTTAAAACTAATTTGTGAGAAACACTGACATTTAATTAATTTAAATTCATATAATTTATACATTTTATAATTTGTAAAATAGCATTACAATTATATTATATAAAAGGGAACAGTGTATTTTTTTATGTATAGCCTATATAATATATAGAAAATATAGTATACAATAATGTAATTATGCATACATTATACTTTTGAAAAAACCCGAATTTCCCTGGGGAAAATTGGGTTTTTCATAAAAAAACCCACGTGGGTTGTGTTTTTTCAGAAAAACCCGGGTTTTTGCGAACCCTGCTAATAGATGGGAATGAATTTCTCTGTTCTTAAAATACATATATATTATATGATCACTTAAATTTAAATAACAAACAAATTTTAAATTGCAAAGCTATCAATTGTGTGTTATTTAATAATAAAATATAAATATAACTTAAAAAAACTTGCTCCTTTGAAATCATCATAAGATTAGCAATTGTTGATAAAAAATATCTTACAACAAAAATGTTTCTTATGTATATACAGGGTGTCCACTCTCAATGGTGTCCAATGGCTAATTCCTAAACCGTTAGTCATACACATATAGTTTAAATATTACAAAAATGTTTTCATTTGATGCAAAGAAATATTTTAAAAGCGATTTGGATCAATAAAAACATTTCTTAAAAAATTACAAAATTTAAGTGTTTATACAGCCCCCGGTGCTATAAGTTATATTTAGTAAAATTTTCCTATTACACTGACAAGACAGACAAAAAATGTCCCGTTCATATAACACTAAAATTGACTGAGTTATGAAACTTTAAAAATGCATGACTTATACCACTTTTCTGCATCTGAACACAAATGAGTTTGGCCATGCTTTGAGGGGTCATTATACTAAGTGCTTAAAGTATTCGAAGAACTTTTCATGTGTATCAGCGCTTTGAAAAAAATAGTAAAGAGTTATGATTGAGTTAGCCAATCTGAAACTTAATAAAAAGTTAAAATTATTGTATTTTAACATATATTTTATTTTGTAAGGATTTAAGACTATTTCTTTTCATAATTTCTTTTAACAAATATTATGTTATTTTATTTAACTTCAACGATCGTATGTATGTTTTCCCAGTTCAAAATTTGTAGTCGAAATTTAACTCACTTTCAAGTTTCAAATATACGACCGAGACTAAATTTTACATGTATACTGATGTAAATCCGATGACAATCTAATATTATTATGATTTTCGGTGGTTACCATTCATACTTATTTTACAGGATAACACAAAAATTTCGGATAGATTACTGCCAAGAAGTTTAAGAAAAAGTTTTAGATTAGATAACACAAGATTGCGATGGTTATGTTTTTTAATTTTTATGTATTTTTTAGCACTGAATCTGAGAATTACCTTAATTTTTAACCACCATCTCAGGATGTTTTGCAAATCATAAATTGTCAAAGTTAAAAAATAACAAAAATCAAATACTATAAAATAGAAAGGACGGCTGAGTTTTTTAAATTTTGATAATTGATTTTTATGTACTTTTTAGCACTGAATCTGAAAATGTCCTTCATTTTTAACCATCATGTTATAATTTTTTTGCAAATCGTAAATGTCAAAGTTAAAATATAGCAAACATCTAATACTATAAAACAGATGTAAAACTTTTTTTATTTAACTTTCCTGGCGTGATGGTTAAAAATGAAGGTCATTTTCGGATTCAGCAGTAAAAAATACTATAAAACACATGTAAAGTTTTTTATTTTATTTTCCTTATGTGATGGTTAAAAATGAAGGTCATTTTCGGATTCAGCAGTATAAAGTACATAAAATAATTTAATAAGTAAAATAAGTTTAATAAATATAATACTCTTGAAGCTAACTGAAAAGCTTAAATTTATGTTTTAAATTAAAAGCTAAAACGTTTTAAAATTACAGGATTCCCAATCTAAAAGTGCAAGTAAATTAGTACAAATATATTTTCTAAGATTCAAAGAAGTGAATAAATAAAACAAAATAACCATGAACAACAAATACATCATTTGTTCCTTTCCAGAAATACTCTTTAAAAAAAACGGGCTTTTTAAGTGGGTTTTTTATAAAAAACCCAGCCCAGGCGGACAGCTGGGCGGGTACCCGGGCAGCTACCCACTACAACCCTGGTCTAAATGCGCTGAAATACTAATCATTTGCATATTCCAACCTCTTCTTCCTTTCATGTGATTTTGACGTTCGTCTGATCATTCCTTCCTAGTGTTGCAATTTTAAGGGCCAGCAGCGTAGTTTTGTTTTAACGGAAACGTTCAAACTACAGTTTAAATTCACTACAGTCGTACTCACAGTTTAAATTCACTACAGTCACTACAGTCGGTACAGTTAAAATTAGAAGATATATTCCGAAAGATGGTAGGTACTCTTACTTCTCAAATGTGGCAATCAATTCGAAAAAATATCGTAGTAAAACTCTAAAAAAAAAAATGTTCAGAAATGGTCGTTTCCCCCCCCCCCTTATGGCAACGCCCCCTCCAGAGCGTAATTTTAGTGATATCGACAAACCAAAAAAAATGCTCTTAAAGCTGAAACTTTCTTCTAAATGATGATGTAATCGGTTTTTAAATTTTAACCTTTTCAAGTAAACCGGCAAACGCAGGTCAATTCGCGCCTCACGGACACAATATTTTTTCTAAGCTAAAAGTAACTAAACGTTCGCATTTCAACACAATCTTTTTAGAGCGTGTCAATATACCAGATTTACATTATCTACAATAATTTCGAAACATTCGAAATATAAAAAACGCTTATTTTTAGAAATGACAATTCAAATTTCTAATCTACATAGAAAGTTATATTTATTTATTCATTTTTATGGAAAGAAATATCGAATTTTTCAACAACCGAACCCCATAGTACTGCAACGACATCAGAAGTATGTGACAAAAAGTCACAACTGTTTCCTGGACAATAGTGAAAAAATGGATATAGATTGATATATTAAAAAAGAAGACTCAAAAGACGAATTGTTAGCATTTGTCATTATTATTTTAGAAACTAGAAAGTAAATACACTTAAATAATAAATAAATAATAACATATTTTCAATACAATAATAAACGCAACAAATCACCGAGCTATGCTCTGTCTACCAAGATACACTAGATCAGGGACGGCGAACTTACGGCACGCGTGCCATAAGTGGCACACTGCAGATTATCTTTGGCACGGTATAGATTCTCTTCAAAATAATAGTAGAATTTCACAAAATGCATTAATTAATCTTTTGTCTCTGTTTATCTGAACTTTATTAGTTTGGCTGGTTGTCAGTGTCATACAAATTCACGAATCTGAAATATAACTCAATGTATTCCAATCTTGCTGAATATTGGCTCACAAAATTTTAAGAATAAGACAGAATTAGGAGATTATCACAAAAGAAAGATTAAAAAGCATTATAAGCAAAAATTCCGATGGTAAAAGTATAACAACTTGGAATTCATTTCCAGACGCTAAAAGCTGTAGATTCCGGCGCTAGCTATTTTGAATTTATTTATTTGTTTATTTATATTTTTACAAGACATTCTTTCCGGAAATAAATAATATACAAAATTAAAGTAAAAAATATCAAATGAGTCCAATTCAACTTGCATTCTCTTAAAAATAACTACGTACGAAGCTGATATAAATTATCTGGCATATAAGATGAGACAACATGAAAAATATTTTTAAAATAAATTTCTAAAGTATTACAAATATTACCCATATTTTTTAGTGCTAAAGAGAAAATTTTAAGTAATTTTGATTCATTATTATTTGATCCATTAATTTTTTGTATTGTTGGCACGCCATGACCACTTAAACAATATTTTTGGAAAAATTTGGCACGTAGATGTGAAAAGGTTCGCCGTCCCAGCACTGTAGATCTTAATTAACGTTTTGTAATCCTTTATCTTGCCGTTTGATTATCCTCTATTATTTTTTTACAAGTTCACTGCAGCACAGGGCTTAATTTCTAACAAAAAAAGTACCGGAGCCCTAATATTCTGTGGTACCGGTACTAGCATCTGTACCGCACCCCCGCCCCCGTCACTCCGATATGCATATTTATATTTCGTACCTTTCAAAATGTAAATCATTTTTGTTCTTTGGCAAAATAAATTAATATATCTAATTAATATAATTAATCATATCTATCAACATGTACTTAGCTGTCAACTATTCCACTTTTTAGTTATCACTCCTTCCGAATAGTAATCTTTGCATAACTATAATGTTAATTGCGGTTTTTTGTTAATTCTACCATTAAATATGGTAGGGATTATGATTCGGAAATAGTGTTAACACAAAAAAGGAATAGTTCACAGTTATGCATTTTTATGAAAAAATGCATGAAATTTACAGAAATTAATATTTATATGCTGAAGAATGGAACAATGTTTTTCAATTATCTATAAAAGGTGCATGTCTTAAACTTTAAACAATTCCTTCCGCGTAACTAACTTTTGTGGTGAGTCCCTGAAAATCAGATTAAATTAAAAATTTGACATTGTTATCGGAAAGATTCGATGCTATTATAGAAAAAGGGGAAGCAGCGCTCGATTGCTTTCTATCAGAATAACAGTACATTGCAATTATATCTGTTTACAAATGAAGGTGACTTCGTAAATGTGTAGAGCACAGCCTTAGCATGGGCAGCATTCATGATACCAAAATAAAAAGAAAAATCACTAACATGATTTTTATGCTTGTACGCGATAGAAGACAAAATACCTCAAACAAACAAAACATCAAGCTGATGCTCGCTGGCTAAAAACAGAAAACATACTTTTCAGGTTAGATGTCTAAATAGTAATAAAAAAAGCCAATTAAAATTTATCCTACTGTCACAACAGAAAATCGAACTGAAAGCAAATTCATTGTTCAGTCTATTGAGTGGCGCCGTATCAACACGTCGCCACCATCAATGCCAGACATAAATTTTCAAATATCCCTAGAACAGAAAAACACGATTTCTGTTTTCCTTTCATTTTGTTCAAAAGACCATTAAAATGGTTTGAAATAGAATATAAGGGCAGGAAAAACTCCGATTTTTCGGAAGCGCTGTTGCACTGGGCACCGGAACACCGTATTTATGAGCTCCGGTGAATTCCGACCAATATTTAAATATTTACTAAGAATAGAAAAGTACCGGAACTGGGCTCCGGCGTAAATTAAGCCCTGCTGCAGCCGGTTTTGTTTAGAAAATTGTGCGTTCTCTAATCATATTTTTTCACGAGTACATACAAAATAATTCCAATCTATTACAGTATGTGGCTAATTCTTGCTTAAAATGTTTTAATGACGCAGTAAATTATATTTGAACGATATTTATTTGTAGCACCTATAATTCTTATGCATAGTCTGAAAAAAGAAATTCAAAACGTTTTAATCCATTACATAACATGTTAAACTGCTCAAAAATCATCATAATCCACACGTGAAGCACGGTTTTTTAGTTGTGTTCGTAATTATATGAATACCTATTAGTCGTCGCCTTGTCCGTGGATATAGAATGACAGATTAAAAAAGAAGACTCCAAAGACTAATTGCTAGCATTTGTTATTATTACTTTTAGAAACTAGAAAGTGGATACACTTAAATAATAAATAAATAATTACATATTTTCAATACAAGTATGAACGCAGCAAAAAAAATCACCTAGCTACGCTCAGTCTACCCATAGATACACTCAAGGGCGGATCTGGAGAGTCCTCAAGGGGGGGGGGGGGCGATTTTAAAAATTTGGGCATTCCAATCTGATGCGCGGGTCGGGGCTAATTTTTTTCACTGCGGGTCGTGTTACTTCTACATTTTGCTGTGGGTCTAGTTTGGGTCCGGTTGACTATACTTTTTTGCTGTGGATCTTGTTTGGGTCCTGTTGACTTCTAGTTTTTGCTGCGAGTTGGGTTAACTATATTTTTTTGCTGCAGGTCGGGTTTGGGTCCGGTTGACTTCTTCTTTTCTGTTGCAGGTCGGGTTGACTTCTTAGTTGCGCTCTACCGCGTTTGGTTTTTGGCAGATTGATATATATTATTCCGGGTTTAGGTCAGTTTCGGATTGGGTTTTCACTCTTGAAAGAAGGGTTCGGGACGACCCGAATTTTGAAAAGAAAGTCTAAATATTTTTAAAGATAAAAAGTATATACAGTAAAAACTCCATAACGGGCACGCCCAAACTATTATTTAATAATACTTTTTAATCTTCAGGATTATATAAAAAATACTAATTTGGTATAAGACTGCTTGTCTCTTTCTATCTAAGATGAGTTGTGATTCAGTAAAGAATGCTTTGAAACTTATTACAAAACATACCGAGTGTCCGAAAAGGGAATGACTGATTTTAAAATTCAGTAACTTGCAAATGGTGACACGGTGACAGCAATTTAAAAAATCTTGCAGAAGGGTTATGTAAGATCTCAGGAGATTTTTTTTACTGCCATTCTTGATTTTACTTTACAATAGCAGCTATAGATGGCGCTGCAAACAAATCGTTAAATCGGGCACTTTCTATTTTAAACTAAAATTAAAAATCGCAGTAAAAAAAACTCCTGGACAGGGGTGATTCTCAGTAAAAAAAAAAAAAATAATTCTGAAATTTAAAGCAAATTTTCTGAAATGTTACAGCAGGGGGAGGGGGGTGGGGATTCCTTCCTGGCACCAATTATTTTTGTTGTAGGTCGGGTTAGCTGTTTTCGATTCGGGTCAATTTCAGGCTGAGTGTAGATTCCTGCAATCTGGGTTTGTGTTAACCCGTTTTCTTCAAAAGTTAGTTCAGTATATTATTTCAGATTAAAAACTATACCTATATTAATAAACATAGGTGTATGTATGTGTGCTGTTTTCTAAAGAGACCAGTTTATTTTTTCCACGACTCTTTGATAAAATTCGCATTTCTTCCACAACTCTTTGAGGAAATTCGCGTTTTTTCCGCAACTCTTTGACGAAATTCGCCCGCTTTCGCAACCCTTTGATAAAATTTGCGTTTTCCCATAGCCGTTTGATGAAGTTCACATTTCTTTCATTACCCTTTGACGAAATTTACGTTTCTTCCGCTACCCTTTGACGAAATTAGTTTAATTTTTCAGCCTTTAGACAAAATTTGCGTTTTTCTCACGATCCTTTGACGGAAATCGCATTTTTTCAGCGATCCTTTGACGAAATTCGCATTTTTAAAGCGATTCTTTGATGAAATTCGCTTTTTCCGCGATTCTTTGAAGAAATTAACTTTTTTCCGCGATTCTTTGAAGAAATTAACTTTTTTCCGCGATTCTTTGAAGAAATTCGCGTTTTCGTTTTCTCCGTGATCCTTTGACGAAATTTGAGTTTTTTCACGACCCTTTGACGAAATTTGGGTTTCTTTCGCGACCCTCTGATGCGATTCGCGTCTTTTCGCGATTCTTTGATCAAATTTGCATTTTTTGCGATCCTTTGACGAAATTCGCGTTTTCCGTGATCATTTGAAGAATTTCGCTTTATTTCCGTGGCTCTTAGACCAAATTCGCTTTTTTCCGATTCCCTCCGAATTCGCGTTTTTCTGCGATTCCTTGGCGAAATTGGAGTTATTTTCTGGGAACGATTGACGAAATAAATTTTTTATGGCATACAATTTGTCAAAATTCGAGATTATTTTTATGTCCGAATTTTCGGATTGATGAATTTTTTAAATTTTCGGAACCGTATGCCTTAAACCGCTCTCTGCGCATATATATGCATATTGAAAATAGGTTCAAAAATTGCGCCTTTATATTATTACATATTTCAAATCTGCATATATTTTAGAGTTCAAATATGTCCAAAATCTTTGTGAAAGAGTTTCTTTTTTTTTTAACTAGAATTATATCATAAAAAAAGATTTGCTACTGCGAAAATTGAGGGTTGCGCAAATTTTGCCACTTTTACGTTGGCTGAGAAAATCGTGGGATGCGCAGCGAGAGAGTTAAAGATTTGGAAAATTCAGAACAAAATCACCCCTGCTCCTGAAATCTTACATTACCCTTCTTCAAGTATTTTTTTTTTTTTTAAATAGCTATCGCCATTTGCAAGTTATTGAATTTTATTTAAAATCAGTCAATCCATTTTAGGACACCCGGTATAGCTATGGGATGATGGCTGAAAGAAGCATAAAAAAATAATAATAAATAAATAAAGCTGGCTTCTATATTTGAAATTTCCAGGCCCAACCCACACACAAAAAAATATTGTCCCGGCCTAGTATAAAAGCTAAAAAATCGATTCCAGCCCAGCCTGCATTTTGCAATTAATATTATTCATAAAGCACACTTACTTATGCTCATATTTTATTTTAGATTATGTTCAAAATTCATAAATACAGAAAAAATATTAATATTAATGACTATTTAGGCAATTATGTACATAAACACTACGTAAAATTTACTTAGACAAATACATTCAAATGAAAATCCAGTAAGAAAATCAGTTTAGAATGAAAGAAACGGATGATAAAAGAAAATCACAATGTTAAAGCTCTAGAAAGAAAAAAAAGTAGATTTTTAAAAATGCATATCTATAACTTATCAAATCAAATTAAATTTTTAAAGATTTCGCTAAACAAATGTACTACATAAATATAATTTTTTCAAATAACAAATAAGTAAGATGCCAGACAAACTTGGGCTCGGGGAGAAGAATTTAGAGAATTGCACGGGACGCGATCGGGCCAATACTGCTTATCATACGGGCTGGCACGGACTGAATGTTTAGCTTTTATTACGGGACGAGCCCCGACCTGGAAATTTTGGCCAGTACAGACCTCTAGGAAGAATGAAGTCCAGGCCAGGCTCGACCTGGAAGAAAAAGAAGTCTGGCTCGACCCGAATTTTCAGAAAAAATTAAGATCAGGGTACGGCCCGGCTCTAAAAGAGGGAAAACCTTACCAAGGCCGAGTCTCGTCGATTTAAGCTGGCGCGACCCGGGTCGGGACGCGCCGGGATTGAGCTTCGCCCCAAGTCATTTCCTGTGAGGATGTCTAATGCCACTTTTCAAACCCTTTATTTTCCCAAGGGGGGGAGGGGGCGATCCAATCCCCCTACCCTTAGATCCGCCATTGCATACACCAGATTTTAGTTAAGTTTAGTAAATATTTGTCTCTGCATGTATCATTCTCCTAATTGTTTTGAAGTTCACTGCAGCCGGTTCTCTGTAGAAAATTGTGCGTCCTCTAATGATATTATTTCACGAGTACGCACAAAATAATTCCAATCTATATTACCGTATGTGACTAATTCTTGCATAAAATATGTTTTAATGATGTCGTAAAATATATCTGAACGATATTTATTTGTAGCAGCTATAATTCTTATGCATGGTAAAAAAAAAAGAAATTTAAAACATTTGAATACATACACAAGATGCTAAACTTATGCTACTTAACCCCTTGAGGGGCAAATAATTGCGTTTGTGTAATGCTGAATTCTCACCGAAGATATTGAAAAATTTTATTTCTAAATAAGAAAAGCTATTTTTCAACTACTTTCCCTCAAAGTTATAAAAGTAAAACAAAAAATCCTTATAATCTATATGTGAAGCACGTTTTTTTTTATTTTTTATGTGTGTTCGCAGTTATATAAATACGTAGCACCTATAGTCATCGTCTGGTCCGTCCGTCTGCCTGTCTGTCCGTCGGTCCGCATATAACAGCGCAAAAGCTACCAAACCGAATGGTTTGAAATGTAATATATATAATCGTTGCAGAAGTTCGTCGGGTCATTTCAAATTTTATGAAAATCGAATCAAAACTTCAAAAGGTATAAATGAAAGTTTTCTTGATTTTATTAAATCCTATCATACGTCAATAATTCAATGATATCCCATGCTGGGTAATGATTCTGGATTGCCATAATGATGACGTCCTATTTAAGATAGCGTCCTATTATTTCCGTATTATTGGATTTAATATATATAATCGTAATAAATTTTGTATTCATGCATTTTTGTATAAAGTGCAACAGCTATTGCACCAAGATCGGGAGTGTTTTTAAAACTAGTTATAGTACGAACGCACCCATTTACCACGTTTGACGAACAATTTCCGAATTGTTAAAAGCTCAATGAGAAATGGTATTGAAAATTTTCTAAATGATATTCGTTGCTTTTCTTATGTTGTAGAGGGGTTTTTTCTTTAAGCACAACTGGTCAGTACGTATGTTCAGGTTATTGAAGATGCATCATGTTAGCAAACCTAAAAACATAAAAAAATATTTTCTTCTTAACGCAATTTTTAAAACTAAGATGTCAGTAAGAAATATGTGATTAATAAATGAGTGTGGTGGGCATATAAATGTAATTTTTTGTCTCATAAAGCGATTTTGCTGTTGATAAATGATGTCTCACAATTTTTCTTAATTTTTCCGTTTATAGCCGAAATGAACCATGGATGTACGAAATTATCACTGGATTGCATCAGCTGTCAAAAAAATCTCGCAAACCAGCAAAAAAATACAAAGTAAGTTTGTTTTTTCTTTTTTCTTTCAAATATATCGAATCTCACTAGATTAATTTTAACATAATTATTCTGACTGGTAAATAAATCACCTAGTTGTTAAATTACTACTATTTTTTAATCTCCTTTTGACTCATACTCGTTATTGAAGGAAGGAGTCCATGGGGTTTTTCCAGTAGGTGTCACTTTGAAGTAAAAAAAGAATAATATTTCTGGGGTTTTCTTTTTTTGAGAAAATTATGACAATATAATTTACAAACTGTTATTTCTTATATATATCGTAGGCTAATTGAGAAATACGGCTGTTTGAAAAGATCCCGGGTAATCGAAGAATCTTTTTTTCAATCAGCCTGATATTTTTCAGCAAAGAGCCTATGCAGATTTAGGCGAAATGAAAAATGAACATTTTTTTCTTAATCAGCCTGATTTTTTTCAGGCTTTGTGCCGTCAGTCTGAGAATTTTTAGACTAATTAGAAAAGGACCGGCTGATAGTCCAAACATCCTAGCTTTCAAGCTAATGAATAATTTTGCAAATTTTAGTTTAAAAATAGGAGTAGGAACTTAAAATACTTCTGAAAAGTGTATAAGAAAACTGTCTTGACAGATTTCCTTAATGTGACTGTGAATCTAAGATTAGTGAATACTTCATTTTCATTTTAAGGGTAATTTTTTCACCAACACCCCGTAAGAGAAGTATCAGTAAAATCGGCAGATGAGGCAGATTTTCAATGTTTTCCCAGCATTACGTAGAGAAGTTGAGACGCTGTATCTAAATAATTACAAAAATATGTAACAAAAGTGCTATGTTAATGAAATCTAGAGATGATGCAGCTTTTTAATGTTACCCTGTATTACGTTAAAAAGATAGTATGCTGAATGAAAATAATTATAAAAAATATAAGAAAAGTTCTATATAAAGGAAATCTGCAGATGAAGCAGAATTTTAATATTTTCCAAGCAGTACGTAGAGAAGCTGGGACACTGAATGAAAATAATTACAAAAATATATAGCAAACGTGCTAGATTAATATACATATAGTATATGTATATATATGTATATTATTTCTCACTGAATGTATGAAAATGCAACATGTTGTAGCTAAAGCTCTCTGTAGCTCTGTACATATGCGCAAAAGCATGTTTTTAATGTATATTTGTAATAATTTAAAATATTTTTTTCTGTATTTTTAATTGTGGTTAAAAATGATCCATCATTATTTTCCATGGAAGCCATAATTTGATTGGGAACTGAACTCGAAACGAAAAATCATTCTAAAGTCTGGCGCGCTGCCAGTTGAGCAACACAATCGCTCAGAAAATACTGGAATTTGTCCAATTATATACGTAAGCGTAAGTGATGCGCAAACTTTGGGGATGTTTTATTCTCAAGTAACTCTGACCATTACACTTCATGGCTTTCATTTGTTTAACTAATGCTTATGCTGTATCGATAAACAAAGGGTCGCCGCATTGTCTGTTTCCGACCGCGTGGCCTCTCCTTTGTAAAAGTGTCTTCATAATTTCGCTCAGGACGATAGATGCATATTCTTTTTATTGAAATATTTTTAGTTTTCGAGAAACATTAGAGGCGACAGGAGTAAAGGATATTTATGGCCTGTGAACCACTGAAGGTAGTTACCGCTAACTCATGATAGACGTTTTTTCTATTCTTTTCTTTTTAGCGTAGATTAATAAATTGTGTTTAAAATAATATTTAAATTGGTATTTCATTTTATTTGCATGCTGTTCCTAAAAAAAAAAAAGGCTGAATTCAAATTTTTACTGTTGCTGCTATATTGAGAAAGACAAAAAATGGTGTATTTTGACAATATGGACTCTTTCTATCCCGATTTAAAAAGCCATCATTGCGAATCCACTCTATTTTTTTCTGAGCTTGATAATGGATAGTTACAGATATTTTATTTCCCTTTAGGTTACAGAAGTAATCGTACATGAACGTTACGATGAAAAAACTTATCCTTACGATATCGCATTAGTTCGCACCAAGGAGCCAATTCAATTTGAAGATGGATATGTCAATGGTATTTGCCTGCCTCAAAGTAATGAAGATCCAACTGGATGGGCCATCGTCACAGGATGGGGAGCTACTGAAGAATGTACTAATTTAATTTTACATTAATCTATATTATAAAGCACAAACGTGTCCGTGCGTAACGCTGACGTCATTTTGATTTTGGCAACTTCTGACGATTGAATTTTGCTTTAACGGCAATTTCTCTAAATTTCTAAACATTCCTATAACGTTGTTATATAATAATGTTTAAATATTTTAATTTTTCATTCCTATATTAAATTTAATATTTTATCTTTTACAGTAAAAGCCGTTTCAAATGTTAATTTTCATTTCGCTCAATAAATTTATTGCACTGTCTAATTTATCTGTCAGAATAAACCACAGGAATAAAACAATAATATATAAGAAATAAGATAAAGTCGTTATGCATTTAAAATCCTTTTCATGTATACAGTAGAGCGCCGATTATCCGAACTCTAATTAACCGAACTTCCAATTATCCGAACAGCCTATTTCTCTCAAAAATTATTTTAAACCGAACTTCCAATTATCCAAACACCCTATTTCTCTCATATTTTTCCTTTCGGATTTAGCTTCCGAAATCGAATCCCGGATTAGTCTATCGTTGGGAGCAGTGACAAGAGAATAAAAGGCTTGGGAAAAGGGGGTGAAATTGAAGAATATGAAAACGAATGGTCTGAAAATGACCCCGGTCGTTGACATAACGAAGCCTTTGAATGTTTGGAAACAGCTATGAAATGTCTCGAACGGCAGATGAACGCTGATCCTCTTAAACTAATGTATTTAAAAAGAATTCGAGGTATCGCAGCATTGAAAAAATGTATTCTTTGAAGCAAGCAACAATTGAAAGCGTTTTTGCTTAAATTATAATCTCTGGAAAGTGATAAAAAGAGTAAAAGAAATTTTTAAATGATAAAAAAGGTAAAAAAATAAAATAAAAAGACAAATAATAATAACTTTTAAACTACCACTGACAGCACCATTAACTGGTGCTGCCAGTCCTAAACCTGGATAATGTGTGAAGGTTTTAATATACTTAGGAACATTCCTTAAATTGTCTGTCCGTTTATCCGAACTACGTTCGGTCCCGACGTGTCCGGATAACCGGCGCTGTACTGTACTTCCTTTCTTTCGTTTATTCGCAGAGCTTCTGTCCAGAATTTAAGTAGATGATTAATTCATGATTTTATGATTAAACGCGGTATGCTATTTCTAGCACTTAAATTACTTTCATAAGTGCAATAACAGATGCATTTTCTTGGATAAAATAAACATTACTTAATTATTGCGTCTGTTTGGAGTCAGCAATGATAGGGTTTACAATTATTAATATACAGAGTAAGTTGGTGAGATTGCGCCCCCACTTCGATGTATGTATGCCTAAATTTTCTCATTGAGTTTTCACATAACGGTTTTTATTGCTTTGTTTTATTTGGCATTTTTATGGACTCGCCATGGCGATGATATTAGATTTCGCTTATAAGTTTTCTTCTGTTTGTCGTCACTTTGTTTGGAGAGTTTCTGTTGTAGACCTCTGCTGTAAAATGTGTTAAATTACGGGGCCATCCCATCCCTTATGCTGGTGCAATGCTGACCATTGTATTTCACAAGACTTTCAACATAATTAAAATGTATGCAAAGAATTTGAGTCCAATGATGTAACATTGACTAATAAGTATCAGTTCAGTTTTATTACAGGATTACGGATTTCTTCAGTATTGTGAAGCAACTTACGTCTTTAGCAAAGTACTTCAAGGAAACTTTAGATTACGTTGCCATATGTCCTCTTTCTCATAAAATCGATACAAATTTACCAGTACACCAATAGTACAAATAAATGTCACCATAATTCCACATTTAAATTTTATACCGTCAAATGGGGGGGGGGGGGGGGGTGTACTTTCAAATTCAATTACTTTGAAAACTGTATCGCAATTTACTCATTTTTTATGGCTTTTAAAATAATTTGCCAGCATGAATAAATATAAATAGCTCAGCATTTGTTTACGACTTATATTCCATAACTTATTAAAACTTCATCAATCAATCAATAAAATAATAAAATACAAATAAAACACAAATTTAAGACACGTAATCGAACTACAAGCTTAAACCACCGAAATTATCAGAATAAAAAAAAACTGCTGTAAAAAGCGCCCTTTGGCAATTTCCTCGGTTGTTAATTTCTCGCACGAGGCCAGTACAAAAGTTAAGTATCCCTTTTAATAAATTTCAAAACTTTATTTGAATACATAATTAGTATTTTTCATATAAAAATAATTTTTTTGCAGTGTTAATGGGCAATCTAAAAAAAAAAAAAAAAAAAAAAAAAAAAAAAAAATATGTAAAAAGAGATTTTTTAGAGTTTTCAGTTTCAAAGAAAGGGATGGGGTGGGGATTCGCCTATATTCTGCAACACAGGAAGCACAAGTTGGACCCCTTAGTTAATTTAAAGCTCATTACAAAGGTTTCCGAAAGTTTTTTCAAATATTTTAGATCAAATCCAGAGCCAGATTAAAGCATGAACACATGGGATCTAGTCTGAGGTCCACTCTTCATATTTAAAACTCTGAATCTATGTGATAAAAAAAACTGCAGTAAAGTTTCCTTGTTTACATTAGGAATCTTCAAATTCTTATGCTTGTAATTTTTATTAGTAAATGTGCGTCTGTCTTATAATGCCATACTTCTGCATGAAAGTAATGGTGACAGGAACTCTAAATCATCAATTTGCCGCTGGGTGGAGCTCTAAACAATCTCATCGTGTAGCGTCATAGCCACTTGACTATGTGATTAAAAAAAAAAAAAAAAATAGAGTAGAGTTTCGTTACTTGGACTAGGTGTCTTCAAACTCTTATGCTTGTAAATTTTATTAGTAAATGTGCGTATGTCTTATATTGCCATACGTCTATCTGCATGCAATTAATGGTGTATAGAAGCTGGTGATTGGTATAAAATATTTACATTTCAGAGCTTCTAATAAAGTTATTTTTACATCTAAGACATCATTTCATACGAAATCGAGGACACTCTACAACTTTATAGAACACTATTATCTCGCATCTCATACCGTTTTCGTGATAAACACGCTAAATCCTCAGTTTTCTTGCTGGGTGGAGCTCTAAGCGATCTCGTCGCGTAGCTCCGTAACCACTTGACTATACCTAGACGCCACAACTGTCTAGGCTGTCGTCTATAGCTGTCATCTTTCAAAAGTTAATAGAGTGGTCACCCGTATTTATGTACTAGTTAGCTATTTATACACTAGCATAAAAAATCTTGAGTATTTCCAGGGTTGCCAGATTTGCTGCCCGGGTAGGTACCCTTTTTCTCCCACCGGGCTGGGTGTTTTGCGAAAATTGGATTTTTGTCAAATAAAACATCATTTTGTAATACTATTAAGTACTTTTTGAACAAAAAAAAATGCAATACTAAAACGTTTCTTTACATACAAACATACATGCACAAAATCTTCTTAGCTATCATGCAGTATTTATTAGATTTATTACTTTCATATACAGTGAGCATTCTCTAACTTGAAATTGATGGACCACGAAAAAAATTTGTCATATAATTATAAAAAGAAAATAACTGTTCAAACTAATAAAAAAAAAATTTTAACATCTACTGAAACACATTTCTTGAAATTAGTTAACTTCTTTCTTCATCATCTTACATTTTAGTGTTGTAGAAAGCCAGGGTTGCCAGTTTGGCCTTCATTTTTATTCAGAAATTTAGAGTTCATGCCAGAAATAAAGAACAGTATTTTATAGTTTATTTAATGACAGACATTTAGCGAACACACAAATAAAAAATTCTTTTTTCGAAATTTTCGGTGTGAATTGGAGATTTTGGAGGAGACCAAACTGGCAACCCTATAGGAAACTTTGGTTTAGAGTTTAAAGGTTTAGAATCCAAACCAAAATTTTTTAGATAAGAATAGTTTTGGTTTAGATTTGAAAAAGATAAAGTTGTAGTTACATTATATCTTATATAGTGTTGTTATGAAAAGTTTGGGTTTAGAAGTTTAAAATCCAAACCAATACCAAAATTTTAATTGTAGTATGTTTCGAGAGTACCTATTTAATTTCTCTCGGCCTATATCATTCTTTTTTTATATCTAAATAAAAAAGTATGTTGTAAAAATAAACAGAATAAACTCTTCAAAGTGAAAATAAAAGACTAATTTTATTATTACTAGAAAGCAAGACTGGTAAAAGGAAAAACCCCTCTAATAAAGAAAAGATAACCTCCAACAAACTTACTTTTGTGTATTTGGTACATATAATTTTGTTAGTGACCTTTATTTGGAGATTAAAAGGATTAATAATAATTAAAATATTAATAATAAGATATTATTAATATTAATTTTTCTTCAAATTTATTAGTATATTCCCAAGCTGACTTGTTTTTCTGTTTCCATACTTAAATTTCGAATACAGCTGCTTTCTGTGGTAGTATATGCAACTATTTGAAAACCTTCAATTTCAAGTAGAATAATTAATCTTATTAATTAAATCATGTTTCTAGTATTTGCTAAATTTGCTAAACAATGTATCTTCAAGCCTAATAAAAGATATAAACATATATACGCATGTGTTATACATATTATTACTAAGTAGAAAAGAAGAAATTTTATTTTCCGCAATTTTCCTCCCAAAAAACCCAGGTTTTCTACCCAAATAAACCTGGGTATTTTAATAAAGAACGCCCGAGTTGGATTTAAAAAAAAAAAAAAAAAAAAAAGGTTTTTTTACAACCTTGATCATTTCAGGTGATACAATTTAGTTGTTTTGGCATTCCTAAAGCAAAAAACAAACGGTCAAATACGAGTATTACTCGCGTACAGAGGGTTCTGTACAATAAATATATTAATTATTAACTGTATTATTATTATTTTTTTAAAATCGTTTCTAAAAGAATAATAAGACTTTGTGAAAAATCTATACAACGTAGGGTTGGGTATAGCTAAACATACTAGAAAAGTATAAATGGATATACCGTGAAAGTTCAGAGAGATGTGAAGCCCAAATAGTAGATCAAATATTGCTATTTTGTATAACTGTTTTTTTAATCTTATCCTAATCTGTTTATGATGAACTTAATTCGATGCTAACAATACAAATAGTACATATTTAAGCTTCATTTGGCATTTCATAAACCCAAATACAACGTTGTGATAACTTTATCTTTTTTTATATTTTTTTACAGTGTACCTAAAACAAATACTTCTTCAAAGTTTAAACTTTGAATTGTACTAAGCACGCTTCGAAAGGAGGTCGCAAAGTTGCAACGCAGCCTTGGATTGTACCGCGTTTTTCCATATAAGTTTTTAATTAACCTCTAAAGATACGTGTGGCGTATTGAAAGAGTCATTAATGCAAACTAGTCCCTATAGTAATTATGTGATTAATTTTAATTAAATTGGTCTATTTTTAACCGTTTGACGTTTATTATTTTTATAATACTACTGGGCATTGCATTACATAAATATATCATTAAAAGTTGTTATCTAGGCTTTAAAAGCCGATGGCGCATTGAGTACCCCGTCCGTGTCTTTAACGGTTAAATGCCATAGGCGTAACCAGGGGGGGGGGGGGTGCCCGGGCACCCCTTCCCGCTTGCGCAGACTCAAGCACAACCATAAAAAAAAAAAAAATCGAAGTCTACAAAAGAAAAAAGAAGAAGTGAAAGCAGAGTTCAATTAATTTAGCAAATTAGTTTAGTTCAGAAAACTAACAGCCTAAGTTTTGAAGTGTGATAAAAAAAAGAAACCCATGTTCTTTTTTTTATTTTAAGAAAATTAGGTTGTTTATCTTTTTTAAAACTAGAATATTTACAAGAATCTGTATTAGACATAGTAATTTAAAAAGGTGGCTTTATAATCCCACTTTGACGTTTTTGTTTGTTGGAAATTTTTTTTAACTCCGTTCTTTCTGTTGCATGTTTCTGCAATTTCATGAGAAATTAACGCAAGTTCTTGACGAGGATAGAAACTATTTGTCTCTTAGCTTTCGTAGTTTAAAGTTTAGAAATAAGCACAAAAATCTTGAAAGGGAATGTAGATGTGAACGATAATTCCAAAATGAGATTAGTCGGCGGGGGATAGGGGGGGGGGGTACGCAGACCCTGCCTCCTTTGAAAATGAAAAATAAAAGTTCAAATTAATCAGAAAATTCAAATTAATCTGGAGGTTGGTTGGTTGGTTGGTTGGTTGGTTGGATGAATTGCGTGTTTCGCGGCCATTTTTTTACATAAAATACGATTTTTAGAGTTTCTTCTCGTTTCACGGCGTTTGTTTGAAAGTCGAAAAGGAACCCGGTTTCAATCTTTTAGCCTAGTGCAGTATATTTTGACCAAATTCGCGATTTTATTCTGCGATCATTTCATGATATTTACAATTTTTTCCCAAAATCGTTTGATGAAATTCATGTCTTTCTACGCGATTTTTTGTCGAAATCCGCATATTTCACCACTAACCTTTGACAAAATTCGTGTTTTTTAGCGCGATCCTCTGGCGAAATTCGCATTTTTCAACGCGAGGTTTTGACGAAATTGGTATTTCTTTAGCACAATCCTTCGATGAAATTCGCGTTTTCTTTCCACGGTCTTTTGATGAAATTCGCTTTTTCTTTCCGCAGTCTTTTGAAGAAATTCGCGCTTTCTTTCTCCGATCCTTTGATGAAATTCTCGTTTTTACCGCGATCCTTTGACGAAATTTATTTTCTGTTGCGACCGACTGACGAAACTGATTTTTTTACAGGGAGATCATTTGTCGAAATTCGGGATAGTTTTGCGCGACCGATCGGGAAAATTCTCGATATCTTTCCGTACCAATTAACAAAATTCTCAATTCTTTTCCGGACATTTTGAAGAAATTTGCAAAAATTTTTGCGTTAATCGTTTATCGAAATTCGTAATTTTGTCGCGCAATCTTTTGACGAAATTGGCGAATTTTCTGCACTCTTTTATCGAAATTCCCGATATTTTTCCACGATCGTTTGAAGAAATTCTCAAATTCTTCCGAGACCGATTCACTATTTGATTTTGAGAAATTCCATAAAAGAGATAAAAATCGCGGACTCAGTGAAAAAAATACTCACTGAAGAATCACAGGTCTGTGAACGAATTTGGAGAGGGGAAATACTGCACAGCATTTTTTATTATGCGGAACTTTCCTTTTCTGTGCATAAATACCGCGATCCCGCACGTTATTTCAAACCCTGTTCCTCAAAGAAAACTTCATTACTAGAAGAGTTTCGTTGGTTGTACTTTTTTTTAAACGAACATAGAATTAAACAAATAAAGGATTGGGGGGGGGGGGGGTACTACCTTCGGCAATGCAGTCCCGAGCAAGCTACGACCTTTTCTGTCTCGAAACAAGCGAATCTTGAATTATTGCGTTTTTTATTTCGAGCCAAATTAAATTTTCACCTTTCTTATAAGAACTGATTTGACATTATTCCAATTCGAATTTAATCACAGCAATTGCAAAAATTACCGGAGAGTTTTTTCTATTTCAAAAAAAGTCAAAAAATCGCCTCAAAGCACGAAAACCCCCGCTAAAAATCGCATTAAAAATTCGGAAGATATTAAAAAACCACAGGGAAGGAAATTAACTAATTGGGTAAAAGATTTAAACCGGATTCCTTTTGGGAATGTCGAAAACAAAATCACCGCGAAATGCGAAAAAAACCCTCTAAAAATAACGTTAACCGTTCAGGACCGACATCTTATTCGAATTTTATTCGTTTGGCACCACTTTTTGTCAATTATTTCACTTATTTTTATAAATCACGAAAATCTCGTAACTAAGTAAAATCAATTTTACTTTTATTTTTTACTTGTATCAAACTCAAGCGTTTTAAGCACTTTTTGAGGGTGCATATATGTTTCCATGGTCCTCAACGGGTCAAAAAATTGTTAAAAATTGAAAAATCGCTGTAAGAATCCCGAATCTTGAAAACACTTTATTGAAAAGAAGACAAAGTTTACTGGATAAAATATTGAAATCAGATTCTTTTTTACTAATTTGAAAAAATTGCCGCAAAATACGAAAGAATTCGCATAAAAAATTAATTGAAAAATTCCAGAAATTGTCTTCGATATGCATGAGTTCAGTTTATCTAATATATTCGACAGATTCTGTGGTAAAAACATGAATTACCGTATGTACCGCATGTATTATCTGAGATTTATCATCCGGCAAAATTTCATCTACAAGACTTTAGCTGAGATAATTTTAGATCTCATGCAGTGTTCCCCTGTGCCTATAGAAGTTTACAGTATGATTAAAGTCTTTTTAAATCTTTATAAGAAGTTAGGGTGCCAAAAGGTTTTACACTTGTGACCATGCTTAGTCACTGTCTTATGTCACTGCTGCAAGGTTTTAGATTTAGTTTTAATGTTTTGAAACCCTTCTCACCCCTCCTCACGCAAACAAAAATCGCGTTTGAGCCCTTTTTAAAAGAAATACCACACAACTATACCTTGTCTGTCCTTGTAAAAACCTGTCTAAAACGGAAATTCGACCGGTTTTATGGGGTTCCGTTTTAGCAGGTTTTACTACATAAGATATTGTTTGTATCAAACATGTCTAGGTTAAAAAGTCTGGGCACCCCCCCGTTTCCAAGGCTGGTTACGCCTATGAATGTCACGGCTTGTATCCGAAATTTTTTTTAGAAAATCATTATCAAAAATCATTTTATACTTTTTCGGGATAGGTACTTCCAGCGTTACTCAACGCCTTTGCTGACCGACCGCAAATCGAAATTTGTGTGTAACGGATAAATGCGATTTTCTAAAAAACTATGCCGCTTAGGGTTATCGTTATAGATTTCCTTCAACGTTTAAACTAACGTCTACTACCCGTAATTTTTTCATAATTTTTGTTTCTGTAGGTTCAGAAATAGCGATGGTGGGGGGGGGGGGGGTTGCATTATATTTTCGACGACATCTCTGCAAATATAATATCTAAAATTAAAAGAAATGTATTTTTGAGTTCGGCGTTACGAAAGCTTTCACACTTTATACAATGAAACCCACACGTTATACAATGACAAGATTTTTTTTTCAAGTAACTTAATTAACCCCTATATATTTTTCATAAATGTGTTTGTGAATAGTTAATAATCTATAAATATGTGGGTCAATAGTCTTTATTACTTCAGTCAATTTTAACTGTCCACGTTTCATAGTTTTGGAGTAAAATGGCTGTGACAGACGGACAGACAGGCACAGAAGTGATCTTATAATGATTCCGTTTTTATTTTTAAAGTATGGAGCCCTAAAAATGTGACTAATTAAAACAAAAATGCATATTTTTGTAGATGGTTATGAACTATCGGATGTGCTACAAGCTGTAAAAGTACCTCTTGTGTCGAGGAAAGAATGCTTTGCAGCGTATGATGAAGGCCCAGAAGATGAAATGGCTGATATTTTGGATTCCCAAATCTGTGCTGGAATAGTTGTTAGAGATTCGTGCCAGGTATGTTTTACCTTTTATTACACTCTTTTAGTTAACTCAACCTCGTTTTTGTATGTGAATATGGAATTTTGTAATAGATTTTTAAGCCATTTCCTGATGTTCTAGAATTAAAACAGTTAGGTTCACAAGTGTGCTTTCGATGGCAAGATAACATTTAAAAAACTCAATTATAAACTAATAATATTTAAAATTTTATTTTTTTTCTATTAGCAGTTTCCTTTAAATTTTATAAGAATTTTCCTATCTTTTGTCATTCATCAGGTTGCCATTCATTTTTCTTTGACAATGAAAAATTTTCGGCGCATATTATACATAGGCTGCATATACAGTATATATAATACACGGTACATAATACACACAACGCCGCATCTACCGCTGTATTGACAGTTGACGGATGTCTTCGTGATTAAGGAAGATTGATTATACATTAAGAAATCAACTTGTAAAATGATTACGTAGGAAATGTCGCTGTCTCGCGGACTTTTATTATGTCTAGAAGAAAATTTTCGTTTAGAGGCTGTTTATTGTTGAAAAACTGAGACCATAAGTCCCGTAAGAGAGCGTCGCGAATTCCCCTGGATTGAAAATGTGAAGTGAACGGAGTAGAGAATAATGTTGTCGTGATGTAAGATGGCGACCAGAGTGTTCGCTCGTCGTATTGTGATATAAATAAATAGTGATACAGTCCAAAAAATATTTTGTGTTTAATGAGCAAAGTTCAAACAGAGGTTATAGGAAAATCGTGTTAGATGTGACTTTTTAAATATGAAACAGTTTTCACTATTAAATGCGTTTCTTACTTAATAATTTAATTATTTTAAACTTTTCTTTGCTTTTTAATATTCATGTGTAAATATATTTTTGAATTAAAAAATTTTTTGAAACTATTATTATTATTATTATTATTTCTTTCATCTGGTAACGGTAGATAAAAATGTCTATTTGAAACTATGAATTAAATCTCTAGTCAGAGAAAGAAATTTTGTATAAAAATTAGAAAAATAAAACTTAAAAAATTAGACAAATTTTAAAATGATTGAACATTACTCACCAAAATCTAGTCACGTGCAAACTTGATATGCTATAAAGATGGTTAAATGGCTAAGTACAGTTTCTGATCCTATAAAACTTGTGTAATTGACTATCTTGACAAAATTCAGCATTAAGTTGCGCTTAAAATAACACTACAATTAAAAAACGTTCCGCTTCAATGTGTTTACATACATTTTCTGTAAAACAACCAGTTTTCATAGTTTTATATGCAATAGTTTTTCCAGGATAAGCCGAGAAAGGTTAAAGGTCGCAATTCATTCAATTACGGCAGCAACAGCAGCAGCTTTAGTTAATTTTTAAAATAGAGAAAAATCTCTCCTAATTTAATGTGTTTTTAAATCAAAACTGTATTAAAGCATTTTTATTTTATCATGAAATTTTCATTTACTGTTATTTACAAAATAAATCATCTTTTATATGAAGAGTGCTTAATTTTACTATTAAGTCTCCCCCCCCCCCCCATGCACAATTTTATTGCATGTCCTGCTCCTGATCCAAATTTGTGAATAGAATCTCCATGGTTCTAGCAGCCATGTGGGGCACTTGTGAACAGACTAGTTGGGGCAGATATGAACAGTTCATAAGTGCTCAATAATCATTCTGTGATTCTGTTCCTTTCAGTTAACTTCATGAGAAATAATGTCAGCTCCAATATCTACAATTTTCCTGGAAATGAAGACATTTCTGTCATACAAAGTTGATTTTGTATTGAAACTTCCATAAACATATCTGTCAGGAAGTACATAAAAAGCAACAAGTTCGTTTACGTTCAATAGTAATTTAAACAAATTTAATGTTTTCTAAAATGCAATAAGTGTTACGTATTATTTTACTAAACGGTTTACGACAATATTTTTGATGCATTGTCAATACAAAAGGTATTACGTTAAACAACTTTGCAAATTTTTCTATTTCAATTGCTCCAAACTTACAATGATGGCTTACACCCATCTCTAAAACAGCTATGTATATGATGCTTTGAATGGAGATAGATAGTAATATTTTAAGAAAGTAAAATTTTTAAACTGATAACTACTGTAAAATCCCAATTGTAAGCACCCCCCCCCCCCCCCCGCCTCCTTTCAAAAGCAGAAGAAATTAAATTTGGGAGAGGGGCTTATAATCGAGATTAAAAAAAAAAAAGAAAAAAAAATTCAAACCCTTCCTTATGTTTAATTTAGAAGCAAATAAGGCAAGTACAGCGGTGGGAATCTTTCGTATTTCGACAGATTTCCGATAAATATTATCTAAACTAGCTGTTTAACCCGTTCTACGCACGGAAGTTCATGAATTTAATTCTAAAATCAAAATTAAAAAATAACTATTCGATTTAGAAAAATATTTTTCTACTACTGTGCATTTTTTTAATGAAATTTAATTTATCATGTTTCTATGGCAGCAGACGATAAAACGATATCTTTGGAATAAGGGAATAAACAGAATAAAAAGTTTTGTTGATGTTTGTGATAAAATGTTTTTGTTTGTTTTTTAAAAAATGTAATAATTAAGCGCATTTAAATGATCTCTAATTATTTGCATGTGGGGTAAATGAATTGGCGTAATACCCGCTTCAGCTTCTTGGTATTGCAGCGTGGCGTACGTAATATGTATATATCACATTGCAGTAAACATTTAGAATTGGTTAAAACTTTCGCGATTACGGGTTGAACATAAAAAAGGTAAACATTCAAAAAAACATAAACAAAAATCTATTTAAAATTTTCGAATTTTTTGTCTCAATCGTTCATGGGCACCGAACCAGCAACACGTGCGCTAAATTTCGTAGCCCTGCGCCCTTTGGTTTCCGAGTTTTTAGGCGCACGGATTTTAATAGGGTAGATACCCCCTCCCTAAAATCCCCCCCAAAAAATCCCCTAATCAAAATTTAAAAGCTTTATTTATTTCTCCCAATTTACTTCTTTTATTTTTTATTTTATTGCAACAATATTTAATCAATCATCCAAGCCTCCCTTCCCCCCAAATCGACTTATTTTCATTTTATAATCTTTAGCTTAAACATATCACCCATAAACTAGAGAAATATATACAGGGTGATTCAGCTCGTCGGTGACAAACTTTAAGGATCGATAGAGCACACCTAGACGAACATTTTTGAATAGGGAATGTAGGGTCCCTGACGCGATGGTAAGGCGCTAGGCGCTTTCGAAAATTTGGGTGCCGAAATTCGAAACGTCATAAAAACTAGGGAAATGGTTAGATTTTCTTGCTTGTTGCGTCGAAATGATTCTGTTTGTTTAGACTTTCTTCAGTACCAATTTGATAAGCGTATCTCTTAAAACATGGATAGGGGGCGCTGCAGACTTTGGAGAGCTAGACAACAACTTTAAGCCCGTTATTTTGATAATTTAACACATGCTCGCCAAAGTTTATACTCTAACTTAAAGTTTGAACCCAAAAGTAGAGCCCTGCAAAAAGCGTAAGAGCCGGAATAAAATGTCAAAGTACAGGGTGGTCGAAACTCGAAGGCTCCTAAGAGATAAACAAACAGATTTCTTGACTTATGGCATGCATTTTCATGATTCTGTTTGCTGGGGCTCTCTGAAACTCAGTTGAACGGTACAAAAAGAAACATCGATAGGGGGCGCTTTGGGCAAAAAACATAATTCGTTGACATTTCGGACGCTAACTGGAAACGGGGCGCTACGATCAGTTAGAAACAAAACAAGAGAGTAATTTACTTATCATAAGAAGCTATTAAAACTGCAGTTTGTTTGTTTTTTTTAACAAACATAGCTGGTTTCAATCATGCACAATGCGCGCAATAAAATTTACATAAGGTGCTTTTTGCTGATTTATGCAAAAGATATCGTACCATATCGATATGCAAAAGATACGTAATGCGTAGACGACAACGCGAGATGACGTAGTTGTATGCGCAGACACGTCTTTTGAACGTGCGGTACCTACTTAAGCTTCGGGTTACTTGTCTGCAGATCGGTAGTAGGATGGAACGGTACACAAACTCTGAATTGGCTGACATGCATTTGGCGTATGGCGCTGCTGGTTGTAATGGACGAGCCGCTCAGCGGTTGTACGCCGAGCGTTACCCCAACAGGCAAATCCCCTGCCATGCCTTCTTCGCTCGAGTACACCAGAGGTTGTCCACAACGGGATCTTTCGACGGAGGCAGGCCTGAACGGGAGCGATCAGTGAGCACCCCCGACAACGAAGAGGCTGTGCTTAACCTGGTTGAGGACAACCCAGGTCTTAGCACGAGAGATATCGCCAGACATGTTGGCATTTCGCAAGCAACTGCGTGGCGCATCTTACGTTCCCGGAATCTGCACCCCTACCACATCCAGCGGGTGCAGTTGCTCAGAGAGCAGGATTTTGGCCCTCGAGTGGAATTCTCAAGATGGTACTTGGCGATGAGATCCAGGGATCCCCGTTTTGTAAACAGCATTTTGTTTACGGACGAGTCCACCTTCAGCCGGGAGGGAATGTGGAACGCCCACAACAGTCATGTGTGGTGTGATGAAAATCCACATGAAACCAGAAGCCGAGCAGCCCAGGAGCGTTTCTCAGTAAATGTGTGGGCCGGCATTCTGGGGGATTGCCTCATTGGCCCTTATTTGTTACCTGAACGGCTGACAGGTGGAAATTACCTGATTTTCCTGGATCAAGTGCTGCCGCAGCTTCTGGATGAGGCGCACGTACCCGAAGGTTCGCGTCGCCAGATGTGGTTCCAGCACGATGGAGCTCCGGCCCATTACACGAACGACGTGCGTCTCCATCTAAACGCAAGGTATGGCCAGCGGTGGATCGGGCGTGGGGGTCCAGTTCACTGGCCTGCCCGATCACCAGACCTCACCTGCTTGGATTTCTTCCTTTGGGGTTACCTGAAGGCCGAGGTATACCATACACCTGTCAGCAGTGCTGAAGAACTTGTGGCGCGCATTGTGGCAGCTGCAGGGCAGATCAGAGATACTCCTGGCATTGTTGGAAACACACACTCCTCAATGCGACGGAGGTGCGAAGCCTGCATCATGGCCCAAGGTCGAAATTTCGAGCATCTTCTGTAGTGTTATTTTTTGTAAATAAATTTCCAGTATCATTGATGTTTTTGGTCTAAATTTATTCAGAAGTGTTGAGCAGAGGTAGAAAATGTGTTTTCATTATTACTAACTGATCGTAGCGCCCCGTTTCCAGTTAGCGTCCGAAATGTCAACGAATTATGTTTTTTGCCCAAAGCGCCCCCTATCGATGTTTCTTTTTGTACCGTTCAACTGAGTTTCAGAGAGCCCCAGCAAACAGAATCATGAAAATGCATGCCATAAGTCAAGAAATCTGTTTGTTTATCTCTTAGGAGCCTTCGAGTTTCGACCACCCTGTACTTTGACATTTTATTCCGGCTCTTACGCTTTTTGCAGGGCTCTACTTTTGGGTTCAAACTTTAAGTTAGAGTATAAACTTTGGCGAGCATGTGTTAAATTATCAAAATAACGGGCTTAAAGTTGTTGTCTAGCTCTCCAAAGTCTGCAGCGCCCCCTATCCATGTTTTAAGAGATACGCTTATCAAATTGGTACTGAAGAAAGTCTAAACAAACAGAATCATTTCGACGCAACAAGCAAGAAAATCTAACCATTTCCCTAGTTTTTATGACGTTTCGAATTTCGGCACCCAAATTTTCGAAAGCGCCTAGCGCCTTACCCTCGCGTCAGGGACCCTACATTCCCTATTCAAAAATGTTCGTCTAGGTGTGCTCTATCGATCCTTAAAGTTTGTCACCGACGAGTTGAATCACCCTGTATAGAGAGATATATATAGATACTATATATATATATTTCTTTATGTTGAATTTAACAGATAATGTAACTAATGGTTATAATGACAAATGAAAAACAAAATAAAAAAGATATCAAAAGATATTTTTTCCTTGTGTTCACGTGTGTTCACAACTACCCCGCCGGTGGAGCACATGTGAACAATTTTTTTAATTTATAAAACTATTAAAAAAAGTAAGAAGAACTATAAAGTGATTAACAAAAAATTACAATGTGTAAAAAAAGTTCTGTTTACTATATTGACAAGTTTTTGTTTATAGAAATTAACCCAATTATGAGAAAAAGCTATATATTTATGTGAACACTAGTTATGAACACACGTGGGGCACATGTGAACACTAGGAAAAAATATTCTTTGACATGCTTTATATTTTGTTATTCATTCGTCATCATAACCATTAGTCATATTATCTGTTACATTCAACATAAAGAAATATATATATATATCCTTAGTTTCTGGGTGATATGTTCAAACTAAAGATTATAAAATGAAAATAAGTAGATTTGAGGGCGCGGGGGGGGGGGGGCGGGGGAGGCTTAGATGATTGATTGTTGCAATAAAATAAAAAATAAAGAAATAAATGGAAAAAAAAATAAAGCTTTTAGGGGGTTTTGTCAGGGGGAGATTTTAGAGAGGAGGCATTTAGATAATATTTATCGGAAATCTGCCGAAATACGAAATATTCTCACCCTATACTTGCCTTATTTGATTCGAAATTAAAGATAAAGAAGGGTTTTGAACGATTTTTTTTTAAATCTCGATTATAAGCCCCTCCCCCAAATTTAACTTATTTTGCTTTTGAAAAAGGGGGAAGGGTTACAATTGGGATTTTACGGTAGTTATCAGTTTAAAAATTTTACTTTCTTAAAATATTACCGATATCTATTTCCATTCAAAGCATCATATATATAGCTATTTTAGAGATGGAAGTAAGCCATCATTGTAAGTTTGGAGCAAATGAAATAGAAAAATTTGCAAAGTTGTTTAACGTAATGCCTTTTGTATTAACAATGTATCAAAAATATTGCCGTAAACCGTTTAGTAAAATAATACATAACACTTATTGTATTTTAGAAAGCATTAAATTTATTTAAATTACTATTGAATGTAAACGAGCTTGTTGCTCTTTATGTACTGCCTAACAGATATGTTTATGGAAGTTTCAATACAAAATCAACTTTGTATGACAGAAATGTCTTCAATTTCAGGAAAATTGTAGATATTGGAGCTGGCATTATTTTCATGAAGTTAACTGAAAGGAACAGAATCACAGAATGATTATTGGGCACTTATGAATTGTTCATAACTGCCCCAACTAGTCTGTTCACAAGTGCCCAGCATGGCTGCTAGAGCTGAATTGATAAATCATTAACATTTCTCAATTTAAGAAGAAAAAAAACTTTCTCAAAAATATTTATCAGTACTCATAGTACATGTGTTAAAACAATAAAATTCAAATAAATGAATAAATAAATATTTATTTGCTTATCAAGTTGGAACTAAGATTTTTACTTTTGAGATGGTTGAGATGGATGATTTACAGTGGTTTGGCTACTGGGGACAAACAAAATGTCAAAGAGCTTCAAGATTTTTTCTTTCCATATACTTACAGGTACTGTCTAATTTTTTTTTTTTTTTTTGCAAATAAAAAAGAAACGTATAACAGCTATTAAAAAATTGTGATGTTCACATCTGCCCCATGTTCACATGTGCCCCCCTCTCCCCTACATGTAAAAATGCTAAATGAAATTTTGACTTTTTTCAAAGAGTATCAGAATGTTCGGTTTATTTATTTAGTTATTATTTATTTATTTTGTGAGATTGTACATGTTATAGAACAGAATTTTTGATTATAAATATGTTTAACTAAACACGACAATTCTATCTCAAGATGTGCTATTTTCATATATCATTATTATAGATTCGATAGAATTCTTTACTTTTCTGTTTTTAGGGTGATTCAGGTGGTCCTCTCGTACAGAAGGATAAAAGGGGAATTTACACTTTAATAGGAATCGTTTCATTCGGTACTGGTTGTGGACGGAAACAATATCCTGGCGTCTACACCAAAGTTGCATCATTTATGGACTGGTTAGAGGAGAACATGAACTAGCACATAAAGTGAATTCAAGTAACACAAAAAATACTGAAGAGGAATGTCATTAAATAAATAAATAATTCTATATATATATATATATATAGTATATATATATACACACACACACACCGGGTGTCCTAAAATGGACTGACTGTTTTTAAAATTTAATAACTTGCAAATGGCCACAAGTGTTAAAAAAATTTCTTGCAGGAGGGTTATGTAAAATCCCAAATAGCATCTATAGATGGCGCTGTAAGCAACAGTTGCTCAATGGAGGCGAAAACCAAAATAATCCAGCATTGATGCGAAGGAAGGAGGTTAAGTATATGGAGTGGGTGTCATTCGCCAATACAATCTTGTTCTTAGGGGCCCACTTCATATATTTAACCGCCTTCATTCGCATCAATATTAGGTGACCTCGGTTTTGACCTCCATTGAGCGCCTATTGCTTGCAGCTCTATCTATGTCTTCTATTTCGAAGTAAAACCGGGAATCGCAGTAAAAAAAAAAACTCCTGACATCTTACATTACCCTCCTACAAGAATTTTTTAAATACCTGTCGCCATTTGCAAGTTATTAAATTTTAAAACAGTTTAAAAATCGTCATTCTATTTTGGGCACCAGGTATATTCTATTACAACGCTTTGAATCAAAAATTTACAAGTTGAAAGGAAAATAAATTCTTGCACGAGTTTCCTCAATATAGGAGAGACTTCAAATCCTACTTGTAGTAAAATGTACGAAACTATGAGTCTTGTGTCTTGTAACAACTCAAATTGTAATACTAATAAATAACTTCTGCTACTCCTTCAAACAGTGTTACTTTTTTTTAATTTATCTCTTTTAGACATAAAGTTATTAATAAAGTTCAGGTAGAAATTTCAAGATTTTCTTAAAAGACTTTAAAATACACAAATAAAATATATTTACAGGTAATGCTGCATTGATATTTATTTTTTCAAAATAAATAAATAAATTCTAAACAGACTAGTTTCACCTATAATTAAAGCAAGAGTCCAGCATGAACCAGCAATCGAACCAAGTCGTTTTCAGTAGTGTTCCCTATTAAACGTTTATACGAATATATGTATTATACGAGGTACAGATTTTGAATACGTATGATACGGCCAAGGTGGTTATACGTATTATGCGAAACAGTACATACGGTACAGCGTATATACGGAGTTTACCCCAGCGGTTAAAGGGAGATGGAACGCCCTATACCTACCATGTTAAATTAATGTATCTTTTCTTAGAAACTACCAAAGATATAAACTTGAATTTTTAAGAAGATTTCGCAAGAAATACCACCTATTACATTCTCCCCTATGTTGGATTGTCTGAAAAAATTTTCATGACCCCTAGAACCCAAAACCACCCCAGTTCAAAACTTTATCTATCTATCTATATCACTTTTTTCAGGACACGATAACTTCCATAATTCTGCACAAATGTCTTCCAAACTGATAATATTAAATCAGTTTAAAGTTATTATTACTTCTAGGAAAAGGGACAAAAATTTATGTATCACAGATTTTGGATAAAATTAAAAATGGGTTCAAGGGGCGAAAAAAATAGGGTTTTAGGGGAAAAGAAATCATAACTTCGTCAATTCTTAAGATATCAAATTCACTTAATCTTATTATAAATCTTCTTAATATTATCTATAACTTTTGTATTGACAAGTTTTTGATAAGATAAACTCTTACCGGAAAAAAAAAAAAAAAACGAAAAAAAAGGGTGTGGTTGAAGAAGAAAAATATTCATAACTTTGTCAATTCACAAGATATCGAATTCATTTAAATCTATTATACATCTTCTCAGTATTATCTACAACTTTCATACTGACAAGTTTTGGATAGGGCCAACTCTTGCAGCAAAAACAAATTAAACAAGAATAGGGTTTGACGAAAAAATTATCGTATTAAGGGTGTACTCAAATCCAAACGGTTTATTTTCTGACTCATTATACATTTTCGCTCTCAAACGTATCCAATTGGCAGGTTATCTTATTCAGAAACTATATAATATTCTGTATGGGTCGATTTTTTTTTATAAAGGCAGAACATATTTTTTTAAATGTTGTCAAATTTGGTATCTTGAGCCGAATTTTCCGAAACGATAGTGCTGGAAACGAAAAAAATGGTCGTACTGAGAAAATAATTGTTTGTAAATCAAGTTCTAATTAATTAAACGAAAAATAAAAACACAGGTCACTTGTAAATCTTTTCAAAAAATCCCGTCAGCAAGTTTCATGTTTTCACTTTTAAAAATGAGTCTGAAAATGTATCAGAAATTTCGAATTGTTGAGCGTGGAAAAATATTTTTTCGAATACCGCCTTAATGCGATTATGATAATACCAGCTGTTACAGAAAAATTAAATTAAAAAATATTTAAATATTAAAACATTTAATTTAAATATTTAAATTTAATTTTAATTTTTTTATTAATTTTTAATTTAATTTTTAATTTAAATATTTAAATATTAATTTAATATTTAAATTGAAAATTCGACGAAAGCGGTCAGATAAAAATGTTATACTAAGTTTATCTATAATCTTCTTTTAGTTTTTGTTGGTGAAAATAGTACTTAACTTCGAAATCTACCTCCGCCTGTAGGCCGAACCGGCAAGGATTTTTTTATATACATATATAAATAATGCCTAATAAAGTGAAGTCAAATTTATAAACATATATTCTTTAGTTTTTTTCTTATTATTTGGAACAAAAATCACTTTTTAATAACAAAAAACTTTTGCGAATGGAAATAATTAGTTCTAAAATTCAATCATAGATGGCGCCACGTTCCTAATTGTCTAATTTTCATATTAATTTTGACGCTGTGAAATAATGACTTCCAGCGCTGTGAGTGGTCATTTCTGTGTCACAGCGTGGCGCCATCTATGATAAAAATTTTGAGCTAATTATTTTCATTCGCTTGAAGAAAACTTTTCATCCTGAGGAGCGTTTTAGTCCAAAGCGCACACCTGTACGACAATTATTTGATTTTATATTGAATTTTAAAATGTGTCGGGGAACTTTCGAACACCCTCTATATATATAATTAAAATGAAATCATATGTATAAAAATCAAAGGAATATATATTACAAAAATTAAACCCAGAAAATTGAAAATAAAGATATGAGAAACTATAAAAATCTTATGGATTCGTCAGAGGAGTTTCATAAGAATAATTCATAGCAAAGATATGATATTTGGTGGAATATTGTCAGCGTTAAGCCTAAAAATGACATTATTAACCCTCTCGTTGCGCAACCCGAGATTCTCTCGGGCACGCATTTTTCTGTCTTAATTAATCCTCCTTGATTATTGCCACCAGTTTTTTTTTTTTTTTTTGTAAGTTTTGCCTTATTTAATCGGAGCATTTTCTCGATTAAATTAGACAAAATTTTTTGTTTAGAAAAACCGATGGCAAAAGAAGTTATTTAATTATTTTGAAGCTATTTTAATAAAACAATTACGCAGCGAGAGGCTTAAGCTCCTTATAACATATCGAATAACCTATAATTGAAAGAAATTAAGATAACTAAGAAATAAATAAAAATTCAACAAAATGAGATAACAAACGTAAAACTATATAAAACAACTCACTAAGTAAAAAAAAAATAACAAAGATGGAATCGGAATCAGATAAAATACATGGTGGCCACAGACAAGCAAGTTGGTATGACAGAGTAAAAAGGGATATGGATAAAAGAACACGTGCTTGCATCTAAAAATGGTATGAATAACAACTTCATCTAAATGTTGGCTAAAAGGACAGTCAGTTGATTAACAAGAAAGAAAAAATCATGCGTCAAGCATAGATTATGAAACACTTTCCAACACATTCAGAGTAAGGTAAAAAAAAATTGCACAGTTAAAAAAATTAAAATATTACCCTAATTCAACCATATGGAAACGCATAAGACATTTCAGAAACCAATTTCAGCTGTTCCTAGCTACAATCGGAAAATTATCCGAATTTTTTCAGCAGTCCTGTATAGGATATATAGATTTGTATCTACTAACTGCATGCACACCAAAATTTAGTTCACTTAAGAAATACATTACTTCAGTTGAAAATTCCCTTTCAGCAATTTACTCTAATAAGGAGAATGGTACGTGAATACTTTTGTGCAGCCCTGTATATGAGGTACAGAATTTATACATATAGTGAGTAACATGCAAAAAATTAATTAGATTTAAAAGCGCATACCGAATTTTAAACCGAACACTCCAGCAATATAATTACTTAAAGACAGTACTGTAACGAATTTCTTTTGTGTTTCCCTGTAAATGAATTAAAAATGTTGTGAATGCCCTGTTCTAACGTGATCGTAGTGAAATTCAGCATCAGTTTCAATACATTTGAAATAGCGTAATGTCATTAAAATACTCTGGAAACGATTTTTCCCCATATACCATAATGTAATGGAATAATTTTGAGTGCCCCTGTAAATTAACTATTAATCCTACATACTTCATATACAATACCAAACATGCTTTGGTGACCCTAAATAACCTTTATAAATTGCATGAAAATCCGAGTATATTTACATGAGTTAGAGTGTGGACAGATATGACAGACAAACCGAATGCATAAACACTTTTCAACTTTGTTGAAAAGTGTTAAAAACTGGTAAATACACATTATTAAAAATCTATGTAGAAGTGGAAAGAGTATAACAGAAGCAATAAGTAAAATAATACTACTATTACTAAAAGTCCTTCCGGCCAGTGCCGGGAGGAAGAGGTAGCTTTCATATTCCTTATTTTTTAAAAGCCAACTTATATTATTCAAACACACGAAGCTCAATCAGTGTTGATTTCAGGGGGTGGCCCGGGGGGGACATTCCCCCCCGGAGCAATGAGATGTCCCCCCCGGAAAAGTTGAGATTTTGTGTTTTGAATGGTCAAAAAGTGATATTTCCCCCCCCGAAACTCTATAATGTCCCCCCCGGAGCCACAGAAATCCCTCCCGGAGAAAAGTGTCTGAATTCAACACTGAGCTCAATTAAGTGGAAATCGAATGTAGGAGATTCAATACTAATTTTTATCAATACTAAATCATTATGAATGAGAATTTCGCGAAATTAGTCAGCTTTATCCAAGCTGCTTTTATTTAAAGTCACTTATATTTGGCTGCCAAATTCGGCGATTTCTTAAAGTGCCTGCCATTTTAAGACAACATGGTAGATGAGGCTAACCAGTGAACTTGGTCGAGACCTTAGTAATTGCTGTGCACATGCTCACTCATATCGGAATCGGTTGATATATACAAGTGCTGTCGCAGGCAAAAAATCAGATTTTTCAAAATGTCACCCACTTTAGAAATTGAAACTGCTATATCTGAGCCATTTTTTAAGATAAAGACAAACAAAAAATGCTCCTGAATCCTTATATCAAGGTCAAATACTTAAGAAAGAAACCTTTTTCAATTTCTAATTTTTTTGCACCTCACTTTAAATATAATTTTTGTTTTAATTTAATGGCCGCCATTTTGAAACGAGATGGCTGATGAAGCTGGCCAGCGAACTTGGTCGCGATATTGATGTATACTATCCACATGCCTTCTTCCATCGAAATAGGCGAATAAGTGTGGTATCGCGTGACAAATACAAGATCGTTTCAAAGTGTTAGCCATGATAGAAATTCAAAGTGCTATAATTCAACCACTTTTTAAGATATAAACAAAAGAACAAATTTTCAGAAATAAAAACTGCTCCAGAATCTTTGTATCAAGGCCAAACACATAAAAAAAATCTTTTCATTTTCCAATTTTTTAATACCTCATTTTAAATTTTAAATTACATTTTTTTTTTAAATTGCAACCCTTTTGAAACAAGATGGCGAATGAAGCTGGCCAACGAACTCGGTCGAGACATTGGTATGTACTATGTACAGACCAAGTTACATTCAAATCGGTTGATAAATACGCCTGTTATCGCGTGACAAAATCAGGTCGTTTTAAAATGTCAGCCACAATAGAAATTCAAAATGTTATAACTCAGCCATTTTTTTAGATGTAGACGAAACAAAACCTGTTCCGGAATCTTTGTATTAAAAACAACATTGAAGTTCAAACACATACAAAAAAAATCTTTTTCATTTTCCAATTTTTTGGTATCTCATTTTAAATTTATTTTTTTTTTAATTTTTTTAAATGGCCACCATTTTGAAACAAGATGGCGAATGAAGCTGGTCAACGAACTCGGTTGAGTTATTTGTATGTACTATGCACACACCAAGGTACATCCAAATCGGTTCATAAATACGTCTGTTATCACGTGGCAAAAATCAGGACGTTTCAAAATGTCAGCCACGCTAGAAATTCAAAATGCTATAACTCAGCCATTTTTTAAGATATAGACGAAACAAAAACTGCTCCCGAATCTTTTTATCAAGGTCAAACACATAAGAAAAAAATATTTTTTCAATTTTCCATTTTTTGATACCACATTTCAAATTTAAATTTTTCTTAAAATTTTAAATGGCCGCCATTTTAAAACAAGATGGCGGATGAAGCTGGCCAACGAACTCGTTCGAGACATTAATCTGTACTATGTATAAAGGAAGTTACATCCAAATTGTTTCATAAATACGCCTTTTATCGCGTGACAAAATTCAGGACGTTTCAAAATGTCAGCTTCGCTAGAAATTCAAAATGCTATAACTCAGCCATTTTTTAAGATATAGACGAAACAAAAACTGCTACGGAGTCTTTGTATAAAGGTCAAATACATAAGAAAAAAATATTTTTCCATTTTCAATTTTTTGGTACCACATTTCAAATTTTAAATTTTTTAAAAAATTTTAAATGGCCGCCATTTTGAAACAAAATGGCGGATGAAGCTGGCCAACGAACTCGGTCGAGACATTGGTATGTACTATTTACACACCGAATTACATCCAAATCGGTTCATAAATACGAGAGTTACAGTGTGACATAAGCCAGATATATATATATATATTGATATATATATATATATATATATATATATCAATTTTGAACGGAGGGTGGTTTCGGGGTCTGGGGGTCATGATCGATGAAAATATACCAAAATTTTTTGAAATCGCTTTCCTCCGAACGGCTGCAATAGGTAGCTTTTTGTAAAGAAAGCTACCTAATAAAAATAATTAATAAAAATTGCATTATTATTAAATAATTATTTTATATATCAATACTTGACCCAAGGCTGGTTTTATGGCATGGGTACCAGGTGCCCCAATTTACGCGGGATGTCCCGATTTTCACAAGCTTCAAGACCTGCCACGTAACCACTACTCGAGATGCAAAGCCCGACTTATCTAGGGCCCCGGGGCAAGCATCATTCTGGGGACCCCTTCTATCGATCCATAAAAATTGTCCGTGATTATGCTTAACCCCCTGACCGTCGAGCAAAAGGGCAAAATTGTAATGTTGTTTTCTCAGTAATTTTTTTAAAGTGCTAAAAAAAAGATGTTTTTGCCAACATGATATAAAAAATTTTATTACTTATAGGTTTATAAGACTTTAAACTATTAATCATTACTTAATTTTTAAAACCTGTATTATAACAGTAGACTTAAAATAATGCTTCTATTGTAGTGAAACCTACAACTTAGTCAAAGGATATATCAGTTCGCGGCGGTGAGAAGGTTAAGTGTCAAGTACTAAACTTCATATCTATTGCATATATATATTAAGTTTTGCACCAAGTACTATTCATATCTTTATACATGTTATCACAAGAAAGACGGTCGCAACTTTAAGAAAAATACTATTATGAAAATTAGTAGAAACAATGAGGGATTGATTGACGGGAGTATTTGTTTGTAAACTTTCCCTTTGCTTATCTTCGTATGTCATAAAATGTCTAAAAGAAGAAAAAAAATGTCGTCAATTGGTCATTATAAATGGGTTTAACTTACCTCGCTAACAGGTAATGTCAATAATGAATTTCTCATGAAAACAATGGAGTATTATGTTGTTATACTAGGTTGAGCAAAAAGTTCTGGGAAATTTGTGAACGTTGCGCTGTTATACGCAAATTAACAACAAAAGCAAGAAGGAATATTATTAAAAGTAGTGACCATCATAGTCCACGACTTTCTGCCATCGTTCTGTCAGATTGCGTATTTGCTGGAAGTATCATGGCGGCTCCTCAGAATCCAGAAACTCTTGACATGCTTCTTCACTTAAGAGGCTACTTCAGTCAAGTGAAAAGATCCGTTCGCTAATGCTAATCCTATGGAAGAAATTTATAACTATATCTCAGTTGCATTTTAATATTTTTAAATGATTTTTTCTGCATTGGATAGCTGAGATTGATCTGTACAAAGGTCGTTTTTTACTTTTTCTATTTTGTTTACAGATATTTTTAATGAGGACACTATCATTTTGGTAACCGGTTTCGAAACTGAAAGCATCCTCATTAAAAAAATCTGCAATCGAAATCGAAAAAGTAAAAAACGGCCTTTGTATAGATCGATTTCAGCTATCCAATGCAAAAAAAAAAAAAAAAAAAAAAAAAAAAAAAAAAAAAAAAATCATTTAAAAATATTGAAATGCAATCGAGATATCTTTATAAATTTCTTCCATAGGATTAGCATTAGCGAACGGGTCTTTTCACTTGACTGAAGTAGCCTCTTAAGAACCGGCTTTCAGAATAGTTAGATCTTTTCTCCAATAATGCCGGATCAACACACGCAAATCATACTGTTCAGTAGGCATTTTGGGCCCCACCAGTGGCCGAGAGGTTCTGCTCTCGAAGCTGGTAGACGGGAGGTGCTGGGTTCGATCCTAATCGCGCCCGTCGGCCTAATCGTTCGGAGTTTTCGTGGTTTTCTTCGAACCTTGGTTCTCCAAGCGTTAATACGGAATAGGTTCCCTTAGAAAGACCTCCACGGAAGGCACTCTCCCCCTTAGGGCCTATATCCCACGTGCTGATAATTGGCCGACATAAATACAACCAAATACAACCAACCAGTAGACATTTTGGAGCCGAAATTCCTGAACTCCTATAGATATACCACTAGTACTCCTATATACGTATAAATTCTGGTAACTATTAGATTACAAATTTCCCAGAACTTTTTGCTCAACCTAATAATAAAATTTTACTCATTAGTTTTTTTCAAAAATGAACTTGTTCTTTCTTTGGCGGAGGGGAGGGGGCATGGGGTATGGGAAGCAGAGAGGGGCTCCCAAAATCTTTGAGAATATTTATGGTCAAAATGAATTTTGGTCAATTTTAACCATTTGGTACCCTTTAAAAAAATCCTGATTACTCCCATGGGAGCCTCCTGAAATGGGGGCCATGGGTAACTCCTCCGCAAACCCCTGGAGAGACGACAAACGTACCGATTTTTCAGGATGCACAAAATTCTTTTAAATTTCTTCTAATGCTATGCTATTAGTCTGCATAGAGTGAAACTTAATGAAGTAAAATTTGTGGAAACAGAACCTGCTTATAACGGATAAATTTTATAGTCCTTACAAATCAACCAGCCTAGACAGAAATCTGTCTAAAACGAATTTTTGGTAGTTCCTAGCGATTCAGTTTTCCAAAGTTTTATTGTACTTTTGTCTGTAAATTCTGTGTAATCAGAGCCTGTTTATAACGGAAATTTGTTTTAGATGTAAAAATTTCGTTGTCCCTACCATAGGAATACTATACAATTATACTTGCTAAATTTGGATTTTGTTTCAGTCTCAAGCGATTTTGCTTTCACTGGATTTACTGTCTAAGAATGCCGTGTTTATTTAGTAAGAATGAAAACTGCTGAGACAGAATTTGAGGGATAAGAGAAAAATTTCGTTTTAAACAGGCTTTCGTCTTAGAAGGTATAATTGTATGATATTCCTACCATAGGGACAGTGAAATTTTTGCGTTTAAGGGGGTGCGGGACACGTTTTAAAATAATTTTTATTTCTTGAGTGAAAATTTTGAATTTTTTTGTGATGGTTAACCATGTCATTTGTAAACAAAATCACATGATATAACTTCTCATAATTCTTTTAAAAAATTTTTAAATTTATTAAAAAAGTGGGAACATTAAAACTCTAAGTATTATTTAAATAATTAAAATTTTTTATCGTTTAAATAAACAGAAATACATAAGTTTTAATTTAGATTCAGCATTTCAAAAAACATTAATTTTAAAAAAATTAAAAATTTTTAAAGTAAAAATTTAAGAAAAAAAGATGCAACTTTTTAAAAAAATCATATTTTCAAAAGTAAATATTTTTTTCAAATTTGCTGAATCAAAATTAAAGTAAACTAATTGAAAAAGACATGTTCCAAGTTTGAATCATATATCTTTAACGGTTCTGGAGTTATAGCAATTTAAATATGAAAAATTGTGAAAAAACCCATCATGAAGAAAAACACACTTTCACAGGTAGTCGTTTGCATGACAACCATTGCTTAAAAGTTAGATTTTGAAAACAAACCAAAACGAAAAAATTAATATGTTCTATTCTAATAAGGATATAACCATGATTTAAGCGTCATTTTAAACAAACAACAACAACAAAAAAAAAAAAAAAAGCGAGAATTTTATACTGCAATAAAATATTTTTAGAAAATTTGAAGATTTTTGTGTCCCAGACCCCCTTAAGGTAGAATTCTGTAATAGACAGGTTTCGTTTTCATAGGGTTTACTGTTTTTTTTTTTATATCCCGATTTTTTTGCCTTCCTGTACCGCGTTTTGTGACACTGGACCTGGCAACACTATATGGGAGTCATGTTCGGTGAAAATATACTAAAATGATTCGGAATCGCTTTCCTCCAAACGGTTGCAATACGGAACTTCTTATTTTTAGGGTTCGTACTTATAAAGTAACAAGTTAGAAATTGCTCGTCAAACGTGGCAAATGAGGTGCGTTCGTACTATAACTAGTTTTATAATTATTTTTTGCTCCCCATATTGTACTGAATGTATATTTTTTTTTGCACTTCATAAGTGCATAGTCTGTAACATCATTAAAATGCACTTGGAATAATTTTTTTCCATTGGCCGTAATGTAACGGAAAACTTTTGACTGTCCCTGTAATTAAACTATACATACGATTTTCATAAAATTTGAATTGGCTAAACAAAATTTTATAAGAATTATATATTTAAAATTTCAGATCATTCGGTTGGGTAGTTTTTGCTCTGTTATATGCGGACGAATAGAGAAACAGACAGACGGATTGGACGACGACTATAGGTGCTTCGTATTTATAAAATTTTGAACGCACCTAAAAGCGGAACCATTATAAGATCACTCCTGTGTCTGTCTGTCTGTCACAGCCATTTTACTCGTAAACTATGGAACGTGGAAAGTTCAAATTGGGGGAAGTAATAAAGACTATAGACCCACATATTTATAGACTGTTAACCATTCAGAAATATATTTAGGGAAAATGTAGAGGGGCTAATTAAGTTACTTGAAAAAAAAAAATCTTTGTATATCGTGTGGGGTATCGTGGGAAAGCGTTCGTAACGCCGAATTTAAAAATACACTTCTTTTAATTTTAGGTATTATATTTTCAGAGATAGAGTTGAAAATGCAATGCAAAAATATGTCCACCCCCCTCCCCCCTCTATTTCCGAATCTACTGAAGTTAAATTTATGAAAAAATTAGGTGGAAGTAGGAGTTAATTTAAACCTTGCAGGAAAACTATACTGATTACACTAGATCAGATAGTTTTTAAGAAAATCGCATTTTCCGTTACACACAAATTTCAGTTTGCGGGCATTCAGCGAAGGAGTATAGGAGTACTAGCGGTACCTATCGTCGCAGAAGTATAAAAGGATTGTTGAAAATGATTTTCGAAAAAAATTGTCGGTAATTAAGCGAAATATTAACCCTTAAAGACACGGACGGTTTGGACATACATAAAGACTTAGGCGGTGTATTCTATGCGCCATCGGTTTTTATAACCTGAATAACAACTTTCAATGATATATTTGTGTAACGCAATGCCCAGTAGTAGTATAAAAGCAATAAACGTCAAATTGTTAAAAACAGCCTAATTTAATTTGAATGAATCACATAATTACTATGGGATTCGCGACTTGTTTGAATTGAGTGGCTCTCTCAATAATCCACCCGTTTTTAAAAGGTTAATTAAAAGCTATCTGGAGAAACGCGGCATGCAATGCCAAGTTTAAACTTTGAACAAGAGTTTTGTTTTAGGTACACTGTTAAAAGAAATGATTATTACTACGCTGAATTTGAGTTTACCAAATGAAGTTTAAATATGCACTACTTTTATTGTCAGCACCGAAATAAGCTCATCATAAACAGATTAGGATAAGAATTTAAAAAAAGAACGAGTTATACACAATAGCAATATCTGATGCTATTTAGGCTTCATATCTGTCTGAACTTTCATGGTATATCCATTTATACTTTTTTAGTATATGCAGTTAAACCCAACCCTACGTTGTATAGTTTTTACAAAGTCTTATTATTCTGTTAACAAAGGTTTTTTTTTTTTTTTTTTTTTTTTTTTGTAATAATACAATTACTAATTAAGATATATTGTACGAACCCTCTGTACACGAGTAATACTCGCACTTCACCATTTATTTGTAATGTAAGTTGCTACCTAATAAAAGCAATGACACTAGACGTAGTAAAATTATCTTTGAGATGCAAAAAAAAATTCCATATTTGCCCCGAGTGCAAAGAATCCTAGTTACAAGTTAGCATTTGACTGTGAAATTGTGAACTGCAAAGAGTTAAATTTTGAAAGACTAGAAGTTCGTTTTTAGATTTTGTCACACAGAATTAAAGTTACAAAAATTTATGCTGTATAATTAGTAATTAAAGCTCTTTGAGGTTTTGTTATTAAGAAAATGTTCATTAGATGACGTTATTTTTATTTTTGTTTTGTTTGTTTGCTTGTTTCTTCAGATTGAAGTACTTACTTCCGTTACCCTTCCTTCCTTTGAGTAATTAAGAGGAAAATGTAATGAACATACACCCTTCGTGTTGCCATTTTCATTTTTTTTAATGTTACATATTATTTTAAAGAGGTTTTCTATTTTATTGTAAATTTTGATCACAATAAATAACAAATAGTTGGACAATGGTCCTCAATGTTTAATTTTTAAAAAATAATAAGCACATGAAATAAATTAGTCGACAAAACTCTAATGATGTAAAAGAAACAAAATGGAGAAATAAGCATCCTGTTCTTAATTCTTCTAAACAATTACCGAAGGATTTTTAATTGCCGTTCATTGTAGATTAGCTCGGCAACTTTTTACATTACTGTATAGTAAATTATAATTAAGATTTTTGAGCTTATTAAGAAGGAATATGACGGAAAGTGGGATGCGATTGTCCTGTAGTGCATTTTGGAAACGAATTTTATCCAGGTATGTTGCATTAAAACCTAAACCCATTTTTTTTTATCCTGTTGACTGGAGAGTTTATGAATATTTTATTTAATCTGCTTTAGTTATTCAGTAGTATAAAATTTGATTTGAAAAACGATATAGAGTAGATCCTCAAAAATCCGGCATTGTCGGGACCAAGATTAAGCCGGATTTTTTAAAATTTCGGATTTCTGAAAGAATACCAAACGTACTTCTTATACTCTCTTGGTGACTTTAAACATTATTTAATTCATAGCCAGGTGATATTTATGTGAGAAAAAGAGAAAATAAAATATTTTTTAAAAAGTTACTTTTATTGATATTTTCTATGTTGCAAAAATAAATTCTAATAAACAGTGAGTCGTGTAATACTTACGCTTCTTGTGTAATTTCTGAAACACCGATGTCAATTTTATTTGCTTCAATTTTTTCGGCAGTTCCTTAACAAGTTTTTCTTTGATTTTATAGCCGTGAAGAATATCTATTTTAGAAATACAGTCTTGTTTCTCTAAATCAAATATTTTTCCAGTCAAATTTATGCATTTTCCAGTGATATCTTTCCTTCTGCCAGCTCCTTGTCTTTGTTGTTCTGAGCTGCTACCAGCGTTGTCGGCGCATCTATTTAGCACAGTGTCAATGATATCGCTGTCTGTTAATCCATTGCTTTCGATCTCGAAGATTTAAATTCATAAACAATTTCTATTTTGCTTTTTCTCGTAAGTTGGAAATGTAAAAAAATGGGAGGGGGGAGGAGATGACTTTAATACCGAATATTTGAAGTTTCCAGATTTCTGAATTTGAGGTCCGGATTTTTGAGGTCAAACTGTAGTAATATCTTTGGTCATAAAAGGAAATTCAGCGGACATAAGAATATAATTCTGATGTGTGCTAGCATCTCGGCCATTGATGCATAGGCACAGGATAAATTGATCCAGGGTGCCCAAAATCTGCGTAAATCATACCTTATTATGTAATATAAAATTTTAAGTCTCTGCGTTGTTAAAGTATGATGCAAGAACTACTGCACAGATTTTAACGATATTTTCACTAATATGCAGCTTGATGTGCAATTTATCGAATAAGCTATTTTTGGATTAATATTCGGTGCAGCATTTTAGATGATAAAATCAAAAGAAAAGTTTTTTCTTCTTTTTTGATTAAAAAAAATTCCATCATTTCATGGATTTGAATCTCGGAACAGGTAGGATTAAAAATAACAAAACATTATTTTACTTCGATGTAATTGTTACAAAATTATGGATCCAAATGCACATTTTCTTTTGAAAATGATGCCATTTACATCGATAAATACACCCTTTCAATCAAATGTCTGAAAAATTTCTTTACCTTGATTCAATCAGAACTTAAACGTTTTCCTTTTCGATTTTTTAATTCCAGTGCCAGTTAAGGAAAAGGTCCATGAAAATTACATAAATGTCTTGAAATATAGTAAATTTTAAATTTAAATGCTTTCTTTGAGTGGGGTGTGATTTAAGAGGAGATGGAACATAAATTTGTTCAAATTTTAGAGTTTTGAATTGAGTTATAAATTGATAAAACAGAAAATAAAAGTTAATGATGAAATGTTAAATACATGATTATGATTCTGGAAGGTTTTACGATCATATATTTAAGCCTTGTGTGTGTGTACATAGTTTTTTTTTTTTTTTTTTTGCCTTTTCGAAAAAAGTTGTTTTTTGAAGCTTCGGTACATTTTTCTAAAAATCTATTTTAGGTAAACAGCTGAAACTTTCCAAAATTGTGTAACTAATTCTATTTGAGAATATAAGAAGCGATTTTCATTTTGGCTTAAAAGAAATACAATTAGAAATATTTTACTAAAACACTTTGAAAATCCTTTTCAAAATATTTTAGTAAAATATTTTTAATAATTTTCGCGTACTGTGCTTGAATAGCGTTTAATTAGTTTCTGCCTATTTTTAACCTTAAACGATTAATCGTGAGTTGTTGTTCTACTATTAATTGTGCAAATAATTCAAGAAAAGATCACTGTATTCTTCAATTTCCCCGTAAACGTAAAAAATGATTTTATTCGATCTATTTTGGATTTTTAAAAAAAATCCCCAAATTTGCTACAAGATAATTTTATTACAATATTTCACTAATATTAAACTAATATTAAAAAATATATATAAATATATATTTTTAGCAATTTTCGTAATAAAATATTATACAGAAATGGAGTAGCTACACTATATGGCCAAAGGTGACCGGCCACTTGCGATTTTAGACGTTTTGTTAAATATCTAGAAAACTACATGAGGAATTGTCCTAAAACTCCAGGTGTGTAAACAGAATAGTACACGTCATACATTTCCGTGAGAATTTTTTCCCGAAATCTCATACGGGACCGTCAACAAATTCAAAAAGAACGAACAACTTTTGGATAACCCTGTAAAAATTAATGTAGCAAAAAGCTTTCAAACTGTAGATTATGATTAAATGCCTTATTGTAATAAACTGTGTTAATTTTTATGAGGATAGCATGTATACTCGTAGAGAAATTAAAATTTTTATAAAAAGAGTCCAAATTTTGCCAAGTTTTTTGCTTATAATTTGTAGGTTTCTTAATATAAAAAAAAGTTAATTTCAGAAAATATGACAAGCAACATTGTACACAATACCCTGCAATCATAATTAAAAAATAATAAAAATTGTATGAAAAATGAGCACATTTACTAAATAATGGTTCATTGCGCGTGCCTGAATGTAATCAAAATATAATTTGCATAATGCGTTAGCTAAATGTATAGAGCAACTTTTGGGAAAGTCTCAAAAACATAGTTTGAAAAGTCTGAAAATTATCGTTGATAGAATAAGCTCAAAATCCGTTATTCTTAAAAGGAAGCAAAAATATGAGGGGTTGTATCCAAATACAGTAGTGCGTGCAATATTGTGTATGCTATATTGGCGCTAATAAATCCATATATGGATACAGCCCCTCATCTTTTTGCTTCATTTTGGGAACAACGGATTTTGAGATTATTCTATCAAAGATAATTTTCAGAATTTTCAAGCTATGTTTTTGAGACGTTTACAAAAGTTGCTCTATTTCAAATGAAAATGAAATTTCAAAGTGATTGCTTAAAAGGCGCAAAGGCCAACATAGTGAAAAAGATTCCAAGCCGGGACTCGAACCCGGCCATCAGTATAGCGCACTGACGTTCTACCGACTAAACCACTTGGAACGATACCCAGCTCGGAAAATTTCTCACTATTATATGTTGGCAAGGCTACAAACGTAGCACAAGATGGAATATTTATCGTGAGCCACCGACCTGGGGCGAGCACGAAACATAATTAATGTTGTAATAATAAACAATGTTGGCCTTTGCGCCTTTTAAGCAATCACTTTGAAATTTGATTTTCATTTGAAATATTGTATGCAAGGCGAATGTTTCTCTCTGGAATAATTTCCATGTATTAAAAAAGTTGCTCTATACTTTTAGTTAAAACATTATGCACATTATATTTTGATTGTTTTCGGGCATACCCAGTGAAACATTATTTAGTAAACCTACTCATTTTTCATACAATTTTTACTATATTTTAATTCTGATTTCAGGGTATTGTGTACAATGTTGTTTGTCATACTTTTTGAAAATAACTTTTTTTTATTTTAAGAACTCTGCAAATTATAAGCAAAAATCTTGGCAAAATTTGAGACTGTTTTTATGAAAACCTGAATTTCTCTTCGAGTATTACATGCTATCCTCATAAAAATTAACACAAATTATTGCAATAAGCCACTTAATCATAATCTACAGTTTGAACGCTTTTGCTACATTATTTTTGACAAGGTTATCCAAAAGATATTCGTTCTTTTTTCAATTTTTGTTGACGGTCCCCTATGGGGTTTCGGGAAAAAACCGTCGCGGAAATACATGACCTATACTATACTGTTTACACACCTCGAGTTTCACGTTAATTCCTCATGTATTTTTCTAGATATTTAACAAAACGTCTAAAATCGCAAGTGGCCGGTCACCTTTGGCCATATAGTGTACATCTTTACTATAACTTCCAGATAAAAAATTGTTAATAAAATAACGAAGGATATTTGTATACTATAAAGGATCGTTATATTTTCCTCTGGAAAAAGAACAGTTTTCATATTATTAAAGCATCGAAAACTTTCTAACACACGATAACTTTTTAAAAATAATTTTACTTTAGGCTTGATTTATAAAAGTTTTTAAAAACTTTATCACAAAGCAAAAGAAGAAAAATTATGTTTCTAACAGTACTTTTGTTCAATTTTATTTTAACATCAGAAATAATTTATACTATTTTTTTCATTACATTTTTAAATTATTAAGAACAACCTAAAGTGCTGCATAAACTAAAAAAAAAACATTAAAATATTTTTTGGAATGAAGGTACATTTGAAGAATAAATTTAGTTACACTAAGAAATTTCTATTGATATTCTACAAAAAAATACATAAACACCATCATTTTAATTCTCCATGAGCAACATATAGAAAAATAAAATAATACTTTTGGAAGTATAGTGCAGGCAATACGGGATTTTACCTGGCAAAATTAATGGAAGTTCTTGGAAATCGGCTTACTTCATGTTTTTTGGGTCGCTAAATCAGAATTTGTAACTTCCCACCAAAATTTCCTCCGGCAACCCTTCCAAATTTTGTAAAATGCCCCCCCCCCCCCCAAAAAAAACAGGTTTTTATTTAAAAAATCATTTTTTTTTTATTGTTTTAGGGAAAAAGTATCTAGAAATTCAGAAAGTAGACAAAATTTGCAACAAATTAGATATATGACATTATGACTTAGGATGAAGGGAAAGGGGTTGATCTGCCTCCGAACATGCGCCGCGGTGCTGCGTGGACTAAGTAGCGCAATTCCACTAACCACTCACACCTTTACATTCGCCCTCCCATCTCCCCTCCGAACTTTCTCTATAAGGTTTACTTTAAGTTTTATGGGTCACTGAATCCGAATATTTAACTTACCCCCGAAATTCCACCCCCAAAAATAGATGTTTCTAAATTAAATTTTTTATTGTTTTAGGGGAAAACTATGTAAAAATTCGGAAAGTAGACAAAATTTGCAACAAATAGGATATATGACATTACGATGAAAGATAAACGGGGAGGGAGAGGGCTGCCTCGGAACATACACTGCGGCGTTATGTGAACTAAGTTATGCAAGTCCAGGTAATAGGGGATTTTACCTGGCAAAATTCATGCTAGTTCTGAATTTCGGCTCACTTTATGTTTGTTGGGTCGCTGAATCCGAATTTGTAACTTCCCACCAAAATTTTCCATGGCAAACCTCCCAAAAATTCATTTTTAGGGTTCTGTACTTAAAAAGTAAAAACGGAACCATTATAAGATCACTCCTGTGTCTGTCCGTCTGTCTGCCTGTCTGCCACAGCCATTTTACTCGTAAACTATGGAACGTGGAAAGTTCAAATTCGGGGAAGTAATAAAGACCATTGACTCACATATTTTCAGATTAATAAACATTCATAAATATATTTATGATAGTAAAAAAGTAGAGGGGTTAAGTATGCTACTTGAAAAAAAAACATTTTCTTTGTATATCATGTGGGGTATCCTGTGAAAGCTTTTGTAACGCTGAACTCAAAAATACATTCCTTTTAATTTTAGGTATTATATTTTCAAAGATGTTGTTGAAAATGTAGCGCAAAAATATGTTCCTCCATCTAATTCCGAATCTACTGAAACTAAAATTATGAAAAAATTAGAGGTAGTAGACGTTAATTTAAACCTTGACGGAAAATTATAGCGATTAACCTAGGTCACATAGTTTTTGAGTAATTAGCATTTTTCTGTTATACACAAATTTCGATTTACGGGCATTCAGAAAAATTGTTGAGCATCGCTCAATATACCTATCGTTGCAGAAGAATAAAAGCATTGTTGATAATGATTTGCGAAAAAAATCATCGGTAATTTGCCGAGATATTAACCCTTAAAGGTACGGTCAGTTTGGACATACACAACGACAGGGGCGGCGTACTCTATACCTAGTTAACAACTTTTAATGATATACAGTCGAACCCGGTTAAGACGCGTTTCAAGGGAGTGGACAAAAGTCGCGTATTAAGCGGGTTCGCATATTAAACGTGATTTGTATAATGTTGTAGGAACAGAATTTATTTATACATCTAATCCTCTAAATGAACTTTAGAGTTTTTATTTATAGGTTTCCGGTCGAAAAGTGTGTCTTTTAAGTATATTTAGATTAAAATTTAATTGTATTCAATATATTATTTTTTATAGGACCGACTGGAATAAAAACTGAAAATAAATATGGATTCAAACATGGCTTTATTGTCGATTAATCCGTTAAAAACAAATATAATTTTCCAGCTAGATTAATTTTATTTACATATAGAAATTTTTTTAAGCACAATCCAGTTATTAAAATCATATTTAGTGTTTGTGATAATGAATACCATTATCATCTGACCTTCATTTTTAATATAATAAGGAAAAGCATCCTATTACTCTTTGTGTAAAAAAATATAGTTAGCATAGAGAAAAGTAAAGAAGACACAGATAACATAAAATAATTATAAAACCACACTCTTATTTGTTTAATTTTTATAAGTTTCATTTTTTTCGCATATAATATAATATGCATTAAAAAACATAGTAGTAATGTAACTTACACTTAAAATTTAACTAATAACAGGTATAATCAACTCTAACCATAATAATTTTATACGTATCTTAAGCATTCTGAATTCGTCTATCTCTGAGTACTACAGTAAAAACTACTGTTACAGTAAAAACACAGTGCACGAAGCAAAAGATTAGCGAGGGTTTTTTATTATTATTATTCAAATATCTACCACTATTTCCGATTAGTAATGTTTGCCTTAATCAGTTATTACATAAAGTAAATATTCCTGTTCGGAAACAGTATTTATTATGTGAATAAAAAAATCTATATTTGGGACAATGGAGAAGAGAGAAGGAATTCGCATCTTGATCTATGAATTCGCATCTTAAGCGTGATTTTTTTGCTTCAAAAGACCAAAAATCTATCGCGTATTAAGCGGGATCGCGTAATAACCGTTCGCGTCTTAAACGTGATATTTTTGCATTAGTCTTATGGGCGATATTCAAGGGATCGGAAAAAATCCGCGTATTAAGCGGGATCGCGTATTAACCGTGAGCGTCTTAACCGGGTTCGACTGTATATGTGTAATGTAATGTCCAGTAACAGTATAAAAGCAATAAACGTCAAATTGTTAAAAACATACTAATTTAAGGGGTCTCGAGACTCTAAAAAGTGGAAAAAATGAAAAAAAAGACCATTTTTAACTTTTAATGTCTTAAAATGTATATGATTTTAAAACACAATTTTAATTGGAATGAAAGATATAAGTATGTTCTTTCGTTTCATGTATTTAAAAAATTGCAAGATACAGAATTAGTATTTATAGGGAGCTCGAAACTGTTAGACATTTGTCGAACAAAAAATTGGCATAGCAGATTACGCGCAGGATTACAAAATAAATATTGCAACTAGAATGAAAATTTTGGTGCTTCCTTATACTTCAGAGTGTAATAATTTCCCTGAACTTAAATAAATTTGTATTTAAAGCATTTTTATATTTTTAATGCAATGTTTCATTTAGCTAATACAAAATTTTGAAGTTTTCAACAATAAAATCACCTAAAAAAGTATTTCTTTGAACAATAAAAAGGAAATTTTAGGTTCAGTTTATACAGACTAACAAGAAATATATGTTTTGAGTTGGGTTGGGTTGATTTTGACGGCCAATTATCTGCACGAGGGATATAGGCCCGGGGGGAGTGCCCTCCGTGGGGGTCTTTCTAAGGGAACCTAATCCGTATTAACGCATGGAAGATCCACGGCTCGAAGAAAACCACGAAAACTCCGAACGATTAGACCGACGGGCGCGATTGGGATCGAACCCAGCACCTCCCGTCTACCAGCTTCGAGAGCAGAACCTCTCGGCCACTGGTGGGGCCAATATATGTTTTGAAAATTTCATGAAAAAATATTCAGAAGTTTTTGAGGTATCCTGCGCGTTATGCCCATAAAACGCCATTTGGAAAATAATGACTTAAAAGTTTCGAAAGCGCCGCTTCAGCTATTGAGCGGGCATAATTCTAAAAGCCAAAACTTCTGTTCTAATGGGAATTTCAAGGAAACAATTATATCAAAATATTCAGAAAAGATAGGAGTTTAACATCTAAAAAAATTAAAATTTCTTAAATTTTGAAGCTTTAAGAGTCCTGCGACCACTTAATCCTTTCCCGCACGGAGTAATTCTATTTATAAACTTATGAAATAATGAACTGACACCATAATTTATAAACGAATTTATTAGAAAATGCGAACTTGCTTATTTTCACGTACATTATAAAACGAAAATTTTAATTTAATATTCTTGGTGCAGTTTGTCTGTTTTGGAATTAAAATTAGGTGTCCGTTTTTTAAGGGCAACGCCCTCAAAAGATTTAATTAGAATGAATCGCATAAATACTGTGGGATTCGCGATAGTTTGCATTGACTCTATCTCTCAATACGCCTCGAGTGACTTTAAAAGTTAATTAAACACCTATCTGGAAAAACAACTTTGAACAAAGGTTTTGTTTTAGCTACACTGTAGAAATAAAGGTTATTTCTACGCTGAATTTAGTTTCATGAAATGCCAAATGAAGTTTAACTATGCGCTGCTTTTATTGTCAGTACCGAATTAAGTTCATCATAAACAGATTAGGATAATATTAAAAAAAGAGTTATACGAATAGCTATATTTGATATTATTTAGGTTCCATATCTCTTTGAACTTACATGGTATACCCATTTACACTTTACTAATATATACAGTTATACCCAACCCTACGTTGTATAGTTTTTTATAAAGTCTTAGTATTCTTTTAGCAACGTTTTTTTTTTTTTTTTTTTTTTTTTTTTTTTTTTAATAATACAATTACAAATTCATATATTTATTCTACGGAACCCTCTGTACGCGAGTAATTCTCGCACTTGACCGTTTATTTTTAAAAATTTGGTTTTTGAGAAAAGCGCGCGGGGAATGTTCCGAGGCAACTCCCTCTAAGGCTCTTATAATACTTTATTATTACTGTATTATAGGAGCCCTAACTCCCTCTCTCCCCGTTTATCCTACGTCATAATGTCATATGTCCTATTTGTTGAAAATTTTGTCTACTTTCTGTATTTCTACAGAGTTTTCCCCTAAAACAATAAAAAAATTAATTTAAAAACAAGTATTTTTTTTGGGGGGGGGGATTTTGGGGGTAAGTTAAAAATTCGGATTCAACGACTGAAAAAACTTAAAGTAAACCTTATAGAGAAAGTTCGGAGGGGAGATGGGAGGGCGAATGCAAACGTGTGAGTGGTTAAGTGGAATTGCGCAACTGAGTCCACGCAGCACCGCGACGCATGTTCCGAGGCAGATCCCCCCTTCCCCTTCATCCTAAGTCATAATGTTATATATCTAATTTGTTGCAAATTTTGTCTACTTTCTGAATTTCTAGGTACGTTTTCCTTAAAACAATAAAAAAAAATGATTTTTTTAATAAAACCTTTTTTTCGGGGGCATTTTACCAAAATTTGGGGGGGGGGGGGGAGGGGTTGCCGGGGAAATTTTGGTGGGAAGTTAAAAATTCGGATTCAGCAACCCAAAAAGCATATAGTATGCCTTTTTCCAGAACTACCATGAATTTTGCTAGGTAGAGCCCCTATACGGTCTCTATTGCCTGGACTAGTATGCGAGAATACAATTTAAGAAATTCTACTTCAAAGGATTTTGATGAGAGTTGCCGATTGGTTAGATAAATTTCGCCAAAAAGAAAAGGTGAAAATTATATGTATAATTGCAAGGTTCCCAGCAAAACATGACTGGCAAATTCCCTGACTTTCCCTGATCGAATCTCAAAAAATCCCCTGACTTTTCCTGATTAAAACTCAAAAAATTCTCTGGCCAAACGAACATACACCGAAATTTGCCACTTATTTTCGCAATCCTTTGTCAAAATTAACGTTTTTTTCTGCGATCGTCCTTCAAATTGCTCGATTTTTTTTACTTTTTTTTCAATCGTTTGATGAATTTTGTGATTTTTTTTTCCATGACTTTTTATAAAATATTTGTAAATTCTCTGACTTTTCCTATATATTTTTAAATTTCCCTGACTACTTTGAAATTCCCTGACTTTCCATGACGCTGGGAACCCTGAATTAGCATTCCGAATTGCAAAACTTACATTCTACATGAACGGATCCGCGGTCAGGTTAAAAGCTAGTTATTAGTTATAAAAAATGATTGGTTTATCCGCTACCCCCTCCCCCCTTCTTGTAAGAAATAAGCTTGGGTCCGATGTTTCATAACTTTCTGCGGCTTTCGTGGGAGGGGTGAGGGGTAAAGTTCCTAAAGGAGGTGTATTTCTAGATTACAATTAAACATAAAATCCGTAATATTTTTAGTAGCCTTAGAGCGAACAGTTTAGGTGAAGTAGAGTCACAAAGGTACCACTGGAATGGACTCATAGGGGGGTATACATGTACAACGTTATACACTTTTTGATAATTTTGGGCACCCTCCCCCCTTATGATATCATACGTTATCATTCCTCGACCCCCCCCCCCTCCTCTCTAATGCTATCGCTATCAATGTCTAAAAATTGTTTTGATTTTTTCAATTTTTTTCTTTTGTTTGCCGTGATATACAGATATGATTATACATATATTATTTGCATGCTTTATTGATTCAAATGAAGAGGAAGTCAATAAAATATCACTTTTATATATGAAATAATTTTATATCAAAGAAAACTTAAAAGAAATAGTTGCTATTTAAAAATATTTAATAATAGAATTTTGTTACATAATGCATTCAACAGTAATAATGCTTTCTTGCACTTGCCCCCGCATGGAGAGAAAAGGGGGGGGGGGCAGGCAGAAGTTTTTGTCATCAAAATAGGTGGATAACATTCTCTCTCTTTTCTTCACTGATAAAAACAATTATAATTCCAAACATACTTCGCACCTGGTTTCTCGAACAGCAGATTATATATGCATACATATATGACAGAAGAATAGGAATGCCAAACTTTGAGGTATTCCATATTTTGGAATTAAACAATTTTATAATCATTTAATGATTTTAGTAATAAATTGGTATTTTCATAAGAACAGATAACAGACTAAAAAAAAGGATGTCGACTATTTTGATGTAAAGGACGACTTACAAATAAAAAGAGAAAATTTTGGTTGGATAAAAAATAATAACGATATCAAAAGACAACCCCCCTCCCCCTAGCGTCTAGCGATATCTTATGATATCATATGACAGACCCCCTGTCCCCTCTAAAATGATAACGTGATATCGTCGATACCATGTCAAACTGTCCAATGTGTAAAAAATGGGCTACTTTTTTAAAATTTAGATTACTTGATTGGCACCACTTTTTTGAAATGATAAAATTCCTCCTGTTTTCGCCTTAATTAATATGTCATTAAATAAGGTTAAATAAGGTGAATTATGCTATTTCAAAAAAAGTGTTGCTAATCAAGAAATTTGAATTAAAAAAAAAATAGCCACTGTATTCACATTGGATAGTTTGACATGGCACCGAATATATATGCACTAGGAGCTTCGCTCACTCAGTTTAATAATAATAATAGCAACAATCCTATGTGCTCGATGAAACGATTCAGTATTCATAAACAACTGATAAACCTTATCGACAATGGATGAATAATGTACGAATTTAAGAGCGAGATTATTATCCGAGTGCATAAAGTAGCTGATTATTTTAAGAATATCGGTTAAACACTGAAATATATAAATAATGCTTTTATTTACAGGCCTTGTCTTCAGATCTTATTATTGTGTTTATTGGGATGCGAATTAGAAGGTAACTTTATTTCTCTTTTTCAAGTTTAACTTGTCGAAATTTGAGATAACAGCTCAATAAGTTCTATTTTCAGGAAGACCGAGGACGCTGAGGAAATGCGGCAAAAGAGATTCACAAATGGGAAGAATCGTCGGCGGTAAATATACGCAACCAGGGGAGTATCCTTGGATGGTATGGTATGTCTTTAACTGAAGATATGCATGTGCGTGTAAGATGCGTTTTAATGTTATGAAATAGATGTGAAAGGTTAATCTATATATCTATATTATAAAGCACAAACGTATCTGTGCGTAATGCTGACGTCATTCTGTGAACGGCAACACCTCACGACAAAATTTCGCTTTTTCAATTTTTGCTACTGCAATTTTTTTAACTTCTAACCATTGCACATTTTTAATTTTTACACTTTCGTATAGGAAAATAATTGTATTTTCAAATAAAATTTGAAACCTGTATCGCAATTTACTCATTTTGTATGGCTTTTTAAATATTTTTTAAGCATGCATTTTTTTAATCTATCTCTATTGCGTGCAGGCTGTATTACGGAAGAATAATAACAACCCATTCACACTAAAAACAGCATAAAGAATCCAGTCTTTGTTTTCGGATAATATTCCGTAACTAAATTAAAACTTAATAAGCGTGTATTAAAATAAGGTTACGTGGGGCAACTGAGCCTTGATTTTACAATGTGACTCTGGAGAATATGGCAATTCAGCTTCAAAAAGGTAATGTTCATTTGAATTAAAGTCTGATCTTTTGTAAATGTGTTCAGTTAGGTTCCCTCTATCAAATAGAAATGCTCAAAATTACATTTTAATATTTAAAAAATATATATATATGCATATTTCATCTTTCGTTCCTCATGCGTCCAGTTGCCCCACAAAAATGGGATAAGTGTACCAGGAGGGTCTATGTTCCACACGCGTTTATTTTTTTTTTTTCATATGGGATATCAGGTCCTGTGTGAAAAAGTGTAAACAACTTAAAAAAATTTAAACCAGGAAGATCATGTAAATTATATATCAACTAATGAGCATTGTAAGGGAAACGTTTGCTGTCAATGTGTCTAAAAAAACACTAAAAGGGGAAATATTAGATCTGGGGGCACGGCAGTGCCCCTTCCAAGTCGAGAAAGCACAGCCGTAAGCATCCTTTTCTGGAAGCAACTCAGGGTACCTAAAAGATCCGAGAATTCACGTTCTCAACAGCTCCAAGAAGCTATCGTCAAAACTATCTTCGAAAATAAAAACGCACATTAAACGTTACAGCGATTCACACTCTGAAATGGGAAGCCGTAGCTCGCTACAATTATTTGCACCTTGAAACCCATTGGGAAGCGCGCTGTACTGTTCCACACCCTGACATAAATGTCGGAGCTCTCCGACGAAAAAATCTGGAGGTAAGCTGCAGTTTGAAATAAACAGTTTAGAAAACATTACGAGAGCCGTAACTAAAAAATCGGGAGATAGACTGGAAGCAGACAAATTTATAAAATGGACTCTGCGCAGGAGGACTTTGACAGAAAAGCTGATAAATTGAAACAAAAACTAAAACCGTTACTAGAAAATTTGAATGAATAAATTTAAAACCGCAGCACACCTGACAAATTTCAAGCATTTCTAGGAAAAGCGGTACATCTAAGCAATCAGAAGCCATTTTATGCACATGAAGCTTATAAAGTCTATGAAGCTAAAAATAGGGTAATTGAAATCGACGCTACTGGAAAAGCTTTCTTTGGCTTTCTCCTTACAAAAAGAAGTGAAATCCCATCAAAAACATCTCATGTAAAAACTAAGCCAAGTCTCGTGACTCTTTGACCGTAAAAAGTTCTGATAGTGTAGAGCCAAGTTTATCTCTCTTATTAGCTTTGGCATTTTAATTCACAAATTACTCCTAGTCTCTACAACTTTTATTAATGATTATTTTGTGACTTGGCAATTACGCAGCGCGAGAATGTAAAGGCTGTTGTTTACATTTTAATATTAACGTTTATTTATAAAGTATTGCATAAAATATTATTTATAAGAGCACGGAACGTATATGTATTTGTAGCATGGACATAATTTTTCATAACATTGTAAGTCCGGGTGCGAAAACTCTCTTGTGGTCGAGCTTGATGTCCGGAGTTTTGGGTGATTTTCTTCCTATGTAACGTGAATACGAGCCAGACCCCTCTTTTACAAAGCCCTAACCAGTGCATCCCTCCTTTAGGCTTCTCTCTCTCGCGTTCATATTCAGCCTTAATCAAGTAATCCCATCCCAACTCGAAACATAGTAAAGTGCTGACGTTATAATTTCCTTGTGCTGCGTAATTTCCAAGTCACAAAATAATCAAATAAAAGGTGTAGAGACTAGGAGTAATTTGTGAATTAAAATGCCAAAGTTAATAAGAGAGGTAAACTTGGCTCTACACATGATATCAGAACTTTTTACGGTCAAAGAGTCACGAGACTTGGCTTAGTTTTTTCATGAGATGTTTTTGATGGGATTTATTTATACCAAAAACATAAAAAATAAGTAAGCACTTATGTACTTTAGTATAGGTAATAAGTATAAAAGTTACACGGGTATTTTAAGTGAAAAAATAACAATGTAAATCTATGAACAAACGGCTACGTAAGTACTTACGTACTTCATCTGTATCGTACAATTTCAAGATTTGGCTATTTCGCTCTCAGGGGCAAAGTACTTTCATTCGTAAAATGTTGAAATAATTTAATGACACCAGTATTTACAAGAGAATTTATTTGTAAACAAGCAAATGTTTATTTTTACATACTTAATAAAGATGAAATTTTCATTATAAAATTCCGGTGCCAATGTGGCAATTGGGGATTAAAATTGTGTGATGCAATAACGTTGTTTTTCTGTAAACTGAAGTTTCAAGGGTTTGCGAAGTGGAGTCCATGCATCTATGCATTGGCATATGAAAAGCAAACCCTTGAAACTTCAGTTTACAGAAAAACAACGTTCTCTGGACAATATCTCAATTTTAATTCCAAATCTCCTAAATCCCATAAGATGGCAGTTGTGAAGACTTTATTTACCAGAGCTATACGATATTGCAGCACAGAAGAGCTTTTTAATATAGAAATACAAAAAATTTTATACGATTTAAAGTTGAATAGTTAGCCTGAAAGGTTTTGTTTTCGCATTTTTATGGAACTTCTTCGTGCACACATGGATACTCCTCCACCCTTCCAACGTATGAAAGTTAATAAATTCGCAAGCATTCCGTATTACAAAGGTATTTCAGAGAAGATTTCGCATTTTTTTAAACCACTTGGCATTCACACGTCCTTCATCCCACAGAACCACTTAAGCATCTTTTAAGCAATTTTAAGCATCGATATCCAATCTTACAGTTTAAAGATGTTATTTATGGAATTCCGTGCAAACAGTGTAATGCAGTCTACATAGGTGAAACCAGCCGTACACTTGAAACAAGACTTAAGGAGCATAAACATGCTTTTAGAAATAAAAATTGAAATTCTAAAATTGTTGACCACGCCATGAAAACTGATCATTTTACGAGTTTTGAGAATGCTTATATAATTAGATCAGGCTGTAGCATTTATGCAAGTCGTATGTTTTTGGAAGCTTGGTACACGAGAACTGCTGATTTAGCAATTAACGAGGCTGCATCTCTACCAATAGAATATTCAGTTTTGTTTTAACTATAATTTTTTGGCAACTTGATGTAATGTTTTTCTACTTGTTGAACTTTAAAATCTAGTATGACTTTTACCTTAGGAATTAGCTGATGAGGGATTCAGAATGAATTCGAAACGTCCTTTTATATTGTTTTTATCAGGTAATGTGATGTAATGTCTGTTATTTTGAAAAGTTTTTATAAATATGAATGAATTCAGACGTAGTCCTTTTGTTTATATCAAAGATCTTTTACATTATTAAACGGTGAGGTTTTGTTAAAGTATAGTGGATTTGTTGGAAAGTATTTCATAAGCTATGTTTGACGCATGATTTTTCTATCTTGTTTTAACTTTTTTGTACGGATCAAAATATAGAGCATAGACATAGTGAAAACAGAAGTTTCGGGAAAATAGAGAGGCTTTTAATTAGTACATTTCTTATAAGAAAATTTGAAGTTGTTCAACTCAAATTAATTTTATTAAGCGTCATTTCTTTTAAAAGTAAATAGCAGCTATATCTGTATATATATGTATATATATAAGCTAAATAAATGTTAAAATAAAAATAGCATCCATGTGATAAGCGCTACAGTTGTAAATAACTACACAAATTATATATAGAACATTATGTTTAAAATGTATTTGGCAGAGCCAGAATTTCTCACCATAATTAAACTGAATATAAACAACAAAACATCAAAGAAATGTTAGCATATACAACTCGAACAAGAAAAACAAAAACAAAAATCTGTGGCCTCATCGAGTCCGGTGGGGGGAGTGTTTTTGACATGCTTTTGAAGGTTTTTGTGTATTTGATTTATGCATTACGACACTCTGGCCGAAACCCAACGTCACTACTACAACAGTTTGTTGCTTATAGTATTTAGTCTGAAATATTGCTGTGCTTTTATAAAATACCCACTGTCGATGAGGCCATAGCTTTTTTGGTTTTGTTTTTCTTGTTCAAGTTGTATCTGTTAACATTTCTTTGATTTTTTGTTTGTTTATATTCAATTTAATTATGGTGCGAAAATCTGGGTCTACCAAATACATTTTAAACATAATGTGTGCTATATATATATATATACAGTCAGTATCGGTTATATGGTCACCCATGCGGTCCTGAAAAATATGACCTTATAAGCGGGGTGACCTTATATACGGTGTAAACAGGAATTTTACTTTAAACAATAAAATATTATTAATAAGTTAGTTATATTAGTAAAATAATGAACAAACTATGAATTTATAGTTTATTTAATAAGAGGTATCGCTTTACACTTAAATTTTCGAACTGATAAGTATTCTCGTAGTAGCAAAAATAATCTTTTAAGCAGGTATGTTTGTTTTTTATCGTAGTTATTAAAAATACTTTTTCTTATTCATGAACAGTTTTAAAATGTTCCTATATGCCTTTGGGATTGGTAGAAAAATATCTGAGGATATTTAGTGCTTTGAGAGCTTCTGCTCGCCTTGTCGGTTCAGCTTCGCACTCACTGTCATTATCATCGTTTCCATCAGTGTTTATATTTAAAACTTCTGAACGACTTCCAGTATAGAAGCTTCACCAGGGATGTTATACCCATATCAATAGGCATGAAGAACATTTTAACAGAGCTTCCCCTTCGTCCAATAAGCAGAATTTTTCGGAGGGTACATCGCTAAGGCGTGACTGTTTCCACTCGTGGGTAAAGTCCATTAGAAGCGAATTCATTGTCAACAACTGACATTTATTGTCAATTCGTCTTATGTTGTGCAAACGACATTCCGTAGTTTTTGTGCAACTTCAAATAGGAGCACATCATAATCATCATCATTTCTATCGTCATCGAACAATAATTCTTCACATTCTGGAAGTTAAGGATGTCTAAAACAATTTTCAGTGGTCTTCTTTGATACTATATTCCAACTCTTGTCTACGTAACACATGGCATCTAACATAGTCACGAGAAATTTCTTTTTTTGATCAATGGCAGCAATGAAGTCTTTTGGAAGCAGCTTTCGATAATCTATCTTAAAATTTTGAATAATCCCTCGATCTAAAGGTTGTGCCATACTACTATAGTTTGGAGACAAGAAAACAAATTTAGTCGAATTTAAATTCCGAATCAGTGGGCAGTACAGTTGTCCGCGATTATAGCCACTTTTTTGTCTGTCTAAATTCTATCGAAACGCCGAATTTCTTTTTCCCAAATGCTTGTTGTCATCCAGGCCTTTCGGTTCGCATCGTAAGATATAGACAAATTCGTAAGATATATTTTCAAAGAACAAGGCTTGAGAAATTTACCAATAACTAATAGAGTCAATTTATCTGAGCCATCTATATACTCTGCTAACAAAACGGTCAATATGTTTTCGCTTACCTTCTCACCACTTCCTTTTTCATTTTTAAAAGTAATAGTTTTATATGGCAAAACATGAAAAAACAGCCCACACTCATCAAAATTAAAAACATCGCAAGGCTTGTACCTATTGAGGATATCACTTGACAAGTTAACACCCATTCATTCTATTATTTTTCTTGTATACTATCATAAACATCAGCAGCTTCACCACACATCACTAAAAAGTAAGATTGTGCTGTAAGTTAACCTTTGTAACCACACTTTGCTAGCAGTAAAATTCGGTTTTCCTAGTTCATCAGCAATTTTCAAAGACCTTTTAGGATAATCCATGATATTGAAATATTCTGCGATCAAGCATAATTTATCCAAGTGAAAAGATGTTTCTCAACATTCTCAAATGTTCAAACATGTTGTCGCTTTCTCTTTTGATTGATCACATCTTCTACTTAAAAAGATTTGAACCCCAAGACGTTATTCAGTATCATTCTCGCTGTTCCATGAGTTTTCACGAAAGCTGATTTCGATACATTCAGTTTTTCAAAATTTTCTATCAATTTCTTTTTTTTTTCCGCAATTGTCAAATTTTTCGTTTTGTTGACATGTTGTATTCACAAAAGATAATTAAAAAATGAACGAACACTTTACAGGTAGCGATAAGTAATGAAAAATACAAAACAATAAGAACACGTGATTTAACTTTTCTTTACATGAAGGACAATTCTCGTTCGGTCGTAAGGGGTGATGGCATTTTTTCCAAGAATCGGTATCTAATGCGACAGTTGAGGGAGAAGTCTCCAGAGCTTTGGAAACTCTAAACCGATAGGGAAGAGTTTCTCTTATCGGCTGCAGCCGGGAAGAGGAGACCCCTACCTCCCCCGAGTATCGGCGCGGATCAGTCATGTGGTATGCAATATTATCGTGATCTCTAAGGTTTCGTTTAAAAAGGAGAAGGTCTCCTTGTAATTCTAAAGCTATAAAAATATCAACTGGCCTTTTTTTACCAGTTGGAAGTTCGTACTTGTGGTTTTTAACAAAAACTCGGGAGATTCAACGATGGAAAAAAGAAAGAAGAATGACTACAATGAAAGAAGTTCTTCCTTCAGGATGTCCATTCCCTTCTTTCTAAAGCTATTACAAATGAAAAGCACCGCGTTATCAATACAAAGAGGCCGACATTTGAAGTTAGTTAAATGATACGTCTAATTGGCACTTTACACCCTAAAAATGGGAAGGAAAAAGCATAAAACTAAGATATTTTGCAAAAAAAGGGGAGACAAAAGGTGACCATATATCCGATAGTAGCCAATAAAAACAGACCATATAGGCGGTGTATTTTAACACATAATACCTATTTACTAAGTCCGGATTTACGAAAAGTGACCTTAGGGTGACCTTATAAGTGGGTGACCATATATCTGGTACTGACTGTATACAATATATATATTTACAGTGTTACTAGTTAAATGTTTATAAATGTCGTATTTCGGTGCTGTAGCTGACGTACTATCACTAGAGCTTAGGTGAGTGAGCAAGAACTGCTAATAACAGATGAAACAACGGCATTGATAGTATGTTCGACTGATCGTAAATGATGTTTGGCGATCCAATCTCTATCAGAATTACAATTTATTATCGTAGGGTGCTGTTTAATATGGTAGCATAACTCTGGGTACAAAGGGAAAAAAAAGAAAAGGCAGTTGATCTGTAAGAGTCTAATCATCTACGTAAGAAAATAGACTCAAAATAAAATGAATAGACTAAAATAGACTGATTGATTTTAAAATTCAATAACTTGCAAGTGATGGCAGCTATAAAATTTTTTTTTGCAGGAGGATTATGTAAGCTGGCAGGAGTTCTAGTTGCAAATAGAAGCGACAGATGGCACTGCAAGCAATAGGCGCTAAATCGAGGCCGGATTTTTATGGACTAACTCTTCTCTCAGCATTGATGGGAAGGAAGGGGTTTAATATATGGAGGTCCCTAAGAACAAGATTGCATTGGCGACTGAGACTGTCTCCATATATTTAACCTCCTTATATTGCATTAATGCTGGGTGAAGAGAGAGGATAAAAAATTGAGAATCGATTTAGTGCATACCGCGTTTTTATTCGGAACTAAAACCGGAAATCTCAGTAAAAAAAAAAAAAAAAAAAAAAAAAAAAAAAAAAAAAAAAAAAAAAAAAACTCCTGGCATCTTATACATAACCCTCCTGCAAAGACGTTTTTAATAGCTGTCGTCATTTGGAAGTTATTGAATTTTAAAATCAGTCAGTCCATTTTAGGACATGCAGTAAAAAATATACATATGTGGGACGAGACTACTATTTATAGATCATAACTCACTTCTAAGACGAACACTGACATTTATTAAGACGAAGGCAAAACAGAAATGCAGATAAAAGCTCTTTTTACAATCAATATTTAGCTTAAAAGCAGCAAGCTTTGGCTTTATTTACATAACGTTGTTGAATATTTCCTAAGATTTTTATACTTCATTAAATCTTTTTTTTAATATCGTCGAAAAGATTCTACTGTTCTTTTTCACAACAGCCGTCGTCGAAATCTTTCTGCGTTCTATTTATTTTTTCTGCATTTCCACTTCACGCAGCTTCGTTACCTTTTTAATCTCGAAGCAGGGGACAGCGTCGATATGACCGTTGAAACATTGGAGGGTTCAGGCTTAGCTCTAGGCCTCCTTGGTTGATCACATTGAGCCGGTTTATGGCCAAAATTAGAGCAATTGAAACAACGAGGGCCTTTGTCTTTATGTCTGCATTGGCTACTTTTATGATTTAACAAACCACAATCAAGGCAAAAAAAGATCAGATTTTGGTCGAAAGGATTCTTCTTTCACTGGCATTTCAGGTTTGACTTTATGAAATTTAGTGTTCTCATAGTCATGTCGAATTTTCTCATAAATTTTGAGCTTTTGTTTGAATTCTACAATGGATTGACATCCATATAACATTGATTTTCTAAAAACAGTGTGGGGTATACCATTTATGAAATATTGCATTAATGCGGAATCCTCGATGTTACCACGCGAGCATAATTGTTTCATAACAAGAAAATATTCTTCTATTGATTCATTTTCTTGCAATTTTCGTATATTTAATATATCATGTAACTCGGCAGAATTATAAGTGGTACTGAATTCTGAAATTAAGAGTTGTTTAAGTTTGTCTTTCAACATCACTTTCAACATCAGTAAAACTAATAGATGATGGCACAAAACTTTGAACTGGAAGTTGCTTGTTTTTGTCAACATTTGATAATTCTGTGTTATTACTTGAAGTCATATTATTTGAAGGCAATTCGGGTTCCGAGTCAGTGTTACTTTCATTTTGTATAATATTAGTTTGTAGTAAGCTCAAGTCTGAAAGGTATGTAACTAATCGGGTTGTAAGATCATTTAAAGATCCTTCATTAGAAATACAAAGTAAATTACACGCTGTAATAAGATCATTTAAAGAAAAATCAGTTTGAACTTTAGTTCTTTTATTTTTGAACTCTGTACCGTCGGTTTGAAAACCGAAACCAGTAAAATCACGTATTCTCTTTCTATTACATCGATCACCTTTAGCATCAAATAGGAATTTATGTAATTATTTTATTTTATTTGTTCGTTCATTTTTAAAGGCAAGTTCTAGTTCAGGTATGTCAACTAACTTCATAATAAAATATATAACAATGGACTCACCGTTAGAATAATATCCGGCTTGAATCTGTAAAATGGATAATTCTGACAAATGAATAATCTTGGTATGTTAACTGTCCCTTCTGAACACCACTTTGTGGGACGAGACTCCTATTTATAGATCATAACTCACTTCTAAGACGAACACTGACATTTATTAAGACGAAGACAAAACAGAAATACAGATAAAAGCTCTTTTCACAATCAATATTTAGCTTAAAAGCAGCAAGCTTTGGCTTTATTTAAATAACGTCATTGAATATTTCCTAAGATTTTTATACTTATTTAAATTTTTTATTTAATATCGTCGAAAAGATTCTACTGTTCTTTTCACAACAGCCGTCGTCGAAAACTTTCTGCGTTCTATTTATTTTTTCTGCATTTCCACTTCACGCAGCTTCGTTACCTTTTTAATCTCGAAGCGGAGGACAGCGTCGGGAACATTCAGTCTGAATGCAAGTGACTTGCGAAATTCCCCCCCCTCCCCATATATATATATATATACGAGGACGTGAATTTCAAAACTCGCCTTATCCAGAAAATCAAACTTTGGTAAATCGCGAAAAACCTCTGATTGCGTCCATTGATTTTCATTGTAAACCAAGATTTTACGATGCCAGAAATACACGATAAAAATAGGTTTTTTTTACAGATTGTAGTATTTTTTCGACGCAGTTTCACCAAGAGAATAGGTGGATAGAGAAAACTCGATTTTTTAAATTTTCAATAAGGTGAGTTTTGAAATTCACGTCCTCATACATAGTATAACACTGTAAAAAATATCGGTGTAATTTTGCACCAAAAATGGTATAAGGAAAAACCACCAGTAAATTGGTGCAATGAAATACCGATAATTAACTGGTGTAAAGAAACACCATTTTTGGTGGCAACTTAGCTGCCACCATTTCTGGTGTAAAGTCACACCACCACTGATTTGATGTGCTACATTATAAATTTCTCAGGTTTTTGAGGAAAAAAATATGTTAAGGAAAACGTTTCTCATTTTAAATGTAATGTCAATTTTTAAATGTAACTCATGAAAAAAACCGTTTAATACAAAAGCAAATAAAATAATGATCAAAACTTTCCATATTATCACATCCCTTCCCACATATTTATCTCATTATTATGCATATTTAGTATTGCAATTATATTTACTAATACTGACATATATGATTCATAAAAGGGCTAATATGATTAATTAGCGATAATAATCCAAAATTTGTTTTTTTAAGCTTTTGCAGGGGTTTTAAACCTCCCCCCTCCCTTTACTGCACCACTTTAGCAAAGCTTTAGATTTAACTTTTAAAGTTCAAAATAAATAAAATTTTAGAGAAAATGAATCTGAATGTATCAGCATTATACAGGGTGTCCGGTCTCAACGGTGTCCAATGGCTAATTCCTAAACCGTTAGTCATAGACATATAGTTCCAATTACAAAAATGTTTTAAATCAGGTAAAGAAACATTTTAAAAGCGATTTGGGTCAATAAAAACATTTCTTAAAAAATTACGAAATTTAAATTTTTATACGGTCCCCCGGTCCTATAAGTTATATTTAGTAATTTTTTCCTATTACACTGACAAGTAAGACAAAAAAAGTCCCATTCATATAACGCTAAAATTGAGCGAGTTATGAAACTTTAAAAATGCATGACTTATGCCATTTTTCTACTCTGAAAACAAATGAGTTCGGCTTGGCTTTGAGGGATCATATACCAAGTGTTTAAAGTATTCGAAGATCCTACTTCATGTGTATCTGCGCTTTGAAAAAAAAATCCTACAAGTATTATGATTAAGTCTCAAATTGGCTAAAATAACATATGTTTTATTTTGTCAGGATTTGGGACTGTTTCTCTTATGATTTCTTTTAACAAAAATTATGTTTTTTTTATAAGTTTTTATGTTACTTCAACAATCGTATGTATGTTTTTCCAGTTCAAAATTTGTACTCGAATTTTAACCCACTTTTAAATATCCGATCGAGATTGCATTTTACATACTGGCGCAAATCCGATAACAATCTAATATTATTAAGATTTTCGGTGGTTACCATTTATATTTAATTTACAGGATAACACAAAAAATTTCGGATAGATTTCGGCTAAGGAGTTTAAGAAAAAGTTTTAGATTAGATAATACAAGACTGCGATTGTTGGGTTTTTTAACTTTTATGTATTTTTTAGCACTGAATCCGAAAATTATCTTAATTTTTAACCATCATGTCGGGATATTTCGCAAATCATAAATTTTCAAATTTAAAGAATAAAAAAAATCGAATACCATAAAGTAGAGGAGATGGTTGTGTTTTTTAACTTTTGATAATTGATTTTACGCACTTTTTAGCATTGAATCTGAAAATGACCTTCATTTTTAACCATCACGTTAGAATTTTTTTGCAAATCGCAAATGTGTAAGTTAAAATATAGCGAAAATCTCATACTATAAAACATAAGTAAAACATTTTTTATTATATTTTATTTTATTTTATTAAAAAAATTATTCGATATTTTTGCTTATCCTGGGATTCTTACAGCTAAACAGCTGAGTAGTCCGATGAAATGGGGGAAGAAATTCAATTTTAACATTGAACTTCTTAACTTTGAAATTTGCAATTAGCGAAAAATCCTGATATGATAGTTAAAAATGAAGGTCAATTTCGGAATTAGCGGTACAGAATATATAAGAATCAATTATCAAAAGCTAAAAAACATGACATAACCCAGCTTTTGCAGGCTTGTGCAATCTAATAATATTTTAAAATACGTATCATTTTGTAAAGAATTGAGTCTGTTAATTTAGAATCATTTTATTTAACAAAAATTCTGTTTTTTCTTTCTCCTTAAATGTTTATTACAAATTGTACATTTTCCATTAATATGCCAGAATGATTAAAGATTTCAAATTTATATTGCAATGTTAATTTTACTCCCAAATATTTTTTATATCTGACGAAATTATATTTCGACTAAATTTGTGAATGACCCCCAATTTGCAGCAAAAAATATGCCCCAACTTTAAACAGCTATTACTCGGTCAATTTTAATCGTAGAATAACGGGACTTTTTTTGTATTACTTGTCAGTGTAAAAGGAAAATTTCACTAAATATAACTTATAGGACCGGGGGACCGTATAAAAATTTAAATTTCGTAATTTTTTAAGAAATGTTTTTATTGATCCAAATCGCTTTTAAAATATTTCTTTACTTGATTTAAAACATTTTTGTAATTGGAACTATATGTCTATGACTAACGGTTTAGGAATTAGCCATTGGACACCGTTGAGACCGGACACCCTGTATATTGCAAATTGATTTCCCACCTATTAGACGTATACTTCAAATATTAAACACTTCCCACTGCAATGTGTTCAAGCGAAAATGTTCTTGTTTAGGATAAAGTAGAAGAGGAAAATACTTCGTTACACTTTAAAACTTGAATCTTTTGAACAGACCTATAAAAATAGTAAAGCTCGAGACAGACGAGCCGAAAAACATTTTTATCATTGATATGATTGTGAAATCGAAAGTAAAGAATGCCTTGATATAGCTTTCTGTGCTAACATAACTTTTTATGCGATATGACCGTGCTTTTTTAATTAAATTATTGATAGAACTTGGAGAATCGGCTATGAAAATGCTCCAATTTTTGAGGGGACGGGGGGTTAAATAAATTTACAAATGACACTTTGAAAAAAAAAATAGATCAAATGATCCAGGCACGACCCAGAAATAGGGACTCATATAAATTAAACAAAGGAAAAGGAATATATCTGACATTGAGGGTTCTATGAAAAAGTGAAATCATTGGAACTGCAGAGATAAACAAGCTGCCAAAATACAGTACCGGCTCAGACATGAGGGTTTTACAATTTATTAAATAAATTTAAAAAATTCAAAATGCACTATACTACGATATAAAACATATTAATACCCAAGAGGACACTCATATTAACAACCATATGTGAAAATCAGAGAAATTCCATGATGAAATTTTATTAAAAGTATGCTAAGAGCCCTGGATTAAAATGACAGAATGTGTAAACAAACCGATATATCCTAGTAAAATTAATGTTTCAAAGGGGAAATATTGAAATGTATTAATAAATAAAGTCTCAAAATGAATCTTAAAGTATCCTTATTGATAAGTGAATAGAGATTTGTCATTATATATTATTAAAATGTATTAAAATTCGCAGTAATGCTCAGACACTATTACTCGGAAAACCTGATTTACGTGAGGAAAGCGAAGCATGAAAATGTTCCTGAGCTCTCTATATCTTATATACGCAATCGCGTATGTATGTTTGAAATACAAAAACTTTATTACAAACACTATTTAGTCCCGTCTCTTACATCTATGAAGAATAATTCGCTTACCTTATGATTTCCAAGTGGAATTCGCATTCGAAATGATACAATTTCTTATTTAAAATGGCTGCTGTCGTCTGTTGACAAACAAAAATAGACTACTGACAACGTGAAAAATTTGAACAGCTTTGGATCTCAAGTAAAGAATTACTCCGAAGTTGATTTAGTGCTGTTCTTCGAGACTTTATTTGAAAGACTAACGATAAACCATTCTCAGAGTATGGTAGCCTTTATTTCGGTGTTTAGACCAAAAGTAGTGGCTATTTAACCTTCATCTGGCATTTCATGAACTCAAATTCAGCGTATTAATACTCCCTTTTTTTTACTATGCATATATATATAGAGAGAGAGTGAGAGAGCTATAAAATTCCTTTTGAATATGTACACAACTCTTGTTCTAGGTATCTGTCCATGAAAAAAACCATTATACTCGTAAATTTGAACACATCTGTGGAGGAGCAATTCTTAATGAGCATTATATCATAACTGCTGCGCATTGCATTCAACAGTAAGTAGACTTTGGAATTTTTTTCTTTTTTTAATTTCTCGGTGAAAAATATATTCCCTATTATTCCCCTACTTCTATTCAAGTAACTCTATAACTTTGTTTTATTGTAAATCTCAATAAATATATAGAGTTTCCTCTAACTTGTGCAGATGATACTCTTTATTCCATGAATTTTTTAATGATGTACCACTCGGTTCGTCAATCAGATAGAAAGGCTAGGATTGTAGACCAAAGATTCGGGTTTTGTGGTATTCTTCTCCCGTGAAAGCATTTTAAATACTTTTAAGGGGACAAAGGGTCTTCCAACTCATTTTGTTTTATGGCACTTTAACTATATGAATTATGAGATATATTTATCACACAAGAAATTAAAAAAAACTTTTTTTGGAGAAAAATAAGTAATTTTCCTTAATATTTTAAGCGTTATGAAGAACTTTTTAAAGTGCCCCAAGCGCATACAACATCAATTAAACTCACCAATATGTTTTATGCCAGTTTGGTTTACATATACAAATAAAACTGTGCATCGCATTTTATATATTTGAATATAAAGGTAAGAAAAAGTATTTTCTACATTTTATGAAATTTTCGGCATTTTTGCATCTATTTCTGCACTTAACTACCTTAAACTTTTCCAATTATATTTAGTTTTAAAACACTATGCACAGTTTTATCTGTATATGTAAACGAAACTGACATAAAAAATATTGGGGATTTTACTTGATAAGGAATGCGCATGGGGAATTTTGAAAAGTTCTTCATAATGCTTAAAATATTCAGGAAAATTCCTTGTATGATAAATATATGCCATGCCATAATTCATATAGTGTAGTGTGCCCTTGAATAGCGTTTAAAGTGCAATTTAAAAAATATATAAAAAATGAGTTTGAAGTTCTCTTGTCCCCTTAAAAATATTTAGAATGCCAAGTTTGTTACTGTTGATCGGAATATGTGAATTATTAAGTATGGCGCCACTCTCGGTGCAAAATTTCAGTTTTGAACGTTGTGGAAGGATTCCTCGGAAGAGTAGGGGAGACCTGTGTACTTAGAACCACTTCCATTCACTTAAATAATATTATAGTTGTAAGTTTTATTATTCATCTCTGTGTATGTGTGACAACAGCAGTTGTTGTTGTTTTTTAGCTATTTTGAATTACAGAAAATGGAAATGCACTGTAAAAAATGATAGAGGTATCTTAATCTACAAAACTGTACTATAATCAAGAACGAAAATATACAATAAACTCTTTCAAGTCACCGAAGATTCCGAAAAGCGTTCCCTTTGCGTTTAAAAACTTCAGAAAAATATTTATTAATAATAATTTTTAAAAAAAGGGGATAGTCTTAGAAAAAAAAATGAGAGAGTCTATTTAGAAGATGCATAAAATCTGTTTTATCCACTGCCACAGTGAACCAAGTCTGTTTTCACATACTTCCGTATATATGTCATCTGCTGACAGACTTGGTTTAATGTGGGAGTGGATAAAACAGATTTTATGCATCTTCTAAATGGACTACCTCATTTTTTTTCAAAATGGACTTGGTCTACTATGGTTGTGAGCCCCTTATATATAACAAAGCTGTTACAGCCTGTTGACTGTACAAAGGCAAAATCTGAATAAACGTAATTTTTAATAAATATATTTAGTGAAATTCCACCTTTATAGGTAACATGTTATAGCTATCACGGAAATCATAAACAGCACAGCATAACAGCGCCCTCTCTTCAAAGGACAAAACAAAAACTAAAACAACATACGAGGGTAAGTCAGTAAGTAGGTCACAAACTGATACGAGAAGTCTGAAATTAATAGTAAATTGCTTCCAAATATGCCAATAGGTGGCAGCATAATCCAACTACAAGATGTTATTTTCGAATTTATGAGACAGTAGTTGTACAAAATGAGCAGGGTCGTTCAAAAGTTGTTGACGAAGAGCGAAGTGGTCATCCAGTTGAGATTGTTGAAGAAGGAGTTGAGGAGTCTTGAGTTGAAGAATCAGTGCGGAAGGTTAAGGAAATGGTTAGAGCTGACATGCGAACAACAATAGACAACATAGCAACCATTTCCTCAACCTTACGCACTGATTCTTCTGTCGCAATCTCAACTGGACGACCACTTCGCTCTCAATTGCGGCAGAAGAATCAGTGCGAAAGGTTGATGAAATGGTTGATATGCTGTCTGATGTTGTTCGCATGTCAGCTCTAACCATTTCCTCAACCTCCATCACTGATTTTTCAACTCAAGACTCCTAAACTCCTTCAACAATCTCAACTGGATGACCACTTCGCTCTTCGTCAACAACTTTTGAACGACCCTGCTCATCTTGTACAACTGCTGTCTCATGAAATCGAAATTAACATCTTATAGTTTGATTATGCTGCCACCTATTGTCTTATTTGGAAACAATTTACTACTAATTTCCGACCTCTCATATCAGATTGTGACCTACTTACTGACTTACCATCGTAATTTTTAATAAATTTCTTAATGAAATTTAATGAAATTTTACTCCATAAAATATGGGGTAAAATATATATCACGAAAATCGTTAAAAATAAACACATCAGTGCCACCTGTTAAACGAGATGCATCCACACCTAATCAGTACCAACTTATGTTAAGATCTAACAGAATAACGAAATTCCATCTTATAGATATTAAGATTTAGCTATGAAGGAAATCGTCCAAAACACAGCATAGCAGCGCCATCTGTAAGACGATATACACTCAAATCTAACCAGCCCCAGTTCATCAAAAAGTCTAACAGAATATACAATTTTAAAAAAATCCAGCAATAGTTCTTGAGATAGAGCGGCCACAAAAATTTTGTCACACACAGGCAGATATTTTCTAAACATTATCAAATCGTGTCCAGGACACCCCGAAACGTCTAAATCCATCAAAAAAACAAAAAAAAGAAATTCGTTGCGATTCCAATACTTTCTTCTTGTGTATACAGAATAAAATAAAAAAGCAATTGTAAATATTTATTGAATCACTTGATTTTTGACTCTGATAGGTTATCTGATGCTGCTTCTTTGTTTTATAAAATTAATGCATATTCCTTGTACTTAAGGCTATTTTCATTTTTCCAGGAAAACTATTTTACATGGCATAATTTCTAATTTTAAGTATACAAGATAACTGTCAATGAAAAGTAAATACTATAAGTATACGTACACATTAATTTAACTGTTTTAAAAATAATTTAATAGCTCAATTTTTCTGCATTAAACAAAAAGTGGTCCTATGTGCAGAGGTTTCTCTTAAATATTGGTAGTTTAGATGACTATCACCATAGTTATGCATTAGAAATGAGTTTTGGTAAAAAGTTCTTGTTAAATACAATAAAGAATTTAGTTCAATAAAATATATAAACCATTATAAGCGTTAATAAAATTTATTTTAAACTGTAATGCATAATCCTAAATATAGTTTTCTTTTACTTTGAATAAATGAAATAGGTTTATAACCCGAACACTGGCATATGTGACCTATGTACCGCGCCTTAAGGTAAAAAAAATACCTTTTTTATATAAGATGTGTCCATTATATGTATGTACAAAGCATTTAGGGAGCCTATAAGCAAAATATGTACTAGCCCTACAATTTCTGCCAATTCGCCTGTCCTGGAACTGCCAGTCTGGACTCTGGACGCAGATCCCGCTATTCCCTGAAATGATATTACACATCTATTTCAAATGTGACTATTTAGCATATGCATAATCATTAACTAAAAATATTTTCCGCAACGGACATTTTTTAGAGCTGTAATCAAAAGGCAATCCGTTAGGAAATTACGTATCAAAATGCGCGATGGCAATATTATGAACATAATTATCACGAAATTTGAAAGAATAGTTCTGTTGTTGAAATAGGATAATTTCTCACTGATTTTCTCCTTTCAGTCCCACAAAACGATGGATGTATGAAATATACACTGGCTTGCATCAGTTATCAAAAAAGTCCAGCAAACCAGCGAAAAAGTATAAAGTAAGATTTTTTTCATACGTATATATTTTGACTCCAATGTAAAACTTCATATTGAATTGTAGACATTTGCATGTGTTATTCATCTTATATAGAGCCAGCTGCACAACTCGTATGTTATTGTTGTTATTTTAAAATTTAAAGATGAAACTTTTCCTTTAAATTATTTCACAATTCTGATTTTTTATTCTCAATTGGGTAAGTACATTGATGCCTACTTATTCAAATTACTGTATGGAATAGACATTATACTTTACTGTATTACATGTCACAGCATAATCAAAACGCTTGTCATTGCCTGCCTATGCTGGGTTTTTTAAAAATTTAAATTATATATTTTTTAAATGCTTAGATGAAAATACAATGTGATATAGTTATAAAATAGCAATCTAGAACATTTTTTAGATCTTCTTTGATTAGTTATATTACAAATAAACGCAGTTTTGTAGGAAGAACTCCTCTTTATATATATCTTGAAAGGCAGAATATAAATATAGGTAAGTAAATTCGCTTACCTGTTTTCATCATTATATCCACTGTCGGGAGCTATCATGAATTTATTCACTTATATTTTGTTTCATCTGATCATCGGCAAGCACTGCACTAGCTGGCTATTTTAAAGAGAAAAAATATTATTTGAATATGTATCCTTTTGAGTATTGTGTCAATGCATTTCTATTATAGAGAAGAATCCAGTGCAAGGTGAATTTGGAATATTTTAATTTTCTTGGTTAAATATTAATTGAATATATAAAGGATCTAACATTATGAACGGGCTAAAGGACGACCCGCATATAAAGAATACCACTACATAACTGAATAAAGAAGTGAGAGAGAAAACCACAATCGGCGGAGAAAAAAGTGTACGCTGCAAAAACATAATGCTATCTGAAAGTAAAAGCCTAAAGTCTTGATCAAAATCACGTAATAAAGTTTTATAAAAAGTTCGTTTTAGGTTTTATTCTGCATAACAAGTTAAACCCTTTATGCTCACGCCATTGTTCTTTGTATGCGGTCTCGTTGTATCAGGGTGGAAAAAGGGTAATAGCTAGAATTTTACAATAACTGGAAAATTTCTTCGATTTTTCTTAAATGTTGCCACTTAATATTTGAGCTAAAACAGAAAACGGTACAATAATGTACACAAGGATCTATCTAATACTCCAAATACGCATTTACAGTTTACAATCTTCAATGGGTGTGACGTGAAATGGGACGTAAGACAATTTTAAGTTTTATTTAAGTAGTCGCAAAGAAAACAAAACAAAAAAAAAATGTACATCTGTAAAAAGAAGAATCATAAATATCCCTTGCTTACCTTGCTCAGAGCGCTGAATTTCTACAATAAACAGGAGAGCTCAGTGTTCAGAAGAATTCCAGTGTGTAGGGCAGACGGAAGATATAATCCGTATTACTCAATGCTGAAAGTTTAGCAGCTGCCCAACAGATCAATTTGAATAACTTCATAAATGTTTAAAAAATGAAATATGTTCATCGATCTATCTATCTATATAATAAAGGACAAACGTGTCTGTCCTGTGACGACATTTTGATGTTGGTAACAACAGACGATTAAATTTCGCTTTTACTACAATTTTTTAAACTTCTAAACATCGCACATTTTCAATTTCTGCATCATCGAATAGAAAAAAAAATACATATTTACAAATGCATTTTTTTTTTCAAAATTGTATTGCAATTTGTTTGAAAACTGTATTGCAATTTACTTATTTTTTATAGTTTTTAAAATAATTTTCAAGCATGAATTTTTTATTTAAACCTGTCTCTATCACGCGCAAACGACTATGAAAGATAAATACACTTGTACTTAAGTTAATGTAAATAGTTCAGCATTTGTTTCTGAATGATAATTCATAACGAAGTTAGAATTTCATTAATAAAGTAAAAAATTAAAATAATATAAGTAGAACAGAAACTTAACAGCCATGTAATCGAACTCAATAACTTAAACAAATAGAATCAGAAATAAAAATCTTTGCGAATTCTTCGGCTATCAACTCATACGAAGGTATCGCTTTTAATAAATTTCAAAACTTATTTGAATGCAAAATTGATACTTTTGAAATAAAAATGCTTTTTGGTGTTGTTAGTGGGCAGTCTAAAAAATATATATTAATATAAAAAAAAATCATTTTCCCTTATATTCTGTAACACGGGAGGTTCGGGTTGGATCCCCTAGTACAGGGACGGCGAACCTATGGCACGCGTGCCACTTTTGGCACGCGAAAGAATAATTTTGGCACGGCATTGCTTGTGGCTCTAAATCAAAATAAAGTGAGATTACACAAAATTGCGTCTGATCTTTTCTAAATTTGATCAAATGGAAATTGAAAAATTTTAATTGCGGCATATTATATTCCAATCTAATTAATTATGGTCTCAAAATTTTTTCAAACAAAGACGATATTTGAAAACTATCGACAAGAATTGGTTATTAGACATTACTAAATTGTAATGATAAACCTATGGCGACTTTGAATTTATTTTAGAGCCATTCAAAAAAACTGGTATTTGCCATTTAAACAGTTCTGCCTATCTATGCTTTCAAGCCACTGTTTTCACAAATGAATAATATCAAAACTCATACAGAAAGCACTTGTCAGATAAATCCGGCTTTAACCCTAGATCTACCGGGAATTTTATTCAAGTTTTAATAAAACGTTCTACACCAGAATTTTTATTTAAAACTATTTAACTTATTTATTTACCTTATTTTTGTCTGGTTTATATACTTAGTTTATTTTAAAGAAATTTCTGGTTTGAATGAATATTTTGTATGTACCTGTCGGGTCCAATGGACCCGTCTGGTAGACGGAGGGTTAAGTTTGCATTAAAATTAACCTGATACTAGGATGCAACAACAGAAATGAAATTACGTAGCATTAATTTTTTTTTAATTTCTAAAATAAATTTGTTGCCATAATTATTATAGTGTAATACTTACATATACAGGGTGTCCAGCGAATAAAACCCTGATTTCAAAATTAAATATCTCAAAAACAAAGATCAATAGAATTATGCGGTAAACGGTTTGTTTATTGGCTAAGCTGTAAAATGTTATACAGAAGTTTCAAAATTTAGTTGCAAAAACCGTTAACAGATGGCGCTGTAATCGCAATACTTGTAAACTGCTTCGAAGTCCAGAGTACTAGCGTCTCATTCCTAGATTTGCTCCCTAAGGAAAAACGAATATTGGGAAAGGTCCATTTTTTCATTGGGGTGATGTGCAGAAGTGGAAACATCTGGTCACAGAATTATTGCATAAGCTTTAATTTTAGAAAATTTCAATTAGTAGAATTTTCAATAAAAAGTTTAGAAATCATTATAAGAACTTATTAAATATTTTATTAAATTCAATCTTTAATGCCATATAATTATTTAAATCAAAATGCATATATTTAGAAAAATAATTTTGTACTTTTCATTTATTTTTCATATTTTTAAATCACGGCGTAATATTTTGGTATTATTGTTTATACCTGAATTATTAAAAATAAAAAAGTAATTTTTCACTTTTAATTTATTTTTAAATCACGGCATAATACTTTAGTTTTAGCACAACACATATATTTATTTTCTTTGTAAACAAAGTTTTAGTGACAGAAATTATGCAGCAAATTATTTTTTTTTTAAAGGAATTGATGATAAGTCATATCATCAACGTCAAAGCAAAAGTATTTTGTATGCTGCATTCCTTTCCAACACTTCGAATCCTATCGCTAGAAGCTGCACCATATTTCTGTGCTCAATTAAAAAATTGAAATTGAGTTTTTTAAATTAAAATTATATTTTTTAACTTAATTAAGTTTTTAAAAATAGAAACTTTGTATTTTTTCATTACTATTCTCTACAATTAAAAAAAAAAATGATTTATGAATCATTATTATAAATGCTCAATGATTTTTAAAAAAGGGGTTTGTTTTAGCTTAATTAAATTTTAAAACCAGAAACTTTGGATTTTTTTATTCAAACTTTTTTCACAGTTTAAATAAACATTAAAAAGTAAATATTTCCATTTTTTTCAAATCCTCCTCTACTTGGATTCGATTCCACGATCTACCAATTAGGAGAGAAAAGACATACCACAGAGACACTGGCATCCGGACCGAAGTAGCTTATAACAAAATTTGAAACAAATCTCAATTCTGTCAACACATGGCTCCGCTTCTGCACATTACCCAAATAAAATATTTTAATAAGTTATTATATAATGATTGCTAAACTTTTTATTGAAAATTCTATTAATTGAAATTCTCTAAAATTGAAGCTGATGCAATAATTCTGTGACCAGATTAGAGGTCTGCACGGGCCCGGGTTTGGCCCGAGGCCCGTACCCGGCCCGGCCCGCGGGCCGGCCCGGCGGAATGGAGGAGAATTTTCAAACGGTCCGGTCCGGCAGAATTAGGACATTTTTTTCAACGGGCCGGGCCGGGCCGGGCCGACAGACAAAATAAACATGCCGGGCCGGCAAAAAAATTGAACGGGCCTGAAGGGCCGGTCCCGGCCGATAAAAAAAATTAATCGGGCCTATCGGCCCGATATAAGAATTTGAGAGGAGCAGATAAAATACGAGGTCATTTCCAATGAATACGACTTTTTCGAGAAGTATAAATGTGCGTTACGAGCCGATGCGAGTTTAACAACATCAATTCAGAAATGTAACATGTCCATCGTAGAGATCGGCATCGTACAGTTACATGATGCCTGATCCAGGGTTTAATTTTTTTCGGCAGACTTGTGCCGGGACGGAACTGGTCTTAATCGTTCTCAGGATGTGTAGGACAGGCATTATGTTTTGTAAAAGTATTAATAGCGATAATGAACTTCTGTTAACAGTATCTTTGGAAATGTACCTTAAGGTGGTTCTCATATTTACTGCTCAACAATGCGAAACTCTCAGGCACATTTTCTGACTCATTTTTAACTATAAAGGCATAAAATTGACAGGCTGAGTATTATTGAAGGCAATTGGGATCAAATAGCGTTTCCATTTTTCATAAATTACGTACAGAGATAACAGAGACTCTTGTCACGTGACTGTACGTTTTCTCCTTTCCTGTGCTATCGCTTCCGGAAATTCGATTCAAAACTCTAACTTTGCAGTATTTTCTGAAAGATATATTACTTTTATCTAAAAAAAAAAAAAAACGGCATTTACATGGTTTCTGAATAAGAATACCTGCCAATCTCATGCGTTTCCGAAAAGAAATGAATTCTTAAATGTATCAAAATGTAGCTCCTTTGGATTTGAGAAAAGCCTTAAAAATGACAGAAATATTTTCACAAATCTACCTTTTATTATAAGCTTCAAAAGTTATCATGTTTTTTAACCCTTTATTCTAAACTACAATAATCTTTTAATGAACCCTTATTTAACCCTCCGTCTACCAGACGGGTCCATTGGACCCGACAGGTACATACAAAATATTCATTCAAACCAGAAATTTCTTTAAAATAAACTAAGTATATAAACCAGACAAAAATAAGGTAAATAAATAAGTTAAATAGTTTTAAATAAAAATTCTGGTGTAGAACGTTTTATTAAAACTTGAATAAAATTCCCGGTAGATCTAGGGTTAAATTTTGAAACGTCTGTAGAGACGTTGACTAAAACACTGTAAGTAATCGTTAACGTTTACTATTGTGTGTTTTCTATTTTGCGAACACATAGTAATTTAAAATATACTGTAAAATGTTCCCATAAATATGCATGTAGTATTCATTAAAAGAATCTTAATTGTATGTCGAGAAAAAACGGAATTTTTGTAGACATTTAGTCGGGCCGGGCCGGGCCGGGCCGGGCCTGTTTTCACTGATTTTTGTACGGGCCGGGCCGGGCCGAGAATGGTAAAAATGTAAACGGGCCGGGCCCGGGCCGAACTTTCAATTTTTACACCGGGCCGGGCCGGGCCAAAATAGCTTTCCTTCGGGCCGGGCCGGGCCCGGGCCTGGAAATTCCGGCCCGTGCAGACCTCTAGACCAGATGTCTCCACTTCTGCACATCACCCCAACGAAAAAGCGGTCTTTCCCAATTTTCGTTCTTCCACAGGAAGCCATCTAGGAATGAGACGCTAGTGCTCTCCACTTCAAAACACAATGTATAGGAATTGCGATTACAGCGCCATCTGTTAGCGGTTTTTGCAACTAAATTTTGAAACTTCCGTCTAACATTTTTACAGCTTAGGTAATAAACAAACCGTTTACCGTATAATTCTATTGATCTTTGTTTTTGAGATATTTAATTTTGAAATCAAGGTCTTATTCGCTGGACACCCTGTATGTTCCTCATATTTTTAAAATCTTAATAGAAAATTTTAAGCAATTTTAATCCATTATTTTTCTACCTACTAAATTTGTTTTTTGTCGGCATGTCATGGTCACGTAAAATATTTTTTGATCAAATTTGGCACGCGGCAACAAAAAGGTTCGCCGACTCTGCCCTAGTCTATATTATAAAGGACAAACATATCTGTGCGTAACGCATACGTCATTTTGCGAATGGCAACACTTTGAAATTTGAAATAAAATTTTTGTTTTGCAATTTTCTCTACTGCAAATTTTTAAACTTCTAAACATTGCATATTTTAAATTTTTACACCGCCGTATAAGGAAAAAAATGCTCTTTTAAATGCAATTTGTTTGAAAGCTGTATCTCAATTTATTTTTGAGATATTAATTTTTTTTTTTTTTTGTAGTTTTTAGTACCATTTTTCTTATTGTGGCAACAAAAGTACCCCATTTCTATTGAAAGTCATTGAAAGAAACGGAAAATGGTCGAAAATAGGAGATAATGTATATTTTTGTTGCCATTTTCTCATAAAACCTGAAAAAAAAAGTTGAAATTAAATTATGGGTTATGTCAAAAATATTGCCTGTTATTCTGTGATAATGATGTCATATGCGTACTTTTCGATAGACGAAGTTTAAAACTGGATTGTAAAAGTGCATTGCTTTAGCGGATACAAATGACGTCATTTTATAAAAAAGCGTGTATTTTAATTCTTAAACCTGAATTATGTTTTGTAGAAGTGCGTCATTTTCACAGGCCAGCTGCTTTGAAATTCTTCACAGGTGAAAAAGCTTCACTTTTGAAAATAATGTAATTGAAATCACACAGAGATACAAAGCAATGTTTTACAAAAATTTAGAGTGTCTTTATAAAAGAGAGGTGGCATGCAAATAATAGCGATTTATATTACAGAAATTGATGATTCTCGCCTTGATGGATTTGCTTCGCCGAGTTAGACAGGCAAACAAATAATTCGTGGTTCAAAATAATATCATGTTCCTGAAGTTTTTGTCCAAATTCTCTCGAATAATAAAATTTTAATGCTATTCTTTTGGATATTCTATTATAATTTATCAAAATAACATAATTTGCTTAATTTAATTTTTCCTAATTTTATATAACCTATATATTTAAAACACAAGTGTGTTTTTTAGCCATCTGCCCTAATCTTTCTGCTGAACCAATTTACTTTTTTTTTTTTTTTTAACTGAAAGCTCTTCATTCGTAGATGTGATCGCACTAACTTTTTTTTTTTTTTTTTTTTTTTTTATCTCCACTTTTATATTTTAATTTTAAAAGCATTTTATGATTTTTTTTTTCAAACTGGTGAAAATTAGATAGCTTTCATTATTGCAGACAAGAGAGATAGAGGTATTTTTTATCTTTACTCATGCCATTTTCTGATAAAAATTCAAAATTGTTGATAAAAATTGTTGTATAGGGTTTAGTGTCGCAAAATCCCATTAGGAGCAGAATATTATATTAGGGGCATAATAACGGAAAATGACATACTGCTTTTGAAAACACGCATTTTTCATGAAAAATGCTTTTTTAATGTAAGTGGGCAATCTAAAACATTTATTGCATATTAAAAAAATATTAGTTTCCAATTAAAAAGAATGTTTTCCCCTATATTTTTTAACCCGGGAAGGCCGGGTACGATCTCCTAGTATTAATAAAAGAAATATCTCTCTCTCTCTGTGTGTGTGTGTGTGTGCTTGTTGTACTGTGTGTTTGTTGAGGATACCTATAACGACATCTATCTGATATAGAGGTTTGCAACTTAGGTGCATTTGAATCTACCTTTGTTTATCTAGAACCAAAGATTCAGATTTTGAATTTTTTTTTCGTTATTTTCGGAAAAATTCGCTTATTTCCGCGATTATTCAAGTTCACCGACAATTTTGAGACACTCTTAAAAGCAATCCAATTTTAATCTTTTAGCCCGATGCAATAAATTTTGTTCTCTTTTCAATAAAGCTTATTCGGATTTTGTACAGCATTTTTTTTTTAATTATTCGCGAATTTGTTTAAAAAGTCCTTCGACTGCTGCAAATGAGGATGTTACATTAAAAAAATATTTGTAATTAACATTTATACTATTTTTTAAAGTCATTAAGAAAAGGAGAAATGTATGACCACTAAAATGAAGTTTCAGCGGGGATTTTTTCCCCGCATTGGTTGATACGATAACCTTTTTTCGCCAAATCCCATTATTAGGAGCTCGGGGTTCTTTCAAAAGTAAAGTCCGTTTTTATATCAATGCACTTCATGTATCAGGATGCGTTCCTGCCTATTTTAATGTTATGAGTTCTTTTCCCCCATTTTGAATTAAATCGTGGTTTTACTGTTTGTTTTTGCTTTCGGTAAAGTGTCTCCATGGGCCCAGGACTGGCCCAAAGTTTGAACCTGGTGCGATCTGTGGGACCTGTCTAGGACCGTTTTCCTCTCTGTAGACCGGGGTCAGGAACGGGCTTAATTTTTCTAGACAAACTCCGACTGGGCATAACGGGTCCACTAGTTATGCATAAAATAATATGGGAAAATGTTGACTTCACTTCGCATTCAGTTCAAAAGCTAACGTCACTATATTTATGCGCATTGACCACTAAAAATCATGTTGTTAAATATGGAACCAGCTCTTCTGTTATCTGTGGGACTTGTTGGTCTACAGTTATACTTTTCTTCTCTTAACAGTAAGCTGTAAAAGACAATAAATAAACAAATTATCAGCCTAGTGCAGCTGATTCCCGCACTACTATAAAGCATTTCTTCATTTCTAATTGTTTGGAAGAGCTCGTTGTCATATCTTTAATGTGTTTGGTAGTTAAATACAAAGTGTTTTATTGTCCAACTTGAGCCTGATTTTCAACTAAAAGCTTTAACAATAATGCATGTTAAACAAAGTTCTTAACAAACTAAGTTTTCTTTGTATAAAAAGTGACGGTAACATGACAAATCCACCATCCAGATCCAAATGGCACAGAAATTCAGTATACCATCATGAAAATGTGGTAGTAACGGAAGCTGAATAAACTTTTCTCGGTTCTAACCTACGTCAAATGCACACAAAAATCGTTACTTTTTGGATTGTAGTTTATGTCTAGTTGAGACTTTATTACAAATCTTCATTTTTCTTAGTTTTATTAAAAAATCTGGGTTCTGTTTGAAGTGAAACACCATGTAATCACGTGTGTACCAATATCCGCTGTATGCATTTATTCTATGCCTTCCCATATAAGTGCACTCTAATCCCAAAATAAATATCAGTTATTGCTTCTACAATCTATATTTATTACTCATAGATGGATATTTTTTACCCGACTGAAAAGAAGGGTTATGTGTTTCACGCTTATCTGTGTATGTGGATTTCTTTATACCCTCGAAACATCCCAACGGCTGGATGGATTTTCATGAATGAGGTCTCTATCGATTCGTCTTAACGGCCCAATAGTTATAGGCTAGGTTTTGTTTTTATAAATTCAAAATGGCGGTAGAGACGAAAAGAAAATTTACGTACCCTATTGAGTGGCATGTCATTGGATAGGCCTTTCAAAATGAAGACGATATTTCATTGACTATTTTACAGTCAGAAGCTCCGTTAAAATATTATACAATCTGGAAGTTGTGTAGGTAGGATCTCTAGCTTTACTGCAACTCTAAATATCATAGACATCTATAGACCTCATCAAAACAGTGTTTATAGATAGGAACTAACAATTAAACACAACTTAAAAGTCATCAATACAAGTAAATAAAAAAACAGATAATTAATATAAACAAGTAATATAAAAAAAAATATTTTAAGTCAATTCCTACTTAGGTCAATAAGAGAAATTTTCTTCTCCCATTCTTCTTTCCCATTGAGTGGCGCTTAAAATACCTTGATCGAGAAGAGGGCTCTCTTGGTTTTAAAATACCTTGATCAAGAAGACGGCTCTCTCGATTATTGAAAATTAATTAATTTAATTTAATTAATGAGTTAATATGTGAAAAAACTGGATTAACATCAAGTGTCGTCCACTGCAAGTTTAAAAAAATTATTTTGAGCTTGATTGGATGAATAACAAGTATTTTATTAACGACTGAAAATTTGAACAAGATATATATAGCGAGAGTGTGAGCTAATAGTAGGAATTGAAAAAAAAAATAGTTTCACATTGATGAGAAATAATTAATTAGTTCGCTTTTTACGCAGTCGGGTTTTTTTATTTTTTAAATTTAATTGTTTATTTCTTTTATTTCTTTTCAGATCAGTGAAATAATTGTGCATGAAGATTTCAATATCAAGGAATTCCACAATGATATCGCGCTGCTTCGCACCAAGAAACCAATGAAATTTGAAGGAACGGCTGGATACGTAAATGGTATTTGTCTGCCTCAAACTGATGAAGATCCGACAGGTTGGGCCGTCGTCACAGGATGGGGAGATATAAAAGAAGGAAGTAATTGAATTTCACTACAATTTATGTACAACCAAATTGTGTTTTGTTCATTATTTCATAGTTAAATAGAATGAAGACGAAACCGCCTTGCATCGAAGGCGAAACATCCGAAGCAACAATGAGCTAAAAAGCTCAGATTTTTATACAGCAAAACCAGTGTATCCTGAGAAATAAAATATAGATGACATTTAAAAATATTAGGGAAAGTGAGTAAGTAGGTCACAAACTGATATGAGAGGTCGGAAATCCGTAGTAAATAGTTTCCAAATATGCCAATAGGTGGCAGCATAATCCAATTATAAGTTGTTAATTTCGAATTTATGAGATAGCAGATGTACAAGATGAGCAGAGTCGTTCAAAAGTTGTTGAGGAAGAGCGAAGTGGACGTTCAGTTGAGATTGCGACAGAAGAATCAGTGCGGAAGGTTGAGGATATGGTTTCTATGCTGTCTGTTGTTGTTCGCATTGCAGCTCTAACCATTTCCTCAAACTTCCGCCCTGATTCTTCTGTCGAAATCTCAACTGGACGACCACTTCGTACTCCCTGATTCTTCTGTCGAAATCTCAACTGGACGACCACTTCGTACTTCCTCAACAACTTTTGAACGACCCTGCTCATCTTGTACAGCTGCTATCACATAAATTCGAAATTAACATCTTATAGTTGGATTATGCTGCCACCTATTGGCATATTTGGAAACAATTTATTACTAATTTCTGACCTCTCATATCAGTTTGTGACCTACTTACTGACTTTCCCTCGTATGCATGACATTTAAAAATTTAAAACGATGTTAAAAATTTTTGAATTTTATTATAATGCGTATGTAACCAAATGTTTGAAAAAAAAAAAACTGAGAGGACAAACTTCTATGATCCAGGCCGATCTTCTGAACTTAGTACGATACTGACGCCACTAATGGGAACGGAACAGGCAAGAACGATAAACTAGCCCTTAGTAAATGGGAAGTCGGACTGTCTAACAATCAATTCGAGTTCGCTTACGGGAAAGCTTTGTCAAAGTTTCGCGAATGTCGGATAGGTAAAAATGGTTCTGTAATAACCTTACTTGGGTTATGCGGTATAGAGGCATATAATAGATTATTTCAACAAGTAAATAATGAAACAAGTGATTGATTATGATATTATTAAAACTGAATATTAAGATTTTTATTTTGAAATTTTATTTTGATGCATCACAATTTTTATAATGTATTTATACAAAGATAATTTTTTAAACAGTTAATGAGAGAATGTATACGAGTAAAAACTGAGTATGTTAAATAATTTACGAAATTTAACAATAATTTAGCATTTTTGCTTTAAAAATTTAATTTGAAGCATTCTAATTTTTATAATATGTACATATATTTTTTTTTTCTTTTAACAATTGATAAAAGAATTATTTATAAAAAATGCTTTAAATTATTCAGAAAATTTAATAATCTTAAATATAAGTATGTTAAAAAAAATTTTTAATTAATAATTATTTAGCTTTTTGTTTTTGAATATCATAATTTTAACACATCCTATCGTCAACTGTAACACATCTTAGTACGTATAATATATGTAGATTTCTTAAAAACGTTGTTATTAATCTATGATTTGGATTTAGCTATAATAGAAAAGGGATTTTAAATAAATTGTTTTATGAAAAATCGGTTTTGAAATAATATACACTGCTCAAAACAATTAAAGGATATTGCAGTTTTAGGTGGATTTTGTATCTGGTAAACTGTTTAGCTGATTGATACATGGTCGACAGACATAGTAGGTTATATGAGAATAAATTACACATGTTTGGCAGAAAAAAATGCATTTTATTGCGCATTTGTGTACTAAAGGAAAAAAACACAATTTGTGCATATGAGAAAAAAAGAATAAGAAAAGGTGTTTTCTTCAAAGAAAATCATTTTCAGTAGGGGGTATGGTTTCCACGGGCGGCCAGCAACGTTGAACACCTTTGAGGCATGGACTCAATGAGGCTATTAATGACGAGTTGGGGTATTCTGCCCCACTCTTCCAGAAGAGCTCTTTCCAGTTCTTGGAGAGTTTGTGGGGGGTTGTTGGCGGCCAGAAACTCATCTTCCTAGAGAGTCCCAAACGTGCTCGATTGGATTCATGTCAGGAGAACACGCTGGCCATTCCATTCGAACGATTCCTTCCTCGAAAAGGAAATCCTCCACCAGGTTTGCACGATGTGGCCTGCAGTTATCGTCCATTAAAATGAAGTTATCTCCGATTGCTGCAGCGTAAGGGACTACAATAGGTCTGAGGATCTCATCCCTATATCGGCGACCAGTCAGAGCTCCATCTCGAATGATGTAGAGGTCAGTGCGCCCGTCAATGGAGATGCCACCATACACCAACACTCCTCCACCGCCAAATCTGACACTTTCGTGCACGAACGCAGGATTATTCCTACTGCCACGATCCCTCCAGATGAAAATACGCCTATTATCCGGATGCACAGAAAAACGGGATTCGTCAGAAAACAGAATATTGCTCCATTCATTTCTCCTACAGTTGACATGCTCGGTTGCCCACTCCCTGCGGTCGCGACGATGCCTTGATGTTAATCTAACACATACCATCGGTCGGCGAGCATACAGACCTACAGCATGGAGCCGGTTTCGGACAGTTTGAGTTGAAATCGTGGTGCCTGTAGCCGAGCGAAGGTGTTGTTGGAGAAGAGTAGCGTTCATGGTTCGGTGTCTCCGAGCTGTTAACGCTAAATACCGATCTTCATTGAGCGTTGTTGCCCGTCTACGACCTTGCCCTGGTCTTCGGCCTGCACATCCACTCTCCAAAAAACGGTTCCAGATCCTGGAAATGACACTTTGTGACACTCCAATGGCTTGCGCTACTTCGGCTTGAGTTTGGCCCCCTTCTAACCTACCAACAATTCTCAAAGCTTCTGAATCTGTCAAATGACTTCGCTGAGACATCGTACTCATCGAAACAAAGCAATCACTGAATGCCGATCATCCTTGTCTTCATTCTCTTTTATCCAGTTGAAAGTCAAATTTCATTCGCTGCCGCTGAAGCGACGTTTTTGACGTCGAACTCAAAATTTGCATACTCCACAGTTTGAAAACCAGAAAAATTTGCATTTGTGATTCTCTTCTTCTATTTTCGGCAAAAAAAATTTCGTTTATATCTTTATTTTATATAAAACTTCAAATATCCTTTAATTGTTTTGAGCAGTGTAGTCTAATTGCGTAGCATCATTTAAGCATGGTAATATAAAGATTTCGTATTCATATAACGTCAGGTTTTCTAGGAAACAATTTCCGTAACAGAAATTATCTTTTTATTAACTCTTTCTAACTAAAGTTGAAAAGTGTTTCTGACTTCGGTTTGTCTGTCCGTCTGTCCGCGCTTTAACTCTCGTAAATATGCCCGGATTGCCCTGAAATTTTTGGATGTTACTGACCTCTACCATAGCAACTTTCTCTTTTCAAGTGAAGTTTGTAGGATGTTTACTTCAGTTACAGGGACAGTCAAAAGTATTCCGTTACATTGCGGCCAAAGGGAAAAAATCGTTTCATATGATTTTTAATGGTGTTACACCCTTTCAAACATAATAAAATTGATATGCATTTATGAAGTCCACTAAAATATGCATTCTGTAGAATATACGTTGCAAAGAATAGTTATTATTCATTTACAGGGCCACGCAAAAGAATTCCGTTACATAATGGTATAGGGGGGAATTGTTTGCGGCGTATTTCAGTTATGTTAAACTCCACTATTAAAAATCTGCAGCTTTTGCTGCATAGTCACCCCACCGCTTTTATAGAATATCTCTATTCTTACCAATTAGAATGCTCCATAGTATAGTCAAGTAATATTTTTATATAAAAGCGCTGGACTGGACTGACTGTGCAGCAAAAGCTACAGATTTTTAACAGTGTATTTCATATATAATGAAATTGATATACGTTGCAGAGGTTTACTATAAGTTATTGCATCTATATTACGAAGTGCATAGCATTTACAGGGACACACAAGAGATTCCAGATACTACACTGTATCCGAATTACTGTATATTAGCAATGATTGCTGGAAATGCATTTTTAATTCTGATATGCGGTTTCAACTTTCAGTATATTTATGCATAATATAGTGTCTATAAATGCTACAGTTAATATACAAGACTACAGAAAAGAATTCGTAAGTGTTATTGAGTATGAGCGTAAATTTCTTAAAGGTGTCTTTTAAATTAGTTATGCATTTTTACGCTGAACTGCATTTAGTTTATTAAGAAATGTTTGTAGAATATAGATATATATTACGCTATCGTACGTGGCACAGAAATCGCGATTATTTGTTAATTGTTTAATGGCAACGCCCGAATGAAAAACATCTCAATGGTTATTGAACAGCATTTAATGCATCTTCATAGCTATAACAGAGGTTATCATAGGGGGGGGGGGGGGGATCCTGTTCTGTCGTAAAATGCCGCCAAGTTTATCGCCAACTTGGCGACCAAAATTAGTCACCGAAAGTGACGCCAACTTGGCAATATCTCTAATATTTCACCAAATTCCCATAGACTTCCATTGTAAAACAATAGGGTTTACAGAACATCTTACAGAAAATCAACAAATTGAGATATTTTAATGCAACAAAAACTAATATTAGCTTAAGGGATTATTTTAATGCCAAGTAAATTAAATTATGAATAAAAATAACATGATACAATGCTTGGCATGCTTTCCCAAACATAATTTTTAAGGAAGACCAAACTGATCTCCAAGGGTGGCTAGTATAGGTAAAATGATATACAGAGCCACCTAAAGAATTGGATATATAGCCGTCTATGGATGATAATTTCTGGAAATGTGATTTCAGTAGTTTTAAGAGTGTTTTAGTTTGAATTAAATTTTAGCTAAATAGTGGCGTGTAATAAAGGTACTAGGTAAACTGCAAAGCTGTACAAAAGTATTCAAGTATGTTTTCATCTATTAGTATAAATTGCTGACAGGGAAATTTTGACCTGTTATGCGGTTTCTTGCTAAACTAAATTTTTCCATTATATAGTATATATATCAACATACAGATAAAATGTAGGGGCATATTTGGCTATGGACGGTAACTGCTTAAATCAGTTTTTCAAATGTTTTATGCTTTTTCTAAAATGTTTACTTAGTTATCTTATTTACTTTATTTCCCTAAATCACGAAGTTTTGTTAAAGTATTCAGGAAGTGTTGGAAAGTGTTTCATAATCTATGCTGCTTAACACATGATTTTTCTTTCTTGTTCACAATGACCTTACTGTGGCATAATTTATTTAGTTCTTGTTTTTGTTTTAAAATGATGTGTATCGCTTATTTTAGCTGCATATCTTAAACACGATAATACAAAGGATTCACAACATGTCAGTTTTCTTAGGTGACATCTTCTGCAAATGATGCGTTTATATTAACAATTCACTTACGTAGGTTCATAGATTTGCTTCTTGCCTAATTTTTGAAATTCTATTTTGAAATGTCAAACACTGATTGTGTTAGTTACATATCTGCTAAATGATGATACAAAAGGTTTATATAATCTCAGATTTGCTAGATATCTTCTGCAAAAGGCATTTTTACTTTCATTCTGCACGTTCAGAGGCTCATGCATTTTTTTCTTTCGATTTGTTTGAAAATTCAATTTTGAAATGACATAGAACGATTATCTTATTCTCATCATCAAATATATATATTATCATGTTTCAGATATAGAATTCCAGTTGTGCAATGTGAGCTTTGCTAGATGACTATTTCTGCAATGCACATTTTTATTTTCACATTGCATTTATGAGATTATAGGCTTGTTTTTCGTCTTATTTTTTTATTATTATTATTATATTATGAAATGATGTGTATTGCCCGCGTTAGTTGAAAATCAGAAACGCAGGATTCATATAACATTTGATTGAGAAGAACTCGAGTGTAATTTAAATGTTTTGGTATTTGTAAAATATTCCACTAAATGCTATGTCATGGTTAAGTACTTTTCTTTTTCTTGTAGGTGGACGAGGAACTGATACGCTAAAAGCCGTGGAAATACCTCTGGTGTCAAGGAAAGAATGTTTTGAGACATATGGAGATAAAGATTTAGATGACAAACCGATTACTATTGTTGAGTCACAGATATGTGCTGGAACATCTAAAAAAGACGCTTGCCAGGTATATATCATATTTCGGAAACCATGTTCTTGGTACAGTCGAATTCGATTATTTAGCATCAATTAAAACCTGGCATAAAAAAGCCAGGACGGAAGGCATACGTTGCAGACTTTTAGGTAGTTTTCGTAAGAAATACTACCCATTACATTCTCCCCTATGTTGGAATTTCTGAAAATTTTTTTGCATATCTACGCCGATCATAACTCCTAGAACCCAAAACCACTCTTGCTTCAAAACTTTATATATACATATATCTATCACTTTTTATGGACACGATAACTTCCATAATTCTGCATAAATCTCTTCCAAACTGACACAATAAAATCAAGGGCCTAAAAATCTAGGTCAAATTCGCTAATGGGCAAAATCGGACCAAGGGGGTCGAAATAGGGAGGGGTTTTGTGAAAACCGAAAAAATCCCGTAACTTCTTAATTAAAATACATATCAAATCAGTTTAAAGTTATTATTACTTCTAGGAAAAGGGCCAAAAATTTATGCATCACAGATTTTTGATAAAATTTAAAATGGACTCAAGGGGTGAAAAAAATAGGTTTTTAGAGAGAAACAAATATATAACTTCATCAATTCTCAAGATATCAAATTCACTTAAATTTATTATAATTCTTCTTATTAGTATCTACAATTTTTATATTGACAAGTTTTTGATAGGACCAACTCTTACTGAAAAAAAAATTAAAAACCAAAAAAATAGGGGAGGGGGAGAGGAAGAAAAAAATTCCTAACTTCGTCAATTCACAAGATATAAAATCCGGTTAAATTTATTATACATCTTCTTAATGTTATCTACAACTTTTATATTGACAAGTGTTTGATAGGATCAGCTCTTAAAGCAAAAAAAAAAAAATTAATCAAAAATAGGAGTTTAAGAAAAAAACTTTCGTATTAAGGGTGTACTCAAATCAAAACTGCTTACTTTCACACTCATTTTTTAATTAATTTTTCTTCTCAATCGCATCCAATTGGCAGGTTTTCTTATTCAGAAACTTTATAATGTGCCGTATTGGTCGATTTTTTCATAAAAGTGGAATATATTTTTAAAAATCAAAGTGGGCATTTTGAACCAAATTTCCTAAAGCAACAGTGCTGGAAACTAAAAAAAAAAAAATGGTCGTACTGGGAAAATAATGTTTTAAAAATCAAGTCGTAATTAATTGAACGAAAAATAAAATCATTGTGGTCGCTTATAAATCCCTTCAAAAGATCCGTCAGCAAGTTTCATTCTTTTACTTTTAAAAATAAATCTGAAAATGGATCAGAAAATTTCGAGTTCTTGAGCGTGGAAAAATATTGTTTTTAATACCTCCTTTACATGATTCTGATAAACTCTCATACAGAACTTCTCTTAAAGAAAAATGAAATTAAGAACTCGTCAAAAGCGGCCAGATAAAATTATTAAACTGGGTTTAGCTCTAATCTGGATTTAGTTTTTCTTGGGGAAATTAATACTTGAATTCGAAATCTACCTCCGCCTGTAGGCCGTCACCTCAGGGATTTTTTAAGCTTGCATCTTATTTTCATGGCAATATGAATTCATTTGTTCATCTATTCTTTTTTTTTTTTTTTTTTTTTTTTTTTTTTTTGCAGTAGATAAAATTAATTAGATATTTTGTTAGTAGTAACTAAGACACACAGAAAAAGTTTCTTTGGAACCCCTGAAAAAGAATCATTTGAAAAGTGGATCACGTGGCCATCACAAAACTCCATTCTAATATACAGGGTGTCTACAAATTAATTGGGCAAAAAGAATGATTTATTGAATGGAATTGACAGGAAAAAAAATTAAAGTACATATTGTTGCAAGATGGAAAAATAGTTCAAGTTTACCATTATCACCATTATTTTGTCGGACTTGCACAGCAGAATGAGTTTCATGAAACCAAAGACAGCATTTCGCTTTTTCAATACCATTGTTCGTCTCCATTATCGTAATATATCGAACAAGAATTATTACCACTCGCTAAGCGGTAGCGTCAGTTATGACACCTAACGCCATCTATGAATAAATATCGGCAATATTACTACTAGTCTGACTTTCAACTAGTTAATTTCATTTAATATTTCGGAAGTTCTTAACTTACGAAATTACCCAACTAATTTGTTGACACCCTGTATTAATTTATAATGGCATCAACTATATGAATACAGTACAACCTCGAAAATCCGTTATCAATGGGACCGAGACTAAGCCGGATTCGTGAAAATTCCGTATTTCAGAAAGAATGTCAAAAGTGCTTCCGTATTCTTAATGGATGGTGCCTTTGCTCATAATTTAATTCATAGCCAAGTAACATTTATGTGAGAAAAAGAGAAAATTAAATATTTAAAAATAAAATTAGTTTAATTAATATTTTTTAGGTTACAAAAAAAAAAAAAAAAAAAAAACTAATAAATAGTGAACTTATTTCTTCTCGTGTAATTTCCGAAACATCGATGTCAATTTTATTTGCTTCAATATTTTTTCGGAAATTCTTTAACAAGCATTTCTTGTATTTTATACACGTGAAGAATATCGATTTCGTAAATACAGTCTTCACTGTAAAAAAAAACTACTGTAAATTTGCCAGCACAAACTCGATCACAGTGAATGTGCTGTATCTTCCTTTGGTTTCCTGACTATATAAACATGAAAAATACAGTAGTTGCGAAAAATTAACAACACAATGTGCTGGCAATTTTTTTCAATTTGGACGCCAGCACAAACTGCTTGCGTCCAAATTGCCAGCACATTGTGCTGGCAATTTTACGCTACTACTGTATTTTTCATGTTTATATAGTCCGGAAACCAAAGAAAGATACAACACATTCACTGTGATCGAGTTTTTGCGCGAGATGAACAGTACTTTGTACTGTAAAAATGTCGTTATATTTTACAGTGTTGTTTCTGTAAAGCAGATATTATTTTTCCAGTCAAATTTATGCATTTTTTCAGTGTTCTTCTGCCGACTGCACGTTCTGATTCCTCTGAGCTGCTACCAGAGTTATCGGCAGGTCCATTTAGCGTAGCGTTAGCGATCTTACTGTCCACTTATCCATCACTTTCGATCTCGAAGTTTTTAATTCGTAAACAATTGCTATTTTTCTTTCTCTCGTAAGTTAGAAGTGTAAAAAAAGGAAAAGATGACTTTGATGCCGGATTTTCGAGGTCGCACTGTGTAAGTAATGGCGCATTGCTTCGAATTTAACACGGCGTTACAGTAATTAGTGAATTCAATGAAGAAAAGAAAAACAGCACCCCTGTTGTCTATTAAAACTTTAAGTTATATCAACTAAAGCATTTTTTTTTTTATCATTAAACTCAAATATAAAAACACCAACCGAAAGTCGGTGTCAAAACTGAGCGATTCTGGCAACAATGTGATTAAAAATTTATGAGAATAAGAAGAATGGGGTTAATAATAACCACACTCACTGGAGTGTATCAATTGTTTGAATATTTTTCCCGAGCTCAGGATAGCAGCGCCACCTATTGAGTAATCAAAGTCAAAATTGATCCAGCATCTACTTATATCATGGTTTAACAGAATATGCAGTTTGACGTTTACTGTGGCATTGGCATGTTTGTTACTGAATATGAAAATGAAGCAAGTGGCATTTATAGTTCATTTGCAGGGACACTCAAAAATTTCCGTTACATTATGGTCTATGTTAGTAAATCATTTACGGTGTATTTTAATGATGTTACACTATTACTACAACCATAATGAAATTGATATGAATTTCTAAGGTGCATTAAAACATGCTTTCTGTAGAATATGGAGTGAAAAGCATTTATCATTCATTTACAGGGTCACGCAAACGAATTCGGTTACGTATTGGTTTACGAGTAAAAACTGCTTGCAGCCTATTTTAACGATGTTACACTAATTAATAATGAAATTGATTTATTAGTGAGGTTCACTACATGACGCTTGCTGTAGAATGTGATGTCATCAATATGATATCGAATACGTATAAAATGTGATGCCGATGCTTGCTGTAGAATAAATTTATCATTTATTGACTGGGACACACATAAGAAATTCGGTTATAACCCATTAGCAATAATTGCTGGAAATGAGTTTCCAGTTATGATATGATTTTTTAATTTTATCTAAATTTTTGCATACTATGTAGTGTGTATAAATTTTATAAACCATATACAGAGCTACACAAAAGAATTGATAAGCATTACTGTATAGTGACGTGAATTGCTTGGAGGTGGTTTTTCATTGAGCTATGCACTTTCCAGCTGAACTATATATAGTATACTAAGAAATAGTTGTAGAATATAAATAAATTCATATAAGGCTACGCAAAGAACAGAATACATTATTTTCTATAGATGATAATTTCAGGAAGTGTGTTTTTAGTAGTGTATGCGTGTTTTGCATGAATTAGATTTTTGCTTAATATGAGCCATGTATAAAAATCTGTTGATAATATACAGATCTTTGTAAAAAAAAGTTCGAGTACATTTCCAATATCTTGATAGAAATTGCTGAGGATTATTTTATGACTGTGTTATGCTTTTTCTAAATAAACTAAATTTTAGCATACTATGTAGAGTTTATAGAGCATATACAGGGCTGCACAAAAGAATTCGAGCACCTTTCCGGCTATGGACGATAATTCTGGTTTTTTGATCTGTTATGTGTTTTCTAAGGCGTTTTCTTATGTACCTTCTTTACTTCATTAAACAGTGAAGTGTCGTTAAAGTATTCTAGAAGTGTTGTAAAGTGTTCATTATCTATACTTGTCACATGATTTTTATTTCTTGTTTGTTTTGCAGTATGACTCCGGTGGTCCTCTTGTACAGAAGAATAAAAGAGGAATTTACACTTTGATAGGAATCGTTTCATTTGGAGAGGGTTGTGGTCGAAATAAATATCCTGGAGTCTACACCAAAGTAACCTCTTTCATGGACTGGATTGAGGAGAACATGGACTAGTGCCGGAGATGAATTCACATGAAAGTTCTTTAAGGAAAATACGATAAAAAAATAGTTAATTTAACACTTGAAAAAATATTTATTGTATTAAAATATTCTTTTCAATAAATAAATGTTTGTTTTTGCATTACCATTGTAGACTTTTGATTCGAACTATTTGACAGAATGAGCTGTAAGAATTATAAGAAAATGGTCTGCAGGTGTACATCAGAATACTATTCATAATGGGCTGTAAAAATTATTTAAAAAAAAAATGGTCTGCAGGTGTACATCTCGTAAATTTAAATAACTATCGTCTGCTGTCAATGTTTCTTTTTTTTAATTCTGGAGGATGTTTGCTTTAAATCTATTGTTTGTACAGGAAGAGCGGTGGCATAAATAACCGCAAGGTTTATGGACATATGCAAGGCGACGATTGCGTGGAGAATTGGATACGTGTTAGGGTCAGTAATTTCTGTTTGTACAAGGATAACACTGGATTTTTTTAGACAGGGGCAGATGATATGAACGGTAAAATTATTAGTCGAATATTTAAATATGAACTCTTTACGCTCGCAGATGATAATTTGTGGCAACAACTACAATCTAGATATCATAAGATAAAGTTTGAAAGAAGAGAAACTGGAGTTGACGTGAGAGGATTATCGACATATTATTTACTGTAATTTTAAAGTTGGGCTAAATCAAGAAGAATACTTTCAAAATCTACAAGCAGCATATTGGAATGAAGCTCCATCTCGTGCTTCTGTATTCAAATGGTTTATAGAATTAATAATAAGTCAAAATTCCCTCCTGGATTAAGAATGTAAATTACGAAAAATATTAATCAATGATAATTGCTGTACCTACCAAATGCTACAGAAGGAACTTAATATTAGATCCGCAGCTATACATAGAATTATTTATGAAAAACTGCATACGAAAAAATTAGTTTCTCTATGATGAAGCATCATATGTTGTTCCTTTAATCTAATATTTCAATTAAATTTTACTCCTTTCTTTCCTTTTTGTTCAAAAAATCATAACAGTTTTATTCTTTAAAAAGTAATGGTTAAATACATTTTAGCATGTTTAGTCAGTGGTCGTAAAATCTCTTTTCTTTAACGCAGATATAAATAATAAAAAATTAAACGGATTGAATAATTTTCGTTTCTCACTATTTAACGGCTGCATCCAACGAACTTAATATATAACAAGATTTATGATAATTACTTTCCCATACTATTTGATAAAATTTATTGCTGATCTATTTATTTACAAGATTTATGATAGTAATTTCCCAGCTCATTTGATATATGTAACGCAGATATTTTATGTGTAATGTAATCAATCCTTTTAAATTCCCAGCTGCATTTCATAGGGTTACTAGTTAGAATGTTGGTGATATAGTCCTAATCGTACTTATCGCCAATAATTTAAATCCCCCCATAGTATTTCTATTAACGGATAATTTTGGCGGTTGTTTGATTCTCAAATTAGCTTTGATTTCATAGGATGTTGGCATGGAATGTTTTGTAATTTTGATCATTCTGCTCCTGTCTTTGCGACTGATAACATCTCTTGTGTTTGGCGGACCACCCCATCAAAAATCTGTTTTTCATGAAGTTAAAATAAAAAACTTCTTAACGTCTTTTGCAGTTAATTTTTTCAGGATGAGAGCTCATCTCTGTGGGTTCTGCAAACAGATATGAAGTACTGCCAATTGGTATATCTCGATTAATCTTTTAATTAAAAATGTGTGGGGGTTTTCTCCCTCACATTCCCCTTGAGTCCCCCACAATTTTACAGATCAGCAAAATGCAGAGCGTATCAAAATTAGTAAATAAACCTTTAAATTACTCATTGATGGCAGACATTCATTATATCCAAAATCCTAACTGCTGATTAGACGTACATACTTTTTTTTTTACCTTCCAACACGTTAGTAAAGTATAGATCTTTGAAGATGACACCAAACAAACAATGATGTGATGGCAACGAACAGTGCAAAAAATAAAATATGCCGTGTTCTATGAAGTACAGAGCTGGTCAAAGCCATAAAGCTGGAGGGACAAAAGACAGTTACAGCTAACTGGTACACCACTAAGTGTCTTCCAGAAATTTTTCAAGAGTTGAATGCTAAGGGACTCATCACTCATACTTCACCATGACAATGCTTCTTCTCATTCAGCAAGTCGAACTTCTTGAACAAAAAACGTCAAAGTGATATAGAACATACACTCTATTCTACTAGTATTACTATGTGTGACTTTTGGCTATTTTTTAATCTAAAATAAAATATTGTTGCTATTTTCATTCCGAAGATGAGATATGAAGCTATAAAAGCATATTTTTCATCTCTTTGAAAATGGAAGGCCTGAGGCATGTAATTGTTTGAAAATTCTCCTACAAAAGTGCATTGATCTTGGAGAAATAATTTGATAAGGTTAACTTGTACAATTTAGCCGTATGTCAGAAATTTCAGGTTGCTTTCTAACCACGCGAGGCACGTGTGACTTTGCACATGGTGAAAGATCGATTTTATATAAACCGAAATGGTGTTGTTGTTTTTAATCTATTATTTTTTACGGTGATTTCATCAAAGTTTTTTTAACTTATACATCTGTCGCCAGTTCTCTATGTTTTTTTAGCTCACGGGCTATCAAAGTCTGAGAGCTAATGTGCCCGCAGGTTCTGTAAGTATGTATGTATGTAATGTACGTAACGCGATAACTCTTGACAGAAATGTCCGGTTTGCTTCATTTTTTTTCTAGGTTCTTTCTAATAAGGCGCTTCCCTGATTAGTTTCGGGGTTCATTGGTTAAGTATAAAGGGAGGGGACGGGGGATATTCCCCCCTTAATTTAGATAAATGGGTTTTTCATGCAGAATAATTCGATTTGCTTCAAATTTGATACACCGGTTTATTCTGATAAGGAGCTTCCCTGATTAGATTTGGAGGTTCATTGGCTAAGTATAAAGGAGAGAAAGGGGGCTACATCCTCTTAATTTAGATAAATCAGTTTTTCATGCACAATTATCCAATTTGCTTTAAATTTGGCATATTGGGCTATTCTGTTAAGGAGTTACCTTGATAAGATTTGGAGATTCATTGGTTAAGTAAAAAGGGTGGGGGGAACAGGGGCTCCCCCTTTAATTTAGATAAATGGATTTTTCATGCAGAATTATTCGATTTGCTTCAAATTTGATATACCGGTTTATTCCGATAAGGGGCTTACCTGATTAGATTTGGAGGTTCATTGGTTAGGTGTAAAAGGGGAAATGGGGGAGCTAAAACCCCCCTTAATGTAGCGAAATGGGTTTTTCCTGCATAATTCTCTGATTTGTTTCATCTTTCGTATACAAGTTTATTCTGATAAGGTGCTTCCCTGATTAGATTTGGAGGTTCATTAGTTAAGTATAAAGCAGGGAAACGTCAGTAATTACCCTTTAATTTATTTTTCGAAGGGCATTGTTCTTTGAAATAAGAGTATAATATACAATTTGTGTGAATAGCCTTTGAGTGCCATCAGTTTAACTGGGCACTTTTCTTTTTTATTTACATTTCAATTGACATAAAGTAGGGATGCAAGCGCTGCGCCACAAATGGCTGATTTTCACCACTAAATTTTAATAGTATTCTTCGCCTTATTAAATCGTAGAAATTATGTCATTAAATAAGGTGAGGAATATTATAAGATATTAGTGGTAGCAATCAGCCATTTGTGGCGCAGCGCTTGCATCCCTGCATAAGGTGACTAATAAAACAATCAGGTTTAAGCAATAGATAACGTGTTATAATTATAGAAAAAAACCTACTAGAAGATTAGAAACTTCTGAGTATGTAAATGTTTTTCCTTTACAATTTTGTACTTTTTATGTTAGAACAAATATTATTATAACATATATTATATTTACTAAAAGTATATCTTGTTTTAAAAGTTTGCATTTGCAGTCATATTGAAATGGATTAAAAGCAAGTTTTTGCTTATTAACCCATAAAAGCTGGAATTATTTTTTTATTTTAAATGGAAATATTTCATTTCACACCACTTTTTCAAAATAGAAATTTTTGGCTTATTTTATAGCGAGTTTCTGTCATCCAAGAAATCGAATATTTACCTTCACATTTACGATGTGCAAACAGCAAACGTGTTGGCAGATATGCTATAAACCTAGCATGAAACGCTAGTCTTTAATTGGTTAACACAAGGAGAATTTACTTTGAAATTTTACATGCATTGTGTATGGAATTTTGCTTTCATGAATTTAAATGCCTTTTATCAATAAATCCTTTTTATACATTCGGAATTTTTAAATTTCAATTAAAAATCCAGATTACTGATTACTAAAGTCTGATTACTTTTTTTTCATTTATACATTTATAATTACAGATTTATTTTTCTTTTTAAATTTATAGATAATACACAATTTCAAAAGATTTTTTTCTAAAACTAAAAGCATTTACATTTATAAGATTTACTTTTAGAAAGTGCAATCTGCATTGTATTTTGAACAGGTGTTATGTTTCTGAAGTACAAAGATTATCAAGTTTTGATTTTTTGTTATATGAACAGCTGATATAAGTTTATTCAGATGATAAAACATTGCTGATTATCAAAATTCGCTGGTGTATTCTAAGTCATATTTATACAGCTAATTCGTTTCTTCCTCACTCAATTAATACAATATGGAAAAGTAAGTTTTTTCTTTTGCTGAATAACTTAAGCTAAAACTTTGACATATTTTTAAGGCGGTGTCTTTCATTTTTCAGGAAATTTTTGGCAGTGATAAGCTGCCTCTTTTTGATAAATGAAGCCACAAGTAAGGAGGAAATTATTAATTCTACTTATTTTTTAAAACTTTATTAAATATATTCTTAATATTCTTAATTTGTATTTTATATTTGATAAAAATTTATTACGTTGGCGATTATTTTCTAAATTAATCTTCTTTTTTAGGTGCGTTCGTAATTATATAAATACGTAGCACCTATAGTCGTCGTTCAGTCCGTCCGTCTGTTTGTCTGTCTGTCTGTCTGTCCGCATATAACAGAGCAAAAACTACCCAACCGAATGGTCTGAAATTTTTAATGTATGATTGTTGCAAAATTTTGTCGAGTCATTTCAAATTTTATGAAAATCGGATGCATAGTTTAATTACAGGGACAGTCAAAAGTTTTTCTTTACATTACAGCCAATGGGAAAAATTATTGCAAATGCATTTTAATGATGTTACAGCCTTCCGAATGGTCTGAAACTTTAAATATATAATTGTTTCAAAATTTTGTCGAGCCATTTGAAATTTTGGGAAAATCGGATGTATAGTTTAATTACAATGACAGTCAAAAGTTTTCCGTTACATTACGGCCAATGGGGAAAAAATATTGCAAGTGCGTTTTAATGATGTTACAACCTTCCGAATGGTCTGAAAATTTAAATATAGAATTGTTGCAAAATTTTGTTGAGCCATTTAAAATTTTATGAAAATCGGATGTATAGTTTAATTACAGGGACAGTCAAAAGTTTTCCGTTACATCACGGGGAATGGGAAAAAAATTATTGCAAGTGCATTTTAATGATGTTACAGACTTATGAACTTATGAAGTTAAAAAATATATATATTCAGTACAATATGGGGTACAAAAAATAATTATAAAACTAGTTTTATTACGAACGCACCTCATTTGCCACGTTTGACAAGCAATTTCCGACTTGTTTAAATCAAAAAAGTTGTTTAGTTTCACTTAGTCATAGTCTATTACACGATAGGTTTGTTATGCAGTTTTTTAACAAAAAAGCTCAATCATATGCATGGGTTGACAATAATGATATTGTGATACTTCATTTAATACAGGATCCTACAACTTCAACTGCTGATGCAATCTGTATTAATTATATCAAAAATCTAAACTTTGTTTATCTTTATATCATTCGCATCATCTATATAATTGCACATATAAACACATTTGAAATCTTACTGTAATAAAATCCACACTCAGTTGTCGTTTAGCTAAACTGGGTTCATACGAAATGAATATTTTGAACTGAGTGAAAAAATGCCTAGGCCGGGAATCGAACCCAGATCCTGGGTCAACAACCGGCAAGCATATTCCGCTCAGATAACTTTATTGGTAATAACATCTGGTCTGTCATGCAGACAGCTCAACAGAATAAACCGCAGGTAAAGGAACTCCATATAAACGATGGGTACGTAGATAAACCAAGCCAAGGATCTGGGTTCGATTCCCGGCCTGGGCATTTTTTCGTTCAGTTCGAAATATTCATTTCGTATAACTTTACCGTATATGAGTTCATATGACTGGATTTTTAGCAGTTACAACTTTGTATACCTGCTCTATTTAACTGCATTATAAATTTAAACAGAACGAAAAATCACGCATCAAACATAGATTATGAAGCAATTTCTAACACTCGCATTGTAGCGGTGCGTATTAACAAAGTTAATAAACTCACATTCTTAACAGGACTGTATCTCTACTTTATTTTTGACAATGCGAAGCGAGGCGTGCCCTCTTGGCAAAACAAAAGACAAAAAGAATGAAGAAAACGAATTACGTTTTTATGGTTACATACATTAGAGAACAAGTGCGTTGCCAATATTTGGCACATAATAACAGATAATTCCAACATACCCCCCCCCCCCCCCGACATTGAAGGGTCAACTTCAATCATTTATACAATAGAAAATAAAATATTAACATTACAAATGTTTGAGTAAATATGATACAACACAACAGTTTTCTTTTAACAATGACTAATACAATTATGAAAATACAGAAATAAAAAATAAGAGAAAAGACACAACCAAGCTTCCTCCTTTTTTTTTTTTTTTTTTTTTTTTTTTTAGTAACTCATAACTAATTCTCTGAAACTTGTTATTGCAATAACGCAATTTTGGATATACTTCTTTTAAGTATTCCCCTTGAGGTTTTGATTTCTACTACCCTAATCTTACCATCTGCACCTGGGAAAACATTTGTAATGCGTCCTAGTAAGTATTTTTTTGTAGGAAGATCGTCTTCCTTTATCAACACCAGGGTACCTATGATTACGTTAGTTTTTTTTTTTTTTAATTGCCATTTGGAACGCTGTTGAAGTGTATTCAAATACTGTTTATTCCAACGATTCCATATCAATTGAACGCATTTTGTAATCCTATGCCATCTAGACAGTCTATTTTCGCTTATATTAATTAATTCTGGTTCAACTATGGCTGCCATAGGTCTCCCGATTAAGAAGTGGCCTGGCGTTAAGGCATTCACGTCTGAAGACAATGGAGTGATTGGACGTGAGTTTAATATAGACTCTATTTGAGCAACTACAATTAATAACTCTTCGAAAGTTAGCCTTGCATTACCTACTGTTCGCATTAGATGATATTTTACCGATTTTATTCCTGCCTCCCACAACCCACCAAAATTAGATGCTTGAGGAGGAATAAATTCCCAAGTAATATTCTCCTCTGACAAATAATTTGCCAGCCTCTCTTCCGGACGTCTTAGCAAATTATGCAGTCTTTGTAACTCTGCGTTCGCGCCAACAAAATTTTTTGCATTATCTGAAAAGATTACTGCGCACTTACCTCGCCTAACAATGAATCTTTTTAACGTTGCAATAAAGGCATCTGTGGTCAATTCTGACACTAATTCGAGATGCACTACGTTAGTTACAAAGCAAACAAAGATTGCCAAATACACCTTATTAAGAATTCTCTTTCTTTGTTCCTTATATTTTATAAAAAAGGGGCCACCAAAATCTGTTCCCACATAGTTAAAAGGTGCGCTAGGACGTACTCTCTCTGTGGGTAGCGATTTGTTGCACAGTTATAGGATTGTTTTTAATACAAGTTATACACTCATGCGTTATTTTCCTAACTAAATTTCTTCCCTGTAATGGCCAGAATTTTTCCTCAAGTAGTATAACAATGCTTGTGCACCTATATGAAGATATTTTTTATGGTAGTAAATTGCAATTAGCCTACACAATTTACCCTTAGCTGTCAGAATGTATTGATGTTTTTGAGCAAATTTTAGGTCGGAGTGATTTAAACGACCTCCCATTCTTAGCACCTTATCTGCATCCAAAAAGGGGTTTAACAATCGCAATTTACTTTTCTTAGAAATTTGCTTACCTTCTAGTAAGGCAGTATATTCTGCCTTAAATTTGCTCTTTTGAACCTCCCGTAACAAAAATGTTTCTGCTCTTGATAATTCATCTATACTACGTGTCCCATTCTTTTTTCAGTTGATCTTTTCGTATTATCTAAAAACCTGAAAATATAACTTAAAACACGTAATATTTTAGTATAATTATTGCTAATACTTAAAATCTCATTAACAAATTCACCATAATTAAAACAAGTTAATGTAGTATTGTTTTTCAGTTTTAACTCTGATGAAAACTCAATAGTGTCTTTCACATGTTCCAAGTCAATGTTTTTATTGGAAGTGATGTCCCCTTCTCTTAGGAAGGAAGGACCGTGCCACCAAAGTTCACAATCAATTAACTTGTCAAAGGTTAGTCCTCGAGAAACAAGGTCTGCAGGATTGTCCTCTGAGTGTATAGGTTTCCATTGAAAAGTCTGTGTCAACTCTTGAATTTTGTAAACTCTGTTGGCCACAAAGCTTTTGAGTAGATGAGGAGGAGTCTGAATCCATGCTAAGACGATGGTTGAGTCACACCACAAAATTACCTTATTGATATGCAACTTTAGTAAATTCACTACCTTACATACCAGTTGAGACAATAAGGCAGCTACGGACAACTCAAGTCTTGGGATTGTCAAAGGTTTCAATGGTGCAACCCTAGACTTGCTGCACAGTAAATATACAGATGTATTAAATTTTGTGGGACAGTGTAGATAAATGGCTGCTCCATATGCGAGCTCGGATGCATCGGAGAAACCGTGCAGTTTAATTTCCGAATGGCCTTCGTTTAAAACAAAACGATTGATTTTTAAATTGTTTATATGTTGAAGTGTTCTGATAAAGCGTTGCCATTCATATTTAACATGATCTGGAAGTGGATCGTTCCAACCTAACTTTAATAACCAAAGTCTCTGTATGAAAATTTTAGCTTTAGCTATTCCAGGACCGAGTAATCCTAATGGATCGTAAATTCGAGCTATATCTGAAAAAACAGTTCCTTTCGTGTACACAACTGGCTCCTTAACTGATGAATTATACAAAAAGGAGTCACTAATTGGATTCCATAACAGTCCTAGAGTTTTAGTGCTCTTGTCCACATCATGATCATTGAATGAATACTCCTTTTGTTACTAGTTGTAATTTTTAACAATTCGGGGGGGTTAGCACACCATCTGTGCAATGCCATGCTGCCACGTTCAACAAATGCGATTAATTGTGCTTGTAGTTGCTAGGCTTCTGCTAAACTGTTAGCTCCTGTTAGCACATCGTCGACGTAGAAATTTTGGAGTACTGCATGTGATGCTAGCGGAAAATTATCTTTTTCATCAATTGCGAGCTGATTTAGAGTCCACGTGGCAAGATATGGAGCGTTCGATGTTCCATATGTAACTGCCTTTAACTTAAATGTTTTGACCGGTTCTTCATCACCACATTTCCACAAAATGTGCAACAAATCTCTCTGATTTTCCGCAATTAATATCTGGCGATACATCTTTATGATGTCGGCTGTAAAGGCGTACTTGTGTGTTCGAAATCGACAAATGATATCGAAAAGCTCATCTTTAACTAATCCTCCGTTTAATAAAACATCATTTAAAGAAACACCCCTAGTAGTAGCCGCACTACCATCGAAAACAATCTTTAATTTCGTGCTGGGTTTGTCGGGTCTGTATACCCCATGATGCGGCAAATAATACGAAAATCTGGGATTAGTTTCCAAAGAGATTTCTTCTAAGTGTCCCAGATTACTATATTCGTTAATGAAATCTTCATACAAGAATCGCATGGCTGGATTGTGCGTAAATCGCTTAAGTAAATAATTTAATCGCTTATTTGCATTTTCTTTTGATTTTCCTAAGTTTCCTAAGCTACCCACCAGTTTTAGTTGGCATATCCATAACATATCTGCCATCTTCCCTTCTAGTATGTGTTACCAGGAAATGTTTCTCACAATATTGCTCTTCTTTGCTTTTTATTGGATTTGTATCATGAACCGCTTCAATTTCCCAAAATTTCTGCATAGTATTGGATAAATCGTCCACAGATTGAACAAGACCACAATAATTATTGAAATTGTCTTCTTGTGGCATAGACTTAGAACCACTGGCAACATAGACAAAAACTGTTTTTTGAAAAACCAAATTTTGCATATTTATTTTATTTGCTCCAATTAAATTAAGAAATACTTCGTTTGACAATAAAGCATGTATTGGACCTGTTTTATCAAATTGTGAATCAGCTAACTGAAATGTCTGTAGTTGTGTAATAGGCATGATGTTTAGATATGTAGCTGGGGTTACGCGCGTAATTTTAGGAACAACAAAAAATTGCAATGTTTCACTAAAACTTCTATTTTCATTTGCGATGGTTGTTATAACACTTTCTTTTATATTCATGTTTGAACCATTTAGCCCTGAAACTGATGCGTTTATTTTCTTTTCCTTCAAGAGCAATAACTCGGTACATTCCTTCGTTATAAAGTTATTTTGAGATCCTGAATCTAGCAATACTCTAAGAGGAACAAATTCTCTTCTAGCATTTTGTACATATATTATCGCGGTTGAAAGCAGTACTTGCTTACTAAAAGATGACATATTCATTACAGTATTGTTAATAGTTGAATGCGTGTTATCAAATGAATGTGCATTTTCACCCAAAGTGGTGACAGACATCTCACTATTTGTGTAACTATGAGAAGAAAATGCGGTTGCGGTTGGCGACAAATTACTGCTAAGATTACTTCTGTTTTGAGTTGGTATAGCCTGATTAGTATCAGTACCTTCTTCACAGCGTTCCTAAAGGGTTATTGTAATACCCGCTACAGCTTTCTAGTATTGCAGCATGGCGTGCGTAATATGTTTATCTCACATTGGTTTAAGAATTCGCGCGATTACTGGTTGAACGTAAAAAAAAGGATTGTATTGCGAATTTTTAATTGTTGGCAGCTGCTATAACGAAAAATGTTTAAATTTGATAGGAAATTGCTGCTAAATTGGTGGTTTTTATTAACCCTTAAATGCCGGGTATTGCTTTTCGGCAACATACCCAATTTAGGCTTCTAAAATACTATTAGAATACTATTGAAGCTATAATGCCTAATGTTGCCAATAAAACACATTCTGAAAATATTATTAATTCGATTTTCAACATGTAGATGGCAACATTTGTGCTGTGTAAGAATAAAGATAGATTTATTTTTTCAATTGTTGCTACTTATTCTTTTTGTTTTGTTCGGAAGCTTGCGAAATAGTCTATTTTGTTCTGCAGTGAGCAAGTAAAATTTATTTCTTATTATAGTTCCTAAAATTCTTGTTTGTTTAATATTATAGAATTTTATCAAGGAAAATTATTTTTTCAAGACCAGTATTGCCGATTAGTAACAAACTGTTTTTTAGCCATAAACCACACTTAAAACAAAATATGATTTTTTAAAGTATTTTTCCCATGATTTATTTAAAAAATGAAAGACGAAAAACATTATTATAATGATTTTTGAAAAGTCAGGCATTTAAGGGTTAAATAAAAATTAACTATAAATTATTTCGATTCCGGATTGCTTTAGTTGCCTCGGCTGGGTAATACACATGTATAACATTTCACAATTCTGGCTTTCAAACTGTGGATTTGTATAGCATTACAGACAGATAGACAAATTTTCGTTTAGATATATTAGATTATGTTTAGAAATAATTCTGAATGCAATTTTCACAATGAGTACTTACTACGGTTACATCCTATTTCGTGTATCAATTTACAGCGTTTTATGCTTTGTTAGCGGATTTTCCTTGTACGATTAATTGTAAGCCTTTCGGGGTCCAATTTCTTTCTTTGGAGGGGGGGAGGGGATTGCTTGTAAATTAAAAAAAAAATTAAAAGCAGCTGTACGAATCACAAAACTTAAGGTTTATTGAAATTTAAAGAATATATTATTAAATAAGATATAACCAATATAGTTATTTTGCGTACTATTAACATGACGATAAACTAAAGAAAAAATTTTGAAGACTTTTACAACAAGATTAAACAGACATAAGAATTTTCTAATATATTTTATTATTCATCGTAAATTATTCGGTTGGAAAAGTAACTCCTATAAATTTAAAGAGTGAAATATATATTTGAAATAAAAAAAATGTTTGAAATAAAAATGAGCAATTGTATAAAGAGATTTAAGCACCCTCCCCCACACTTTTTTTTTTTTTTTTGTAGTTGTTTTATTGCCAAATGCTGAAGAAAAAATGAAGTCATAATTAGAAATTCATATAGACATGAGCTATCACTATTACATGCAGATAATAGCAAAAATAGTTAAGACAAAATAATAGTTAATGTAAAGACATGCCCCATTAATTAGACTGTAGATCCAAACGGGCTAAAAGAGAAATTTCGGTACTTCAGCATCATCAGGATGCTTTTGGCATCACATCATGCCAATATTTCTAAATCATTATTTAAAACTTCCAACCAATACACAAGCCTGCAAGTCCCTACTCAGAGGCATTTGCAACAAATATAACAAGTAATAGATTTTTTCACAGCACTCACATGAAATATCCCTTCTTTTTGTGACTGACGTTTTATAAGTTTATAGCTTAGAACATTTACGATAGAGATCAACCAAAATTCGGTTCCGTTTTCGTTTTCGGCTCAAAATCAGAGTTTTGCCGAAAATTCGTTTTCGGCGAATATGCTGTCGAAAATTCGGCTTGACCGAAACTATCTGTATTCCAAACATCTCGTTTGTTCTTTCGGAAATTTCCAACGTTAGTCATTGATTTGACCTCTATCGGTTCTTTATTTATTGCTTTGAATTTCACTGTTTATAATTATCAGTCATGACTAACTCAAGACGTGCAAATTATAAAGCAAGTGATGCATATATGACTAAACTTTCAAGCCGCTTTTAATGTGTCGATTAAAAGCTGCAGAGTTAACAGTAAAAGAAAATATTTAGTTTGAAACCGCAAAAGAGTTTCAAATACTCTTTGAGAAACTTCTAGTATAACAGATGATCATTTACAAAAATCGTTATAAGAGATAAATCGAGGTATGTATACTTAAAACATTTTTTAATTAGATGAAATTCATATAATTAGAAAATCATTCTGTGTCGTTAAGGAATTAATTACATTTTATTTTCAATAAAAATAAAAAGTTTTGGTCAGAGGCAGAGAGAGTCAACTTGGGCCACACGTATAATTGATTAGTATAATTAATTATATATATTTAATAAACACATATAATTAATTAATAATTATGCATATTTATACGTGTATTAATTATTTTCTAAAAAAATTTGACATTTCATTTTCGGCCGAAGATAGGTAAATTACCGAAATTCGATTTCGGTTTTAGTTTCGGTCTTAAAAACCTGTTTCGATCTATCCTTAATTTACAAAGAGTTTTTTTTTTTTTTTTTTTTTTTAAGAGATATCATTTTCTTTTGCAAGATAATCCGTTTGCGTATTTTATTCTAATGTTTTTCCATAACAAAAAATAAAAGGAAAAAATACATATATTTTAGAAATTATAGTTTTTTAGAAATGTGAAGAGATTAATTACGTGTAAAGAGAAAAATACTTAGTTCTATTGAGAAAAGAATAATACTGTTCATAAAATTCGTCTAGAGCACTAGATTTAAGAATCATAAAAACGTGGCACGCTCTTGTTAGTAATGTATAAATATGTAATAAATTATATTTGCATGTAAGAATGGATTTGCTGTACTTTGAATGTTTGAAAGTTATTTAATTAAGAATGAACAATCAGAAGTATTGTATTGCTTGGATTCGACTTTTCGGCAAAATTGAATTGAGGGATCGAATATTTCAAAATAAACTTAAGGATTTTTGTCAAAAGGAGATAAGTTTTCTCTTGAGTTTATCATAGCCCGCCCCACACGTATGTCTTTCAAATTTCACCAAAATTCACTTGAGCTTAAATTTCTTATATCACAATGTCTTTTTTTTAACTAGCTGTGTTGATGGGCACCACATACAAGTTAGCTATTATTTTTTAAATGCCTATTTAAAAGTCTGTCTGTCTACAAAATGTCTTATTTATCTTTTATAGCCTAAGATTCTTTAAGAAACAGGAAAAATTGAGAAATTTACGCATAATTTATTAGGTAATGTGTAACTTTTGAAAATACAGATTGATTGTTAGATTTTATTTTTAGACAGCCCCCGCGCTTTTTAATCTAGACTAGAGGCAAAATTACAAAGGATTTTTTAAAGAGAATTATTTAATCCCATTCAACTATACTGTAAATTGTAATGTTTTTGTCATTTCCCTATTTTTATTATATTAAGATTTCTTGATTACGATCACTTTTTTGAGATAGTAAAATTCGTCTTATTTAATGACGTATTAGTTAAAGCGAAAACAAGGGGAATTTTAGCATTTCAAAAAACACAGGTGGCAATCAAGAAATTTGAATTTAAAAAAATAGCGCACTGGCAACACTGATTGTAATTTTCATTTTAGTTCATTAATTGTTTTATAATATTAATAAAAATTTATTTTAAAGATATGTTTTATCATTTTCTACATTTAAGGAATAAGTTATCAAATATTCTATTGGAAAATTATTTTTTTTTAATTTCTTCTTCTATTTACTGCCAATAATTTTGTTATTATTTACAGTATTACCATAAAATAATTATTGAATTAAATTAAAATTTACGTAATACTATCTACATTAAAACAATATTAAGACCTTAAACTATGAATAAGCTTATATAAATATAAATTACTAGCAAACTCCGCGGCTTTGCTCGCGTAATATTTGAAATATGCCAAGTGATATTTATATGTCTAATTTTTATTAAAATGTACTAACTAATTTTTTATTTCATTAAAAGGTTTTTTTATTAAAAGGTATTTATTACTTTTAGGAATAATTCAAAAATTACTATTCAAAACACAGTTTGACTAAACATAATATTATTACACTGCATTAGGCAGAAATGAGACTTAAATTAATAAAACTAAATAAATGATAATTTAGAAAATATTTTGAAACTTTTATGCTCAATTAATACGTTCATTTCAGTATTCATTTGAAGTTTTGAATTTTTTAGAAACCATCTTCTTACATCTTAAAATTAACCATCATGTCAAATTCAAAGTCCTACCACCTCTCTCAACATAAAGGGCTATGTTGAAATAGGAACTGTCACCATTAATTTGCCAACATTAATTTTGAAATCGGTTTGTTATTTCCTAATATTCCACAGAAACGTAATTTAGAAAGCTTTTAAAGGCCTTTTTTAGAATGTTTGTTGTTCCTGTGAACCGCAGGTGGTAGAATCATCGGCATAAAATATAGCCTGTGTAGGATCAGAGACTGTTACCATTGATTCGCAACTATTACTTTTATAATCGGTTTTTATTCCCTGAAATTGCATAGAAATCGTAATTTAGGACTTTTTTAGAATGCTTTTCGCACCTCCCCTTCGCTTCATTCGAATTTATTTTCGACAGTCCTTTGAGGGCATTTATATTTTATAAGTAACTACCATACCATATTTAAAGTTTCTAGCCTTTTCAGTATCACAAAAATCGCAATTTAGAAAGTTTTTAGCTCCTGGAACCTTCTGGTGGTAGTGGCACAGACATAAAATATAGACTATGTTTGAGCAGGTTCTATCACCAACAATTTGTCATCATTATTTTTTTAATCGGTTTGGTATTTGATAAGATTGCATAAAAATTGTAATTTATAACGCTTTTCGCTCACTTCATCTTTTTTAAATTTGGAATTTTCTTTCGACTGTTCTTAGGAAGCAGTTAGTTCATGTGCGTAAATACCATGCCATACTTCAAAGTGTTAGACCCTTCAGTTGTGCAAAAAACGCAAATTAGAACATGTTTTGCTTTTGCAACCCTCAGATGGGAGTGACAGCAACATAAAATGTAACCTATGTTATAGCAGGGACTGTCGCCATTGATTTGCAACCATTACTTTTGAAATAGCTTTGGTATTTCCTGAGATTGAGTACAAATCGCAATTTAGAACGTTTTTAGAACGCTTTTCGCGCTTTTTCACCCCTTTTTAAATTTCCAATTTTTCCGAAACTGTTCTTAAAGATCATTTATATCTAATAAATATGTACCTTGCCTAATTTTAAGTTGCTATCCCCTACCGATCACAAAAATCGAAATTTAGAACGCTTTTTTGCTCCTGCAATGTCTAGGTGATAGTGATACCGACGTAAAATAGCATCTATGTTACAGCAGAGGCTGTAAGCGTCAATTTCCTACCATTACTTTTGAAATCAGTCTGATCCATCCTGAGATATTGCTGACAAATCGGCATTTAGAACGTTTTTAGAACGCTTTTCGCGCATTTTGCTCCTGCATCTCCTCTGGGTTAGTGGAAACATGTATAAAATATAGCCTATCTTGGAGCAAGATCTGTCACCATCATTTTTACACCATTATATTTGAAATCGGTTCAGTACTTGCTGAGATTGCATAGAAATCGCAATTTAGAACGTTTTTTACAACGCTTTTTGCGCATTTTGACCCCTTTTAAATTTCATTTTTTTTTTTAGGAAATGTCCTTAGAGATCATTGATATCTTATAACTAACTACTATTCCAAATTTCACGATTCTAGGCCCTTCCGTAATGCAAAAACCGCAAATTAGAACGTTTTTCTCCTGCTCCCCCTTTGGGGTAGTGGCATCGACATAAAACATAGCCTATGTTGGAGCAAGGGTTGTCACCATCATTTTGACGCCATTATTTTTTAAATCGGTTTTGTATTTCCTGAGATTGTGTGGAAACCACCATGTAGAACATTTTTTAGAACGCTTTTCGCGCATTTTCACCCCTTTTAAATTTTGAATTGTTTAAGAACTGTTCTTAGAAATCCTTTATGTCTAATAAGTAGCTAATATTTCAAATTTCATATTTCTAGGCTCTTCAGTAACGCAAAAATCACATTTTTAGAATGTTTTTTGCTCCTGCACCCCCTTTCGGGTAGTGGCACCGACATAAAACATAGCCTATGATGGAGCAAGGGTTGTCACCGTCATTTTGACACCATTATTTTTTAAATCGGTTTGGTATTTCCTGAGATTGTGTAGAAATCACCATTTAGAACGTTTTTTAGAACACCTTTCGCGCATTTTCACCCCTTTTAAATTTCGAATGGTTTAAGAACTGTTCTTAGAAATCCTTTATATCTAATAAGTAACTAATATTCCAAATTTCATATTTCTAGGCCGTTCAGTAACGCAAAAATCGCATTTTTAGAATGTTTTTTGCTCCTGCACCCTTTTGGGGTAGCGGCACCGACATAAAATATAGCCTATCTTGGAGCAAGCATTGTCACCATCATTTTGACACCAATATTTTATAAATCGGTTTGGTATTTCCTGAGATTATGTAGAAACTACCATTTAGAACGTTTTTTAGCACGTTTTAGTGCATTTTAACCCCTTTTAAATTTCGAATTGTTTAAGAACTGTTCTTAGACATCATTTATATCTTATAAGTAACTAATATTCCAAATTTCATATTTCTAGGCCCTTCAGTAACGCAAAAATCGCATTTTTAGAACTTTTTTTGCTCCAGCACCCCCTTTGGAGTAGTAGCACCGACATAAAATATAGCCTATATTCTAAGTAGGACTAACACCATCATTTTGATACCATTACTTTTGAAATCTGTTCGGTAGCTCCAGAGATTACCTCTAAAAAACAAACAATTTTGACTTCTTTATAATAGTAGTATAAAAGTATAGATATCTGACTTTCGTATCTACATAAGCATATTGACGAAAGTGACACTGCTAAATTTAGTATCTGAATTAAGGTTATTAATAACAGAAGACCGCTATTGAGGTTAAATACAGGATGATTATAATTAAAGGTTTTATTTTAAAACTCTATAACTTAAAACTAACGGTCAGAACGACCTCTCACTTTATCTGACTATTCATGAAGAAATGAAATTTTGTTTCGCAAAAGAAAAAAATTGTTCAAATATGTACTGATAGATAGCGTTGTTGAAGTAAAAAACGGCAACTTTTCGAAGGGCCATGATTTTGCTATGAGACAATACATGGAACGCTAGTAATTTTTTTTATGCACAATGTTCCAAGGGTCTTTTCTGAGCGCTATCACTATTCATTTTGATATCAAAGAAATCATTTCCATAGCAACAGTGGTCATGTGCTATATTCAGTGACGAAGTTTTTGAAAATATTGTATTAAAATTCTTTAGCAAAAAAACGAAAAATTATTGTTTTATTTTAGCATTCTTTGCAGCTTTTCCGCATTTTTGAGAAAAGTGTGACTGTCGCTGAAAGCCTGATTCTGAGTGATGTCGGTACTATTTGGATATCATTTGTTTAGGAAACAACAACAGAGAAAAGTATTGTTGTCATTGCCATGGAAATAGACATTTTTTTATATCAAAATGAATAACGACACCCTTCAGAATCGGACTCTGATAAATGAAAAAATGTACTGGCCTTCCTAGAGTAAGTTGTAGTATTTTCAAAGGGGAGCTTGTTCACATCCTTAAGATAATCTTCAATGAAGTTGGAGCTTGAATGGAAGGGCAAAATATCATACTAACAAATTGGTTTCATATTAACCGTTCAAGTATCTTAATAAAACTTCATAAAAATTAAAATAATATAAAATTATTGAAATACATTTTACTCAAAAAATATTGCAATGTATTGTAATGTATTCGATAGCTTTTGAATGACCGTAAAAGCTACAATGCCGCTTTACATTAGAGAGCTTTCTGTGTAATAAACTATTTATATTACGGAAAATCTTGTTCTTAGTTTATTGAATGCACTTCAAGGATCGCCCCCAAAATATAGTGAGTGAATTTTAAAAATATTTTGTCATTTAGAATGTACTGATGCATTGAAAAAACACAAAGTGAAAAACTCGATTTAAGGATTGCATTTTAAAATCGTTTAAAGAGAAATGGATGTAATAAAAAACTTTTTAAATTATCAGATCTTTGCGACACTTCATGATAACCCACTACGGATATCTAAATTTGTACTAAAATAGCTCCCCAGATAGCAGGAACATTAGCAGCAAGTTTGATTTTTTCTGAAATTTATCTTGCCGTGACAAATTTGAATTGAGAAATTCGCATCAAATTTCCCGCAAGGTATACCATCCCCTACTTGCATGAGTAGTTTGTTGTGAAACTGATGGCAAGATTGTCTTTAATTCACGAAAGTGACGAAAACAAAAAATCCCACTGTTAAGAGAAAAGACAATCAGCACATACGTAGAAATTGCAGAAATTTTATTTGGTTGACACCCCTTTTTCTAAACGCTATACTTATCAAATACCAAAAAAGGCTCGTATTGGAAAGTACAAAGGTTACCTTAATTTGTTTACAGTGATGAAAACGATGCATGCACCTGCTGACGGTTTGCTCGCATCAATAGACCTGATCAGGTCTATGGACCCCTCTGAAGATGTTAAACTTATAGTGTAACAGTTGTAAACAGATAGTGGGGCGTGGAAAGATTACTACTTAGCAGTATTTTTGATTACTTGTTTGCAAGTTAATTTGCAATAAATTTGATAGGGCATGAATTTAACTTGTACGACAAGTTAGCTGCAAGTTCAGAGTGTGGTGACTTCGGTGTTTGTGTTATCTTGTTGCAGTCTTGTTATGAACTTTCAGTCTTGTCATGCTGAGCTTGCTGCAACTTTACAGGTTTTCAAAACAAGACTGCTGCAAATTTTCTGAAAATTAAAAATGCTATCTGCGTCAGTAATACATGAGCATGTCTAGCCTAATTCTGGCTCGCCAGGTTAAAAACTTAAGCCAAGAATCTGGAATATTTTATGCGGAAGGTAGTAAAATGCTCTTGTGCTATGTTCTCTTTATATTTTAGCTCTTCCGGCTGTAGATTTTCTCCATGCAATTACAGTAAAGAACTGTGGTACGAGCATCCTTCCACCAAGTTCGCCGGACCGGATAGTTGGTGGAAAGAAAGCTAAACACGGACAGTACCCATGGATGGTGAGTGTATATTTTAGTAATAGAGACTATTCAAAAGTTTTGTAGTTATTATAGTTTATTTCTTGCATATTTTATTCTCTAAACTTCCTTTTACATTTGGGCGAATTTAATCTTTTCATTTTACGAGAGAGAAAGATAAATATCAACAGCATAATAAGATTTTGTTACGAAATTGATGACGTGAATTAACATTCTTTTACATTTCTTCTGCTGAATCTTATGATCATCAAAAAGCATGTAAGATGAATTTGTTCATTTGTGTGTCTTTGATTAAAAAACCGTTTCTATCTTTAAGTACAACTTTTGATTTATGTCCTAATGTCTATTTTATTTTAAATGAAATAGTAAGGTAAAGAAGAGTTGTTGTTTTAAAATAGGTTTATATTTTTATACATAAAATGAATTTGTAAACCTCCATTTTCGAAAGTCGATGTCTTATGATGTATAACAATTTTAAGCTTTTTCCGTGTCCTGTCGACTTCCTTCTTTCCGTGTGCTGATGCGATTCCTGTCAGCATTTTCATCAATAATTTGTCAGAGATTTTAATGGCAAAAAATTGTAGCTTACGATTTAATAATCTATGTAATAAAAGCGCAAAGCATTTGACAGTCATCAACAGTTCCGGGATGACCGCTTCACTTTTTATATGTCAAGCGGCCATTTCGGTACTTTGGCACAGATGATAAATCGCCAAATATTGTTCCATCGCCATCATTTCATTTAAAATATAAACTTATCACTCATTTCATTTAAAATACACAATTTTCCTTTAAAACACATCTATCAAACTAACTTAAAATACACTTCTTTCATCTCTAATAATAGAAATTTAACTCATGTGACTGTTATAACCAAATACGGGCTGACAGCTTCGCTTTCGATATAAGCAGCCATTTTTAATCAAAATTATTTTTTCCAATAAAACTGCACAAAACTTAAATTTTCGAAAGATCGTTCAAAAATAATTGATGTTGCTGGCAAGATCTAGACAACTATTAAAAATTAGGTTAATGAATATCTTAATTTATCTATAAATTCCCTAACACAAGCTAACAAGAGTGTTGGGCGCACCCTTTTCTCCGAACTTACTTGATCCAAAAGAAAATCTATCTTATAGGGGCCTCTAATTAGAGAGGACCTGGTGATCGTAAAAGCCTAGTTAGTTAATAGATAACCTACGGTCATTTACCTAAAAGGTTATCTTGAATAAATAAGACAATGCGTTGTGAAATGTTTAGAAGATAACTAACCTATGGCCAATTGGTTTGAAGGGAAATATATAATATAATTAAAACCACTAAATATAACTCCCCAATTTTCAGACAAACCAACCCTACAAGATAAATTTAATTATGGCTTTTACATATATGGTCTAATAATAATATTAAGCAGTCAGGTAATTTCTAAATACGTAAAATAAGTAATTAGCAAGACTTTTAACAAATAATAACAAAGAAGGGAATTAATAATAATACATCATTTATTTACACCACAGGCAAATTATATTAAGTTACAATTAAATAATTCATACTTTTACCATCCAAAATAATAACTCATAAAAAAAAGCCACTAATTTGGATATTAATTGAAGTTGACAAGTTCCTGGGCACCCTATTCCCAATTCAAAACATTTGATATTAAAACGGTACACAATAGAAAAGAGAACATCCATAACATCGTACCTTTTTCCCCATTGGGGTCACAAGATCCTTTTAGAGTTGTAGACTTGACAGTTATATATATATATCCAAAAGTTCTTTTTTTTTGTTTGCAGAACCACAACACACATATTCGTGTTCCGTAATTTTAGTTTTATTTACACTAAATTCCACCCCGGTCTGGGTCAAAAAGCAAAAATGTTTAAATCATTTTTTAAAAAAAAATTAACACTACTATATTGCTCGTCATAGACAGAGCAAGTAAACATGGGCAGATCAGCCAAAAAGGGCTTGAAAAAAATAACCACCGCACTCTGGAACTCTTTTTGTAACTCTATATTTTTTTCGAGAAAAAAAAGATCTCTCTCTGTTAAAAATTTGCATGTGCGGCCCTGAGTGGTGGATGCGAATTAACATATTCAGCATAATTAAAATCTCCAACCACTCGCCGCTGCCTGGACCCGCCTTCGTGTCGGCCAGTGGTCAGTGGGTCCCCGGAATGCACGGGGCCTTTCGACCCTCCTACATCCGATATTTCAAACCCCACTTTCCCACGAGACCGCGGGCTCCCACACGAAGATCCTGCAGCTGTCCCATAAAACATGAGGTCATAAAAGTCCCTCTTTTGTACCAAAACTGTCCAATTCTTTACTTTACATCGTAATATCATACATACAGATAGTACCTGGCAATTAAGCTTTCCCCTTAGCAAAACACTTGCCTGGGAAAGTACTTAATGCTCTTGGTACCCATCCTTAATAAAATAATAATAATGTACTAATAAATGCATGCATAAAAACAATAATACTGTACATTGAAAAAAAAACTTGAATTAGAAAATTAATCAATTAGATAAAATAATCACTTAGATAAAAAAAAACTTGAATTAAAAAATTAATCAATTAGATAAAATAATCACTTAGATAAATATATACATAGATGATATCGACAGTAAACTTATTCATATATATATATATCTTTTTCCTTCAAAAAAAAAATAGTTCTAAATATCCAAAATGTTGAAATCATGCCAACATTACTCCCCCCCCAACACAAAGCACTTGAAAGTCCATGTACAGGAACTATAACATCTTTCAAGTGGACCGATGTCCTTATCAAACACCGAAAGCCTCTCCAACGGCTGGACGTTGCAGATCTGTAAGGCACTGGGGCATCTCCTCTATGCTCCGTGATTCACCTCTTCCGTAGTGTTCAAAACTCTGTGAAGTCCGTGCAGAGATAGGAATGTTCATTATCAAATACACGCTGATGTTATCTGTATAGTTCATTAAAATATGCCTGTACCCTAAATTGTACATTGTACATAAGATGAATATTCCTTCTTATTCTGTCCACGGTTTTATGCAGATTTGTATACGGTCCCTAAAGCAGTGTTCCCCATAACCATCACAGCCGCATACTGCATGCGTTCTGTCTCTCTGTGATGAAGGTACAGTCCCTGAATGTTCCCAAAAATTGTATATATGTGTACCAATTTAGAAGAGAAAACAAAAAGTTAATCATAAAAGATAAAATAATCACTTAGATAAATATATACATAGATGATATCGACAGTAAACTTATTCATATATATATATATCTTTTTCCTTCAAAAAAAAATAGTTCTAAATATCCAAAATGTTGAAATCATGCCAACAGATGTTTAAGCGATAAATTACATTCATGGATATATTCTGAGACAACTTAAGTTGAAATTAGCCTAACAACTCAATATCTCATTCCATCAAAGTAAACAAACAATAGCGATTCGTTCATATTGGCGATTAAAAATATTAAGCCATGAAGGTAATCATTCGTAAAGGGTGTTCTCCATAGAGGAATTTAAAATAATTAACCTGGTTGTGATTTTTATAGCTGTCAAATCATGAGGCAGAATGCAGCCTTGTTCGTGACGACATTCGCGTATGAACCAACGAAATAAATTTTAGATTTAAAATCGAGTTCGCTATTCATTGAACGTGAATCATTTATTATTATTATTATTATTATTTAATCGTATCAAAACAACTTATTTGCTATATTTCGAAAATATACTATTTGTTTACAGTATAACTTATATTTTCCGTTGATTCCGAGGTGGATATTACCATTTAGTATTTATTTGATGATGAAAGAGATGCATCAAAATTGTAACATGGAATTATACATAAAAAATATTTCTTTGAGATGCAAGCTACGAACATGTCTCAGTAAATTTTTGCAATTTAAACGATAAATTTACAGTAATTTTGTTGACCCTGACGCTGGATCCCTTTGGTATCGTATTAGCTAAAATGCGCCAATAGACATAGGACTCAATTACGGAAGATTACTTAATATGTTAAAATTTCCGCATTAGTGAACGCATTACTGTTGATATGCAGACGGACATGAAACAAAATGCCTAAGCGAGCTAAGCGGTTTTTGGCATGAAAGATGAAATACATAACATCAAAAAATATACGAAATGCTGCCATGATCTTAAAGAATTTTTCATTTTTCGGTCAGAACCTTTTGTTTTGGCGAAAGATTAAGTAAATAAATTAAATTATAAATAAAAGTAACATGTTGCAGTTCTTAGCATACATTTAAGGACGACCAAACTGGTCGTCAGAGGCGGCTAGTGTTTATAATATGTTTGTATTATTTAATTCTTATTGTTATTTTTTTATAACAACTACTCTTTGAAACTCAGTTAAAATTAATTTTTATTTAAATCAGGTATCAATACACGAAAATGACGGTGGATTTGAACACATTTGTGGAGGCTCTATACTAAATGAAAATTGGATTCTTACAGCAGCCCACTGCATAGACTTGTGAGTTTCATTACTGTTTGTCCTATCGAAAATCTTGAAAAAAATTCCCTCAGGAAAGAATTTATATTTCAATATAATCGTCTTTTCTAATGGTATTTAAAACAAAAATAACTTTGCTTTACTACTTATATAATCAGATTTTGATGTAATTTTTAACAGATAAACCGTTCTACTGTTAGCGGGCTTTTGAAACATTTTAATCTCCATTATTCAAAAATAAGTAATATAACACATTGTATGATTTTTCTTATTCAATTCTTGTGAATATTGTTCGATATTTATCCCCTTAAATGTAAGGAGTTTAAATCTTCCTTTTTCGTTGTTTGTAAATCTGTAAATATCTACATACTAAGTAATGATTCCTAAATATCAATATGTGAACAGACGATTTTTTATTCTGTCGGATAAATTACAGTGAAACCTCACTGTGCGACCACCTCCCTGAAAGATCATTTTTTCAAGGAACGAAATTTATTGCCATAGTCTCAATACTAATTTTGCCTCTATTCAGATATCATCCCAGTTGAACTCCCTCTGTGAGCGACCAATTTCTTTGAAGAAAATGAAACAAATTCCGTTTTTTCCTGGTCGCTTGAAGAAGGTTTTATTAGAGAAATAATTCCGGAGACCGCATTATTCATCAAACTTCTAAACTAAGTTTAGATTTTCTTTTTTATTCCGGTAACTTTTAAGTGTTTAAACCCTGTGACTTTTTAGGCAATGAATTTAACTCTGATGGCAAATTAAGAATGGCGGTCGGTAAACTCCCCTGCCCTATTCTGTCAAGAAACTCTCAAAGAAATAGATAAATTAATGAAATCGTCATTATTTGTTTCCGTTCAAAAAAAATTCATTTATTTACTGAACTTCGAAATGACTTGGAAATAAAAGTTATAAAAGATAAAACCGTAAAATCAAAGCAAACGTCAATGTATTCATTTTTTAAATTCTGCAGTAATTAACTTAAGTTATTAACTTTTGTTTTGATACTTAAATTTTTATATGTTTTTCCTAATGTGAAAAATAAATTTTAGTAACATTAATTGTTACCCTTTTTCAACATTAAAATCTATATTTAAACATGACCTCCATTACGAGACCACCTCTCGAAGCGACCAATTTTTATTGGAACGGAACGTGGTCGCTTTAAGGAGGTTTTAGTGTAATTCATAAAGCTTGAATATGTGAAAATATATTTTTATTTTTTTGAAAACTCAATTTAATAAAGATTTTTTCTTTCATGGCGTATTCAAATAAAGAATACATTCCCTTTTCATTTTAATTCAAAAATGACACCAATAACAAAGTAATATAAATTAAATTTAAAAAATTAAAAAAAACCCGACTGCAGTGAACTAATTAATTATTTCTCATCAGTGTAAAACTATTTTTTATATTACTTACCTATTTTTTTTACTTGTATTGATGACTTTTAAGTTGTGCTTAATTGTTAGTTCCTATCTATAAACACTGTTTTGATGAGGCCTATAGATGTCTATGAAGGTTAGAATTGCAGTAAAGCTAGAGATCCTACCTACATAACTTCCAGGTTGTGTAATATTTAAACGGAGCTTCTGACTGTAAAATAGTCAATGAAACATCGTCTTCATTTTGAAAGACCTATCCAATGATATGCTACTCAATATGGTGCGCAAAAAAATTTTCGCCTCTACAGCCGTTTTGTATTTTACGGCCGTCATTTTGAATTTATAAAAACAAAACCTAGCCTATAAGCATCAGACGGTTAAGATAAATCGATAGAGACCTCATTCATTAAAATCCATCTAGCCGTTGGGATGTTTCGAGGGTATAAAGAAATCCACATACCCAGATACGCGTGAAACACATAACCCTTCTTGGCAGTCGGGTAAAAAATATATAAAAGTTATTTCCCTCTTTTATCTACAAAAACGGAGCAATTTAGTTGCAATCTTTAGACAGAAGTAGTTAAAATTGACAAAAATATTAATATCTCGGAAACTAATTCAAATTTTTAAATTTCGAGAGTGTGGCATTTATTACATCCTCGGATCCATGCTGATAACGTGTTAATTTAATCGCGCTGCATCCCGTATTCTAGCAGAAGTGCCTGTAAAATAGCATGCTTCACTTACTATGCTGTTCGGTTTTTCCGAACGAACCTCGAGTGAATTATATTATACTTCCAAACGAACCTTCAATCTAACTTAACCTCTTTCCAACCTAATATTGTGGGCACCAATTCCTTCGGCAGTGCAGAGTAGAATGTTACGCACGTTCTGGTCTGTTTCTGCAATTTGGATACTTTATACTATAAAACGAAAATATTCCCCCCGGGATTATTGCACTACAACTCTAAAGCGAAAGCTGGGTTCCCGGGGCGGTCATCTCTGTACATCGCTCTGTAAAACGAACATATTTAAAAATGATCCTGTTGATCTATGTCTTTAAGAGTTTTCCGTTATTGTGTGTTACACAACTTGATATTTACAACTGAAATTACTAATTTGCCAGAATAAATAGGATTTATTTAATTTCCTTTAGCATTAACAAGCCTTCTAAATACCAAGTTTATGTAGGATTACATAAACTTTCCCAACTTGACGCTGCAACTGTTCAGAAAATAAAGGTAAGAAAATAAGCCTTTTTCCACAAGAATTATTGCATCCTATCTCGGTTTACTTAAATTATAAAACTTATGTAAGTCATAAATCACTCGAACCACAAGTTACATATATTTTCTTTTTAATCTGTGTTTATCTAATATATAAAAATTAAAATTTGTCTGTCTGTCTGTAAGGTTATACAAGTTCACAGTTTGGAAGCCAGAATTGCGAAAATTATGTATTAAAACACGGTCGAGGCAACTAAAGCAATCTGGAATCGGAATAACTTATAGTTCATTTCTAATTAATAATTTTAAAAAAAAAAATTAACAGCAATTTCCAATAAAATTTAAACATTTTTTGTTATAGATGTTACCAACAATTAAAAATCCACAATAAAATTCTTACCACATCAGTTACTTTTCTGTTGCAAGATTTCCACGTGAAAAAAAGAAATAAACGGTTTGACGAATTTAAAAAAGGAAATATTACATCATAACTTTTCTACTGCAAGATATCCACATGAATAATGAAAATAAAATAAATAGTTTGACAAATTCAAAACAAAAGTGAATGTTACGTCATAATTTTTCTGTTTTATAAATTCCATGTGAAAAATTATAATTATTTAATTAATTTGACGAATTAAAAAAAAATGGAACATTACGTCATATAGGAAATATGAAGGACGTGGTGACTATATAACGTCATATAAGTGTGAAAAAATGTATTGAAGCATGATAAAAACTCGATTATGGAAATATTGGGGTATTTTAACATTATTGCTCCAATGATGAATGGAAATAATTCATAGCTGTATTATTTTGCGTGTGTTATATAAATTTATACATTTTTATATTGATTTTCATTTGCTTCATGTATACAACACTTCGACTGCTTTTTTTTTATTTTTTTCTATGTTGCATGTTAAATTTTGAAATTGTTTTTTCAAAAGAAGCATTCTTAATATTCTGGGCAACACCGGGTACTTTAGCTAGTTACAAATAAAGTGAAGCATTCAGATTGAGAAGTATTCAATAATAACTTCGGTAGTTTTCTTTTTCGGTTGTCTTATTTGTATAATAGGCAGGGCTGCCACAGGCGACTATTTTTAAATTGTACCTCGCACCACTTTTTTAAAACAAAAATCTGTGATAAACTGTTTGAGAACATATGGAAGAGAAATATTCTACAAAATTTATTTATTTTTTAAATACTGGTGTGAATAGAATAGAAAAATAGTCGCCTGTGGTAGCCCGGAATAGGTTACTGTAATAATAGGTAATGACAGATAATTATTTGCTTGTAATCCTGCAAGCTGCTTTTACCTGTGTCCGGCTGTTTTTCTTCAGTCAAAAAACTTACCATAATTTACGAATAAAAACTGCTTTATTTAATGGCTTTCCGTGTTTAAATAAAGAAAAGATGTCAATTCGAAAATTATGGTAGATATTTTGAATTTATGTTATCAAAACTAGTTGCTAACAGTGGTGCCACTTTAACACGCTTTTCATTCAAAATATCTGCCAGAATTTCCGAATAATAATCCTTACTTTATTTAATCCAGCAGTGGTCTGTCATTAAATAAAGCGAAAACAATATATTTGAAAATTATAGGTTTTTAATTTTTAAAAAACGCAGTCTGTGGAATTGCAATCCCTTGTTATGGCAGCTGGTGAGGCAACGGCAGGCGGAAGATGTTTCGTGAAATAGGCAGAGTAAAGACGTTTTTAAATTTTAAAACTGCAACAAATCTAAAGAATCAGTAAGCAAATAATATCATTTTTTAATGACTTAGTATTTAAATTATTGAAACTGTGAAAGTTTTTATAAAGCAATCTTTCACAAACAAAAGTACTATATTTTCTGCGATATTCAAAATATATACGTGCGTCGTCTTTCAGAATGCATGAAATAAAACGTCTCTGTATTTGATTTTTTTTTTTCAAGGATAGATGCTGCTCTTTGTACACACGGGGGGTACGTTATTTAATTAATTATAACTAAGAAATAACTAGCAGGTGATTAAAAATCAGAAAAAAAATTGCAAAATCTGTAATTCACAAATTAATAAAGATGGAAACAGGTTGTTTGCAAATAAAGCTGGGTTTTTTTTTTTCGCCAATATATTAACAATCAATACTAGAACAGTTCCTTTGGTTGAGCAGGTAGAAATTTTAGTTTACAGAGATTGAATGGCTAACGGGATAAAGAAAAAAAAAACAGTTCTGTCTGATAACGTCCTTCAGTGGCAGTCATTCTATATTTGATAGATGCAGCACAATCGCACATTTTTGAAAACTGTACTACTCTCAACAGTCTGAGGTAATCGTACACTCATACGATACTTCCCACGTGTATGAACACTCAAAACATCTGACCAACACTTTGTGACTTTTGACTGTGATAATACCTTATACAGACGTTTGCATGATCCTAAATTTTCAGGCCCGATACCTGGCCCGAAGAAAATCAAGGAAATTAAGCCGGACGCGACGCGACCCGGCTCAATTTCTAAGAAAAGAGGCGATATTTTTAATTAGCATTATCCTGCAATTAAAGACATTTCAAACGTATATTTCATACATATTTATGCAAAAGTACATTTTTTAACTTATAGACCACAACCCATAGAATATGGAATAGCAACATAAATTCAAATGAAGATCTCACTAGAAAGATAAACTATACAGGATAAATTAAAATGCAAGCTGTAAAAATACCAATTACATGCTGATCATTTGCATATATATTATTTTATAAAGTCTTTATATAATAAAAAAGCAAATTAAAAAAAATATTTTTGTGAAATTTATTAAAACAAACTAAATTTTGAAAAATTCATTTAAACCAATATGCAATATTACTACCATTTCCAAAAACAAAAAGAACATTGCCGGCCCAATCACGGCCTGTGAAGAATGCGTTCTGACCCGACAAAAGTCTATATAGAGAAAAGGTTAACCCTGGCCCGGTCCGGCCGAGTCTGCACAAAACAATTAATCCCTGAACCGACTTGGACTAAGCCCGTGCAAGCCTCTCACCTGATTCTTAAACACAAAAGAAGCAATGCTGATAATCAGCATCACGTTACCAACATTGCTATGTGGCAACATATGTCTGAAATACAAGAAGAAATTTTGCTTAAGACTGTTCTCAAATCCAAAGGGGCAACTTTATGACATAAGTTTTAATTAATTTTTGCTCGGAAACGCGTGAAATTGGCAGATGTTGTTATTCAGAAACTATGTGATCGAAAGACTATTTCCATTTTTCGGTAAACGTAAAAGATCTTTCAGAAAATACTGTCAAAGTTGGCGTTTTGAACCAAATTTCCGGACGAAGGTAGAAAAATCGCCATAATCTCTTATAATTCATTTATCAAAAAATGGAAAGCGTCTTTCGATTCCAAATCGCTTCCATAATCAGCCTTGCCAATTTTGTGCCTTACGTTTAAAAATGAGTCAATAAGTATGGGAGGAAGTTTTGTGCTTGTTGAGCAATAGACTTGAGAACCGCCTTAATGCTGTGAACAGTGGAATGACATATCTAACAGCTGAGTAAGGGGAGGCCTAATAAAAATAGGTAAGCTTTGTAAGTTTACACCTTCTGATGTTCTATCCTATAGCTGGACTAAAAAAAAATGAATCTAGTAGTCGGATATTAATACTATTTGCTGTCAATAAATAACGGTTTTTGACACATATACATAAAAGACTTTATTTCGACTCTTTTGGTGCAAATGTCCTTTTACTATCTTCATTAATTTGTGAATTATTGATTTTTAAATTTTTACCTGACTTTAGGATCATTTGATACATTTACGATACATAATCAATAAATATGATATTTAAGCTGTGCTTAGTTATTCCTTGGGCTGTAGAGCGCAAAAAGTACTAGAAAAGGTAGTAATAAAGAACGAGCAGAAAATACGTTTGAAGAGTCGACAGTGGTCCCAAATCACGATCCTGTGGCCAAAACTCATTTCGGGCTTTCCTAGCGGTTGTACATGATTCATTTTTTATTTTATAGTAGTCTAAATGACATTACATTGGGAATATAGACAAAATGTAATTAGGGGTCCCGGGGGAGAGGCTTGGGGGGGGGGTGCAAGTTTTTATTAAACTTTAACTTTTCTTTCCCCCTTCTCAGCCCCACCCTCAAAATATATAGTTTAAAATCAACCTATTTTTCTCTTTTTAATGTTATTCAAAGTAACAATAAAGGATATAAGCAATCAATAAAATACACAAACATCCATAGCTATATATCCTCAGACAACCACCCCATAGGTAAGAGCAAGTGTTTTAGTACTGCAGAGGTATGCTCTAGACTTCAATTGATGTTACGAGATTGTTTCTTTTTTTAATGAGAATAAATGTAAATAAGTATGAAATCCATATAAGTAAGTAAAGTAAGTAAATCTACATTAAAGTATTCATTAAATTTAAATGCGCAAATTAATTAAATAAACAATTAATTTAATAAACAAATGTAATTAAATAGAACTCAAATATTGGAACCCCCCCCCCCCCCAAAAAAAAACAATCTGTAATTTAAAAGGAAATTACAATAGATTTACATGCCGATACGTGTGCATAAAAAATATATTTAATTATATTTGTTTGTAAGTAGATAAAAAAAAAATATTTTTTCAAAAAATCAGGAAATTTAAAAAATCGAATGAGGTATTGCATCTGATAAAATTCCCATGCCTGCATATTGATAGAATTTAGTATCTACTATATATATATATATATTTAATATCATTTATCCATCATATTTAATATCATTTATATCATTTATATCAATATATTGCTTTAATATCATTTTTAATATAAACCAAAAAAGCAAGGCAAAAAATGTAAAAACAAATAAATATCTAAATAAAAAATTTATCTTCAACTCTCAAATCCCTCCCCTTCCTCCCGAATAAAAAAAAATTAATTCACAGTGTTATGTTAATTAGAATATTGTATTATATAAAAGCTTCCAATTTTTGGTCAGTGCGAAAATTAAATCTTAAACCCGATTACGGATTTTGGACTAATACTGGCAATATTCAATGTCCAACTTCAAACTACTGGTTCTCACAAAATCGCGAAAAATCTCAATAGATATTTTGGTGTATGGTTTTGAAAGGTTCATTCTACATTTTGTACAATGAAAGTCCGAAGAACTCGGATGGTTTTTTTTTTTTTTTTTTTTTTTTTTTTTTTTTATACGCCACTTTTTATGAACAAAAATGTCTTAAAACTGTGTATTTTTTTTTTAATTCCTCTTTTTTATTTTTTGAGATATTTTGCAATAAAATAAATGAAATTAAAGATGTAATTCAATGTTGTTACAGAGAAGTGTAAAGGAAAAAACGACAAATTATGTAAAAAGGGTTTAATTAGCGTGTGAATGTAGCGGATTTGCCTGAAATTCAAGCAACAGCAGGAATCGTTTAAAACTACCAACTTCAAATAAGCAATTCGAATTCATGTGTGCTTGTAAAACCAAAATATACAAGAATATAAATCTTCAGATATTTTCTAATACTGTGGAATATATTTCATTTCGAAATACGAAACTTCGATTTTCTGATTTTTGGCCGCATAATCCCAATTTGGGACCACCGTGACCCGTAGTATTTTCTCATTGAGTAATTTGGCTCAATATAGTTTATGCTCTGTTCTGATATGTTATATTCTGTATTATGTGTATATAATTCGAGAAAAGAAATTTCTGTTTATTGAAACATAATAATGGCTACTTGTGCATTCAAATATAGAGTTCGAATATTAATGATTAATAATTTATTAATATTGGTTTCTTTATAAACCATGGTACGTCACTGTCAAGATTTCATTTTCTACATTTATCAATTTAATACAATCTAAGCGTTCGCATTCATTTTTATAAATGGTTTAAATTTTATATGCACTAAGCTATTGAAAAATTTATTTTATTTTTCTGGTCATCTTCAAAAATTTGCCCGTTTATCAAACAAATATTGGTTAAAAGATCAATAAACTATTTATAAATTCATGAAATATTTTGTAAATATTATTTTCTTTCAATAGATTTCAAAAATCATTTTCCACGAAGACTACGATGATGAAACATATGAAAACGATATAGCATTGTTAAAAACTGCAAAACCGATAGACATTGCTGGATCAAGAGGTTATGTAAATGGTATTTGCCTTCCCAGATCTAACAAAGATCCCACGGGATATGCCAAAGTCACAGGATGGGGTCACACATATGAAGGTAAATTTCTTTAAATTGTAAATGATAAAGTTGTATTCACTTACAAGAATACTGCCGCTATAAGAGAGATTGGAACACTATGATCCATATCCCATCTAAATCGTAAGCGTATTAATGTTTCGATTAATGGGTCTCAGACCTCTTAAAGATTCAAAATTTTCGAAATTTTAATTATTTTATATTTTAAACTCCTATCTTTTCTGAACATTTTGATATAATTGTTTCCTAAAAATTCCCATGAAAACAGAAGTTATGGCTTTTAGAATTGTATCCTCTCAATAGCTGAAGCGGTTTTTCCGAAACTTTGAAGTCATTTTACTGAAAATGACGTTATTGGGAATAACGCGCAGGATATCTCAAAAACTTCTCAATATTTTTCATGAAATTTTCAAAATGCATGTTTTATGTTAGTTTGTATAAACTGAACTTAAAATATCCTTTTTATTGTTAAAAATTTTTTTTTATGTTATTATACTGTTGAAATTTTCAAATTTTGTATTAGTTAAATACAATTTTGTATTAAAATTATAAAAATGCTTTAAATACAACTTTATTTAGATTCAGGTTAATTATTAGAATCTGAAGTACAATTAGGCATCAAAATTTTCATTGTGTAGTTGCAAAATTTATTTTGTAATCGTGCGCGTAAGCTGTCGTACCAATTTTTTGTTTTACAAATGTCTGACAGTTCGAAGTTCCCTATAAGTATTAATTTTGCATTTTGCAATTTTTTAAATGTATGAAACGAAAGAACATACTTATATCTTTCATTTACCTAAAAATTGTGTTTTAAAATCATATACATTTTAAGATATTAAATGTTAAAAATGGTTTGTTTGTTTGTTTGTTTTTCATTTTTTTTTTTCAAATTTTAAGAGTCCTGAGACGCCTTAATTAATGTGACATATAAGGAAAACTGCAAAGCGACGCATGTATACGTTGTTCATGCCACATAGAATCAAATCTGAAAGCTACGACTCGGGGCTCGTAGAGTTCCTGGAAAACCAGAACCTTTACAGCTTGAGTTAATTATTTCTCCTTATATATATATATTTTTAAATACAGTAGAACCTCGATTTTCCGAAGTAATTGGGACCGACCCTCTTCCGTAAAATCGAAATTAATTGATTCTCAATTAATAATTGAGATTTAGCAAAAATCACGTTTATCAAGAAAGTGTTTGTAATATTAATACAAGTACATCAAGCTGTTACTTTTTTTTTTTTTTAAATAAATAAATTTTATTTCTTGTTTAATTTTATTTTGGTTATTTAATTTGAAAATTAAAAAATAATACACCAAAAGTATATACTTTTTAAAAAATGTTGACATGCGGTCGCCAAATATTCAGAATTCCACATTCGGCCAACTCACTCTTCGTAAACATCCCTACGTCATTTCAGATTATTCATTCATTCAATCCTATGGTGTACAACAGTTGTGGGGAAAAAAAGTAAACACCCCCTACTAACTCCTGAAAAAATTATCGTAGAAGAAAGTTAATGGTACCGAACGATTGGAAATAAAGTCTAGTTTTAAAACATGTATATAAATTTTGCTTATGGGGCCATATACATATTAAAACGAAAACCAAACTTCATTTTTTTTTTTCAATGGCAATACCCAATTTTAACGAGATATTTCAAATCTCCGGTTCAAACTATGCCTAGATGCCAAATTTCAAGTCATGTGAATGATAAGTATTTGAATTATAAACTTTCAAAATTTAGTGCTTCTAATGTTAAATTACATTTTCATATTTTCATTAATATCTCCTGAAATTATATCCTTAATATGCTAATTTTTTGTGTAGCAATAATACTAAAATACCCAAACATAAATACGTTGAATTTGCAATTTTTATAATTTTATGATATAAATTATGAATTATGAAATTAATATTCGAAAAAATTATGAATTGCAACCTACAATTTTTTAGATGGATTTAGATTTATTAAGTCCCGCTTTATGGAAATCCAAAATTTCACCTTTTCCTTCCAAGTAGTTTTCAAATTATGCTTAAAAAACGGCAAAATGATGGTTTAAGACATCGTCTATTTTCGTCTTTGATAGAAGTGACTAGATATTTTGATTTCTTATGCTATCCTGTAAATCTAGCAGTCTCCAATGATTGCTTGAGTTGCGCTAAGATTGGGGCTCTGTCGGTCAACAATTCAGTACCGAACTTCCATTTAGATACAACACCTAAAATACTCTCGTTTTAAAGTAATTCATTTCTCGAAAACTTATCGTACGAATTGCATAAAAATTTGATTTTAGGCTAATTGAAGGGTGTAGAGTTAATTTATGCTGTCAGAATTGTGTACTGCTATTGAAAAAAACAAAGTTATGGTTCGTTTTAATATGTAGATGGCCTCCTAAGCAAATTTTATATACATCATTTAAAAGTAGATGGTGGACTGTTTTAGCACAGTTTCACCTTTAGAAACATATATGGCTTAATAAAGCATAAATTGGATTGTTCCAACACATAAAATGATCAAAATTTTACAGTGACTTTAACAACAACAAAAAAAAAAAAAACTATATCTCTTTCACTTGAACTCAAAGCTTAAGGGTGCTGATCACTTACAATCCCGTTTTCCGTTCTCCATGTAAACCTATGGGAATATTTTTTCTCACTTTTCTAAGGATATCTCATGAAAAAATTAAGATTTTCGAATTTTGTTTTCTGTATGCAATTCTTAAAACTTGTCACTTTTCATTCTAGTTTTCATTTTATATTAAAAATAATTTTAAATATTTGATTTTACGTGAAATACTCGGAGCATGACCAAAATAATTTCTACCTCTCATTAAATTGTAAATTATGGCAGTTCTATTAGGTCGTTTGGAAATTAAAAAAAAACACGAAAAAATGTACAGTTTCCAATTTATCCATTGATATAAAAATATTTCATTGAAATTAATTAGGGAGGGAGCTATAATTAAAACAAAACGCATATATTTCTATTCTGATGATTTCAGTGTCTTCCCCCTCGATATAATCCATCACTCCATGGGGAGCGACACCCCGTTGCGTTTGCTCGGACTCCGGAGTAATAAAAGTTGGGTCGGGGGAATAGTTAGAGGGGATAGAAATAGCTGAGAGAAGTTTTCAAAGTCAATTTAGCCACGTTTAGGTTTTGCTTCCCTCAGAAAATTTTGAAGGGACTCGAAATTGAGAAAACATGACTCGAAACTGAGAAAACAGGAGGCCCCAAATGTTATATTAAATTAATTCCATTCAAAAATTGTATATATATATGTGTTTGTGTGTGTGTGTATTTATAAGGGTTTCATGAAAATGTCTTTCATAACACATTAATTTTTCATGTACATAATACACCAGTAGTTTAAACCACATGATTACAATTCTTCAGTTTGTCCATTATTTTAGATGTATGTTTATTTTACATATTGAATTTGACTTGTATGGACAACATAAAATATTAGTAACTTAAACTACTGCTAAAATTGAAAGAAGTATTTCAAAATATTGATCTTTTATATTGAGCATACATGCTGAATTCAACATTTTTATGTCAATACTATGCAAAATTATTTTTCCATATTTTTCTTGATTGCCTCCAATTTTCCTTGTCATAGTGTATATAAGAGAACATAAAAAGTTGTTTTATTAGCTATATGTGTTTAATTTTAATTTAAACCTTTTATGGCCATATGTGAACTCAAATAAGCCACTCTTTGGAGTAATATTTATAGCATTTGTGAGTTTCAATTTAGAAAACCCTTTTTGGATGAAAGGGGGAACTGAAATTAAGCTGTGCTTCCCATAGCTTCAGAGGTCGGGCCCTGCTTAGAAGTGCATTTAATTTTCAAGAATCGTAATTTTATAACTAAAATTTCTTTCCATGCTTTTAAATTGATTATTTTAAATCTTTATGTAGTTCATTTCAATAATTTTCCAATACGTTCTATTATAGTTTTTCATAATTGTTCACGTTTTAAATTCTTATATTCAATTTTAGATTGTATTTATATTAGCTATGTAGCTAAGTTATTATAACGGAAAAATACATCAAATTACATTTAACAATAAAAAAAAATCTTAATTCTCATTACTCTTATTTTTAGAGTAATAATTTTAATTTAAACCGTTTATGTTTTTTTTTTCACAAAATATTTTTTTTAAAGGTGAATTAAAGTTTTTCACTATGTCAAAATATTCATTTAGGGTTAATATTCGTTTCTTTAAATATAAATCAAAGAGTTTCAAGGATCAAAACAAATATATATATATATATTTAAAGACCTATAAACTATTGAATTATAATAGACCTTTTTTAACCCTTTCGAGACGGAATCCCTTGCACAAATTTTATTTGGATGGTACCGCTTTTTTTAAATCGTTCCCTTTACTTGTAAAATACCAAACAAAACTGTAATTAAAAAAGACAAAAAAATAATTTATTAATGGTTCAAAAAACAGATTCCACATGAACCTTTTGACGATGCATATATGCTCACCTGTCCCGAAAGGGTTAGTATAGAGTATCAATTTCTTAAATACAGTATTTACACATTCAAATGGCGAGGGGTTTCGGCATGTGGCAGTAGATTTTTAGAAAATTATATACAATTAGATATTCCAAAATAATATAGTACCGTATTTTATGGAAGAAACGCCGCGGCGTTTACGAGTTTAAAAGTTAATTTTTTTCCAAGTGCGGCGTTTACACAATGTGCGGCGTTTACGATTTTTCTTAAATACCAACTGAGTTTCCTTAATTTAAAAATTCATAAAAATATTTAAAATCGAATTTAAATATTTTAAATAAAACTTCAGACATCTTAAGATATTAAAAACGAGGCATCCTAATACACTGCTAAGAAAACTTTGATTAAAGTTAGGTCAATGTGAGGCTGTCGACAAAAGTAGCGTTCCGATGGATGCGGCGTTTCTTCCATAAAATACGGTATTTCAAACTCAGTGTGCAGGAAGAAAATGAAAAGAAAAGTAGGGAGGTAATGGGAGAGTAGAAAAATAAATAAATAAATAAATAAAAATGAGGAGTGAAGAGTTTTAAGAGTGTTTTTGCCTGTATTAAATTTCAACTTTTTATATTACGTGCATAAAAATGTATATGTAATATACAGGGCTGTACAAAAGAATTCAAGTACGTTTCTGCCTATTGGTAGTGAATTTTTAACTGTGTTATGCGTTTTCTTATTATACTAAATTTTAGCAGACTGTGTAGAATTTAAACAAATATATAGATCATATACAGAGCTGCAGAGACGAATTAAAGTACCTTTTCGACTGTGGACGGTAATTACTGATATCCGATTTTCAAATGCGCTATTTCTAAAATGTTTTCTTGGGTATCTTATTTACATTATTAAACGGCGAAGTCTTGATAAAGCATTTTGGAAGTGTTTGAAAGTGTTTTATAATCTATGCTTGGTGCATGATTTTTCTTTCTTATTATTTAAATATTTTTTCTTTTTCTTTTTTTTTTTTTACGTATTAAAATTATATTCAGATATTTATTTTTTAATTGAATATATATATATATATAAAGTGTGTGTGATTTACAGAAATAAATTATGATTAATTATTATGTATTCGCTGACCCGCCAGTGGCCTTGGGCCGTGATAATTATTTCAAACATGCCAAAATCAGTGTTGAAGGATTTTATATTTTAAAACGAAAATCTTTACAAACGATCATCATGCTGGAGGACCCAGTGCCTTCGGCTGCGTACACGGGAGGTGCTATACAGCTCGCCGATAGTCAGCACACTGTATATGCTGCGTCAGGCTATCACAGTCAACTTTTTTCTTTTTTGTTTCCTTTTTGAGCACTAGGGGGCTCTGCCCCCTACGAGCTACGCTCGTCAACCCCCGTTCAGACAACGCAGACTCTAAAAGTACGCTAATTTGATCGGCTTTAAAAAGATTTCGGAAAATTGAATTATAATTTAAAAAACAGTGGCGATCTCCCGATTTCTATTCATTTCTCTTTGAATGGGGAATTTTAAGGCCAAATCCGCTGCGGTACTACTTGATGAACCCGTCGACCAATTTCGCCAAATTATATAAATCGCTAAAGCACTCGCCAATTATACAAACTGACATAATTTTTATTTTAAATAACGAAAGAACAGATAAATTAGTGCAACATTAATAAAAATACAAATAAAACGTCGAAATAAAAATAACTTGATGACGTACACACGTGTAACTTGCTTAAAGTCAAGTTAATGTGACATTTACGATCAACCATTATTAGCATTTAATCTTATAGTTTGGCGAATGATAGATTTTTGGTCGACGGGATAACTAAGTAGTACCAAAAATACATATGTCAATCGCTGTTTTCGTCTTTGACGTAGACACGTGTAACAACATTTCAAAATAAGCTAATGTAAAAGGAATTAAGTAAACAGAGTCTTTGTCTCCCGGTATTTTTTAACAAAGCGAAAAGAAAGTTCTTTTAAATAAGACTTTTTAAATTAATCGCTTTTAATCTGACGTAATTTTGACCAAACTATTCTTTTTCTTTTTAATATTCACGTGAAAATACTTGTGTTAGAAATGAAATATTATGTGCGCTTTCCTAACAAAAATAGTTGAAAAGTATCCGCTCAAAATATCAAATAAATGTCTAGCGCAATTTGTGAATTTAAACCTTTTTGCAATATTATTTTGTATTCATTTTATGTAATAACTGTAATGTGACGTAAATATGACGTAATTTCTCCTATTTAAGACTTCTAACGCATGTTAATAAATTTATTATTTTACAAATTCCTTTCTCTCTTAAAATTCACGTGTAATTATAGTTTTTATGACGTAATTTTTAACAAGTTCCTGCTTTTTGTACATAATTATTTAATTCTAATTCCAAATGTTTTTTTCTGTTTATAATAGTCACGTGTAAATAAATTTGTAATTTATTTACAAGTATAAATATTTTTTTTTTGTTTGAAGCGAACATTATTGTTTCCACTGTTTATACAGTTGGCAACAGTTTAAATTAATATCACTTTCTAAAATCTGTAAAAAAATATCTCTAGAAATGCTGAAAATTTGAATTTAAAATAGAAATAAAACCTCAAAAAATTAGTCAAATTAAAAAAAGAAAAACAATCTGCACACCGGGAACTTCAAACGTATAAAATGATCTAAAAATGATTAAATTCCTATGAATAGTTTTTGCTCCTATAAAACTTTTTTAGTGGAACGATTTTGTCAAACTTTAGCATTAAATATCTCTTAAAATAATTCTTCGATTTGAAAACTGACTGCATCAGCGTGTTTATCAAACATTTCTGTATAATACTACCGATTTTCATATTTTTGTATGCATTATGTTTCTTAATATTAACGAAGAAAGACCTCCTGTCACAAAAAATTCAAAACCGGCGGCGGCGGTGACAGCGGTAGTTACTTTTTTTTTAGAATAGAGAGATTTTAAAATTTTATGAAAGATGCAATATGTATGATTAAGTTATCTACTTATGTAAATAAGAAAAAAATGTAATTTTTATGTATAATCAAAGTGTATATGATATATGTGGATTTTGTAAATGAGTTTAGTGTTCAAAGCATACATTTTTCATCTGTTACGCTCCATATATTTCCTTCTATATTTTGTTTCTTTTATTTTCTATCTGAAATTTTGCTGTTATATCATCGAGAAGTAAAAAAAAAAAAAAAAAAACGTAAATATCTTAGGGCTGTACATATATAACGATATCACTTTAGAGGGAGGGGGACTCTGGCATTTGATATCGTAATGTATCTGTAGGAGGAGGTGCCTTTTGATAATCTTTATCATTTTTTTATCTAAGCATTTTTTTTTCATCAAAATAGTCTTTTAACTTTTTGCTTAGTCTGCTATCTATTTTTATGAAAGTACAAAGTTTTTACTAAAACCATTAAATAATTATAAAATAATTTTATTCCAAAATATGGAATATCCCAACGTTTGGCACTCCTATTCTTCTGCCATATGAGCATAGAATGCGTTGTTAGAGTAACCAGGTTCGAAATTATACTTGTTTTTTAACTCGTAAAAAAATGGGAAGAATATTGGCCACTTGTTTTGTTGATAAGAACTTATTTCTGCTTACCCTTTTCCCATACAGGGGGCAAGTGCAGGAAAATGCATTATGTAACAAAAAGCTATTATTAAACACTTTTATATAATATTTCCTTAAAATGTTTTTTGGTATAAAGCTATTTCATGTTTAATAGTATTTTATTGACTTTTCTTCATTAAAATCAGTAAAATATGTGAATAATAAATGTATAATATCGCTGCAAACGTATGAAAGCTCGGAGCCAAGCACAAAGTCCATTATGGATGGAAGAGCGTCGAAAGTTACTAACAGCGTCAAATTTTGGCGCAGTATGCAATAAATTACCACATACAAACTGCAAAAGTATCATAAAACGGACTTTATATTCCAATATAAATACGCGGGGAATGCAGTATGATAAAATGCATGAAAGAGATGCAAAAGCAAACATTGAAACATCAGAAAACATCAAAATATTAGAATGCGGATTATTTGTCGATGAAGAACTTCATTTTTTTAGGTGCAACACCAGATGGTATTATCGAAAACAGTGATTGCATCGTAGAAATAAAATGCCCATCATCGTGTGAAAATTTATATCCCAATGAGGCTATTCTAAAGCAAAAATTCACCTTTTGGAAAATTAATAAAGATAGAACAGCGGTCACAGAAGTAAATAAGAAACACCAGTATTCTTTTCAGATACAGGGACAGTTACATATAACAAAAAAAAATGCATTGTCTTTTCGTGTTTTGGACCCCGAAGGGTATGAAAATAGAAAAAATCGAAAGGGATGACGAATTTTGGAAAAAAGAAATGGAGAATAAACTTAAAGAATTTTATTTTAGCTGTCTTTTGCCAGAACTAATAGATCCCCGCTACACGAGAACCATGCCAATAAGAGAATCAAAATGCATTTTAGATGCAATGGAAGCATATAAAAAGAAGAAAAAGAAATTCGAAGAAATATAAAAAAAAAAAAAAGTGGCTATTCCAAATTCAATTATACATGGTTCCACTCTCAACGATGTCCAATGGCTGATTCCTAAACCGTTAGCCATAAACATATAGTTCCAATTACAAAAATGTTTTAAATGATGTAAAGAAGCAAGCGATCTGGGTCAATAAAAATATTTCTTAAAAAATTTCGAAATATATATACGTTCTATAAGTGATATTTAGTTAAAACTTCCTGTTACACTAAAAATAAAGTCAAAATAACTCATGAAATTCAACAAAAATATATGTTCATCTAACACTGAAATTGACCGAGTTATGAAACTTTGAAATTCGTGACTTTTATGCTATTATGATTTGTAAAAAATCTTTACGTGGTGGTAAAAAAGGGAGAGTCAATTCCGGTTTCTTCGCTACGAAATACATACAGTCAATTATCAAAAGCTAAGGAACATAACACAACTCAAATTTTGCAACCTAATAGCATTTCATAATATGTATAATTTTGTAAAGAAATGAAGCTGTTGCTGTTCATAATCTTATTTAACAAAAATTCAGTTATTTTTCCCCTCTTATTTGTTTAGTATAAATTGTATATTTTGCATTAATATGTCGGAATGATTATAGATTTCAAATTTATATTGAAATTTTACTCTCAACTATTTTTTTTAATATAGCTGACGATATTTCTACTAAATTTGTGAATGATCGCTATTTCGCAGCAAAAAATATGCTCCAACTTTAAACAGATATTCGGTCAGTTTTAATCGTGGAATAATGGCTTTTTTTTTTGTCTTACTTGTCAGTGTAATATTGGAAAATTTTACTAAATATTACTTATAGGACCCGGGGCATGAGACAGTATAAAAAATAAAATTTCATATTTTAAAAAATATATTTTTTTATTCACCGAAATCGCTTTTAAAATACTTCTTTACTTCATTTAAAACATTTTTGTAATTGGAACTATATATATCTCTGACTAACGGTTTAGGAATCAGCCATTGGACACCATTGAGAGTGAACAACCTGTATACGCTGCGTCACGCTATCACAGTCAACTTTTTCTTTTTGGTTTCCTTTTTGAGCATTTTAAACACACACACATTTTACAATCACATAATTTAAAAACTGAATATTAATTGAAAATTTAAATATGCAGCGCAAACATATTATGTTTCTTGTTTTCACTTTCAGTTAATACTGTTATGGATATTTTTGGTGGAAGTAAGTCGAGGGATGGGTGGGAACTCAGCATACACATTACACATTTTCATTCAATGATTTTTTTTGTCTCACTTGTACAATGTATTAATATTATACTCTGACATTTTGTTTTTGTGAATCATATATATGTTGCTGCATTTATATTGAATATTGTATCCTTTAATTAAATAGATGACAATGCCAGAATTAACTGAAAATTAATTATATGTATTGAGCTTAGCAATTTTGGATATTTGTTAATAATGTCAATTTTATTAAAAAATGATCAGAAAAAGAAAAAAAAAGAAAAGAAAAGAAATTGTTATAATGTGTGGTAGATAGCTGTGAACCTTCCAAATGTATGAGAAAACCACTATGGTATATTTTGGGTAATTAATGTTTTTTAAATAATTTTCAGTGCTAAGTTTTAATCTACATAAAGGGAAAAAAATGTGCTTTATTTAAATACTCTGTAAGAAAAAAGAAAGTTCGGGTAATATTTACATTCGGATGTAACTATATAAATACAGAAAATATAGTTAATTTCTTTGTTTAATATAACAAAATTCTTATAAACTCAAGGCAAGGTTAACAAAGTTTTGGGGGAAAATATAAAAATAATAATTTTTTGAGGAAGCATTCCACATCTTTAATTAAAATTTACAATCACATAATTTAAAAAAAACTAATATTATTTGAAAATTTAAATATGCAGAGCAAACATATCATGTTTTTACTTTCCTTTCAGTTAATATTGTTAGATATTTTTGGTGGGAGCAAGGTTGAGTAGGAGGGGGGGGGGGGTACTTAGCATGCTCAATACTAATATTCATTTAATGATTTTTTTCCCTCATATCTATACATATTAATTTTATACTTTGATCTTTGTGAATCGTATATACATTGATGTATGTTGTATCTATATTTAATATTGTATCCTTTGATTGAATAGAGAATTAAGGAAGATATCGTTACATGTATTGAAATTCGCAATTTTCAATATTCTTTAATAATGTTAATTTTATTAAAAGATGATCAAAATTAAATGAAATAACTTTCAAAATTCGAATTTATGGCCGTTAATTTGAGTTATTGGAAATCTTATATTATGCTTTTGTCAAATAAAGCTGTATTAAAAAACACTACTTGGAGTATTTTTTGTATAATTTATGTTCATTTTGCACTGTAGTTTAATTTCATTATATAAATACTTAAATACGTGCCAATATATTGAATAACTTCAGTAATCGGAGATATTTTGATAAAATTCTCTTACAACCTTTTATTTTTTTTCGCTTTTAGGTGGAGAGGGGGGGGGGGGTTACTACATTGAGAATTCAGCTTCTTTGTCTTATCCAGTGAGAAATACCTATGGCGGTATCTATTATCGTTTATAAAAATAGGTCCAAAATCTCAACGAAACATCGAATTTTAAAGTGTTCAATAAATTTGTGAAATATTTTTAAATATATCACATTGAAGAATGAATGTGTAACTCAGACTAAAATCTTCACTCTGTCCATATTTTCTTTACCTGATGATTTATAATAATATTTTTATCTATAAACAAACATTTTAAAAAAATACATATTACAGTTATTAATTATAATCAATTGTGCTTTGATTTTTCAGAAGTAAATTAATGTTGCTTTACATAAACAAAGGAAAAAAATCACAAACACTGAATATTACGTAATTAAATTATGAAAACGAGTTATAGACAAGTTGATTTAATAATTATTTGTTTAAAATTTAGGATGGTTAAATTTGAAGGTAAACATAAACATATAATAAACATAATATAAAGTAAGGTGAAACATCAAAATCATTTTAGACAGGAGAATTACATTGAATCAATTTTTATTGTCTTATTTAAATTTTTGTCAAACCTTTTCTAAAATTTAGGCATTTATAAAAGTCGAAATTATTCAATTGAAACTTATTCCTTGATGGAATTCCCGGTTGCGTTGCTGTAATAATAATAATAATAACAGTAAAATTGTTCAATGTGATCTCGTGTATTTTAAAAAGTGCAAAAGAAATTGTAGTATTTCCCTACTAACAAAAATAGCTGCTATGGGAGAACTTTCCGTTCCTACTGGCTCGTAAATTTTGTCAACAGATAGCCGATAATATCTCTTGGACTTCACGGCTGTTAAAAGTACACGCCTCTCTGACAGCTCGTATGGGGGGTAGGAACAGTCTACTATATGAGCTGAACGCGATATTTTCCGCCAGTGACCAGCGCCCTTAAGGAAGATAACAGAAGGAGTGACTATGCAAATTTTGACAAAATTATGTGTACCTTATAACTATATGTTGAACACACGCCCAATAGAAAAAGAGGGAGGATATCCCTATTGGTCAAGAAACACAGCACTTTCTCCCCCTTGACTCTTTCAGAAAATATTTTTTTTTTCTCCCACTCTCTTCCCTGCCTGAATGAAGAGGAGTCAGATATTCAGAGATGAATGAACAGCATCAGGAGCAAAGGAGATGCATTTTTTTTTTTTACAATTCTGTCATCGCGCTTCCAGAGGAGAATGATTTTAAAGTTTCTTTAACTCCTTGAGTCCTGGACCATGGCAAACAATCCCATTGTGAAATCATCCTAGAAATCATGGAATGATGCTGTAAAAGAGGCTTACTCATGACTGATGACTGAACGCTGCTGGTATGTTTCAAATATCAGAATGGACGATAGAGACCAAGCTTCAATGAGGTACAAAATATTTTCTTAATGGTTCCATTGTGTGAAATAACACTGCGATTACGCATTTTAGTGAAAGAGTGAGAATGGCAGTAAATCACTTTTGTAGTTACTCAAGTATTATATATTCAAGTTTTATATTTAATTTTAATCATGAAATCTCAGGATTTTCACTTAATATGAAATACTTAAAATTCTTTAAATTTTGAATTTTTGTAATATGTATAAATGTGCATGTAAATAAATCTTTGTTTAAACTAAAATTTATCTTCTTCAATTTATGTCTCGCATTTAATTATCTAATTGTTATTTTGGGAATTGTTGATTCTTTTACAGAGTAGGTTATAAACTAGGGCCACCTTAGAAATAAATAATAATCTCTTCGGGTCACCTATAATCTCTGTATAATTCATAAGGTTCTTGTGCATAGAAATCACACAGCGCGAACAAACTCAATTTACGTAATTTTAATTGATGCAACAATTTATATCAATTTTAATTGCACACAAGAACCCAGAATAATGGTGCACTCACTATACGGAATTATCGCGGCATATATGTCTACAGATTCTTAATTCCCAATCTCCTTTGTATGCTGGATTTAAATACTCATTTTGGTAATTTTATTGCTAACTGATTAGTGTGCACAGAGCGTTCCAGCAGTAGACTTTATTACCAATCGTGTGGTACCAGTAACTTTATTCTACGATAATTTTTTGCAGAGTTAGTAAGGGTTGTTTACTTTTTTTCCCACGACTGTACACTTTTAAATTGCGTATTTCGGACTATAAAGTTTGGTATATTAAGGGGGAATCCCAAGAAAAAAACCCGCACTTTTTGAGAATTTCTAAATGGAAACACAAATCGAAAATATTCAAGCGAAAATTAATCCTTTTGAAATATACTGGGTGTCCTAAATAAGACTAACTGATTATAAAAATCAATAACTTGCAAATGGTAGTAGCTATTAAAAAGTTCTTGCAGGCGGGTTATGTAAGGTGTCAGGAGTTAGTTTTACTGCGATTCCCGATTTTAGTTCAAAATAACAGCGATAGATGGCACTGCAAACAATAGGTGCTAAATCAAGGACCGATTTTTTGGACCCTCTCTTCTACCAGCATTGATACGAAAGAAGGAGGTTAAATATATGGAGTTGGTGTCGGACGCCAATGCAGTCTTGTTCTTAGGGACCCACTCCATTTATTTAACCTTCTTCCTTCGCATCAATGTTAGAAGAAGAGAGAGGCCAAAAAATCAGTTCTCTGTTTAGCGCCTATTGCTTGCAGGGCCATCTATCGCTTCTATTTGGAACTAAACTAGGAAATCGCAGTAAAAAGACGCCTGACATGTTAGATAACCCTCTTGCAAAAAAAATTTTAAACCTATGCCCATTTGCAAGTTACTGATTTTTAAAATCAGTCAGTCCACTTCAGGACACTCGGTATATATATATATTTATAAATATTATAATTTCGTATAAAAGAAGAAAAGAAATAAACAAGTTACTTTTTTTTTACATTTATTTTCTCTAGTATCGTGTAAAATCAATTTAATGACAAAATTTAAGCGCACGTATGTGTGTACTAATTAAAATAATTTTTTATAAAACCTAATTACATCCTTTAATACGCACATACATACAGAGTAAATATAATCCTAAGAGAAATTATGTCTGTATTTCACTTAACCTACAATTAACAATTAACTTAAAATAAGAACGAAAATTATCCATCCCTCACAAATTATGAAACACTGTCCAACACCATAGAATATTATTACGAAATTTCACTTTTATTTCATACTATGGAAGGAGATATCTGAATGAATAATTCAGAAAATACATTACATAACACAATTAAAAATTTTAATTTTTAAAAATTACTCTCAGTCAGTATTTTTAAAATTTACTCTCAGTAAGTAGTAATGCATACGAATTCTTTTGTGCAGCCCTGTATATGATCTATAGAATTAATTCAACTAAATAGATTTAATCTAACTAAAATTTTATTCACTTAGAAAATAACAAAAAAAATTTCTTGCTGTTGGCGTCAATGTGTTCATCAGGGCCGAAGCTAAGGGGCGGCAGAGGGGGCATGTGCCCCGGGCGCCAGAGCGAAGGGACGCCAAATGAAGGATTATACCTTTGGAATGGATCATTTTCTTCTGATGGACAGATGGCTTCCATTATTATGAAACAGCCATTATAAATGAAGTGTTAGATGTAGATGAAAGAGCAGAAAAAAAAAAAAAAATACGGCCATTTTTTTCCCCATTCTGACCAGAAAATCAGAGTTCTATCTTTTTACGACTGCTCTTTCATCTTCACCTAACACATCATTTATAATGGCTGTTTCATAATAAAGGAAGCCATCAGTCCATCAGAAGAAAATAACTCGGTTAAGCGGGACTCTGATAGTTGGGAATCTACTGTATATTTTATTTTAAAAATGATTTTTAGACTATTTTTTGTTAGCGTTCAGAGGGGAAGGGGGGTAACCTCGTGACCTCCCCCTTGGATCCGCCATTGTAGATTACGTAGTTCAGTATTACATATTTTATGATTACATATTTTAAATTTTAAAATAAGCCGGCTATTAGAAAATTAGTAAAATTCTTTTTGTAAATATACTTTGCGGAAGAGGGGGAATGGGGGGGGGGTGAGGCGCCAAAATCCATGTTTGCTCCAGGTGCAAAAAAGGTTAGTTTCGGCCCTGGTGTTCATATCATTTTGTGTCGCTCTCTATAGATATTATTTATATTATACTTGCACCACATTGTATAGCAGAATCTAGTTCTTCCGAAAAACGAGTAATACACTTCAAAACACATTTTCATCAAATCTCATTCTTATAAGTTAATTAATTCACATTTTTTGTAGCCCTGTAAACGATTTATAAATGTGTTACACACAATTTAATATATCAAAATGTATTTATACGTGAAAACGCATATTAGAACTGAAAATGTACAGTTTGCATTACTCATAGGCTATAAAACATCTCAAATTTTTTGGATGGCCCTGTAATAGATCAATAAATGCTTTATGTCCTATTTTTTGTGTGGAATATATTATCGCGCACCAAAACAATGTATATAAATTTCAAAAAACGCAGTTTAAACAATTATACTGGCTAGTGAGAGTGAAGCAATCGAATTCTTTTGTATGTCCCCGTAAATGAACAATAAATACAAACGGTAAACAAAACATTTTCTACAGAAAACATGATTTAGTATATATTTACATTTTATATCAATTTTGTAATAAATTGAAACAGTGTAAGAATATTAAAATGTACTTTGAAAAAATTTCCCCCATAGATCGTAATGTATACGAATTATTTTGATCAAATAAATAAATACCGATAAAAACGAAACTGATTTCTCAGGTCTTTGCCGCCATAGATATGACGTCAGCAGAACAAACGGACACTTTTTGCTTTATAATATAGAAGATACGAATAATTGAAAAGAAATAGATTTTGCTTTTATCTAGTGTATAAAATTTAAAAAATCATATCACAATCTCTCTCGCTTTTATTTAGATGGAGAAAATTCTGGCACACAGAGACGAATTATTGAAAACAAATAGATTTTCCTTTTATATAATGTATAAAATAAAAAAACCTTTTACAATCTCTATCGCTTTTATTTAGATGGAGAAAATTCTGACACTCTAAGACGAATTATCGAAAACAAATAGATTTTACATATACATATATATATATGTAAAATCATAATGTATAAAATAATGTATCATATCACAATCTCTCTCGCGTTTATTTAGATGGAGAAAGTTCTGGCACTGAGACGAATTATTGAAAACAAATAGACTTTTATATAATGTATAAAATAATATATCATATCACAATCTCTCTCGCGTTTATTTAGATGGAGAAAATTCTGACACTTTCAGACGAATTATTCAAAACAAATAGATTTTGCTTTTATCTAATGTATAAAATTAAAAAAAATCACATTACAATCTCTCTCGCCTTTACTTAGATGGAGAAAATTCTGACACCCTGAGACATACTATTGAAAACAAATAGATTTTCCTTTCATATAATGTGAAAAATAAAAAATCACATCACAATCTCTCTCGCTTTTATTTAGATGGAGAAAATTCTGACACTCTGAGACATACTATTGAAAACAAATAGATTTTCCTTTCATATAATGTGAAAAATAAAAAATCACATCACAATCTCTCTCGCTTTTATTTAGATGGAGAAAATTCTGACACTCTGAGACATACTATTGAAAACAAATAGATTTTCCTTTCATATAATGTGAAAAAATAAAAAATCACATCACAATCTCTCTCGCTTTTATTTAGATGGAGAAAATTCTGACACTCTGAGACATACTATTGAAAACAAATAGATTTTCCTTTCATATAATGTGAAAAATAAAAAATAACACCACAATCTCTCTCCCTTTTATTTAGATGGAGAAAATTCTGACACTCTGAGACATACTATTGAAAACAAATAGATTTTCCTTTCATATAATGTGAAAAATAAAAAATCACATCACAATCTCTCTCGCTTTTATTTAGATGGAGAAAATTCTGACACTCTGAGACATACTATTGAAAACAAATAGATTTTCCTTTCATATAATGTGAAAAATAAAAAATCACATCACAATCTCTCTCGCTTTTATTTAGATGGAGAAAATTCTGACACTCTGGGACATACTATTGAAAACAAATAGATTTTCCTTTCATATAATGTGAAAAATAAAAAATCACACCACAATCTCTCTCGCTTTTATTTAGATGGAGAAAATTCTGACACTCTGAGACATACTATTGAAAACAAATAGATTTTCCTTTCATATAATGTGAAAAATAAAAAATCACACCACAATCTCTCTCCCTTTTATTTAGATGGAGAAAATTCAGACACTCTGAGACATACTATTGAAAACAAATAGATTTTCCTTTCATATAATGTGAAAAATAAAAAATCACATCACAATCTCTCTCGCTTTTATTTAGATGGAGAAAATTCTGACACACTGAAGGAAGTCGTTGTCCCGATAATTCCGAGAGATTTATGCAATGAAGCCTACGACGACGATCCATATGATGGAATCGATGAAGTCAAGGACACCATGATTTGCGCTGGCATGACCAAAAGGGATTCTTGCCAAGTGAGTGATTGTTTTTCAGATAAGCATTGTAAATTATTAGATTCTCCGTCTTATTTATTATGAAGGTGCATATAAAATTTTAATTTTCTGTGTTTCATTGCTGAATTATGTATTAAAAAGAAACTAAACCTGTGAAGATACTATCCATTAACCCCTTCGCGATGAGAGCCCTTTGCCTAATTTTTAATCTTTTACCACCGGTTTTTCAAAACAGAAAATTTTCTGTATTTGAATCGCGAAAATGCTCTGATTAAATAAGGTAAACTTCACAATAAAAAATAACTGGTGGGAATAAGGAAAGATTCTGCGCACCTTAAGTAGCACGTATACCGGTCATTCGCCCCCAAGGGGTTAAGGAACAGGGCCTACGGTGTCCAAATCTGTTTTCTTGACCGTGGTCCCTGATACAGCATATATCTCGGCCAGGTGGTCAGCCTAACCAACGCCCCCCTAGATAAGGGAGAAAGCCCAGACACGCGCCACGAAAACGTCACAGAAAGCAAGCAAAACAAAGAAAACTAGTATGTTGTGGCCATCACAAAACTTTCTTCTATCTCATACTTGTCAATACTTCAAAATTCATTATCACAGTGCATCTATGCTCATCATGAGGATTCTAAAAAGATGAAATTCCGTGCATTAGTTCTTGAGATATTACTGTCCATGAAATCGTGTAAATCCATCAAAATGCAGCATAGCAGCGCCACCTATTGGGTGATTTACACCAGACCCTAATTATCATCCACATGTGTCAATGTCTAACTGAATATGAAGTTCGGGGAAAATCCGTGGATTAGTTCCTAAGATAGAGCTATTGCGCAAATCATGACAAATGCAGCATAACAGCGCCACCTGTTGAGCGATTTACACAACCACATAATCAGTATCAACATTTATCAAGGTGTACTTGAATCTGAAGTTTGATGAAAATTCGTGCATTAGTTCTTGAGATAGAGCTATTTCGGAAATCATACAAAATGCAGCATAGCAGCGCCATCTGTTGAGCGATTTGCACCAAAAACTAATCAGCATCAATTTGTATTAGGTACTAACTGAATATCAATTTTTATTAAATTCCGTGCATTAGTTCTTGAGATAGAGCGCCCACAAAATTTGTGTCACATACACACAGACAGACAGACAGACAGACAGACTCACAGAGTCACAGACAGACATTTTGTAAAAACATGTTTTTCGGGTTCTCTGACCTCTAAAACGTGTAAATCCGTCGAAAACCGGAATTCGAAAATTTTCATGAATCCTATACTTTCTTCTTGTAAAGATAGAAGAAAGTAAAAATATTCGAACAACTTACATGTATCGATTTCATTGATCCGTGGAATTATTAAATCTTATTTTCTAATAGTAATTAATAATTCCACGAGCCAAAAAAAAAAAAAGAAAAGAAAAGAAAAAGAAAAAAGAAACATGCAAGTTGTTCGAACTTTTTTATGTGACGTTTTCGTGATACGTGTCAAGGATTTCTCCCTTATTTAGGAGGCGTTGGCCTAACGCGGGACCTTCAGTGCTTAATTCCCAAGCAAGATTGGTACTCATTTTATCAACCCCGAAGAGATGAAAGTCTGGGTGAACCTTGCCCAGCTCTGATTCGAGTTCTGGACCTGTTACATAGATGTCAGACATACTGACCACTACGCCAGTAGGCTTCAAATTATATATAGTCAAACAAAAAGTAAAACAACTTACATTTTAAAGGCTAAATATTTCTCAGGGGAAATGTAAATAACCATTCGACTGGGAATTATGTCTTTTTAGGTGCGTTCGTAATTATATAAATACGTTAGCACCTATAGTCGTCGTTCAGTCCGTCTGTTAGCATATAACAGAGCAAAAACTTACCCAACCGAATGGTCAGAAATTTCAAATATATAATTGTTGTAAAATTTTGTCGAGTCGTTTTAAATTTTATGAAAATCGGATGTATAGTTTAATGACAAGGACAGTCAAAAGTTTTCCGTTACATTACGGGCAATGAGAAAAAATTGTTGCAAGTGCATTTTAATGATGTTACAGCCTTCCGAATGGTCTGAAATTTTAAATATATAATTGTTGCAAAATTTTATCGGGTCATTTCAAATTTTATGAAAATCGGAGATATAGTTTAATGACAAGGACAATCAAAAGTTTTCCGTTACATTACGGCCAATGGAAAAAAAATTATTTCAAGTGCATTTTAACAATGTTACAGCCTTTCAAACAAAATGAAATGGATATGCACTTATGAAGTGCACTGAAATATACATTCAGTACCGTATGCGGTGCAAAAAATATTTATAAAACTAGTTATAGTACGAACGCACCTCATTTGCCATGTTTGACGAGCAATTTCCAACTTTATAATAAAACACACATACTACAATACATATTAAAACACACATACACACATAAATAACGCCTGCATTCAACAGTTAAAGGCATATATAAATATTTTACAGACATACATACAATAAATACAATAAACCCAACTGTAGTGAAAAATTAGCCAGAGCCAGGAATCGAACCCGGGACCACTGCGGACGGAAGCGACTGCCTGGATTGCAGTGTCCCGGGTTCGATTCCTGGCTCTGACTAATTTTTCACTCCAGTTGGGTTTATTGTATTTATTGTATGTATGTCTGTAAAATATTTATATATGCCTTTAATTTCCAACTTGTTTAAATTTATCGAAAAAAAATATGGTGTAGAGGGACTCTCCATATTAAACTTAAACATACATTTTAATCGTCCTCCTATTCCAAAAGTATCGTGTGCATGTCTATACCTTTGCCTTCTATCTTTTACATTACTTCCGTGTAGGAGAGTCACTAGAGCTTTTCAAGGTCAGTCTCTATTGTGAGACACTGTCCACTGTGGATAACTACCAAATGCGAAGAACCCCTCAGTATGACTTTTCTATTAGATAAAAAAATTCCATGAAAGATGATTTTTTCCGCTGAGCAGCGTTGAGCTTCGTTTCTTTCTTTCTTTTTTTCGTCTTGCCATGGGCGATGACTGCCCGGGACAATAAAAACAAAAGGGAGGGGGAATGCACAAAGTAAAATTCTTAGTAAAACCTCCCCCCCCCCCCCCGATATCAACCTCATTTAGCCTATACAAAAAAAAAAAAAAAAAAGATGTTTAAAAAGATTAAAATGCAATTCGGTTCCTTTTGATTCCGTTTTCAAGATTTTAATGAATCAATGTTTGATAAAGCTGATTACGTAGTTCAGTTTTATATTTTAAATAAAAAAATATGTTGTCTATTAGATACTTAGAAAAATTATTTTCGTAAATTTACTTTGTGGTGGGGAACAGGGGGGGGGCGCCAAAATCCATGCTTGCCCCGGGCGCCAAAAATGCTAGTTTCAGCCCTGGGTTGCTGGTAGGGGGCCCACGAACGATTGGGACAAAAAATTCGAAAATTTTAAATAGATTTGTTTATTTTATGTTTTTGACGAATATTTGCCTTTTTATATGTTCAACTCGTAATCGCGTGATTCCTAACCAGTTCTAAATGTTTGCTGCAATGTGAGATATACATATTACGTACGCCACGCTGCAATACTAAGAAGCTGTACCGGTATTACGATAATACTTTTACCTCACATGCAAATAATTAGAGATATACATATTACGTACGCTACACTGCAATACTAAGAAGCTCTAGCAGGTATTACGATTAGTATTTTACCTCACATGCAGATAATTAGAGATTATTTAATTACGCTTACTTATTGCCTTTTTTAAAAAAATAAAGAAAAACATTTTATCACAAACATCAACAAAACTTTTTATTCCATTTATTCCCTTATTCCAAAGATGTTATTTTATCGTCTGCTACCAAAGCAACATAATAAATTAAATCTCATTAAAAGAAAATGCATAGTAGTACAAAACTATTTTTCTAAATCAAATAGTCATTTTTGATTTTGGTTTTAGAATTAAATTTATGAACTTCCTTGCGTAGAACGGGTTAAACAGCTAGTTACTGTTAGAAAAATACAAAACACAAATTAAATATTCGAACAAAAAATTTAAGACCATTTTTACATTGAATATTTTTTTTAAATTATTCTTTATTTAATTACACTGTATAATTATATTATATGGTCCCTCAAACTGATGTTGATAAATTTTAAACATTATAGACCGGGAGACGTCTGTACATCACCGGCTGAAATTTCAAGATTAGAATTCGCATATTAAAATGCAACTAGTCTGCAAGGTTATACTTTGGAGAAAAACACCTGCAAATCCGATTTTAGTGGTTGATTGGCAGATTTGTTATTGTGTATCCCTGCACTCAAAGATATGAAAACATGGAAGGCTGGGAGCAGGAAAACACAATGGTAGCCAGTCAACCACTAAATCGAGTTTGCAGGTGTTTTTCACCAAGATAGGAATTGGCAGTCCAGTTCCATTTTAATATGCGAATCGAGTTTTAACTAATCCTGGAATTTCAGCCCTGAACTGGATGAAGTGATGGTTTTTGCGGCCACCTCCTGGTTTTATAAAAAATACTTGTATAAATGACCTAAAATTTCGCATACGAATATTAGAAGCTAATAAAGAAAATTTAGAGATAAAAAATACTATTTTTTTCTAATATTAATTTTATAATTCACCTTTCGCACATAATTTTTAAATGCATGAGCACTGGTATTTGGCATACTAAATTTCATTTTATCCACTACGAGCATTTAGAACGTTCGTTATTACTCAATTTTATTAGTCACCGGTATGCTATTTCTTTCTCCCAGCTTATTTTGTGTCGTCTCCAAAAAATAACGTTACCTTACAGAAGTCAGCCGTAAAACAAAGCATTACGATTAAATACTCTATAGCAATTTTTTTAATTTCTAAGCATTGCACATTTTCAATTTTTATACCATCGTATTGGAAAAAAAATGTACTTTTAAATGTAATTTGTTTGAAAACTGCATCTCCATTTATTTTTTAAATATTAATTTTTTTTTTAAAGTTTTTAGAGCCATTTGCTTAATATTGGCAACGGAAGTACTCCATTTCTGTAGAAAGTAAAGGAAAAATAGTGGTAAAATAGTGATTATATATTTTTGTTACCATTTTCTCATAACAACCGAAAGAAAATGTAATTACAATGCGTAAATTTTGAAAAAAATATATAAGCGAATGATTTCTATTGAAACATGGAGCTATTATAAAATGTATTTAATTTTAAGTATCTATATTAATATTACAAACAAATGAAGGCCTATGAATCATTAGATAGCCGGGTTATTTTTTTTTTTTTTTTTTTTTTTTTTTTTTTTTTGTCGTGTTTCTTTAGTGGCGGTGTCTTTTTTGCTGCATTATATTATTTCGCGATAGTGACGTCCTATGCATACTAAAGTATGCATAGTATGCTGTAGCTGTTAAGAGTGGATCGTATGTGGAATTCTTAAGCGGATGCGAATGACGTCATTTTACATAAAATAAAAGCGCGTGCATTAAGTCTTAAAATTGAAATATGTTTTGTAATATTTATATATAAATTTTTTCTTCATCGGGGTGACACTAAATTCTGGAAAAGCAGACTTCCTGTTTTCTAGTTTATTTCATTTATCTTTATTATATATATATCTATATTTTTTTCAGAATGATTCCGGAGGTCCACTCATCCAAACAGACACTAAGGGAGTTTCCACCCTCATCGGCGTGGTATCGCATGGAGCAGGCTGTGGTGAGAAGTATTATCCAGGAGTGTACACTAAAGTTTCCTCTTACAAGCAATGGATACAGAAAATTGTATCGAAATAATTAAATCAAGCTGACTTTTAAAGAAATGTACATTTTGCTTCCTTGTAAGGATAAATAATGTTAAGAATGTGTATAATTTAATTTAACAATCATGAATAAATTTAAATAAAGAACCTTTTACCTTAATTGCGAAACCTCTATTCTGACTCAATACCTGAACTACTCCTTCATCAAGTGCGAAGTTTATCCACTAGATCAGCGGTTCCCGTACATGTATTGGTACAGTCGTGGAAAAAAAAAAAAAAAAAAGTAAACACCCCCTACGAACTCCTCAACAAATGATCGTAGACGAAAATTATTGGTACCGAACGATTGAAAATAAAGTCTACTTTTAAATGATGTATATAAAATTTGCTTAGGGGCCATCTACATATTAAAACGAACCCAAAATTCATTTTTTTCAATGGCAATACCCAATTTTAACAAGATATTTCAAATCTTCGGTTTAAACTACGCCTAGACACCAAATCCCAAGTCATTTGAATGATAATTTTTTGAATATAAAGAATCAAAATTTAGTGTTTCTAAAGTTAAATTACATTTTCATAATTTTATTAATATTTCCTGAAATATACTCCTAATGTGCTAATTTTTTGTGTAGCAATAATACTGAAATATCCAAACATAAATACGTTGAATTTGCAATTTTTATAATTTTATGATAAGAATTATGAAATTAATATTCGAAAAAATTATGAATTGTAACCTATAATTTTTCTGATGGATTTAATTGGATGATTAAATTTATTAAGCCCTGCTTTATGGAAATTCAAACTTTCACATTTTTCTTCCAAGTAGTTTTCAAATTATGCTTAAAAAAGGCAAAATGATGGTTTAAGGGGACGTCTATGCTAGAAGTGACTAGATATTTTGAAATTTCTTATGCTATCCTGTAATCTAGCAGTCTTCAATGACTGTTTGAGTGGCGCTTAAGATGCCTTTATCAAGAAGGGGACTCTCTCGGTCAACAATCCAGTACCGAAATTCAATTTGATAGAGCCCCTAAAATACGCTCGTTTTAAATAATTAATTTCTCGGAAACTTTTAGGCTAATTGAAGGGTGTAGAGTTCATTTATGCTGTCAGAATTGTGTACTGCTATTGAAAAAAACAACGTTATGGTTCGTTTTAATATGTAGATGGACCCCTAAGCAAATTTTATATACATGATTTAAAAGTAGACTTTATTACTAATCATGTGGTACCAGTAACTTTCTTCTACGATAACTTTTTGCAGAGTTAGTAAGGGGTGTTTATTTTTTTTTTCCACGGCTGCATGTGATCCACCTTTAAGTGGAAAAATTTTTCGTGACCCACCTTTAAATAAAAGAAAAAAGTTCACGACCCACGTAACATAAGGATGTATATCAGTCAATTCTGGTGTATATCAGTATTTCTGTCAATGCTGAAAATCCAAATTCACAGAACCATGCAGATGCAAAAAAGCAGAAGAATTTTAATAGTTTTCAAGCTAATGGCAGGGTACACATTTTTGACAGAAAGCCAAAACTCATATCCAAATTTTTATCGAATAATGTTGAACGGTAAAACTTATCGTTTCTCAAATCAATGAGCTGTTCTTTTTCTGGGTTCATTAACCATTAATAAATGGGTTCATTAACCATCCATACTCGTTAACTGAAAGTGAAGGAAGGTAGCTTTTAAGTGGCGTTTGAAGTTCATAAATGGTGCTTATAATTTCGTCTGCAATTTTTTTTAATGGCGCGCTGGAAGCGGTAATATGGGAAAAGGAGTGAGCAAGGAAGATAGCACATGATAAATGGAAATATCGTATCGTTGATATGACATAATGCAATTTTAATTACATTTGTCAAAAACCCTCGCGGCACATCTGATAATCTCTTGTGGTACACTGATGTGCTGCGGCACACAGGTTGAGAACCCCTGATCTAGAATCAGTGTTTATACTCTCTATTCAGGACAAAAATTCAGGCAGTGTGATTGGTGTAAGACTAATGACGAGTTCATCTGATTGAAGTAGTTGCCAAAAGGACTAGTGAAAAAAGTAGTGGATGACTTGACGGAAGTATAGAGTCTAGAAGATATATTGTGGCAACCTGCTATTCCAAAAATCTTTTAACCCTTATCGGACGCTAGCTTCTTATATATGATTTTATTTTTATATTATATTCGCTCTACTATATTTTCAAAATAAATTTCGTAATGTAATTCTCTTGAACATGGTGCCAAAGCATTAGTAAAAGTGTTTCTTAAAAAAAAAATAGTGGTACCAACAAAATAAAATTCGTGTAAGAAATGTTGGTCTCGATGTCACGTGGGAAGTGACATAGGGCCGATAAGGGTTAAAAGGTGTTAAAACAATTAATCTTGATCGATCGCAGCGATATCTGGTAGCTCTTTTCAATGTAAAAGCATTGAATTGGGAAAATGTTTTGACCTATTAATGTTTTAAATATTTAAATTATTAAACAAAAACATAATTTGCAGAACAAATTAAAAAAGAAAAGAATTTATTTCCTACATTGTTTAAGCCCGAGAAGGGACAGATATTAAGATGTTGCATTCAGTTTGCTCTACGTTTAATGTTACATTTTTGTAACAAATAAGTTAAACCAATTGAACATTAAAAAATAAAAATTAATTTCAAACAATGTGATACTTTAAACAACCTAAAAACTTGGATTCCGTTCAAGTGAAAGCGAAATAAATCTTAGACTTTTTCCATTTATTAGTTGTAAATATTGTATTGCAGATTTTGTATTACGCTTATGTTGATTGTACATAAAATCATAGGCAAGTCGAAAATATAAACCTTTAAAAAAGTCTAAGATCCATTTCGCTTTCATTTGAACGGAATCCAAGTTTTTAGGGTGTTTAAAGTATCATATTGTTTGAATTTAATTTTTATTTTTTAATGTTCAATTGGTTTAAATTATTAGTTACAAAAATGTAACATTAAATGTAGAGCTAACTGAATGCACCATCTTAATATCTGTCCCTTCTCGGGCTTAAACAATGTAGGAAACAAATTGTTTTCTTTATTAATTTGTTCTGCAAATTATGTTTTTGTTTAACCCTCCGTCTACCAGACGGGTCCATTGGACCCGACAGGTACATACAAAATATTCATTCAAACCAGAAATTTCTTTAAAATAAACTAAGTATATAAACCAGACAAAAATAAGGTAAATAAATAAGTTAAATAGTTTTAAATAAAAATTCTGGTGTAGAACGTTTTATTAAAACTTGAATAAAATTCCCGGTAGATCTAGGGTTAATATGTCAATTTTTTTTAATAACTACTGCATTCAGACAAACTCTCAGATGAATTCATTTCAAAATTATCGGAATGTACCATCGTTAAGGTTTAATTATCGCATCACAATTTGTGGTGAAATTTACCACTGATTAATAAAAAATGGTCCATGAAAACAATAATACAGGTTGTCGCTGTTTGGACAAAAACGTCCAATCTGAGCGTAAAAAATCAAAAATTACCTAAATTTAGTTACCCCCATTTTCCACTTGGGAACGCTATGAATGCAAAAATAGCGTTATATCTTTAATGCTAATATTTAACAACAGTATAGCTGTTATACAGTAAGACATAAAAAAAAAGCCAGTTTTACTTAAAATATTTTTTACTCTTTTTCCTCGCAGGGAACGATCCAAACGCAAAATGAAATTGTTACCTAAGTTAAACTAAAAGTATTTGTTTTGCGGCAGTTGTTTCTGTGCCAGGCAAAAAAAAAAGACAAAAAAAAAAAAAAAAGACCTTGAGAGAAAATTTTAGATAAAAAATGCCATGGACATAACGTTAAAAGTCCCGATCCTCAATTCCTCAATTTGGATAGTAATTTTCAAAAATTTAAAATTATGAAAGATCATAATCATGGCAAAAAAAATGTGATACGTTCGCTACCAGATGATCAGTTTCTCGTCTCAAAAATTAGCTACCATCATGAACTATAAACTTGAATGTTGAAAAAAGGGAAGTTGGGATGAAAACCATGCGTCAAGCATAGATTATGAAACACTTTCCAACACATTCAGACTTCTGTTACCAAACTTCCCCATTTAAAAGGTAAAAGATGATGCGCAAGAGAACAATTTGAAAACGCATAACACATGTGAAAATCTAATTTCGGCAATTACTATCCATAGTTGGAAAAATATTCGAATTATTTTGTGCAGCTTTGTATATGATGTATATACAGGGTGGTTCAGAACTATATGTCAAAAATATAAAGGCAAGTAGAGGGGACCTAAAGAAGCAGATTTCGTATAGGAAGAAATGCAGTGTTGAAGCAGTAGAGGGCGCTGTTAAGTTCGGTGGATGAAAGCGCTTCGCTAGCTTGAATCGTTATTCCCTCACGAATTTCGAGCAACATGCATCGTTATACACCAATGCGGAGCTTGCCGGCATGCACTTTATATATGGGGTTAAGCAAGGAAATGGTTCACACCCATCGCGCGTCCAACAGTTTTTGAGCTTGTCGAAGGACTATCCTGTACTGTGAAATCCAATTTTCAAATGTGCTATATGTTTTCTAAAATGTTTTCTTGTGTATTTTATTTACATTATTAAACGGTGAAGTTTTGATAAAGCATTTTGTAAGTGTTGGAAATTGTTTCATAATCGATTCCTGACGCTTGATTTTTCTTCTTGTTTACGTGATATCATAGCTGATTTTTTTAGTAAAAATAATGAACTAATAATTTGTAGCTAATATTCATAATTTAAAAATTTTTGCATTAGAATTAGGATGGAATTTTTAATTAATTTCCGCCTCTCGTCTGGGAAAATAAGGTCTTGGAATACACAGTCTTTGAAAGTGGGGAAATGCTACGAATTTTGAAAAATAATCTATTTTTAACATTGAGAAGTGTTTATGAATTCGGTATGTCTGTCTGACCGTGCTTTAACTCTCGTAAATGTTCTCGGACATTTGGTTATCCTATCTGTCTCTCTCAGGGGGCGTTATAAACGCAAAAGAAAGTTTTGTTAAATCTGTATTTTACAATTATACCTTGGAGTATGGTTGTTACTTGAGGAAACATAAAAAATCTATTTTGAAGATTTAGTTATGCAGTGCTACCAGCACACAAAAAAAAAAAAAAGAAAAAAAAAACTAGGTATCAAGTGAAAATTTTTATCAGAACATAAATTTGACCGTGTCAAAAGTTTATTCTAAAAATTTATTAAAAAGAAGAAGAAAAAACCCATAGGATATCAAATGTGTTTAAATTTAATTATCGTTATTTCTCGCCAGGTAACGCTATAAACAAGAAGAAAATTATGTTGAATCTGTTCATCAGCATAGCTGTCACTAGAGTTGCAAAGGGTGGAAAAAAACGGGTTTATTCCCGGGAATAAACCGAGTTTTTTGGGAAGGAAATTTTGAAAATTTCCGGGAGTTTTCAGAAAGATTTAAGCATGAAAAATTTTTAATTTATTATTTTAAATGATTTCAATTTCTGTCAATGTAAACAAAACTAATAACATAAAATATTAAAAAAATTGCCCGGTTTACATTAAAACTAACGAAATACAGGCTTAAACTGCAGAAATATTAAGTAAGAGAAATTAAAATATCAGAAGTAATTTGGTAGTTTAATCGTCCATAAGTAAAAATTAAAAGAGGCAGATGAGAGATTCATCTTCCCTAACGTGAATATAAACTTCACCTCTGTTCTTTGAATCAACGAATGTAAACAAAAAAGAAAATGAACAAAATTAAATGAAATCAATGCAAAAATACAAAGCAACTTGTTAAAAAATTAATATAAAGTATGCTTGAATAAGAGATATGCGAGCCAACAGAAACTAAAAAATTATTTTTAAAAGAAACATTCAAATTCTCGCCTATTTACAGCCGCCATTGTTGTAAAGCTAATAAATTATAAAGACTTAATCTGTAAAATTATAAGTTTTGTGAATTCATGACATAAAATCTATCTTTTTCGAACATTTCTTCCCTGAAATTTCTTTAAAATAAAAATTTCAAATTGAAAAATAACTAAATAACTGGTTTTGTTTATCTTCAAAACTCCTTCAAAATTTCCAATATTCCCCAAAATTCCGGGTTTATTAACCAAAATTCCCGGGTTTATTCCCGTCCCTCAAAATCTGCGAGTTTTTTGCAACTCTAGCTGTCACACCGCAAAACATAAAAAATCCGTTTTATTATCCTATATAATTTTAACTCGGAGTATGGTTTCTACATCAGAAAACATTTTAAAAATAAATAAATTTTAGCGGTGCAGTTTACCACCAGAAGGGCTACTAGCGTAAACAGACTAATGAGAAACATTTTACCTACCTGTATATTTCCCAATGGTGGAAGCTTTTTCTGAAGATTTCAGCAAAATTATTTCATGGGAAGTACACTTAAAATGCGTTCGAAAAGTTAGTTGAAAAGACAGATGCATGAAGCATCACAAGTTAATAAACGCCATAGAAAATAGCTCTTCCAACAGTGATTGGCGATAAATTGTAACGTATCTAATTCTTTTGTGTTGTCCTGTAAAAAGAACTACAGTGCAAGTTCACTTTAACCTAGTCCCTGTTTAACAAAGTTTTCTTACTTAACGAAATTTTCAGCTGAACCTTAACTTTGAACATCATGAACATATAAATTAAACTCCATATTACGAAAAATGTATTCTGCATAACGAAGTTTATTCCCATTTTCGTGCTTGAACAACATTCAAACGCAGAGGTTACTGTTGCGATGGATGGATGAATTTATTTCAGTCAGTGGATTGAACGAAAATGAAATTATTTATTTATTTAATCATTTCTATTCTTCTTGGTGCTAAACAAAATAATGTTTTTCACACAAAAAAGCACTTGCTATCGCCACTCTCTCACACAGAGACTCTGGCTTCAAAAATGATGCTGAATTATATGTTTCTGAATCCAATACCTGTTTGTCAGATCTGAAGGGAAAATGGCAGCAAATGAAAGACACGGAGGTCTTGAAAAATGTACAGTTCTCTCTAACTTTGTTAACGTTGATGAAGACACTGTCTCTAAATATCCTACTAACGATGGATTGCAAAGAGTAATAAACTGCAGAGAAGAAACTACAGCAAGCGATGAAGATGATAATGAAGAAGACATTGAAAGACCTTCAAAAGAAGAAATGCTAAAACCCTTCGATACAATAAGAAAGAAGAGGATTCTAGTTTCCCGAAAATGTTATAGATGAATTGTTCGGATACTTACAAAAGTTCGAAAATGTTTATGAACAGTGTACTTTTATAGGATACCAGTACAAAGTAACATTACAGACTTTTTAAAGTTAAGGATTTGGAATACTGAGGAAAAAGAGAAAAGTTACGCTACTCTTCAGTTTTTATTTACCTCTCTTTATTAAGTGTTTTATTAGACATCAATCTAATTAAATTTTTTTCATATGTCTGCATTGCATAAAAAAAAGTTACTGCCCGAATTAAAATACATTTTTATATTATTACCATTTTATGCATATTTTCAGTGATGGAGCAGTGTAGCACCAGAGAAACAATTGGCACCACTAAATTTTAATTGTATTCTTCGTCTTATTTCAGTATAGAATTTGAGAGATTTATTCAAGGCGAAGAAAACTATAAAAATTTAGTGGTGAGAATCGCCCAACTGCTGCGCCACTGTTCCATCACTCATATTTTTCATCTTATGCATGTGTATTTTTATTATACAAATTTCCTGAATTTGAGTTGATTTCCATTTAACGAATTTTCTTCATAACGAAGTGTTTAAAGTGTAACTATGAGACTTCGTTAAATGGAAGTTTCACTGTATATTTCACAATGGCGGAAGCTTTTTCTGAAGATTTCAGCAAAATTTTTTCATGGGAAGTAGACTTAAAATGCGTTCGAAAAGTTAGTTGAAAAGACAGTTAGATACATGAAGCATCACAAGTTAATAAACGTCAGAGAAAATAGCTCTTCCAACAGTAATTGGCGATAAAGTGCAATGCATCTGAATTCGTTTGTGTTGTCCTGTAAAAAGAACTATAAATCAGGCCCCAATCATGACTATTTGGGGCCCTGGGCAAAGATAAATTAGGGAGCCCCATTCGAATCTTTGCGACATTATTCAAACTGAACTGATGGTCAGCCATATGTGTAATGTATAAACAATATTTTTGAACCTTGAATTCTAAATAGAAGAAAATTCTTAGCTCCGTCAATTCTAAATGAAATACCTTAATTAATAAAAATACTCTTTTTTTTCCCTTAGTAGCGAACAAAACTCTTTTATGTAACTTTAACAACTTGTAATATTACTTTAAGATGAATTTAATAACTTCAACTTATGGAAGAGTGTCAAATACTCTGCCATGTAAGTCTGGGTTAAGTTACTTTCTTTTACATCTTTTTAAGTTTTACTACACACAACATAATATCAAATCAAATACATTCTACTTCACAAGCAGAAAGTGTTTTTTCAATTTCATATTAAACTCGAAGTTAAAAGAAAAATCTTTGAATACGGAAGAAAATTTATCTCATGAAAATTAGAACTGATTATTTTCAACCACTAAAGTTTAGTTCATTGCTAATACAATCTTTTAAAATCAAAATATTTCTTATTTAATAGTGGTTGTGGTTAGCTTTTCGAAAGCATTAAGCTCTGTGAGTTCAAAATGAAATTTGCTTGTCAGATAGTTTAGTGGAATCTGTTAAAGATGAAATTTGTATATGAAAATTTTCAGAGTTGAAATTGGGGAAAAAAGTAAATATTTTATAAATTAATATATGGATTTGGAGGCCCTTTGAGGTCCGGGGCCCCTGGGCAAAGTCCCGATTTGCCCATGCGATAATAAGGGCCTGCTATAAATATTGTGCAATTTACATGTCGAATCATTCGTAAAATGCAATTCGGTTAGCATAAAAATGTTTTTGTAGGCGTATATATCTATGAAATGAAAAATAAAAATTCTTATTTACAAACACAATCGTATAAAATAAATCAGTTTTCATACTTTTTAGGGTTTCTTTCATCTGACGAAACCCTATTCGTCTCACTCATCTGTCTGTCGCAAAGCCCGTTCTCAGAAACTATATATGTTGGAGACTTGAAATTTTGCATACTTATAGCTGAACACCTCACATCAAACGACAAATCTTAAAATGTTGAAAAAGTCGTAATTAACGGACGTTATTAATTAAAAATCCCTAATTACAAGATCGGAAAGGCATTCATAATTTAACAAAAGCATGAATTTTTTTATCAAATTGCAAAAACGATCTCTTCGACGGATTAAAAACAGGTGTCATTATTATCTGCAGACGTATTGGCGCCCGAGCAATTTAAGCAGATCACATGGTTTTTCGTACTAGGATTTTTTAAAACGATTTTTAAACTTTTAAATTATTAAATTTTTTGATTAATTTTTTTTTTTTTTTTTTTTTTTTTTTTTTTTTTTACATCCGGACGTAAAATTTTTCGCTGATTTCATCAATGTCAATTTCAATCTTCTATCTTAGATACAAGCTGGGATATTAATTATTATTTAACTAATTGGTTTTATTTCTATAAAATGCTTCTGGAGATAGCTGTTGCACTGTGGAAAATATTGATTTGTAAAGACTTATAATGGAACCATTTCTTTTAAATATGAAAATTTGAAAGTAATTCCAAATTCCAACGATCTTGGGTTTTAAGGGATCTTGTGCTATCATGGCTGTTTTCATTGTAACCCTTTGGGGCCGGCTTAGCACTTTAAAACTTAAAATTATTATTCTCTTCTGCAAAGAAATCCTATCTTTTTTTCACATTTCCTTAAATATCTCGGTTCCTATTGGTCGTAGAGCTTAGACCTCTCGCCAAAATTGGCTCAGCGGCGGCAAACTTTTCCCAACTTTGGCCAAGCAAACTTTTCCCAACGATTGTTTTGCCGTCTTCCGATTTCCTCTAACTCTATTATGGACCAGGTTAGGGCCCTTTTAAATATTTTTCGATAAGTATGAAATACTGGTTTGCACCCCTCCCCCTAACATACACCTTATTTTAAAGGTAAATAAATTTCCTGTTAACATATTAAAAAAATTTAATGTTACGAGGTACCCCTACCCCACAGGGGTCCCCCAACATTAGGGGCGGTTTTTCTTTATTCCATAACTTTGCCCCTAACTGAGTCACAGCGAGGAGAAATATACCTGAGAAGGCTCCAGCGAAGCTAACTTTTCCCTGCCGATCGAATGGCAATCTCCATTTTTCGATAAATGTCCACCTCCCCACTTTGCCCCCCCCCAAGGGGGGCCACTTTTCTATATTTTGCAGTTACCCGCCATGTGATATATCGTAGGAAAGGTCTGTGACCGCTTAATCATGCTTTGCATCTCCGGTTTTCAGCCCCCCCCCCTTTGCCCCAATAGGGGGCACTTTTCTAAATTTTGGCGATACCCGTCAAGTGATATATCGTTGGGAAGGTCTGTGACCGCTTAATGATATTATGCATCTGAGGTGTCCATTCCCCCGCTTTGCCCCCGCGTGATGAGATAAATATTACTTTATCAATATAAAAAATTCCATAAGTTTTGATACCACTATTTTAGAATAGTAATTTAGCAAATATCTTAAATTGGTGTTTAAGACCGCCAACCCTCCGACTAGTGTATCTACGGATAGGTTGTAGAAAGGAGTTTCGTTCAGATACACTTTTGTTAAGAATAGAGAGCGCTCCCTGGTGGTGAAATGTGAAACTAACAGATCGCGATTTTATTTAAATTATGAAATCTAACAACGCGATCTGTTTGAAACTTTAAGATAGTTTATAACACATAATAAAAAGTGTAAAAATAATGGCGTGAGAAATTTCGGAAAGGGGGGGGGGAGGGACGTTAATTTTTTTTTTAAACCTGAGCGTTTTTTACCGTTTTATATGCGTTTTTTGACGGAGTCCTGAGATAAATTCTACTTGTTCAATATAAAAAAAATCATAAGTGCCGATACCACTATTTTAGAACAGTAATTTCAGCAAATATCTTAAATTGGTGTTTAAGACCGCCCCCCTCCCGCCTCCGATTAATGTATCTACGGATAAGCTGTAGAAAGGAGTTTCGTTCAGATACAGTTTTGTTAAGAATAGAGTGCACTCCCTGGTGGTGGAATGTGGAATTAAAAGAACGCGATTTTATTTAAATTAGGAAATCTAACACGGTGATCTGTTTGAAACTTTAAGATAGTTTATAACACATAATAAAAAGTTTTCAAAAGAATAACGCGAGAAATTTCGTGGGGAGGGGGCGCAATTTTTTTTTAAACCTTAGCGTTTTTTACCTTTTTATATGCGGTTTTTAAGGATTTATTAATTATAAATTATATCAATTTGGCTTTATTAATTAAAGAATAAAGTGTTTTGAAAGGAATATTAAACGAAACCCTCTGTGTGATCAATGATCACACTTACCCTCTTGTTTATAAATAAAACAGATGGTAAGATTTTAAATATTTGTTCAGGGTTCGTACGGATCCTTGAATTTCCAGACTAAGAAATTTTTCGTTACCAGTATTTTCTTATGGAAAAATCCTACAAGGCGAAACTTCGTCCGTTTAAACTAGATTTATTTTTCTATTTAAAAAAATACTGATATTTGGCCTTGAAAATAACGGTATCTGTACAAACCCTGTTGTTAGGTAATTCACCCAATAAAATATTGCAGTCACAGCTGTTTTTGATACCAATGACATTGAAATTTCTATATTTTATAAGTAAAAGTGTAATTATCATGACATTTAAATGCTAGTTCATGAAAATGTTTTGCTGACAAAAAAGTATAAAAGTAATAACTGATGTTACAACTAGGAAAAATCTGTTAGATAAACGAATTGATTTATCGAGGTAAGTTAAGTTATATCATACTATTTTCTCATAACTCATTATTAATTATTTACTACAAAACTTATTTTTAAAAAGAATAACCACTTTTATGTTGATATAATCAGCGCCATAGCTAAGACTTTTTATTGGTGGGGGAGAGAACCTTAAATTGCCAAGTCAAATTTCAGTATTTGCCAACTCGTTTTTTAATTTTGCCAACTTAACACAGTTACAAAATGTAATATAGTTCTTATTTGTTAAAAGTTTAATAATATTCTCAATTAGTTTTGTAATTTTGCCAAAAATATCAGAAATAGAAAATATATTATAGTTTTTATTAAAGTTTTACACATATTTGCCAACTAAGTTTGTAAATTTGCCAAATGTAATAACATTTCGCGAATGTTTCGGGGGGGGGGGCTCCCCCCGTCCCCCTCCCCTTAGCGAGGCCCCTGGATATAATATTAGTATTATCAATCAGTGGCGTAAACTTATATGGGCTCTTGGGGATGCGAGCTTACCCAATGATTTGATCTATGTGCCCGCCCAATTTCGATCGATTTATTTCGTTACTTATTTCTTTATTTAATCGCTGATGTAAAATTTTATTTTTTTATATTCGCAAAATAATTTTGTTTGCAAAATAGTAAGGACATCAATTAGAGTTAGAGGAGCCATAAAATCCCCTTCAGTGGATGTACAATTAAGGAGTCCCAGGAGTCTTACTTTTTTACTGAAGGTGCAATTTAGCATCATGTCACATTTCATTTTATTTATCATTCCTTTCATAAGAGAAATGAATAAACTTTTTAACATAGACAGCTTAATATTCCTTCGATGTAAAATAATTATTTTAATACAGTAGAATCTCGATTATCCGAAGTAATTGGGTCCGACCCTCTTTCGGAAAATCGAAATTTTCGGATAATCGAGAGTGCTTCAATTTTAAAATTAAGGACAAATATGTACGCTATTTCTTATTATGGTAACAAGTGCTTAATAAAAGTAAGGCAAAATTGAAACCAGAATAAATTACCTGAATTTTAATTTTGAAATTAAGTACCTTTTACATATTTCACAAGAGTTTCAAACAGGAAGTATTGATTATTGAGTGAATAAATTCAACAATTATCTTTCATATGTGTCGCTGACTAATACCAATAAGAAGCAGAACAATTGTTTTGCACACTCTCGAATTATTTTCTCACTGCTTACTTCCTCACAATACACTTTTAATTAATTTTCCGGTGGATAGAAAAAAACATCTGCTAGACCACATTCACACATTGCGGTTATCGCATCTCCTACTGTGTTTTAGACGGCTCCCTTAAGGGAGCTCAAGTTAAATTATAAGGAATTCTAAGAAAGGGGATCCCAAATATTTATCTGTACTCGTGGTTCGGAAAGGACCGCTTCCTCACAAGGAATGTGATAGTAAAAATAAAATAAAATAAAAAAGCTTTAAAAATGAATTTTGGTTAATCGAGAGTTTCGGTTAAAAGAGTTTCGGATGAAAGAGGTTCTACTGTATTTTACATTGATATTTTATTTTATTTTACTAATGTTTAATTTGATAAAAAGTTAAAAATTGTTTTTTTTTATTTGCATCTACTGCGCGCAAGACTGTAGAAAAACTATTGGTTCTACAGTCCCAAATAATATTGATAATGATGTAACATTAATGTATCTTGAACTTATACTTAATTTTTAAGCAATTAAGAACTTATTTTGTTTTTAATTTAAATTTAAATAATATAACGGTGAAAAAAAATCATTTTTTGTAGAAAAAAATACAAATGTTCAATATTTTACACAATAATATTACTAAATTTGAGGTATACGTTGTTCTTTGCATCAAAATGAATGTAACTGTCAAGTTTTATACAAATACTGTTATTAGTTTTTGAGAAATGTTGAGCGCAATGAATGCAAGTCAAACCACAGTTTTAAAATTTTCCTCAAAATTAAACATAAAAAAATATAAAAAATATCAGTTGTAGGAAAAAAAAAAATATGCTACATAGAACAGATATTAAGCTGTCATTTTTAATAATCTGAAGCATTTCTATTTTATAGGGAATGAAAAATAAAATTAAATGTGACACGATGCAAAATTGCATCTTCAATGAAAAAGGACTGCCAAGCCATATCTTGGTGGAAAACACCTAAAAATCCGATTTTAGCGGTTGACTCGTAGGTTTAACATTGTGTTTTCCTAAGGTATGAAAACATGGAGGACTGGGAGCAAGAAAGCACAATGGTAAACCTACGAGTCAAACGCTAAAATCGGGTTTTCAGGTGTTTTCCACCAAGACATGATTTGGCAGACCGATTGCGTTTTAATATGCGAACCGGGGGTGGCCGGTTATTGGTGCATTTACCTTATATTCTTTTAAATTAATTTCACATCTGAAATTTAGAAACAGCAAACAGAGTCAGATTTTAACTACTCCGGAAACCAAATAAGTTAAAAGAAAATGTAGGATAATATTATTTGGAGACTATCCGCAATTATTCTTTAGTACTTGTTCTCCTTTAAAATCTGAATAATTGGTTGGTTATATAGGTACAAATTTACGGCCGCCAGTCGCCACGTGGCGACTAAATTTTTTGCTGTGGCGACTAACTTTCAGTGTCTTAGTCGCCAGAGATCAATTTCCAGTGTTCCCAATCCCCGTCGCGGAATTTTTATATTTTTTTTTCTTTTGCAAATAGAAAAGCACCTGCTCTTTTCACTAGCCGAGATCAAGTATGAACTTTAAAAAAAGTCAGGGAATTTTTGAGATCTTAGTTACCGTCGTGAACGCTACCCCTGTGATGTACAGCTTGCCGAACATTATGTTCGAATATAATTCTGCGCATGTCCGTTCCACTACAAAGCTTAGCAACTGCGAAGCTCAGCATATGAGCGCGCTAATGGCAAAGCTTCTCCTTTGGACATCAGCAAAAGCAAGCATTTCTTTGACGGTTTCGTCTGAAATCCAGAGTTGAAATAAATACTCCTATACTGCAGATCTGATCACGAGACAGTCCAAAGTTCTCGATGCGATGGAGATTATTTAATGGCTTTGGATCATGGAATCGCGAGGATAGAGGATTCCGATCTCTGAAGAAAAAATTACAAAAAGAAAAAGAAACGCACGAAAAAATACTCAATGCGAGGTACATTCTTGTTCTGTGAATGTTTTCTGCAAGTGCGAGATTTTTATAGTGCAAAATAATCTTACACATTCCTAATTTTTTTTATATGTATACTTTTATATAACAAAATCAAAATAAGAAATAAAGTTTTCCTAATATTTCCCATTATCATGACTGCTTCGCCTATACATGTTTTGTTATTCAATTGTATCTTGTCCAACTGATTTCCCTTCTGATTTTTCCAGATTTATATTATACCTTTTTAATATCAAAGTTTCAAGAATTTTACGATTAAATTAAATGTACACATTTGTTATAATTAGTCTGTGTTTTATTGTACATGTGTATTTATTAATTAAATTATTTTTCATTTTGAATTCCTGAGTTTTTTCGTTAAGTTTTTTCCATATAAACACTATTATACTTTTTATATGTTTGTTTCACAATGTGGCCACCAGATTTTGGTTAGGAGCCAAAGTGGCGACTGGATTTTTGGGGTTTAGGAGCCACTGGCTCCTTAATAATTTTGTGAATCTGCACCTGTAGTTGGTTAGTGTCGTGCTGGAAGGGAAGAAAATGTATAATAACGTGCAGCAGCGCTAACTTTTGAAAAATATTGTGGGCTCAAAAAATTTTGAGTAAAATAACATATAAAATTTTCCCTCTTAATGCGTGTGTATGTGTGGAGAGAAAGGCGGTAAATGAGGGAATGACTAAATAGAATTCGATGTTAAATTATGTTTTTTCTGAGCAAAATATAAATTATAATTTATAAATAATTTTATTATTATATTCTCGTAAGTTCTTCCTTATAAATACATTAATATTTATTATAAATAAAATAAAAATTGCTAACTATTGAAAGTGCAAAAAACTAAATGTGAAGAAAAACATACAGTTTAGTCTTCTAATTGATTTATCAATTCAAGACAATAAAACAGATGAAGGAAATATATTTTTGAGAGAAATTTACTTAGGGGTCGTCCAAAAATAATGTCACGCTTGGAGGGGCGAGGGGGGTTCGTGAAATTGTGACAGTTTGTGACAAGAGGGTGGGAAGAAGTAAGAAAAAATGAGACAGCACACATTTTGGTTAAAATAAAAGCGTTAAAAATCAGCTGATTAAATTTTGAAGTTATTTTGAAATTAAGGGGGTCCGGGACACATTTTAAAATAATTTTTATTTATTGAGTTAAAATTTTGAAAATTTTTATGATGGTTAACCCTATTATTTGTAAGCAAAATCACATGATAAAACTTCTCATAATTTTTTTTAAAAAAAATTTAAATTTCAAATTTATTAAAAAAGTGGGGTAGTTTAAAATCGTTATAACTCGAAATTTTATTTGTAGAATTTCAATTTTTTATCATTTAAATGAACAGAAATATGTAAGTTTTAATTTTGATTCAGCATTTTCAAAGATATTAATTTACAAAAATATTAAAAATATTTAACGTAAAAAATATATATATATATATATATATATTTCAAATTTACTGAATCAAAATTAAAGTAAACTAATTGAAAAAGACATGTTCTAAGTTTGAACCAGTTATCTTTAATGGTTCTTGAGTTATAACAATATAAATACGGGAAATGATGAAAAAAACCCATCATGAAAGAAAAAAGCACTTTCACAAAGAGTCGTTTGCATGACAACCATTGCTTGAAAGCTAGACTTTGAAAACAACCAAAACGAAAAAATTAATATATTCTGTTCCAATTAAGATAGAAACATGATTTAAACGCCATTAAAAGCAGAAAAAAAACAGAGAAATTTTACTGGAATAAAAAAAAAAAAAATTAGAAAATTTGAAGACTTTTGCGTCACGGACCCCCTTAAAGTATTTTGTGTTGATAAAATAAAGATAAGATTTAAAGCCAGATCTATCAAATTGTATTTCAAATTCTAAAATTCTACTGTTTTCAATTGCTCTTTCATATTAACATTTTATTACTATGGTATATTAATTATGTTTTTTGTTGTAAACCTTAATCTTATTTCATACAAAATAAATACACGAATCATTTTTATTGTTATGCTCACAAATGTCTTTAAAACACATATTTAAAGTTTAAAAATAAAATTTGAAATATGATCTACAACATAGTTCTTCGTTTCTGACCTTCAAGTATGTGTTTATGTAATATAGCATGACATGTGACAAGGTGGGGGGAGGAGTTATGGTGAAATGTAACACTTTGTGAGGGGGGAGGGAGGTCAAAAATGTTGAAAAAAAGTGTGACATCATTTATGGACAGCCCCTTATACATCCGCTGAATGGTCTTTCAGTGCTCCTGTAAGTCTAATTGATGTCCTAACTATTTTTCAACTAAATTTATTTGGGAACGTCAATAAAACCAAAATTCATTTCAGCGATTAAATAAATAAATAAAGAATTAAATCAATTGAAATTGGGTAGGCCAAAGGGATCAAATTATTGTGTGGGCTTGCTCCCCACGGGACCATATAAGTTGGTGCCACTGGTAACGTGAGCACTTGCAACAGCTTTGGCAAATATAATGATGTTCCAGAGTTCAGCTGTCTGGTGAAGGACATGTATAGAAAAAAATCTTATCGTTGTGTATCGGTCAAAAATATGTTCTGGGCTTAGCTGAACTTTCGAACAATTGTTACAGAAATAGTACGATCTTATGCCATCTTTATGTATCTTCATACTTCTAAAATGCGGAGTCCTTAATCAAGTTATACAGGGTGAGTACGAATGCTGGACCCGATTATAAAAAATCCTATTTTCGAAACTACTGCACATATTACAATAAGTGATACATGAATTTAAAGAGAAATATGCCAAGTTTTATTCAGTTACAAATGTTCGATGAGTGACCCTCTTGTTACACGGCATATGTTCAATCTGTAATCCAGTTCGTCCCAAACATTTTGTTGCATCAGTCTGTCAATGGTTCTGAATGATGCACAAATACGTTCTTTAACTTCTGGCAGTGTTTCCGGTATTAGTGGTACATAGACAATGGCCCATGCAATTTTCTCCGTGACATCGTACAAAAAACATTCACTTTTGGTGAATCTCTATGAAACTGCACAATCTCATGAGGATTCTCATTTCCCCACACTCTGACATTGTGACGATTTACATGTCCTGATAAAAAATTTTGTATATTTCTCTTTAAATTCATGTATCACTTATTGTAATATGTGCAGTAGTTTCGAAAATGTGACGTTAGGCTGACCAACTGGTCGGGCCGTACGCTTCATAGCACTTCGGGGCCCAGGGTCAAGAAAACAGGGAACTTTTCCGTTATACGGACACCATTGTCGCCAAGCGTAATAGTTGGCGCAAAATGAAAATCACGTGAATTGAAACATTTAAAAAATAAAACAAAAAACATTGTCGATAGTAAAGTGAGCATTTTGTAAATATAACATTTGAAAATTACAGACTTTACGAATTATTTTATTAAATCACAAATATATACTTAAAATAAGTGAACAAATAACTCTTATACAATAAAGTAACAAAATAAAACTCATATTAAACTACTGGCGTAAAATTACAAATATCTTTTAGCATTGCAGTAAACATTTCAGGGTTGAAATAATTGGCGCATTAGAATACATTTTGGCATGGTGTCCGTATAACGGAAAAGTACCGAAAACAGGGACTGTCGGCCCAGATCCTTCATGGATTGTTTAGTTTTAGTTTAGTTCATTAAAAGCTAGGGTTCCAAAATACATTTCAACTAGTTTAAGTTATACATATTAAGTTTGTTCATTTCCCACCATAGCGTTACTATGCACTAAGAAGTTGGTAAACAACACTTTTTCGTACTCTTCTAATTTGTGTTTTGTTTCTTAATTTAAATATTATATCTATTTATAACAATATTTTTAGATAACTAGTATGTCACATAATAAAAATTGTTTAAGATATAATCAATAACAAAAACGTAAGATTATGCCTCAAGCATAGATTAAGAACACTTTCCAACACATTTACTTCACAGTTTAATGAAGTGAAAAATGATGTCTAAATAAACAATTTTTAAAACACATAATACATTTGAAAACGTGATTTCACAATTACCATCAATAGTCGGAAAAATATCTGAACTTTTTATGCAGCCCTGTATTGTATATGGTCAATAGATTTATCATATAATGCATAGTATGCTAAAATTTCCCCTTCATCAACTTCCAAGAGTAAACGGAAATGTACATGAGATCTTTTGTGCTGCCCTGTATATCATCTATAGAATTTATACACACCAAATAATAGCGAAAAAATCTGTTTAATTTAAAAACGTGCTTCTAGCATTTTTTTCATAGAGAGTACTGTAACTGAATTATTTTGTGTGTCCCTGTATATGAACGATGAATACGATGCACACTGTATTTTATATATGTAGCATCTTGCAGTGCACTTTAGAGGTATAGACAATATCAATGTGGTTGAAATAGTGTAACATGAATAAAATACACCGCAAAAGATTTCCCCCCATAGACTTTTGAGTGTCCCTGTAAATGAACGACGAATGTTTTGCATACCATATTCTGTGGTTAGCATCATATAGTACATTTAAGAGATGTATATAAATTTCAATATGTTTCAAATTGTGAAACATCATTAAAAACCGACGCAAGCAATTTTTCCCCATGGACCATAATGTAACAAAATTCTTTTGAGTGTCCCTGTAAAATGAACAATTAACGCTACACATTTCATTTTTAATATCGAACATTCCATAGGTAAATATTAATAACATACATAAATTTCATGGCAATCCGAATATATTTACGCGAGTTAGAGCACGGACAGACAGACAGATAGGCGGACAGACAAACCGAATTCATAAACACTTTTCGACTTTAAAAAATAAATAAATAAAAACTTGTGTGGAAAACTAAATCACTAAAAAACCAACGTTTGAACACACAATATACAAGGTGTCTACAAATTACTTGGGAAATTTCGTAAGTTAAGAACTTTCGAAATATTAAATGAAATTAACTAGTTGAAAGTCGGACTAGTAGTACACTGAAAAAAAACGACATTTTTACAATACAAAGTACTGTTCATCTCGCGCTCAAACTCGATCACAGTCGAATGTGCTGTAGCTTTCTTTGGTTTCTTGACTATATAAACATGAAAAATACAGTAGCTGCGTAAAATTAACAGCACAATGTGCTGGCAGTTCGGACGCCAGCAGTTTGAGCTGGCAAATCTACAATGTTTTTTTTGTTTTTCTTTACAGTGTAATATTGCCGAAGTTTATTCATAGATGGCGTTAGGTGTCATAACTGACGCTACCGCTTAGCGAGTTGAAGTGTTATTCAATAGCCACCACGATCACAAGATCATTCACAGCTTGATTTCGGTGTATGGGGTTTTGTAAAGGATCAAGTGTACAAGCCGCCACTTCCTGCCTCCATTCCTGAACTAGAATTAAGAATCTGCACCGTAATTAATTTGATCGACGGAAACATGCTGACAAATTTGTGTCAGAAAATGATTTATCGATGGGATATTTGCAGAGTCACGATAGGAAGTCACATTGAACATTTGTGATAATGGTAAACTTGAACTATTTTTCTATCTTACAACAATTTGTACTTTAATTCTTTTCCTGTCAATTCCATTTTCAGTAAATCATTCTTTTTGCCCAACTAATTTGTAGACACCCTGTATACAAATCAAGCACTATGAAAATGAACAGACATATACGTTTCGTGAGTACTGGGACTCGCATCATCAGTGACGATGATGAAATCACTGATGATGTGAGTCACAGTACTCACGAAACGTATACGTCTGTTCATTTTCATAGTGCTTGATTTGTATATATTGTGTGTTCAACCGTTTATTATTTAGTGATTTACGTTTCAATTTTCTGGACAATCTTTCGTAACACTTCCAACTTTGTTGAAAAGTGTTAAAATGAAAGATTCCTATTAACGAACATTTATTATGATCGTTTTTTACTTTTTAGCATTTTAGGTACAATCATGGTGACGTTTCTGCTGATAAATTTAATTCTAATGTCTGTCGGTGTTACGTCAGAAAGTAAGTTAAATGCTGATAAAAATGTTTTATTAATCTATTGTAAATTTCATGGGCAATTATTAATACAGTACTAGCTTCGTGGCAACCAGGTGTGTTGCACCTAAATTGATGGAGTTTACATTTTCCTCCTTGGTTCAATGCAAAGTTGAAAAAATTCTATTGTGTTTGTTTTCTAATTGTCAATTTGTTGAACAGACGATTTTTTTTTCTAAGGAATAAATTGATTCCTGAAGCTTAAACATGTGAAAACTAATTTTTTATGTCTTCAAATATGTAACTTAATCACAATATTGTTTACACTACCAATTCAAATAAAAGATCATTTCAATTTTCAATATCAATTTGAGAATGACGTAAGAAAATATAACAATCCCTATGGTTTCTCCTTTTCTCCCTTTTATCCACAAAAATGGAATAATTCAGTTGCCATCATTACAGAAATGACATTAAAAATTTCAAAAAAAAATAATAATAAAGTATAATATCTCAAAAATAAATAGAGATGCAGTTTTCAAACAAATTGCATTTAAAAGTACATTTTTTCCCTATGCGACGGTGTAAAAATTGAAAATGTGCGATGTGCAGAAGTTTAAAAAATTGTAATAGGTAATCAGTATTTAGCCGTACAATGATACACCTGCTTCGTTCTACAGGTGGCTTCTAGTTAGGTGTAACTTTGTCTTTTTAGTGACGATATTTTAATTGTTGCCTGCGGTGGCTAGTAACAATATCTCGGAAACTAATTCAAATGTTAAATTTTTGTTAATGACCGGTGAGACCTTATATGACATCCTGGAATGTACGCGGATAACTGATGTTAATTTGATCGCCTAAAGTTCTATATTCGGGAAGAAGTAGCTATAAAATGCAGACAGACAGGCAGATTTTAATATAATAGACCAGCGTTTCTTAAACTTTGGGATCTCGCGGATCCCTTTTAAAATGATATGCATTTCGGGGACCCCCAACAAAAATTTTCTTAATGTAACATAAAAAAAATTATTTCGATGGTATAGATCGTATTTATTTTTCACTTCAGATACTCCGTGTTTAATTATTGAAACCGTCAGTTGCATTAATAAGAAAAATGGCATACATTTTAAGACAGTTAAAATATGCATACTACTATTTCCCATGAGAAAGATGCTGCTGTTTTTTTGTTGCGAGATGTGTAATGTCTGGTTCAATAATCGAAACATGTTTTCACTAGTCTGGTTCGACATTCAATCGATTTCTATGTTTATTTTTCATGTGCACAAAGCTGGAGAAAGCTTTTCCACACAAATATGTTGCACAAAAGGAAATAAATGCTTGATTGCTTTATGTGCTATATCTGCATACGTATCTCTCAAGCAAAACCAAAAATTAGTAAGGCTATTCACTTGCAAAGCAATTTTCTTTTAACAATCGTGTGATAATTCCTTAAGTTGTTCCGTCTCTAAGAATTTTTAGGATCCAATTTCACTAATGTCTTGGAAATGAAATGGATCCCTCATCCACTCATTTTCTGACTGTGATGGAGGAAAATAAAGTCGGAAAGCTTCTTTGAAGTTCTTCGGGTGAACAGTGAAATTTTCAACAATATGAGTGGAACTTGTATCGCTAGAGGTTTGTAAGAAATCGAATAATGTTGGGAATAATTCAAAATTATTATTTTCAAGTCGATTTGCCCACAAATATTTTTTTTTTATTGTTGCTTCTACTTTGTCCTGGGCTTTGAAAATACGTACCGATGTTCCTTGTAAGCTGAAATTCAGCTCATTCAGAAAACAAAAATATCTGTCAAATATGCCACCTTAAGAAGCCAAGATAAATCACTGGAACATTCTTTCAAATAGCGTTTGTTATCCAATAAAAATAGCCTTACGTAGTACAAAAATGCGATTTAAATCTTTTCCTGGCGACAGTCACCTAATTTCTGTATCCAAAAGTTACTTTTTGTGTTGACTCTCATTTTTTTGCACAAAATTTTAAAAAGTCTGGAATTCAATTTACGAGCCTTGATATAATTTTCTATTGAAACAACTTCGTTGAACTTCGTAGACTTCAAATCTTCAGGCATTTTTTTTTTTTTTTTTTTGCGACCTGTGATTCACGGCGAATACAACAGTACGTCCAAACTGCATGTGATGTTTTATCTTTAACCAAGCTGATCAAAACATTAATAGATCCACTCATAGCTAGAGCCTCATCTGTATTTATTCCGATGGATATTGAGCAGTTTATTTCCTTTTTCTTGTATAAAACCGTCTGAACAAGAGAATAGCGCTGCACTTGTGTGAAATAGAATGGATTTGCAAAACAAAAAATCTTCACATACCTTACCATCAAATTCATAACGTATGAAAGCTAACACATTCACATTATTGGAAACGTCTAAACTCGCATCCATCTGTAATGCGAAATAAGGACTTATTTTTACACGTTCAATTAATTGGCTCTCAATATTTTCACACAAGTCGGTGATTCTGTTCTTAACTGTATCATTAGATAATGAAATTAAATTTAGATCCTTTGCTACTTTTTCTCCTTGCATTGTTGTGACCATTACTTTAGAAACAGTTTGAATTAAATTCTCTGAAATCGTATGAGGTTTGCAGATTTTGCTACCATTAACGATACCTGATACGAGGCAAAAACGGCTTTTTCATTATTTGAACCAGTTGGGGTCTTTTCAATTAATTTCTGACTTGCTTTCAGTTCTTCATAGTTTCTACTATGGCAACGCGAAACACAATGCATATTTAAAGCGCGCTGACGAGGAAAACAACATTCGATAAAAATGTTTGGCTTGCGCAGAGATGAATTCAGAGGGTGGATCGGAGAAGGGTGTGGGGTTCCTTTCCCCAGCATTGAAATGTCTTCCTCGACAGATTTCAATTTGGGTGTTTATTTTATGCTTATTAATCGTCCTAAATTTGAAGTTCTAGTCCTGTACTTATCCACAACTACTGCTACAGGAATTCCTGCAGAAGAAAATAGGTTTGAATTCATCAACACTGAGCTTGAGGACCCCCATCTGTGAGTTCGCGGGCACCCAGGGGTCCGCGGACCACAGTTTAGGAAACGCTGTAATAGACTATACCTTCATAGGTTTTACGAGTGAATACGAGGGCATTTATAATTCCCTTATTTCTCGTATTAACAAAATTCGACTGCAAATCGTAATTTACAATTTTTTAGAATGTTTTCCGCTCATTTCATACTTTTAAATTTCGATATTTTTAGAAACAGTCCTTGGCGAGCATTTACAGGGTGTTTCAAAAAGGACACCCCAACTTTGAAATGACATAACTGCGAAACAGTGAGAGACAGAAAGGGGAAACAAGGGGTATGTTGGACAGACAGGTCTGGCATTTGTTATACACTGGTTTGCAGAAATAGTTCCAAGATGGGCTAATATGTGGCAGCACAAGCACATGAAGCTTTAAATAGTATTCAGAAGCACAGAAAGTTCATTCGGGAGTCTGTTTCATTGCTGACACGTGTAAGGCAGTTGCATCGAATTAGTTACTATACGTAAATTGAAGAACATGATGTCGTATTCCTTGAAGAAACATGTTTTTATTGTACTGGAATACCACCGATGGCTTTGGTATGGATTGGCCTCCATATTCCTTGGATCAAAACTGCATATATATTAAACGTACAATGTCAATCTAGAATCTGGAGTATATTGGCACAGTTGCGCCATCTGGTGGACGGGGTGAATAATGCAAATACGTGGGTTTTCAGAATGACGTCATATATGGCAGAATATCTACTATCTGCACATCTCTTGCGCATATTTTCTGAATCTTTACTCACTTATGAAAGATGAAACTTGTTTACCAGATTTATTGCAAAATATTTTTATTACAGTTTGTTTTGATAAAATTATGAACATTTAAAAAAATACTTGCAATATCATTTTAATTTCGGGAGAAAAGCACTAATGCTATGAAAGCATTACTGCCTTTTGCCCTTAAACTAAAATGACATTGCGACTTTTTTTTTTAAATACACATATTTTTATCAAAACAAGCTCTAACAAAAATATTTTGCAATAAATCTGGAAAACAAGATGAATCTTCTGTGAGTAAGTAACAATCTGAAATTCGTAATTGAATTTTTAACTGGGATTCTCTAAATGGCTTTGTCTATTTCAAAAAATAAATAAATGATAAAAATAATTCTAATCTGGCGATTTTAGGTAAATTATTGAAGTTATTGCCTAGACTCGCAAAATATTTAAACAAATAAATGAACAACACTTGTTCGTTTAATAGTACAACATTTAATGCAAGCATTTTAAATTAAAGTGATTCGAAATATAAAATGAAATGAGTTTTAAATTAAATGAATGAAATATTTGTTAGTTAAATGAAATGATTGAAATGCGATTAAGAGAATATTGGAAATTTATCGTTTGCGCTGGATAAGCGAGCAAAAGGACTTAAAATTGAATATTTTATTTATTATTAAATTCTATACATACTCTAAACATTCATAAATTTTTATTCTCATCGGGAATACAACCGTGTAAATCATTTTTTATAACTTTAGCACATCTATTGAGTAAAAAATAAGACTTCAAAATTCAATCTTTACACATTAACTACTTACTAATTTTTATGCGTCATTTTTCATTTCATTAAAAGAAAATAATTAAAATCGAGCGTATTTAAATCAACAACATTTGATACTGTATATTAAATAATATTTTATCTTTTTTAATAAATTAAATTTAAAATACGTAACTAACTTGTTTTACACTTTGGAAAAGGACAGATATGAATTCTATACGAAAAAGAATTTTCTTAAAAACTACAGCTATTCGAAGGCTAATATTTTGCCATTTTAACAAATAATATTAGTTCTAAAAAGAACTGTTTTTATTTAAATAATTAACTATAATAAATAAGTCGAAAAACACGAATAAAAATTAATAGAATGTTCTATTACTGTCAGAATATAAATGCTACAAACAAATGAAAACACGACGTTTGCGCTTGCGCAGTTATTTCATAGATGTGCAATTAATAGATTATCCATAACGAAGAAAACAGTTAGGCATCTTCCTGTAGTTCACCCCGTCCGCTACGTGGCGTGCGACCTTGATTGATGTGACCTCGCCTTTAATCTTGCGGTTATCTCTCCCATTTAAGATAGGACGCTTACTTATATCGCTTTGCCTTGGATCTGAATCCATATGACTTCATCTTGCGGGGATACTTGAAAATGAAATACACTGTTTACCCTAAGAATCCTCAAACGTTGGAACAGCTTGAACAGATCATCTCTGATGCATGTGCATCCGTTTCAGTGGAGACATTGAAACCAGGGACTTCAAAATTTACCCTTTGGTTGCGTCATGTTTTTGCTAAGCAAGGTGACCATATAGAAACCATTATAATGTGATTTGACGTCTGTTCACGAAGCACAATTTCAGACAATATTTCAAAGACACTGCTCTATGACTGCAGCGCCCTCTGATGTCCAATTTTGAAACTATTTACCCAAACCGGTGTATAACGAATTCCAGACCTGTCTGTCCAACATACCAATTGTTTCACCTTTCTGCCTCTCACTGTTTAGTAGTTATGTCATTTCAAAGTTGGGGAGTCCTTTCTGAAACCCCTGTACACCGTATAAATAACCATCATGCAAACTTTCAGGTTTCGATCCCGCAAGGTATTACGGAAATCGGAATTTTAAAACTTTTTTGCACCTGCTCAATTATAAATTTTGAATTTATTAAAAAAGTGTTTCTTGCAGAGTATTTATGTCTTAAAAGAAACAACCATGTCAAATTTCACACCGTAACAATTCCAGATAAATTGCAATTTTGAACGTTTATAGAATGTTTTTCTCATGTTTCGTCCTATTAATTTTCGATTTTTTTAGAATCCATTCAAAAAACACTTACATCTTAAAAACAACGGAAATTCAGGTCTCTATTCCAAACGGTATCACAGAGATCACGTTTTCAGCGTGTCTAATCCTACACCCATTTAAATTTCGGTTCTTTCAGGAACTTCTGTCATTTACGCTTGAAATTACAACTACGTCAAATTTCAAGTTTATAGCCTTAATAATTCCGAATAAATCGTAATTTAGAACGTAAGTTTCTATCGTGAACGGTATCACAGAAATCGAAATTTTAGAACGTTTTTTGCTCCGGCAATTCAGAAATGCCATCTTACAGTAATATAGTATGTTTGTCACAAATAGTACAGTCTCATTTGTAACGTTCTGTGATGTCACAGTAACGTCAAAATTGTCATTACAATATTTCTGACTCACACGGAAACTGCAATAACTTTCCCTCCAACGTCATTGGGGCGGGGGGGGGGTCATCGATTCATGTATTAGCGTTTTGCAATTAAGGGCCTTCGCTACTCAAGACGACACTCTCAAGCAAATGTTAATTTTTTTTTTAAATATCCCTTTTAAATTTCTCGTTTGCACTTCAATAATTTTATTTTTTATGGTTTTGCATAGTATATCTGAAGTTAATGTCTAACCGAGTAGATATGTACTTTTTTTTCTTTTGATTGCAGCTTAGTTTTATTTTATTACTAGCTAAAGCTCCTGGCGTTGTCCGGAATTTGAAGAATGTTTGTTCTGAAAAATCAATTTTAAAATTTAACATACAACATAAAACAAACAATAAAAAAAAGCAGTCGAAGTGTTGTACACATGTACCAAATGAAAACCCAATATAAAAATGTAAAAATTTATATAACAGACGCAAAAGAATACAGCTATAAATGAACTTATTTCAATTCATCATTGGAGCAATAATGTTAAAATACGCCAATATTTCCATAATTGGATTTTATCATGCTTCAGTGCGTTTTTTCAGCCTCATATGACGTTATAATATATTCACTACGTCCTTTACATTTCCAATATGACGTAATATTTCCCTTTTTTTTCATTCGTCAAACTATTTATTTCATTTTCATTTTTCCCGTGGACATCTTGAAATAGAAAAGTTATGGCGTAATAGTCACTTTTATTTAAATTCGTCAAACTATTTATTTCATTTTCATTTTTCAAGTGGAAATCTTAAAATAGAAAAGTTATGCCGTAATATTCCCTTTTTTTAAATTCGTCAAACTATTTATTTAATTTTAATTTTTCACGTGGTAATCTTGTAATAGAAAAGTAATTGTTGTGGTAAGAATTTTATTGTGGATTTTTAATTTCTGACAACTGCTATAACGAAAAATGTTTAAATTTGACTGGAAATTGCTGTTAAATTGGTCGTTTTTAATTAATTAAAAATTAAATAAAAGTTATTTCGATTCCGGATTGCTTTAGTTACCTCGGCCGTGTTTTAATACACATGTACGTATCTTTTCACAATTCTCGCTTCCAAACTGTGGATTTGTATAGCATTACAGACAGACAGACAAATTTTCATTTTTCTATATTAGATTATTATTATTATTTTATGATGATACTTTCAATTTCGGAAACGATTTCGGAAGCAAAAATTTCCTCATAAAAAAAAAAAAAAAAAAAAAAAAAGCTAAAATTGAAAGAGTAGGAAAGGGTCTTTGTACAAATCGGCGTCAGTAGAATTTTTTTTTTTTTCATCGAAATGCAAAAGAGACATTTTAAAACAACTCTCCCATAGGTTTAATATTAGCTTGCGAGTGTCTTCTCTTGACCTCTTAACAGAACCTGAAGTGTTCTTAACAGACTACGTTATTCACGGGGCGACACTGGCTATCTAATGTTAAACCAAAGGGTTTAAGATTAATCCCATTAAGTAATGTTAATCCTTTACAAATTTCTCGTTTCCACATCAATATATATATATTTTTTTGGATGGGATATCTGAGGTCGATGGCTAACCTAGTATATACCGGGTGTCCTAAAAAGGACTGACTGATTTTAAAATTCAATAACTTGCAAACGGTGACAGATATTCAAAAAATTCTTGCAGGAGCGTTATGTATGATGTCATGAGTTTTTTTTTTTTTACTGTGATTCTCGAATTTAGTTCGAATTACAAACAATAGATGGCACTGCGAGCAATATGCGCTAAATCCAGGCTCGATTTTTGACCCACTCAATACATTTTAATCTCCTTTTTTGGCATGGGACAAGGGAAAGGCCAAAAAATCCAGCTTGAATTTAGCGCCTATTGCTTTCAGCGCCATCTATTTTTTGTAATTCGAACTAAATTCGAGAATCACCGTAAAAAAACTCCCGACATCATACATAACCCTCCTGCAAAAATTTTTGAAATCGCGTTTGCGAGTTATTGAATTTTAATATCAATCAGTCCTTTTTAGGACACGCGGTATGTACTTTTTAAATTTTGCTTGCAGTTTATTTTTGTTAATTTATTTATACGAATACGTTTAATTTAGGAATTGGAAAATGTCCTCAGAAAAGACTGCAACCAAAATCGAAAAATTACAAAAATACACTGTAAGACACATTTCCTTACAAGGAAGGTCTCCTAAGAGCATAGTTAAACAATTTTGAAAAAAAAAATTAGGAGTGTTCTTCTCATGTGGGTATACCTACCGCATACTTCCGTGCATAAGCGGAAAATTTTTGGGCATTTTTTTGGTCTATACACGAGTCTAAGAAAATTTCGGAAAAGGATATTCTAAAAAAAAAGGTGGTAAATATAAAAAACATAAAATATTCCTGTAAAATCCTAAAAATGCATTAATACTCCAATTTTGTACAATGGAAAGTCACCAATCATCGTTCACTATCCAAGTCTTTATCAGAATTACCAAGCAACTCCTTAAAATCGCTTTCTTTCATTGGTACATAAGGATGAATATCGTCAGTGTCTAATTCATCATCATCGTCATCTTCTTCAAAAATGGCTTCATCTGCAGTTCTATCCATCGAATTATTGATGCAACATTTTTTGAAAGATCGGACGATCATTTCTTATGATGATACAAGCAAAGCTTCTTTCACCCATTCAAAGATAGTAATGATATCAACTTTTTTATATTACCACCATTTGTCACAGCTGCATCCTCAGATGACATCCATTTAGTCTATTTCGAACGGAGCCTGTGTTTAAATGGCTTTTTAAGACAGTATTCCAGTCACTGAAGAATAGAAGTAAGGCTACAGGAGATCATAGCTACTGATGATCCCATCTCACAGAAAATTTGTTTTACTTTTTCTGTCCTTTGTGCGTTACACGCATCCTAAACAATCACAGCAGCTTCTTAAAAACTGAATTTTTCATCATCTTTTTTAACATCGATCTTATATACGGGTTTCCGATTTTGGACGATTTTTCACTGAAAAGCCGTATACTCGGCTTATATACGGTATAAGTGGATTTACTGTTTTTAAGTTTAACCCCTTCGCGAGGAGCGTCTTTTACAGAATTTTTAATCTTTTATCACAGGTTTTTCAAAACAGAAAATTTTGATTAATTTAATAGCGAAAATGCCCTGATTAAATAAGGCGTAATTTACAATAAAAAATAACTGGTGGGAATAATAAAGGATTCTGAGCACCTTTTGCGTCACGTATACGTGACGCTCGTCCCGAAGGGTTTAAGAAAGAATTTTAAAAATGTCATGACAATTATCGTCGGTACCATGTCAAACTGTCCAATATGAAAACAGTGGGCTACTTTTTTTTAAATTCAGATTTCTTGATTCGCACCATTTTTTTTTTTTTTGAAATAGTAAAATTCCCCTTCTTTTCGCCTTAATTAATATGTTATTAAATAAGGTTAAATAAGGCAAATTTTACTATTTCAAAAAAAGTGGGGCCAATCAAGAAATCTGAATTTGAAAAAAAGTAGCCCACTGTTTTCATATTGATAGTTTGACACGGTACCGACGATATGTGAAAAATACAGTACAAGTGACTATTGACTTATAATTTTTATTTTTTTTTAAATAAACTATTTATATTACGGAAATTCTTAATCTTAGTTTTATTAAATGTACATCAATGATCGTACAAAAAAACTATAAGTGACTTAGGATACACTGATATATTGAAAAAAATAAGTGCAAAAAGGAATTTAAAGATTGCATTCCTGTAGGATTTAAAGGGAAATGGGGCTATAAAAAGCCTTTTTAATTAAAGGATCTTCGCGGCACTTCATGAAAGTATACTACACAAGTCTAAATTCGTTTTAAAATAGCCCAGTAATGCATGAGAATGTCAAGCCTAATTCTGGCTCTCCCGATTGAAAACTGCTAAGACTCTTAAATATTCTATTCGGAAGGTAGTAAAACAATCTTGTGCGATATTCGCTTTATATTATAGATCTTCCAGCTGCAGACTCTTCCCATCCAATAACAGTGAAAAACTGTGGAAAGGACATTTTTAAACGAAGATCGACGGCTCGGATTATTGGGCACAAAGTTAAATATCACGGGCTATACCCATGGATGGTGAGTGCATAATTTAGTAATATAGACTATTCAAAAGTTTTTTATTTGTTATAAATTGATTTCTTGCATGATATTTTACTCTCCAAACTTCCTTTCACATTTTGGGCGAATTTTATCTTTTCATTTTACGAGAGAGAAGAATAAATATCAACAGAAACATAGGATTTCGTTACGAGATTGATGGCGTGAATTAACATTCTTTTACATTTCTTCTGTTCCATCTTTTGATCATCAAAATGCCTGCAAGATGAATTCCCGTGTCTTTGTTTTAAAATGATTTTTATCTTTAAGTACAATTTTTGATTTATGTTCAAGTATTTTAACACAATCAAACTGATTGGTAAAGTTATCATACGAATTGAATATTTCCAACTAAGCGAAAAAATGCCCAGGCTGGGAATCGAACCCAGATCCTTGGCTTACAAGGTCAATGCTTTACCGTTCAAGCTAACTGGGCCGACAACTAGCCAGCATATTTCGCTCAGATAACCTTATTGGTAGTAACATCTGGTCTGTCATGTAGACAGCTTAACAGAATAAACCGCAGGTAAAGGAACTCCATATAAACGATGGATGCGTAGATGAACTATTATTTTAACATAATCAAATTGATTGGTAAAGTTATCATACGAATTGAATATTTCCAACTGAGCGAGAAAATGCCCAGGCTGGGAATCGAACCCAGATCCTTAACCCCAGAAGCCAAGGTCAAGGAAGTAAAATCAGGCATTTTATTCAAGCTCACCATAGTCGTTGAAAAGGTTTAGCAGACTTGAACAAAATATATCAAATACATGAAGGCTATGGAACACATTTTAATAATGTCATTCTTTTCACTGTCCGGGGTGAAAACAATCTAAACGAATGGTATCTCAATTATGGATAATTGCCACCCTCTTTTGTCAATTATATGCATAGATAGATCACTGTTCCATAGATAGGTCTAAATAGCATTCGTTACCTAGATACCGTTCACTTTGATTTTATTGTGGGATGTTGCTGCCCTAAAGGCGTATTCGCGCTATCGCGACAAAAGTGCTGTCGATATGCCATAAAAAGCTTTTAAATCATTTTGATTATTTATAGTGCTAGATAAAAAATTTAAAATAGGATTGAAATTAGGGAAATCATTTCATTATTAACTATCGAATTCCGCACTTTTTTTTAAATGAATTTTAATTTACCCAATAAATTATCATCCAAAATTTGTGAGAAAACATTTGAAAGGCATACGACTCAGTATGTCCTGTCAGCCACGCTAAGAACAATTAGGAACTTAGGAAGTAAAGTACATTACATTGAAAATTCAGAAAATCCAACAACTTTTAGAGCTTATGAAAACATTTAAAAATAAAAACAAGAATCTGTAATCCGATGATCAGCTTCTAAGCCGCGTTTGCCGCAGGGACGTTGGATTTCCAGAAAAAAAAACTCTTCATTTTATTTAAAAACTACAGGCTATGCCCGTTGCGCCGGTCCATTTACCAAATGAACCTTATTCACTTTTATTTGTTAGTTCTTGAACTCCGGGCTTCTCAGCTTAGTGCTATGTGGGGTTCTGATAGCTTAAATACAATCTCTCTCTACGTTACATTATATTTCGTAATATACGTCTTCTTCTGGTTGGTTTACTACAGTTTTCTACCTTCGGATTCCAGCAAAATATAGTCAAAAATGTAATAAATTATTTGCACACAACAAGGGTGGCGCTAGAGGGGAGTCTGAGGGCTCCCCTCTCCCCCCCCCGTCGTCGTTCCTCCCCCCCCCCATAATAATTTGATCTTTGGATTTTGATCTGCCACCAAATCTTTCGATCTGGACCAAATCGAAGTGTAAGTAAGATTAACGTTTTAGATTTGTGGCTTGGCCGGATCATTTACAACGAGTTGCTTTTGATGAGATAATGTTTATAGCATGTGTGTATTTTTTTTTTTTACTTATAGGTAACTATTTAAAACATTTACTTTCATTCAAATTAGGTAGCAATATACGAAGATGCTGGCAATGGATTTGAACTCATTTGTGGAGGTTCTATCCTAAATGAAAATTGGATTCTTACAGCAACTCACTGCATAGACTTGTGAGTTTTCATTGCTCTTTGTCGTATCGAAAATATTATAAATGTTTCCCTCGGGAAAGAATTTCTGTTTAATTATCGTCTTTGCTAATGGTACTTGAAAAAAATAACTGCGCTTTACCAATAATATAATTTGTTTATAACACCCCCCTCCTCCACACACACACACACACACACTTCCCATAGTGGCTATCACAGTGGGCTATCTATTGGTCAGACTAATGATCGATAAAATCCAGTTTAATTATATGCATTTGAGAGAGACAGATAGTAGTAATAGAAGCCCAGCTAAAGACAGCTATTAGGGTGGAGTGAAAAAGATAATTTATTAGCTTGTATGCGGAAATGTTGCTTTCTATCAGTATAATCACCTTTGTGAAAATTGAGCTTATCATAAAGCAATCTTTGGCTGTCGATTTTGCACAGAAATTTACACAAAACTTTAAAATTTTCGAATTTTTCAGGCAGCCATAGTACACCATAGTACACCAAATCCATTTTGAAAAAAAAAAATGACATAGTCCATTCAAAAGGTGCATAAAATCTGTTTTTACCATTCCCACAGCGAACCAGCCCCATCAGTGGCCGAGAGGTTCTGCTCTCGAAGCTGGTAGACGGGAGGTGCCGGGTTTGAACTAAATCGCGCCCGTCGGCCTAATCGTTCGGAGTTTTCCGTGGTTTTCTCTGAACCTTGGATTTTCTTGCGTAAATACGGTTTACGTTCCCTTAAAAGACCCCCACGGAGGGCACTCCCCCCCACCCCTTAGGCCCTATATCCCTCGTGTTGATAATTGGCCGTCATAAACACAACCGACCCATAGTGAAATAAGTCTGTAAACAGATTACATATATGAGAAATATGTGAAAACAGACTTGGTTCATTGATGGAGTGGATAAAACAGATCTTATGCACTTTCTAAATGGACTATCTTATTATTTTTTTTTTCAAAATGGACTTTGTCTACTGTGGCTGTCAATTTCAGCTTGCGTGTTTCACACAACTAGATAATTTGCAACAGAATTTCTTATTTCGCCAGGATAAACATGATTTATTTAATTTCCTCTAGCATTAACCAGCCTTCGAAATACCAAGTCTATGCGGGATTACACAAACTTTCCCAACGACACGCTCCAAGTGTTCAGAAAATAAAGGTAAAAAAACTTTTTTTTCTTTCCATAACAATATTGCATCTTATTTCAATTACTTAAATCACAAAACTTATGTAAGTCATAAATCCCTCAAATCACAAATTTCATATATATTTTTTTAATCTTTGTTTATCCATCCAGAGATGGCTAAAGTTACAAATATCCTTAATTATTAATTTCTTTTAACAGATTTCAAAAATCATTTTGCACGAAGGATACAACGGTGAAACGTATGAAAATGACATAGCATTGCTAAAAACTACAAAACCGATAAACATTACTGGATCACGTGGTTATGTAAATGGTATCTGCCTTCCCAGTTCTAATAGAGATCCAACAGGAGATGCCTTAGTCGCTGGATGGGGACATACATATGAAGGTAAGTTACTTTAAATTGGTTGTTGTAATATGCCGTCAACCGGTGTTACTTTGGTCCAATAAAAAAAGCTTTTATTATTTGTATTGAACAAACAATACAAGATAATTTGGAGTTTTTACCCTTGAAAAATATTTTATACCCTACTATGGGGTATTTAAATAGTTTGAGGGTAATTTAAATTTTTTTAGTGGCAACACTGGATGTCTTTGTAAACAACTGCTTTCGTGTGTAAATTTTAACTCTCCAAACTTTCTATAGTTAAACAATCTGGATAAGAGCTACAAATAAGGTAAGTGTCGCAATATTACGTTTAGTAACCTGTAACCCATGTGTGATTATAGTTTTTCCTTTAACTTTTTATTTTGAGAGAAAATGTTTGCGTTTTCATAAAGCTAAGATGAAAACTAGTATTTCGGGTCTACTTTGTGCCAGGTCTTGCTTGGTCCGAAAATACCCCCAATTACTTAGAATTGCCTTTTATACAACCAAATCTCTTAAAACATGTTTTAAGTAACTTTTTTTTTTACATGTTACTGTAGCAAAATGTTACATTAAATGTTTTTGTTCCAGTTACTGAGGATAACATGATGAAAACTGTTCCTCGTTTCTTATATTAACAATTGGTTTATTGTGTTTAAATGTAAAAAAAAAATGTTTATCGAGTTTGCAGTGTTTATTTATTAGCAAATGCTATTGCAAGGGAGTTTCAATAAAAATGTGTTCATTAGCATATTAAATGTATTCATTTTATATAAAAATAAGTGAATGGACCAAAGAAGCCCCCAGCAGGGGCTACTTTGTTCCAAAACTTTAAAATTAGTTTAAAAAAAAAATTAGAAAATTTCTTCTTTAAAACCATACTGTTTGCTTCATTGTTTCATGTTACTTGTTTACAACTCCATTTCGACGTTGGAAAATCACATATAACATTTTTTAATAACCGAAATGTGAGTGGAACCAAGAAAAAGTGGCCCAAAGACGGTATCAAGAATACTAATCCCAAATGAAGATAAATAATAATCATTGCAATAAAGTTCTTTCATGTGTCATAATTAATCAAGAAAATCAATCACGTTTGACAGATGAACAAGGAAGTAAAATGTTTATTTATCTCTCTTATGTGTAATCAGTAATCACTGTTGATTGTTTCAAGGACATATAAACATTCATATAGAGATAATCATAAACTTTTGAACATTTTCTTATTAATAACTTTAAGATTAAATATAATAAATTTCCCTAAATTGTTTTCTACTTCCTGTTTTAAATATACAATTTTTATGTGTGTATTATGTAGTTAGTAGTTGTTCCCACAAATCTCAATAAGAGACACGTAGCTGTATTGCTGCTATTGTTTAACGGAATTTAATAATTTTTTCTTTCTTCAAGTTCTAATCCCAGAAAACGAAGCTATACATAATTAAACAATTACACACAATTAAATATTTTTAAACACGATGTAGATTAAGAAATATGCTTTTTAGTGCAAGCTGATCGCCTCCAAAGTATAACAGATACCGGAAACCGGAAGACTTATTGGATATCTAGAAAAATTAAGCATTTTTAACTTACCTATATTATTACTGTTATAAATATGACAGGGAATTGAGAAAGAATGTGATCAGGCCATTAATATTACTTAGCAAATAAAAAGATTGCTAACATATATTTGATTATAAGACTAAAGAATAGTCTCAATTCGTAAATAAATAAATAAAAATCTATCCAAAAACGTAGAAATAAATTATGGTTCTCCTGATATATAAAATTATTTAATTAACTTAAAGAAAAGACTATAAACAAATCGTGACATGATAAACATCGGAAATCCTATAGAAAAAACAGAACTGGATAAAAGCGACACAAGAGGAAATAAACTCCCTTAATGAAAATGAAACTTGATCCTTAGTTGATCCCCGAGAAGAAGCTAAAGTAATAAGGTCCAAATGGACTTTTAAAGCGAAATATGACGAATTCGGAAAAATCAAGCGAGAAATCAAACAGACTAGTCGCTCAAGGATTTCGAAAAAAATATGGAGTTGATTATGATGAAACGTATGCACCAGTAGTATCCCATACCCAACTGAACTGTTTCTTAACCGCCGCAGACGCTCATAACGTAAGTGTTAGGCAAATTGACGTGAAAACTGCATTTTTATCGGGAACTGGAAGAAAATGTATATATATCACAACCAGAAGGTTATATAAACACTAAAGAACCTAATAAGGTTTGTAAAATAAAAAAGGCTTTATATGGATTAAAACAAGCAGCACGATCTTAGTACACAAATATCAGTCAAACACTAAAAGAATTAAAATTTACACAAAGCACAGCTCATTATTGCTTATTCATACGAAAACAGGGGCAAGATACAGTTTATATAGTACGTAGTTATATATACGTAGATGACATACTAATTGCAGGAAAAGTTGTTAAAGATATCATAAATAAATTAAGCAATAAATTAAGCAAAATATGCACTCGAAGATTTAGGAGAAATAAGCAACTATCTCGGGATAAAAATAGAAAAAATACACAACGGTTATAATCTGAACCAAACATTAAAAGTAATTGAAATATCAAAAAAAGATTTAATCTTGAAGAATCAAAACCATATGAAACACCCATGGAAACAGGTTTCCTTAGATCAGAAAGTGAAGAAACACCAATGCCAAATAACACCAAATATCGTCAAGCAATTGGTGCATTATTATAAATTGATAACATTACAAAACCAGATATTTTACTAGCTGTAAACATTTTAAGTAGAAAAAATGAGAACACATCAGAAAAGGATTGGAATGCAGTCGAACAACTGATCCCATATCTAAATAGTACCAAAAATTTAAATTTAATCATCAGCACAAAACGCCCACCTATTTTGGGAGTATACAGCGATGCTGATTGGGCGGATGATAGAGGAACTAGAAGATCAACATCAGGAAATTTTTTCTTACTTGTTAAAACCATGTACAATCAATAACAAAAAAAAGTAAAGTTGAATAGCACAATCATCTGCTGAGGCAGAATATGTAGCAGGAGCGTGCGCTACTCAAGAACTTTCGTGGTTAATAAACTTACTGCAAGACTTAGATTTGTCTCAAAAATTACCTATTAAGGGGGCTGGTCACCCAGCTTCCAATTTCCCTTCACCTAATGTAAAGTCTATGGGCATTTGATGCATTCGTATATTTAAAATATCACCTCGGGAAATTAATATTTTAAACTTCTACTTTTTGTGTGCACTTCGTAAAAGATGTCTCTATTTTTCTTAGTTCTCAAAATATTTCTAAAGTATAGACTTGATTTTATATGAAGTGCTAAAATCTAACTCACAGTTCGCCCGCTTTTAACACATAAAATATTAAATTCCGCATAGAGTTTAGAAATATTTTGAAAACTAAGAAAAAAAGAGACATCCTTTAAGAAGAGTACACAGAAAAAAGATGTTAAAATTATGAATTTCCCGAGAAGATATTTTAAATACACGAATGCATCAAAAGTCCATAGACTTAACATTACGGAGGAGAATTCCGAATCTGAGTGACCAACCCCCTTAAAATACAGGAAGATAAATTCTGAAGATACGAAGATATATGTCTTGCATAAAAATGATTGAATCAGACAAATATACAAGCAAGACTAAACAAAATTATATAAAATATCATACTATTAAACACATGAAGGAAATTTTAACCGTCGAATTAATTTATTGCTTAAGCAAATTGATGATCGCTGACATCTTTACCAAACCCGAGCACAAACCTCAATTTGTGAAAAATCGAGAGAAGCTTAAGCTGAAAGAGGAATCTTCATTGGGGGCTTAAGGGGGAGTTATTTGTAATATATGAAGCATATTAATCCCCAAATGAAGATAAATAATAATCATTGCAATAAAGTTCTTTCATGTGTCACAATTAATCAAGAAAATTAGTCACGTTTGACAGACGAATCAGGAAGTAAGACCTTTATTTATCTCTCTTCTATGCAATCACTGTTGATTGTTTTAAGGACATATAAACATTCAAATAGAGACTATCATAAACTTTTGAACATTTTCTTATTAAAAACTTTAAGATTAAATTTAATAAATTTCCCTAAATTGTTTTCTACTTCCTGTTTTAAATATATAATTTTTATGTGTGTATTACGTAGTTAATAGTTGTTCCCATAAGTCTCAATAACGATTACTTTAATATTAATTGGAATATCGTGTATTTAATTTTAACACAAGGATTTGCACATTTGCACAGCAAACGCGAACTGAATTCTTCGTTTGCGCATATAGTCCAAGAGCTGTTAAACATTTTAGGGAAGGTATTTGAGGTACCCTGAAAATTTGTGCAACACTTCTTTTGTAATGCCTGAATACAAAATCGAATGTCTGGCTGAAAGATCGTGGCCCAAAACCTGTGCCAGACAAAAAATGGCACTTGACACGTGTCTGGCACAGTTTTTGTGCCGACTAAAGTGTCTGTCATTTTCAAAATATTTTTTTCTAAGCATAAATATTATTGTGCCTCAATCTCAGCGTGCCTCAAATACCTTTTTTGGGTAGTCAAAAAATGGCACTTGACACGTGTCTGGCACAGTGTTTGGGCCGACTAAAGTGTCTGTCATTTTCAAAATATTTTTTTCTAAGTATAAATATTATTCTGTTTCAGTCTCAGCGTGCCTCAAATACTTTTTTTGGGTAGTGTCAAAAAATGGCACTTGACACGTGTCTGGCACAGGTTTTGGGCCACGATCCTTCAGCCAGACATTCGATTTTGTATTCAGGCATTACAAAAGAAGTGCTGCACAAATTTTCAGGGTGCCTCAAATACCTACTCAAAAATGTTCAACAGCTCTCCTACTAATAGTTCCTATCATTTTGCACCCCGCTGTATGCATGTCCATAGAAATATTATTATTATTATTTATCAACGTTTTGTATTTATTTTATAATAGTTTTTTTTATATAAAAATTCATTTTTATCTTGTTTATCGACAATTATCTGTTATTTATATAAAACATGGGGATCCAATCCGGGCTTCCTGGGTTACAGTACTTACTGCCTGGTGCACAGAACATAGGTAAAAGGGATCTTTAAATACCTCTTTCCTTTTTTTTTTTACATTTTAAATATTGTTTTTAACTACTAAAAACACCAAAAGAATTTTTATGTAAAAAATAGGAATTATGTATTCAAATAAAATTTAGAAATTTATTGAAATGGTATTTTTTGTATTGCCGCATGCCAGCCGTTATATATGAAAAACATAGCCAAAGGAGTTTGCCAAAGTTTTCACTTTTTATAACAACATTTTCTATTACGATTATTTCAGTATTAAAATGCATAATTCGATTACATGTCTGTTAAACTAGGGTTTTATTTTATTAATTGGTGTATTTATTTATGAGGTTTTAGTTTCGTTATATGGAATATTAAACGGTAACATGGGCTGAACTATTTGTATTTTATTAAGTGCAAACTGGTTAATCTTCCGTAATCGGGCTGAACACGATAGAGATTAATTTAAAAAAAAATTCATGCTTGAGTATACTATTAAAAGGTAAATCCCTAAAAAGGCTATTAAAAGGCTATTACAGCCCAAATCACCTTTGCTAAAATAGTCAATTGGCAGCGGATATGATTATGGATGTTTGTCCAAAGTCTCCAAATATGCCTGTTTTGGGTCATTTTAGTATGCTATTGCTATCGATTAGATTAGGATGTATTTAGATATTACATTCAAATGTTATAGAATGACCTCCAAAATTGTTTTTTCGAATAAAAAATTGTATAAACATTAAATTTCTAGATTAGATATAAGTACAGTAAATTCAGTTTACATTGACATAAGTATCCTTCGTACGTCCGATTTTATTCAACGTCTCCATCAGATGCAGATAGATGTTTCGTGGTTTGCGGAAAAGTAAGCATTGCTATTTGGATAATAGGATAACAGAAAATACCTGTCCAAACTGATGCTTATCCTAAAACAAGTAATATAAAAATTTTGTTTTTAAAGTCAATTCCTACTTAGGCCATCAAAGAAAAATTTAACATAATCCCTTAAGCTAATATTAGTTTTTGTTGCATTAAAATATCTCAATTTGTTGATTTTCTATAAGCAAGTAGGTTTACAATGGAACTCTATGGGAATTTGGCGAAATATTAGAGATATCGCCATGTTAGCGTCACTTTTGGCGACTCATTTTGGCCGCCAAATTTGGCGATATAGCGCCAAGTTGGCGGTATTTGGTGACAGAACAGGGTCCCCCCATATGGTAACCCCTTAATGAAAATACTTTCATTGACCTTCAATAACCAATGGCCGCCATTTTGTTTCCCATGCAAAACTAAAATTAATTAATTAATTAATATTTGAAAAAACTGTATTAACATCACTTGTCATCCAGTACAAGTTAAAAAAAATTATTTCAACTTGATAGGATGAATAATGAGTATTTTATTAACGATTGAAAATTTGAACAAGATGTATAAATATATAAATATATAAATTTATATATTTATATAAATATTTATATAATATATTTATATAATATATATAAATAAATAAATATAGGGAGAGTGTGAGCTAATAGTAGGAATTGAATGAATAAATAACAAAGTAAAATTAAATCCAAGATATACTACAATTACGATGTAACACAATTAATAGGAATTTACGAATGTAAAGTTAGGGAGATTAATGGACGTGGGTGGTTCAGGAGGCAGAACGAAGAAAGAAATGAGATCTTTTACTGAAAAAATTGCAAGGGCAAGCAGATCATCTGAATATCGTTGCATCAAACCGTGTTTTATTTAACTCTTCTAATTTCCGGAAGCTTCGAGGAGTATTATGTACTTATAAATATACTGTCATATATATTAAAACGCAAGGCGATTTCTATAAGATCAGATCAGAACAAATTCGACACAACTGCGCATGCGTCAACGGTTTTTTGAACCTCCTCATTTTAGAAGACAGTAGAACGAGTTCCTGCCAGCGTAGCAAGCTAAAGCAGCAGTTTAAAGCTCTGAATTTTTGTAAAGGACGCTCGTTCGAGCCCAATAATGGCAAATTGATTTCTGTAACATTTTTGTCGATAATTCATTTCAAAAATGACATAATTTTTGTTATATTTTCTGACCATTATCAAGAATATATATGTGTCTGTGTCAGAAAGAAAAGTTTTCCATTCTTTTCCGTAAAAAAGAAAACGAAAAGAAAGGATTTTTTATCTAAGAGCTATAAAAGAAATTACCTCGATACCCATGGTTTAGTATTTAAAAAAGGTATAAAAATGTAACAAAATTCAGGTAATAAAAAATAGATATTATAAATCGTTAGCTGCATAAAATTTCAAATTTAGGTTTTAGAGAATGAGACTGATAAAAATAAAATTCATGGCAGCTTTTAATGGTCGTGTAGTTTAAAAAATAATAATACTAAATTACAAAAAAAATATTGTTATTTTTTCAAAAAAAAAAAAAAAAAGAAAAGAAAGAAAGAAGGGAAGAAAAAAGAAAGAAAAAAGGCCATAGTAAGTAAAAATAAATGCTTTACCCAGTATATTTAAGTAAATTTCTGATAAAAAGCAAGCATAATGGGTTGTAAATTATAAACTTAAAATTCTTTCACTTCATTGAATAGGTTAGACTGACAGCACCATATATCGCCTTAAAGAAATAGGAATCACTCATGCAATATAGAAATTTGTCACGATTTCACTAATTAATTTAAAAGCAACTTATTAAAAATTCAAAAATTTTGTTAATAAAACATTCAAGGTATTTACCGTCAAATCTTGGCGGGCACTACTTAGTATATATTAAAACGCTAAGGAAAAAATTCAGTTCAGTGAGAAATTGACACATTTGCAGCATAAAATTTCAAATTTAGGTTTTAGAGAATGAGACTGATAAAAATAAAACTCATGGCAGCTTTTAATGGTCGTGTAGTTAAAAAAATAATAATAATACTAAATTTTTTTTTAAATATTGTTATTTTTTCAAAAAAATAAAATAAATAAATAAATAATAAATAAAAAAATAAAATAATAAAGGCCATAGTAAGTAAAAATAAATGCTTTTCCCAGTATATTTAAGTAAATTTCTAATAAAAAGCAAGCATAATTGGTTGTAAATTATAAACTTAAAATTATTTCACTTCATCGAATAGGTTGGACTGACAGCACCATATATCGCCTTAAAGAAATATGAATCACTCATGCAATATAGAAGTTTGTCAGATTTCACTAATTAATTTAAAAGCAACTTATTAAAAATTCAAAAATTTTGTTAATAAAACATTCAAGGTATTCACCGTCAAATCTTGACGGGCACTACTTAGTATATATTAAAACGCTAAGGAAAAAATTCAGTTCAGTAAGAAATTGACACATTTGCAGCATAAAATTTCAAATTTAGGTTTTAGAGAATGAGACTGATAAAAATAAAACTCATGGCAGCTTTTAATAGTCGTATAGTTTTAAAAAAATTAATACTAAATTTTGAAAAAATATTGTTATTTTTTCAAAAAAAAAAAAAAAATAAATAAATAAATTTTAAAAAAAATTAAAAAAAAAGAATAAAAAAAGCCACAGTAAGTAAAAATAAATGCTTTTCCCAGTATATTTAAGCAAATTTCTAATAAAAAGCAAGCATAATTGGTTGTAAATTATAAACTTAAAATTCTTTCACTTCATTGAATAGGTTGGACTGACAGCACCATATATCATCGCCTTAAAGAAATAGGAATCACTCATGCAATATAGAAATTTGTCAGATTTCACTAATTAATTTAAAAGCAACCTATTAAAAATTCAAAAATTTTTTTAATAAAACATTCAAGGTATTTACCGTCAAATCTTGACGGGCACTACTTAGTATATATTAAAACGCTAAGGAAAAAATTCAGTTCAGTGAGAAATGACACATTTGTGCATGAGTGAAATTAAACCTAGAATATTTTTAATTTTAGAGAAAAGTTGGACAAGATTCGGTTAACCCAGTGGCCTAAGGCGTCAGTTTAAAGCTGTAAATTTTTGTTCCGAACGCGGGTTCGACTCCAACGCCTGTCAGAATGATTTCTGTAATATTTTTTAGCGATGATTAATTTTAGTAATGCCGTACTCTATTTCAAGAGGAGAAGTTATATGATTTTTATTTCATTTTATTATTATTATTCGAATGCTTTATAATTAAATAAAATTTAACAATATTTTAAAAAAAATACTAATTTTATATTAAAAATATTTAGGCTAAAATATTTTGCATGGAATTATCAATTAAATAAACTGATGTACAATTTTTGCTATATTTTCTGACTGTGCTCAAGAATATCTATGCGTGTGAGTACAAAGAAAAGTTTGTCATTCTTTTCGGTAAAAAAAAAGAAAACATAAAGAAGGAAAAACATTCATATAAGAAAATAAATTTTCCTTGATACCTATGGTTTAATTATTAAATAATGTTTGAAAATGCAACATAAAATTCAATTAATTAAAAACTATACATTATAACTCGTTAGCTGCTAGCATCAAGTTTTAAGTTGAAGGTTTTAGAATGAGACTGATAAAAACAAAGTCATTGAAAATTAACATTTAACGGTCGTGTAGTTAAAAAAAGAATTGCAAAACTCTAAATAGTATTATTTTTTCAAAAAATTGAGATTGGTAAGTAAAATTAAATGCTCTACCCAATATTTTTACTTAAACTTCTGATAAAAAAAAAAAACATAATTGGTTATAAATTACAAACTTAACATTCTTTCACTTCATTCAGTAGATTTAGAAAACCTACAACTTTGTAAGTTGTAGGTTCTCTAAGTAGACAGTACCATCTATCGTCTTAAATCTAATGGAATCCCTTATATAATATACCAATTCATCAAAATTTCAATACTTAATTGATTTAAAAGCAACCAATTAAAAATTCAAGAAATTTCAAACTGTTTACCGTAAATCTTGACAGGTACTATCTAGTATGTACATATTATACATAACTTTAAAAAAATAAAATCGCGAAGTGATATTAAAAAATGACTTGCAGAGCTTATGTTGACGTCCCTCTCATCTGCAAATTCATTAGTTATCAAAGAAAAAAAAGAATAAAAAAGAAACATTCAAAAACACAGTAAATTGGGCTACAAATGTTCAAACAAATTGCTTTTAAAAGTGCATTTAAATATATATATATATATATATATATATATATATATATATATATATATATATATATATATATATATTTGACGGTGTAAAAATTTGAAATTGTGCGATGTTCAAAAATTAATAAATTTCTGATAAAAGGGTCATTCCATACAAAATGTGCAAATCAACTGTGGCTGACACGTCACAGATATTAATTAAAATCATCATATAAGTAGATCATATTCATTTATGACTAAATGCAAAATAATAGATTTCAGAAATGTTTATTTAAGTGTAAATACTTGCATTTAAAGTAGATACAAAATCGAGATATTGCGTACATGCTTCAAATTTCAATTTTGATTATTAGTCTTAGGAACGAAAAGACTATATGAAAAATTATTTACAATTAAGAATAAATAATAAGTAACAGATTGGCGTAATTTAGTAATTGTCTTTTTATTCCATAATGAAAAAAATAAATAATGAAAAATTTTGAGGCGAAAATTTAATATTTCTATTTCTATTACTCGTTTGAACAAGAATCTTGCTCTTAAAATTATTTTTTTTTTTTTTTACTTTACAGACAAAAATATATATTTTAAATTTAGAAACTTTCATCATTGATTTTTTATTTCTTAATAAGAAAAAAATAAATAATGAAAAATTTTGAGTGGAAAAATCCAATCTTTGTATAAATTTTTTGAACATGAAGGAAAGCTCTTAAAACTTTTAAATTATTTGATATTATAAATAATACTGTATATTTTAAATATAGAAACTTTTATTCTTGCTTTCAGTTTATTTTTACTTCAAGAATATTTTAAATTAGAGCAGAAAAAATTATTCAGTTGAATAAAAAATTATATATTAACCCTAAATCCAGATAGAGAATATAGATGGCAGCATTATTTTTTCCCCTTAAAATCGTGCAATATTTTAAGAAACGCGAGCTAATTCAAAGAGGAATAGCCCATGGAATGTAACAGATATTCCCTTTTTTAACCCATTTTTGTTATGTTAAGAATCAAAAGGCAATCTTGAATTCTTTTTTAGCATATCTTGGACTTATTGATCTTTATGTCTGTGTTATATTGTTAATGTCGGACCTTTCCTTTATTTATTTTTTTGCGCATACATAAGAGGAAAAATTATAATTTGTATTTTTTTTTTTTTTTTTACTTTCTAATTTTTTTTTTTTTAAATGAAGGAAATAAATGGCTTTTTTTGAAAATGAAGGAAATAAATGGCAGCTTCCAATCTTGGGGAAATCGATCTTCATATGTAATACTGCATCAGGCATCAATTTCACAGATTTTTTTAATTTCTTTCATTTTTATAACGTTTCTAATTTTCTAAATATTCACAAATTTTCAATTTTTACAACTAATTTAAGATTAATCATGGTGTTACCAGATTATTATCACTCAATAAATGTGTCGTCTAGTTGCAAAACCGGCCAACTCCTCAAAAATTGAAAATGTGCTTTTTCGGGTTTTTTAGTTCTAAGCAAAGGTTTCTAACATCTGGAAACGATAAACCATGCAAAAACCTGTCAATCCCTGTGTTATATGCGTTTGAAAATTACGATGTGGTGCAAAAGCGGCCAAATCCTTCAGCCGGTGAGTTTCAAAACCGGTCATCTCCATATCCGCTAGCTGACGCTTCTGCTTGACCCCACAATAACTTCTCACTTGTTGATTAGATTAATGTTATCGTGTTTTCTCTCGCCTGTGACTACTCTCCCTTGGTGCATACAAATTTCTTAATAATTTAGCTTCGTGTTTCCCCGACTATGGAAGTGTTTCTGGAGGAAGTGTCTACTAATCAACCAAGGAAGCGGCAAAGTAGATCTACGACGTGGTAAAGGAGAAAACCCAAAATTCAAAGGTAATGTACACCTTTTGATAACCAGGGGTGATTTATCATTTTTTGACGCCCTAGGCCAAAATACTTTTCCGCCCCCCCCCCCCCTTCATAATACTGTAAATGAATTTTCTTTGACAAATTTAAAAAATTTTTAATCTATTTAATTAATTAATAATACATTTAAATTTTGCTTTATAAATTTTAGTATTTTGAGGATTGTAGATTGGAAATGAATGGGCTTTTGTTACACTTAAAATCTGAGAGAATTTCGTGTTGGTGTATCGAGAAGTAGAAAAATTTTTTAAATGTAATTATTACAAATTCACTTTTTATTTAACACTTTTCGTTAAAATTTTAAATCTTAATTTAAAATTTAAAATTAAAAATTTTTTATTTCATTAAATTTAAAAACTTTAAAGTTCTTAATTTTGCGAACCCTACCTAACGTACGCCCCTTAGCCGTAGCTTAAGTTGCCTTATGGGTAATCCACCCTGGGGATAATATAATACATAATTAATTGATAACATAATAACATCATAGTTAGCATATTTTGATTAATTAATTATCATGATGTCATAATATTTTATTAATGTAATAACTTGCCTACGTTGATTCAGTATTCTTTTATCCCTCCAGACCGTGTTTCAGCTCAAATTGAAAGGAGATTGAAGAAAATCGAGTCCCTCATTCAGCCCGCAAAGTATAAAGAAATTTTATCTGAATATGGAACAGTTTTCAAGTCGTGAAGAGACCGACCATGATTGGAAGAAGACCAGCAATTTCTTCCCCAAACCACCTGCACCGTGACATTTCAAATTTACTCCTACGAAAAAAAAATTCATAACAGAATATAAAAATAAGCTGTTGGTGCAAGGGGAGGTCTTCTACAAATCTGAGGTGGAAGTCAGAAAGTGTATGTTGTCAAGAGTAAGAGAAGTATTATGAACAGCAAGCTCGAGGACGTGGCTCCGGATATCGTGGTGAAGCCTTTAAAACTTCGGGATGTCCAAAACTTACTGACGAAACATTTCGGACCAAATTGGGATGCTGGCAAGCGATTATTTTTTTTACAAAAATATATTGGCATCAGCTGCTTAAAAAGCAGAAATCAAAGATGATGAAGAAAAAGACGCATGGATAGACCATCATTACGAAATTTGTGAGACTATCGAAAATGACGAGACCACTAAAGTTTGAAATTGTATGCACATGTACATAGTATGATTTTTGTTTAAGTTTTTAAAATTTAATAATTTTATTTAAAATAATATCATGTCATTTAAATCATTTGTTTAGTGACATTTAAATCAGTTTTAACAGCTAGTCAGTTAGTTTTAACTGTTAGTCAGTTTTAACAATCAGTAACTGTGTAAAAGTCGTTTTACGTTAATAACTTTCCTAAACTTCTTTTTGTTAAATAACCTTAAGTTGAACAAAACATTTTTGTGTATTTGCAACCCCTAAAAACCCAATGTCAGATTAAATTTAGCAAAAATTAATTTCTGGTTTGTTGCAAAACCGGCCAACTCCAAAGTAAGTTGCAAAGGCGGCCAAATCAAAACAAAGACCTAAATAACCCACTTCCCTTCATGTGCCCCTGCCACCTATTTCGTGTTTTCAAATATACTGCCCTAATGACTATAAAACTGAAGAGTTTTGGTTCCAAACTTTATTTGGCTAAGTGTGGTAAAAAATCAGCTTTTTCTCAAAATTTTATTTTTTGGAGATGGCCGGTTTTGCAACTAGACGAAACAAATATGAAGATAATTTTTCAGAGGTTACAATATTATACAAAAATTTCATTTCTGTTAAATAGTTTTCAAGATACAGAACTTCAAACTTGCAACTTTTGACGTTTGCACACATACCATTCGATATCAAAAGTTTTTTAAATGTCCAAAACTGCTAAAATAATTTATTTTTTATCAAGATATTTTGCAGATCTCTATTTGAATATGGATTGAACCTGTGTCAAATTTTATTAAAATCGGTTACTATGTGGTCGCGACTTCTTTCAATCTTTTGCTCATTTTACGTGGGATGACCCGAAAGTGAAATTGATTGCTCGGGTCGTTGCCGTCGCCGGGTGATTTGCCTATTCTAGCTGGCCAAAAGTCGATTTTTAAAAGTTTATCCTAGCGTAATTTATTTTTTGCCTGTTATAGCTCAATAGTTAGGGCGTTGTACCCTGCTGTTGGTTTTGCTATAAATGTAATTGTATGGTCTATAGACTAGTGCAAACTTGGTGCTTCTTGGTTGGGAATGAATTAATCAATTTGAGTATAGTTCTTTAATCTGTTACTTGAAGCGGAATAAGATATACTGCTAGATTATGGACGCTACCAAACAAAATATGGAGTTTATTTTATCGGATTTATCTGCATAAATATTGCACATATCAGCTGTTATTTCATATTTAATATTGCAAAAAACAATTTTTACAATTTTTCAGTTTTAATATAGAAAAAGTCATATGATAAAGCACGATTAAGCTCAATGTTTTATGTGATTAACTAGTTTAGATTATTACCTTTTCGTTCCAATTTAATTTGTCTGCCCTTTGTCCCCCCCCCCCTAGTTTTTAGAATTGTTTATAGCTTATTAAGTTTAAATAATTTTTTATTGAAATTTTTGTTCAAGTACCATTCTCCTTTTATAAAAGACAGCAAAATTTAAGTTAGTCATATAAATAAACGTTTGCAACATTATGCAACGGCAATAAGATTTAAAATATAACGAGAATGTGAATTTGGTTGAAAATGTTTTGTTTATAGAGGAAAATTACAATGAAGAGCACACGAAGTTTTGCAAATGCGAAATGTTTAAATTTATGACCAAATTTGGAGAAAAGTTGCAATTTGTATGCCGATATCTCAGGACAAAATGATGTAAAATATATTACATGACTGCAAATTTCGAGTGGTTAGAAAATTGATCCAGACAAATTTTCCAAATTGAGATTTGATACAATGCAAAACATAATGTAAACATATTTTCATGATATCTTATGATTCCCATTCTTTACATAAGGTTTCTCTGTGCAGAGATAAATATAAATATACAAAAGGATATCTAACACAACAATTTTCATTAAAGCTGTCGAATGTTTGCCCCGTATCTTTAATTTTAGAAAAAAAAAATTAGGATTTGTATAATAATACAAAAATAGTTTTTATCACATTAGCTTCCATACCGTTAAGAAAGTATCATTAAAATTATCAAGAAGAACGTAAAATCATGCGTCATTCAGATTATGAAACATTTTTTAATGCATTCGGACTACTATAATAGAACTTCATAGCTTAATAACGTGAAAAACGGTGTCTAAGTAATAATTTGTAAAACATATAACAGGTTTGAAAACGTAATTTCAATGAAAGTCGAAAAACTAACTGAAAATTTTGTAAAAACCTGTATATGAATTATAGATTTATCATATAATTCACAATATGCTAAAATTTAGAACAGTTAGTGAACGCATAGCACAGTTGAAAATTCCTCGTCAGCAATTTCCGCCAATAAACGGAAATGTACTTCAGATATTCTGTATATGATTTATAGAATTTATAAACACTAAATAGTATGCAATTTTTATAATTTAAAAAAGTGTTCCACAACTGAAAACGCACATCCATCAATTATTGTTTATTTACAGAGAGAGAAATATAACTGTTTTATTTTGTGTGCCCCTGTATATGAAAGATGAATGCTATGCACATCATATTCAATAGTAAGCATCTTATAGAGCACCTCGGAGATATATATAAATTTAAATACTTTTAAAATAGTATAACATGAACAAAATACAACAAAAACATTTTTTCTCTATACACCGTAATGTAACATAATTATTTTTAGTGTCCCTGTAAACGATCGATAAATGCTATCCATACCATACTCTATAGCAATCATCTTGTAGTGCACTTCATAGGTATGTATATAAATTTCAAAGTGTTTGAAATTATGAAAAATAATTAAAAACCAACCGAAACGATTTTTCCCCATAGGCCGTAATGTAATGAAATTCTTTTGAATCTCCATGTAATAAAAATTATTACTGCTACACGCTACATGTTGCAACACCTAACATACAATAGTGAATATCAATAACATTTTTCAATTTCATGGCGATGCGACAATGCTGACGCTAAAAATAATTTTGGCCAGCTAGAATAGGAAAATCACCCACCATGCGTCGGTATGATGCCAGCGTTAATGTCGGACACTTTGCTTAATAATATAGAAGGTACCGGATGTCCTAAAAAGGACTGACTCATTTTAAAATTCAATAACTTGCAAACGGTAACAGATATTTAAAATATTCTTTCAGGGGGGGGGGGGGGGGTTATACATGAGGTCAAAAGTTTTTTTTTCCAGTGATTTTCGATTTTAGTTCGAATTACAAACAATAGATGGCACTGTAAGCAATAGGCACTAAATACGGGCTCGATATTTTGGCATTTCTCTTCTTCCATGCAGAAAAAGGAGATTAAAATGTAATTAGTGGGTCCTGAAGTGCCAAAAGTCGAGCCTGAATTTAGCGTATATTGATAGCAGCGCCATCTATTGTTTGTAATTCGAACTAAAATCGAAAATCACTGTAAAAAAAAAAAAAAAAACTTTTGAGTCATGCATAACCCTCTTGCATTTTTTTTTTAAATATCTGTCACCCTTTGCAAGTTATTGAATTTTAAAATCTGTCAGTCCTTTTTAGGGCACCCGGTAAGAATACAAATAGATTTTCCTTTTATATAATGAGTAAAAGAAATGTTATCTCACAATCTCTCGCTTTTATTTAGATGGAGAAAACTCTGACATTTTGAGGGGAGCCGTCGTCCCGATAATCCCGAGAGATCTATGCAATGGAGTCTACGACCCCGATCCGTATGATGATTTCGACAGAATTACTGAAACCATGATATGCGCTGGCATGTACAAGAGGGATGCCTGCCAGGTGAGTCATTGTTTTTCAGACAAGCGCTCTAAATTATTATATTGTGCCACAAATAATATTTTGTTTCTTTTCTATACATCATTACTGAATTATGTATAGTCGTACAAAATAACAATAAAAAGAAAATTTATATTTTAATCGTTAAACATTTCACGTACAAAAAAGAAAATAACCATTCTACTTGGAGTTATGTTTTGATTAAGAGCACTCTAAAAACAAGTAAAAATTAAATTTAAAAAGTCAAAAAACTCGACTGCGTAAAAAGCGAACTAATTAATTATTTCTCATCCATGTGAAACTAATTTTATATTACTTACCTATTTTGTTTTTATTAACTTGTATTTATAACTTTTAAGTTGTGTTTAATTGTTAGTTCCTATCTATAAACACTGTTTTGATGAGACATATAGATATCTATGAAAGTTAGAGTTGCAGTAAAGCTAGAGATCCTACCTACACAACTTCCAGGTTGTGTAATATTTAAACGGAGCTTCTGACTGTAAAATAGTCAATGAAACACCGTCTTCATTTTGAAAGACCTATCCAATGATATACCTCTCAATAGGGTGCGTTAAATTTTGTTATCGTCTCTACCTCCATTTTGTAATTTACGGCCGCCATTTTGAATTTATAAAAACAAAATCTAACCTATAACCATCGGACGGTTAAGACGAATCGATAGAGACCTCATTCATTAAAATCCATCCAGCCGTTGGGATGCTTCGAGGGTATAAAGAAATCCACATACCCAGATACGCGTGAAACACATAACCTTTCTTGGCAGTCGGGTAAAAAGGACTGACTATTTACTCCTGAGGAGTGAATAGTGCCCAACCTCTTTAGAGTGACAATTCACTCTCAGCAAAAGTGAACTGTTTGACTCTCTGAAAGAGTGAATAGTCATTCCTGGGAAGTGACTATTCACTCTAAACAGGGGGGATAATCACTCTTTTGGAGGTGTGACTATTCACTCTTGCTAAAGGAGTGCGTTTTTTCACTCCTGGTAGGAGTGAATAGGCACTCTTTCATAGGAGTGAATGTTAATTTTTTATGGAGTCAATTCTTTTTTTATTTTGCTTTTATGAGCATTTTAAAAGAATCACATCTTTTACAGCATGCAATGAAAATAGATACAAGCGTGGTAAAGATCGGAAAAAAATACTTTATTAGCAATATTTATTTAATTCATAGTTTGTAACACTAATTGAACTTTTAAGGAAAGTTTCAGTTAAAGTTACATATGAATTAAATTAGATTACTGATAGAAAAAAAAACTAAAATATTTTATTACAATGTTATCCCTTGTGTTTGCTTTAATTGCATGCCCTATAAATATATGATAATTTTAAAATGCCCATAAGGGCAAATAATTAACCGAAGTCTTAATCAGTTAATGTTTTTTGTTTTTTCAGATCCTCATTTAGTATTTTAATAATTCTCGTGATGTACGTTAATTATGTTCTTTTTTTTTTTTTTTTTCATGTATAACTTAAATTTGAAATTCATTGCTAATGAATTTAAATCTAATCAAACGTTATTGTTTACTGCATTTTCGTTACTGTTAAAGTTTTATTAATAACTGTATAATAAATGGATGTTATATGATTAACAACGTGTGATTTCCTTTTAATTTTTGTTTTAAATAATAAATCTTATCTTTTTAGCGCTAGTTTGCAGAACCCTATTGTTCTAAAATATTTTTAATTTTTCTACTAAAAACACAATGCTTATCAACTCACTAGAGGTCTGCACGAGCCCGGGCTTGGACCGAGGCGCGTACCCGGCCCGGCCCGCGGGCCGGGCCGGCTTAATGGAGGAGAATTTTCAAACGGGCCGGGCCGGGCCGGCAGAATTAGGACAATTTTTTCAACGGGCCGGGCCGGGCCGACAGACAAAATAAACGGGACGGGCCGGGCCGGCAAAAAAATTGAACGGGCCGGGCCGATAAAAAAATTAATCGGGCCTATCGGCCCGATATAAGAATTTGAGAGTAGCAGATAAAATACGAGGCCATTTCCAATGAATATGACTTTTACGAGAAGTATAAATGTGCGTACGAGCCGATGCGAGTTTAACAACATCAATACAGAAATGTAACATGTCCATCGTAGAGATCGGCATCGTACAGTTACATGATGCCTGATCCCGGGTTTAATTTTTTCGGTAGACTTGTGCCGGGACGGAACTGGTCTTAATCGTTCTCAGGATGTGTAGTACAGGCATTATGTTTTGTAAAAGTATTAATAGCGATAATGAACTTCTGTTAACAGTATATCTTTGGAAATGTACCTTAAGGTGGTTCTCATATTTACTGCTCAACAATGCGAAACTCTCAGACACATTTTCTGACTCATTTTTAACTATAAAGGCATAAAATTGACAGGCCTGAGTATTGAAGGCATTTGGGATCGAATAGCGTTTCCATTTTTCATAAATTACGTACAGAGATAACAGAGACTCTTGTCACGTGACTGTACGTTTTTCTCCTTTCCTGTGCTATCGCTTCCGGAAATTCGATTCAAAACGCTAACTTTGGCAGTATTTTCTGAAAGATATATTACTTTTTTCTAAGAAAAAAACGACATTTACATGGTTTCTGAATAAGAATACCTGCCAACCTCATGCGTTTCCGAAAAGAAATGAATTCATAAATGTATCAAAATGTAGCTCCTTTGGATTTGAGAAAAGCCTTAAAAATGACATAAATATTTTCACAAATCTACCTTTTATTATAAGCTTCAAAAGTTATGTTTTTTAACCCTTTATTCTAAACTACAATAATCTTTTAATGAACCCTTATTTATATTTTGAAACGTCTGTAGAGACGTTGACTAAAACACTAAGTAATCGTTAATGTTTACTATTGTGTGTTTTCTATTTTGCGAACACATAGTTATTTAAAATATACTGTAAAATGTTCCCATAAATATGCATGTAGTATTCATTAAAAGAATCTTAATTTTATGTTGAGAAAAAACGGAATTTTTTGTAGAAATTTAGTCGGGCCGGGCCTGTTTTCACTGATTTTTGTACGGGCCGGGCCGAGAACGGGAAAAATGTAAACGGGCCGGGCCGGGCTCGGGCCGAGCCGGGCCCGGGCCTGGAAATTCCGGCCCGTGCAGACCTCTACAACTCACATCTTTTTTTAATAAGTTCTAAGCTTGATCTAAATGTTAAGAATGTGTAAGATTTCTTTTTATGTGTTGCGATCTTTCATTGTTTTATTAAATATAAACATGGAGTCTAGATATTTATGTTCTGTGGGATATATTTATATTTTTCTTTTAAACATATTCCTTAACTGAATCATTAAAATTATATGATAAGCCATATTTAATTTAAAATTTTTATTCCGATATATATTGTATTTTGGGAATATGAGCTAAATAGACTTCGTATGTTTTATAGGAAAAAATTGATCTAGGAAATAGAAAAAAGAAAAATATATATAAAGAAAATAAATGATTGCATATGTATTGTTCTTATTGTTTGAAAAGCATTTTTAATGTAAAAAGTAGTTATCTCTTTAAAATATATTCAATCGTATATTATATGAATGCTAGTATGAAGATTAAAATATACCGGGTGTCCTAAAAAGTACTGACTGATTTTAAAATTCAATAACTTGCAAACGGTGACAGATATTGAAAAAATTCTTGCAGGAGGGTTATGCATAAGGTCAAAAGTTTTTTTACAGCGATTTTCTATTTTAGTTCGAATTACAAACAATGGATGGCGCTGTAAGCAATAGGCGCTAAATACAGGCTCGATTTTTTGGCCTTTCTCTTCTTCCATGCGGAAAAAGGAGGTTAAAAAGGTATTGAGTGGGTCCCGAAGTACCAAAAAACGAGCTTGAATTTAGCATCTATTGATCGCAGTGCCATCTATTGTTTGTAATTTGTACTAAAATCGAAAATCACTGTAAAAGAACTTTTGACCTTATGCATAACCCTCCTGCAAAATTTTTTTAAATATCTGTCATCGTTTGCAAGTTATTGAATTTTAAAATCAGTCAGTCCTTTTTAGGACACCCGGTATATACTAAAGCAGTTTTATCTGTAAACTTTATATCAGGCATAAAAAAGACTTTTTTCAATTTATTTATATCAGGTTTTATTTTTTAATGCCAATAATTACGTGTATCATAGCTATTTAACTCCTAATCCTAACATACAAATTCTACCAGGAATAAAAGGTTAAAATTAAATAAGACTTACCTTTACAAGAATATCCATCATTTTTTAATCCTAAAAATGACTGACGCCTTTCTCGAGTAATACGAATAAATAGAATTAGAGATCGGCAAAAAATTCGGTTTCTTTTTCGTCCCAAAATCTGAGTTGCGCCGAAATTTTCAATATTACCCTTTGATTTGAGCTGTATTGGCTCAAATACGACACTCTTTATTTAATACTTTGAACTTCACTAATTATCAGTCATGACAGACTGGAGACGGGAGTAAAAATAATAATGCAAGCAATGAATATATGACTCAACTTTGAAGATACATTTTCGCGCGCTCTGCCGATAACAGTAATAGAAGTTTGAAAACGCAAAACTCTTCCGAATGCTCTCTGAGAATGTTCTTCTGTATCCTTTGTGAATTAGCTACATTTAATTTTATATGAAGATAAAAAGTTCCCTATAAAATCGCTTTAATAAAATCCGTATATTTTTATTCTAAAATGGCGGACGTCATTCTCTTATCTTGAAAAATGTCGTAGACAAGACTGTTCTGACTGGCTGATTATTAATATCTATACAATACTCACTCCTGCTTAGAGTGAATTGTCACTCTTTCAGAGGAGTGATTATTCACTGTTACATTATGAAATGGGGTTTTTGAAAATTAAGAAGTGACATATTTTGGTGCTTTTTCATTATTTTACTCCATATATTGGTTCAAAATTGAACGGAATTTTTTAAAAAGTGTATAATGCCAGGCTTTCACTCTCGACAACGGAGTGACATATTTCACTCTCGACCATGGAGTGAAATATCTCACTCCTTTCTATGAAGTAGAAAATTCCACTCTTTAATGAATTTATTTTCATAAAATTCACTCCAAAAAGAGTGAAAATGCCTGTCACTCTTGCAAAGAATGAACTTTTCACTCTTCCCAATTTTAGAGTGAGGGCCATCTGAAATATTATACAAATTTTAACACGTTCACTGCCATGAGCATCACCGGTGGGTCTCAGAATGTTTTCATTCTGTGACCTGGGCATCACCCGTGGGTCACAGGTAGCTTTCCATATAATATTAAATAAAAATCGTGGGCGGGTTAGCAATGACTTTATATTTGTATGTGGTGTTCTGGGATAAATGTAACTTACTATATTTTTGTGAACTTACTCCGAATTATGCGTACTGGATTTATATTACAACGAATAAATCCTTTAAGCCCTTGGGGACGAGCGACCGGTATACATGACGCGCAAGGTGCTCAGAATCCGTGATTATTTTCACCAGTAAATTTTTATTGTAAATTTTGCCCTATTTAATCCGAGTATTTTCTCGATTCATTCGGCAAAAGTTTCTGTTTCGAAAAACTGGTGATAAAAGATTAAAAATTCTGTAAAAGGTGCTCATGCCGAAGGGGTTAAAAACACTTTAATTAGTCTTTTTAACCCCTCCGGGACGAGCGTCTTTTACAGAATTTTTAATCTTTTATCACCGATTTTTCAAAACAGAAATTTGTGCCTAACTGAATCGTAAAAATGCTCGGATTAAATAAGGCAAAATTTGCAGTAAAAATTTACTGGTGGAAATAATTACGGATTCTAAGCACTTAAGCCTCACGTATACCGGTCGCTCGTCCCCGAGGGGTTAAGTTTGGCACCCGGGTGATTACATTAAATTCCTGTGTGAGATGAAATCTCACAGTGTTTAAATTATGTTACTGTTTTATTTCTTTTAGCCTTATACATCGATGTTCTTTAAACTTAAATTCATATTTATTTTTGCGCGGGCGATTCATTTCGACCGCACATCGGCAAGTTCGCTGACGTTCGGCTGCCCCTGGCATGGGATGCTTCTCCTTTGAACTTTGTACGATTGTGATGACGTCATCGGATCAAGCCTCTCACGGCATATGCATTGAATGGGTGGCTATCTTTTGGAGGTGTGTCTATTCGCTGTGCGAGGAGCAAATAGAAAATAAGCTTTTTAAATGTTTTCTTTTGGATTTGTTTATTAAGACATTAGCTAATATTTTAAATTCTCTAATAGATTTAAATCTTTTCTTTCAGTAACTTTTGAAGTCCCCGTATTCTTACTATAAATTAAAAATTCCGTTAATTTTAAATCAGAATCTGTTTTGTTGGAGAGCTGTCATGACTTAGTTTTGGTTTAAAAAAAGATCGCGGGCTGCGGGCTCCCATCGGTCTGTCTACCGATGAATGTGGAATCCGGTGAAAAGCTTTTGCGTAAACTATGTCTGCGATTTTAACAACTCCTGTTAAATTATTTCTTGATAATTTCATTTATGCTGCACTTTAATTTTTAAGAGAAATATCCATCTTCAAATGGAGTAGATGCTTTTATTGGCAATAATTAATTTATGAACGGTGACCAACGCGAAGCCTTATCTTCTCTTCTCAAGATGAAAATAAAAGATTGATGTATGCTTAAAGGTCTCCTCTTCATTTATTTTACAGACGACACGATCCAAGTAAGAAGTTTCATTTATTTCTATTTTTGCTGATCTCAAAGAACGAAGGGTTTATTGCAATATTACACAACGCATTGTAACTAAAAAGAACTTCAAATTTAATTTTACTTTTAATTAACGGCCCATTATATTGGATTATAATATATTACAAAATATTTCCATCACATCCTGTGGGGGCAGTGAACGTGTTAAAAATGCCAACATAATTATCTGAATTTGACATCAGAATACCGTCAGATAGACCATTAAATTAGCCTTTTCACGAAGTCTCGATGAATATTTTCGAAATTATTCAATATGAAAAATCGGGCCAAATTTGGAGGGTCGTTCGAAAAGTGAAATTATTTATATTAAGATTCAGATTTTAAATTTTTTTTTTAATAGATACTTTTCAAAGGGAAGTATTACTAATGTTATCAAAATACTAAGTAAATTTTAGATATTCTAACAAATAGTTCAAAATCATTGTATCAAATACTATTAATATTTTTTATAAATTATTTTTTTAATTGTGCTTTTTTTAATTGCCCCTCGAATTTTTATTAATGGTTTTTAAACATGGAAAAAAAAAAAAACTTGTAAGAATGATCTGAAGTTTCAATATGCATATTAGAAGTTTCTAGTAGATATCAATTTATGTTAAAGAAAATTCAGAGGTAAAAATTCATTTTTTTTTTCGAATATTAATTTCATAATTCATATTTAACACATAATTTTTAAATGCATGAAAATCACATAAACAGTGTGTTTCGGCTAATTCTCTAAACAGCTACTTTGCCAGCGCATGCTCCGTTTGAACTGAACACTTCCGAACTGAAATGAACTAATCTTTTGTTGATATTAGAATTCTTAAGATGTATCGCGTCAAATGGTGCTTAATAGATTTTTTTATGCTCTTTTGTTATTAAATGTATGTTTTTGTGCCGTAAAGAATGTTGATTATTTGTTAAATTCATACCACTGAACTAATTAAGATATTAGATTAGATTAAATATAAATATTTAAATAAACTGATTGGAAAACTTTACACTGAGAAAAATGACACTTTCAAATCTGAGTAAATCTATGTTTTCATTTTGTTAGGAAATTTTTTGTTTCAAATATGACGACCCAATGCTTTCAATTCTAAAATACCAGAAATACTCAGTTTCAAACAAAATTACTTTTCATTCGTTAAACAAAGTAAATTTTACCAGAGTAGTTGAATTTATTCATATTATATCACTTGTCATGATTTCAAACTATACGCTCCTTTCAGTAATAATTTATAACATGAAATGTGGCGAACTACATTTTTATCGTGTTCGCGGATGAACACTTAAAAGCCGTCGTAATATAATAACGAAAGCGTAAATTTTATTCTTCAACCTTCAAAATCGAAGAATGGATAAATTCGTAAAGGAAAGATTTCGCAGGTGAGATTTGACAACCATCAACAATATATAAATACAAACAACATGTATAATCGTGAATAAACATCATGAATAAAGCGTTACGTGCTCATATTTGAGTATGTCCATGTTTTCAGAAATGAGTATATACATGTTTCAAACTTGAGTAATTTTGTTTCGGAGCCATTTTGACTATGCGACATACTCAGATTTGAGTATTTTTTTACTCAGTTTTGAAAATGTCGTTTTTAGAGTGTAGAACATGCTGATTTTTCGGAATACTAAATTCCTTTTTCTCCTTCTAAACATATGCTATTTAAAACGTTCGTTATTGTTCTATTTTATTTTTTCATTTACCTTTATTTTTTCCAGAATGATTCCGGGGGTCCACTCATCCAAACAAACAATGACGGAGCGGCAGTCATCATAAGTGTGGTATCGCATGGAGCAGGCTGTGGTCAGAGGTATTATCCCGGCGTGTACACTAAAGTTTCCCCGTATATGGAATGGATACAGGAAATTGTGTCAAATAATTAAATCCAGCGGGACTTTAAAGAATGAATAATTTGTTTCAAATAACTTTAACAATATGTACAGATTAACTTGATAATCATGAATAAATCTAAATAAAAAGAGCCTTGTGTCTTAATTCTGAAAATTCTGACTCAATTTTTAACACTTTCCAACAAAGTTTAAAAGTGTTTATGACTTCGGTTTGTTTGTCCGTATGGCCGTCTGTCCGCGCTCCCGTAAATATACTCGGATTGCCCTGAAATTTTTGGATGATATTGACGTTTACCATAGCACGTTGCCTATTTCAAATGAAGTTTGTAGCATGTTTTGTTCATTTACAGGGACAGTCAAAAGTTTTCCTTTACATTACGAAAGAAATCGTTTAAAATGATTTTTAATGATGTTACACGCTTTCAAACATAACAAAATTGATATGCATTTATGAAGTGCACTAAAATATGCATTCTGTAGAATATGCGGTGCAAAGAATAGTTATTATTCATTTACAGGGCCATACAAAAGAATTCCGTTACATAATGATATAGGGGTGGAGGGAATTGTTTGCGGCGTATTTTAATTATGTTAAATTAGTTCATGTATAATGAAATTGATATACGTCGCTGAGGTTCACTATATCTTATTTCATGTATAATACAAATTGCATAGCATTTACAGGGACACACAAAAGATTTCAGATTCTATATTGTAACCGAAGTACTGTACAGTAGCGATGATTGCTGGAAATAATTTTTAATTATGTTATGCGCTTTTATGTTTCACTATATTTATGCATACTATATGGTGTGTGTAAATGCCATAATTCATATACAGGGCTACACAAAAGAATTCGTAAGGGTTACTGGGTATGAGTGCTAATTGCTAAAAGTGGTTTTTAAATGAGTTATGCATTTTAACGCTGAACTGCATTTAGTTTACAAAGAAATGTTTGTAGAATATAGATAAAATTATATACAGGGTCACGCAAAGAATTGGATACATGGCCGTCTTTAAATGATAATTTCTGGAAAAGTGATTTCAGTACTTTTAAGAATATTTTAGTTTGAATTAAATTTTAGCTAAACAGTGGCATGTAATAAAAGTACTACGTTAACTACAGGGTTGTACAAAAGTATAAAATTATGTTTCCATCTATTAGTATAAATTGCTGAAAGAGAAATTTCAACCTGTTATACGTTTTCTTGCTAAACTAAATTTCCCAATTATATAGTGTATATATATATATGCCTACAGATCAAATACAGGGCTGTTCAAATGAATTGGAATACATATTTGCTATGGACGGTAACTGCTGAAATCAGTTTTTCAAATGTTTTATGCGATTTCTAAAATGTTTACTTAGTTATCTTATATACCTTATTTCCCTAAATAACGAAGTTTTGTTAAAGCATTCAGGAAGTGTTGGAAAGTTTTTCATAATCTATGCATAAGCATGATTTTTCTTTGTTGTTAAATTATTCCTTCACCAAGAATAACAGCTTCATCCACTTGGCGAAAGAGTTTTAAAAAATTATCGTAATAAAGGCTAGAAAAATTTCGCACTTGTACAAGAATATGTAGTGGAATTATTTGTATGGTTTTCACACCCTAAAAAATTAATTGAAGAAAAAGAGAGAGAAGAGAATGGAAGAGTGCTTTGTCAAAAGAATTACGACAAAAGAAAAAAACACAACAAAAAATATATTTATATAAAAAACATGGCAACTGATGTCACCGGGGTGAAAAAAGCGACTTTTTTACCCTTTAAGCGTCCTGCATAATTTTTCATGTCTGTTTAATGATTCATAAAATAATAGCTATAAAAAATATTTGTATAAGGATTTGTTTATAATCACTTTACATATTTATTTATCTTACGCACTACAAAAAAATAATAACATTAATATGAATTTTGGGTTAAATCAGCCTTTCAATTCAAAGATTACATGGCGGAAAAACACGGATAGGACGCTTAACACGTTAACTGCCCCCATAGCAATTTAAAGTGACCACCAGGGTCACTTAAAAACTTAAAAAGACTAATTAAAGTGTTTTTAACCTCTTCGGGACAAGCGTGTTTTACAGGATTTTTAATCTTTTATCACCAGTTTTTCAAAACAGAAATTTTTGCCAAATTGAACCAGGAAAATGCTCGGATCAAATAAGGCAAAATTACAATAAAAATTTACTGCTGAGAATAATCATGGATTCTGATCACCTTACGCGGCACGTATACTGGCCGCTCGTCCCCAAAGGGTTAAAGGATTTATTTGTTGTAAAATAAATACAGTATACATAATTCAGAGTAAGTTCACAAAAATAATAGTGAGTTACATTTATCCCACAGTGCCACATACAAATACAAAGTCATTGCTGACCTGCACACGATTTTTATTTAATATTATATGGAAAGCTACCTGTGACCCACGGCACAGAATGAAGAAATTTTGAGACCCACCGGTGATGTTCATGGCAGTGTACGTGTTAAAGGGCTAGAGTCAGTGTGTCTTTATTCAGGACGAAAATTCAGACAATCTGATTGGTGTACGAATAAAAGAAGAGTTCGCCTGTTTGAAGCGATTGTCTGAACAACTAATGAAAAACTAGTGGATGACTTGATAGTATAGGTAAAATAGACCAAAAATTGAGTAATGTACGACAACTGATGTCCATCCACCAGGGGCGCCATTTCACAACTTTCTTGTGGGGGGGGGGGGTAAAGATTTTGTGAGGTAAGTTATATAGCGAGGATCTAGGCGTCTATCCCCCCCCCCCCCCCCAACGCGAAACGTAAACATGCTTACAAAAACAGTAAAAACTTTGAATACGAAAACTTAAGAACCAATGAAATATATAATTTTAAACAGGTTTCCGCCTTAACAGGTAAAATGCCAATATATTGCATATGAAGAATGTTCTTTTTAGACAGGATTCCATTATAGGTTCCATTTTTACAGGTATCCCCAAAGACTGTTAAACCATCCACTCTATAGTATAGCTCTGAAAAGAGATTTATTACAGTAAAACTTATGAAAACGAAGCCTGTCTATAACAGAATTCTTTCTCAAAGGGGAAAAAAATCAAATTTCGATGAAAAAAGATCATACAATTATACTTGCTAAGACAGAGACCTGTCTAAAATAGAACTTTTCCTAGTGTTTTTTTACTTCTTTTTTTCCGGTTTTACTACAGGGGCGCCATTTTAAGAGTTTCCTGGCGAAGGACAAGGAACAATTTTCTTTAAAGAACTGGGAACGGGCAGAATTGCACAATGTGTAGAACTGCACAAATGTCACAGAAAACGGGAAAACCTGCACAATAAAAATCTCTGTGTGATTTTGTCTCTTTAACGGACATGTGATTATTCTGCGAATTTTTTCAGTTTTCGTGAAAGTCCACGATTTTTTTCTTTCGAATTCTGCGAAATCAATTAGTAAATGAATCACAGAAAAAAATCGCGAATTTTGTAAATTTTGAAAAAAAATATCCCCGAATTGTTGCGGAAAAAATCGCTAATTTCTCCAAACGACCGTGGAAAATATTGGTAATTTCATCAGAAATCGTGAAAAGAAATGCAGATTTCGTCAAATGATTGTACAAACTAAAATCTCGAATTTTGTAAAAGGATTTAAAAAAATCGCGAATTTCGTCAAAAGAGGGCTCAAAAAATCCCGAAAATTTAGTCAAACAATCGAGGAAAATTTTGTCAAACGATTGTGAAATAAGATACAAAATTTGGTCTAACCATCGCGCTGAGAATTAGAAATATTATCAGTCGGTCGTAGAAAAAAAAAAATCATGAACTTCAGCAAGTGATCGTGAAAAATTTTGTCAAAAGATCGCAGAAACAAATATGGAATTTCGTCATTGGTCGCGGAAAAATATTGTGAATTTCGATAAATGGTCATGAGGAAAAAAAAACAATTTCGATAACGGTTGTAGGAAAAAAATTGCGAATTCCATGCAACGGTCGCGGAAAAAAGCGCAAATTTCGTCAGAAGAATCACGAAAAAAGAATCATGAAATTTAATCAGTGATGAGATAATATCAGCCCACGAACGTCATGAATAGGTCACGAAATTTGCAACTTTTGTGATTTATAGCGACAAGAAAATTTTCTTTAGCGATTTTTTGGAAGTAAAGGTAACGTTAATTGTTTCGGATTGCGTTTTCACTATTTTGAACAAACAAATCCTGAATATTTTTCAGAGGAAAAAGCTACATATTTGAACATTAATGGTTACTATATTATATCTTCATTTTTCTACATAAAAGATAAAGTTTATATTGAAGATATAATTGTAGACTTCTTGTTACATAGGCATAACCAGGGGGGGGGGGGTGCCCTGGGTGCCCGGGCAGAATCGAGCACAATTATTTTAAAAAATCGAAATCTACAAAAGAAAAAAGATGAAGAAGTGAAAGCAGAGTTCAATTAGTTTAGTTCAGAAAATTAAACCGCTAAGTTTTGAAATGTGATAAAAAAAGAAACCCACGTTCTTTTTTTTCTTTCTTTTTTTAAAAGAAAATCATGTTGTTTATCTTTTTTAAAACTAGAATATTTTCAAGAATCTGTATTAGTCATAGTAATTCAAAAAGGTGGCTTTATAATCCCACTTTGACGTCCTTTGTCTGTGGGAGATGCTTTTAACACTGTTCTTTCTATTGCATGTTTCTGCAATTTCATGAGAAATTAACGCAAGTTCTGGACGAGGATAGAAACTATTTTTCTCTTTTCTTTGGTAGTTTAAAGTCAAGAAAGAAGCAAAAAAAAATTGAAAGGGGATGCAAATGTGAAACGATAATTCCAAATTTCGATTAGCCGAGCTAAGGGGGGGGGGGGGGGGAGGCACATACCCTGCCTCCTTTATAAATGAAAAATAATAGCACAGAAAATTCAAATTAATCTGCAGATTGGTTTGTTGGTTGAATTTAGTGTTTCGTGGCCATTTTTTGACATTCTTGTAAGGAATATGGTTGCAGTCTTTCAAGTCAATATAGTAATTTTTTTCCTTTGAAAATTTGTATACGATTTTTAGAGTTTTTTCTCATTTCGCGGCGTTCTTTTAAAAGTAGGAAAAGGAACCCCGTTTCAACCTTTTAGCCCAGTGCAGTAAATTTTGACAAATTCGCGATTTTTTTCTGTGATCATTTCATGATACTTACAATTTTCCCCCCAAAGTCGTGTGACGAAATTCACGTCTTTCTACGCGATTTTTTGTCGAAATCCGCATTTTTCACCACTTACCTTTGACAAAATTCGTGTTTTTTACCGCTATCCTTTGACGAAATTCTCATTTTTTACCGCAATATTTTGACGAAATTGGCATTTCTTTAGCATGCGATCCTTCGATGAAATTCGCGTTTTCTTTCCACGATCTTTTGATGAAATTCGCTTTTTCTTTCCGTAATCTTTTGACGTAATTCGCGCTTTCTTTCTGCGATCCTGTGACGAAATTCTCGTTTTTACCGCGATCCTTTGACGAAATTTATTTTTTGTTGCGACCGATTGACGAAACTGATATTTTTACAGGGAGATCATTTGTCGAAATTCGGGATAGTATTGCGCGACCGTTCGGAAAAATTCTCGATATCTTTCCGTACCAATTAACAAAATTCTCTACTATTTTCCGCAACATTTTGACGAAATTTGAAAAAAAAAAATCATGAATCCTTTATCGAAATTTGTAATTTTTTTGCGCAATCTTTAAACGAAATTGTCGATTACTTTCTGCACTCTTTTATCGAAATTCCCGATATTTTTCCACGATCGTTTGAAGAAATTCTCCCTTTTTTCTGGGACTGATTCACGAATTGATTTTGAGAAATTCCATAAAAGAAATAAAAATCGCGAACCTAATTTTTTTTAATACTCACTGAAGAATCACAGAATTTGAAGGGGGCAATACTGCACAACATTTTTTATTATGAGAGACTTTCCTTTTCTGTGCACAAATCGCGCGATCCCAGGCGTTATTTCAAACTCTGTTCCTGAAAGAAATCTTCATTACTAGAGAAGTGGTTGGTTTTTTTTAAACGAACATAGAATTAAACAAATCTAAGATTTGGCGGGGGGGGGGGGGGGGGGGGCGTGACTGATTTCGGCAACGTACTCCCGAGCAAGCAACGACCTCTTCTGTCTCGAAAAAAGCTAATCTTGAATTATTGCGTTTTTTATTTCTAGCAAAATTAAATTTTCAGCTTCTTATAAGAGCTGATTTGACATTCCGATTCAAATTTAATCAAGGCAATTGCAAAAATTACCAGAGAGTTTTTTCTGTTTCAAAAAATGTCAAAAAATTTCCTCAAAGCACAAAAACTCCCGCTAGAAAGCGCATTAAAAATTCGGAAAAGATTAAAAAACCACAGGGATTGAAGTTAACTGATTGGGTAAAAGATTTAAACCGGATTCGTTTTAGGAATGTCAAAAAAAAAAATCACCGTGAAATGCGAAAAAAACCCGACATTAAACTGCGAACATTAAAAAATTGTTAAAAATTGAAAAATCGTTGTAAGAATCTCGAAAACACTTTATTGAAAAGAAGGCAAAGTTTACTGGGTAAAATATTGAAATCGGATTCTTTTTTACTTATTTGAAAAAATTACCGCAAAATGCAAAAAAATTCGTATAAAAATTTAATTGAAAAATTTCAGAAATTGTCTTCCATATGCATGAGTTCAGGCATACAGGTCCTGTCAAATCTTACGGGTGCAGGCTGCATTGTTTTTTCAGAGCTCAGCGCGCGCGCGTATACACACACACAGACAGACAAGCGCCTATCCTTATTATTACAGGCGCATCATGATAGTATAATTTTTATCATCTTGATAAAATTTAGTGTATATTATCATGACCTGCTTTACCTAATATATTCGACACACTCCGAGGTAAAAACCTGAATTACCGTAATTTCCGGCCTATAATATGCGAACCAAATAATTAGGTTTAGACCCAGAAATCTTGTTTCATAAAACTTATTAAATCGCGATAAATATTTAACTTAATGAAATAAAATTTCTGGGTCGAAACATGACTGTTTGAGCCGCGGATTATAGGCAGGAAATTACGCTATTAATGAATATTATAATTATTTATAATATTATAATAATTATTTATATAGACTTTCCTCCAAAATTTCTTGGGTCCCTCCGGTGATCCCTAAGAAGTCGTGGAGTCACATTCTGAAAAAATTTCGTGCGCATGTACTGATGTACCGCATGAATTATCTGAGATTTATCATCCGGCAAAATTTCATCTACAAGACTTTGACTGAGATAATTTTAGATCTCATGCAGTGTTCCCCTGTGCCTATAGAAGTTTCCAGCATGATTAAAGGAGGCCTTTTTTAATCTTTATAATAAGCTAGGGTGCAAAAGGTTTTACAATTGTGACCATACTTAGTCACTGCCTTATATCACTGCTGCAAGGACATTAACATATCTTTTTTTTTTTACTATTAGATTTAGTTTTAATGTTTTGAATCCCTTCTCAACCCTCCTCACGCAAACGAAAAATTGCGTTTGAGCCCTTTTTAAAAGAAATACCACACAATTATACCTTGTAAGAGGGAATACTGTCTAAAACGGCAATTCGATCGGTTTTATGGGATTCGTTTTAGCAGGTTTTACTATATAAGATATTGTTTGTATCCAACATGTTCAAGTTAAAAAGTCTGGGCACCCCCCCGTTCAAAAGGCTGGTTACGCCTATGATTGTACAATAATTGTATTAAAATATGGATTAAATTTTCTTTTATTTCGGGTTGGGTTGCTTTTCAATGGAAATCATTTTAGCGGTTTTCATATTTACATGAAATTACAGTTCTGCGACAGGATAAGTTGACGTATTTTCTTCGTTGCGAATGAGGGACATTTTAAGTTTTTCGGATTGTGCTTTATCTCTTTCGATCGGAGTCGGGATAACCTTGTTTTTCATAAGAAGTCCTGAATATTGTTCAAGTGAAAAACTATATATTTCACTATTAATGGTGGCCCATAGTAATAACCCATGTGTTACTTTCTGTTCATAAGGGATAAAATTATAGACTACTTTATTATAAACGTCTTAAAATATGGAGTAATTTTTTTTTTCTTTTGACTTTGGGATTTGGTGGAAGTCTGCGGGTTTTGGGTTGAAGAAGTTGTTTTGTCGGGTGCGCGCAGACTCCATTCCTAGGTGTTGAAGAATTTTGAGAGTGTTCCATATATAATATATAATAATATAATAAAGCAAATAATTAAATAATTTGCTAACATTGCAATGACTGCAGTAAATATAATGTGACACTAATAATCCAAAAAAGTAAAAAAGTCGGATAATTAAGAACTTTAATTATACTCGCCTCTTCAACACCCCTAGTCACACTTCAACACCCGGTGTGAATAGAAAGTTGGCAATTATACTTTATGCAGGTAAAATAAGTTTTTATGGTAAGAGCTGGTGGCCATTCACTAAAAAATTGAGTACATACACTCTAAAAAAAATGTGTAAATTTACACAAAAAAAACAGGTATATCGATGATACAAAAACGATTTGTCTATATGTGTAAATTGGTGTGTAAATTGCCAAAATACACGCCTAATGTGTAAATTTGAAAAAACACATTTCAATGTGTAATTTGATGATAACAATAAGTGTGTAAATGTTATCTGATCACTCTTAAAATACACTCTTTAATGTGTAAATTGCAGAAGAATACATATATTTATGTGTAATATTCTTACACATTTATCTGTGTAATCTTCTGTGATTACACATATTTTTGTGTATTATGCAAAAACACATATTTTTGTGTTTTATGTAAAATACACAGCTTTTTGTGTAATATCTAAAATACACATATACTTGTGTAATATGCAAAATACACAGGTTTTTGTGTAACATTCTATTCTTACAAATATTTCTGCATAATATGCAAAACACAGATTTGTGTAATAATCAAATTACATAGATTTTTGTGTAATATTCTAACTAAACATATTTTTGTGTATTGAGTTTTAACAGTATGCTGCTTTAGTATGTTTAAATTGTGAATTAATTGTTTTTATGATGAAAAAAATTGAATAAAGAACAATCTCATATACTGAATCAGATTATATTTTCTGGTAGCTTTGTTTGATGACCAGAAAACAGTATACCCGCAATGTATTTTGGCAATTTACAAACAAATCTAAATACATAAACAAATCATTTTCTTATCATCAATATACCCGTTTTTACATAAAACATGATAATCTGAAATTTTAGCTACCAGAACAATCTTTCTTTTATGGTTTGTTTGTAATTATAAAATCGTATCGTCACAAATTATGCGCAAGCTCTGCATAATTTCAATTTCATATATAAAGTTTTTGCAGTAACAACTGATCATCATTCAAGAAAAAATAGAGAATATCATTTTGGTACTAGAAATGAAGATCAAATTAGCCCTCGAAAAATAAAGTTGTTTTACCCTGTTTTGAAGGGCGTAAAGGGGGCATGTTAACTCGAGGGAGGGGGGGAATTCAACTTTTTAATTATGTCAATTTAGGTATCGTTCATTATGTATTTTTTAATTGTGAATCGATTGACATAATCCGCAAATCGATACGATCATTTTTTACAAAGTTACGGGAGGTTGTATGAATACAAAGTCCACAATTATACTGTATGCAGGTAAAATAAGTTTTTACAGTAACAACTGATGGTCATTCAAGGAAAAATTAGGACATCAACTTTAACAAAAAATTGAGAACAAATCAATTGAGAAATTAAAATTGAGAAACTGAAATTTGAAAAAAAATTGAGAACATCATTTTGGCACTAGAAATGAAGATCCAATGAGCCCACAAAAAATAAAGTTGTTTTGCCGTGTTTTGAGGGGGGGGGGGTTAAGGGGGCTTTTTAACTCCGGGGAGGGAGGAACTCAACTTTTTAATTAGGTCAAGTGAGGTTAGGTCATTCAAGAAAAAATTAGGATATCAATTTGGCACTAGAAATGAAGATCCAATGAGCCCTCCCAAATAAGAAAGTTGTTTTACCGTGTTTTGGGTTGGCAAAGAGGGGCACTTTAACTCGGGAGGGGGAGGAGGTGGAAATTCAACTACTTTAATTAAGTCTAGTGGGAGTATCGATTGTTATGTATTTTTTAGTTCTGAATCGAATGACGCTATCCGCAAGTCGATACGATCATTCGTTACAAAGTTAGGCAGGTTTTATAGAATACAAAGTCATGAATGGTTTTATGAATACACGAATTTTGACAACTACAATGACCTTGAAGAAGACTCAGATGATCCTGATTTTGATTATTGATATTTTGAGGACATTTAATAAGTTTTAGATTATTTTATATGATATAAAGTATGTGTTTTGAACGTAAAATAAATGTCACAAACCTGTGCTCAATAATAAAGTACTTGATAGTGCCCGTCAAGATTTGACTTTAAATAACTTGAATGTTTCATTAGAAAAATTCGTGAATTTTAAATTAGTTGCTTTTAATTAATTATTGAAATCCTGGCAAATTTCTATATTGCATAAGTGATTCCTATTTCTTTAAGGCGATAAAGGGTGCTGTCAGTCTAACCTATTCAATGAAGTGTAAGAATTTTAAGTTTATAATTTACAACCCATTGTGCTTGTTTTTATCAGAAATTTACCTAAAAAATACTGGGTAAAGCATTTATTTTCACTTACTATGACCTTTTTATATACAGGGTGTTTCTAAAATCATGGTACATACTCTAGGGGATGATAGAACACATCAAGACGAGTAATAGTGAATAGGAAACCAAGGGTGTTAAACGTCTTCCGAAGGAGATAGGCGCCTTTAAAGTTTAGGCACCAAAATTTCAAATGATTATAAAAAACGGAAAAATTGGTCGATTCGTTTGCGGTTTTCACTAAAACTATTCTTTATGTCAGTATTTTCTTGAAAATAAATTTTAAAGATACAGTTCAAAAAATGCCGATAGAGGGCGCTTTAGACTTTGGAGTAACGAACCACTATTTTTTACCGTTATTTTTTGCATCTCATTACATGCTTTCAAAAGCTTAGACTTAAATTTTGAGCTCAAAATCTGAATCGGTGGGAGTGGTTAAGTAGCGCAAACTGAACTGTGTTCATGAGTTGAAATTTGAACCCCCCTCTTGAACACAATTCGGTTTGCGCTACTTAACCACTCCCAACGATTCAGATTTCGAGCTCAAAATTTAAGTTTAAATCTAAGCTTTTAAAAGCATGTAATGAGATACAAAAAATAACGGTAAAAAATAGTTGTTGGTTACTCCAATGTCTAAAGCGCCCTCTATCGGCATTTTTTGAACTGTATCTTTAAAATTTATTTTCAAGAAAATACTGACATAAAGAATAGTTTTAGTGAAAACTGCAAACGAATCGACCAATTTTTCCGTTTTTTATAATCATTTGAAATTTTGGCGCCTAAACTTTAAAGGCGCCTATCTCCTTCGGAAGACGTTTGGACCCTTGGTTTCCTATTCACTATTACTCATCTTGATGTGTTGTATCACCCCCTAGCGTATGTACCATGAGTTTAGAAACACCCTGTATATATTTTTTTTAATCACAATATTTATTTTTATTTATTCATTTTTTTTTAACTACACGACCGTTAAAAGCTGCCATTAATTTTATTTTTATCAGTCTCATTCTCAAAACCCTAAATTTGAAATTTTATGCAGATGTCCATTTAAACCAAATATTTTTTATTACTTAAATTTTATTTTACATTTTTAAAGTATTAAACCATGGCTATCAAGATAATTTCTTTTATAGTACTTGTACGGATATTTTTCTTTCTTTCCGTTTTATTTTTTACGGAAAAGAATGGCAAACTTTTCTTTCTGACGCACACACACATATATGTTAGATAATAAATCTGAAGTTTAAGGTAAATAATAGTTTAATTAATCTGGACTATATAAGATAACTACACTATTTACACTTTAAAGTTAAGGGAGATTTGGGGAAATATAACAGACGCCGGCCGATACTACGGCCGCAATTATCGAGAGACTCGAACGGCCCATTCAAAAGCCAAAGCCAGCCCCACCAGTGGCCGAGAGGTTCTGCTCTCGAAGCTGGTAGACGGGAGGTGCTGGGTTCGATACCAATCGCGCCCGTCGGCCTAATCATTCGGAGTTTTCGTGGTTTTCTTCGAACCTTGGTTCTCCAAGCGTTAATATGAGTTAGGTTCCCTTAGAAAGATCTCCACGGAAGGCACTCGCCCTTAGGGCCTATATCCCACGTGGTGGTAATAAGCCGACATAAATACAACCAAACAACCAACCAAAAGCCAAAGCCTTTCTCTACTCTGTCGTCTCAAATTGTTCTCAGGCTAGCTTAGTGAAAGTTATATCTCAGCAAATACTTGCGCTTGGGTTGATCTTTACGTCATAAGGTCTTCCGTGGGAAATCGCTGTGGCATCTTGTTGCTAGCGCGAGTGTTTAACCACAACTCATATATATATTCTTGACAATGGTCAGAAAATATAACAAAAAAATGTAGATCAGCTCAATTTATTTAATTGATAATTACTGCAAAATATTTTAAATATACAATCATGTTTTTCAAAATATTGTTGAGTGTTAAATTTTATTTAATTATAAAGTATTCAAATAATAATAATAATAATAATATAACTTCTCTTTCTAATAAAATATGTCATTATTGAAATGAATTATGGACAAAAATATTACAGAAATCATTTTGCCGGGCTTGGGCTCGAACCTGCGTCCGTTACAAAAATCCAAAGCTTTAAACTCCTGTTTTAGCTCGCTACGCTAGCAAGACCTCGTTCTACTGTCTTCTAAATTAAGGAGGTTCAAAAAACAGTTGACGCATGCCCAATTGTGTCAAATTCTTTCTGACCCGATCTTACTTAACCTAACTGACCTAAACAGCTTTGCGTTTTAATATATACTATATCAGGGTCGGCGAACCTTTTTACGCGCCCGTGCCAAAATTTCACAAACAATATCTATCAGCAAAGTAACGTGTCAAACTATAATTTTGCAGTGTGCGATGTTTATACAAAACACTGGTTAAAAATCAGTTGCTTTCAAGCATTAATAATTAATAATTTAAAAATATTAAAAATTAAGATGCGATTTCTCTGTATTTTGGAATAAGCTATTAAACTAATGAAATTTTAATTCGTAAATATGATTTATTTATGTAGTACAAACTGTAACAAGAAAATAAAAATATATATATATTTTAGTAATTTTTGACTTTATTATTAGTCCGAAATCTGGTTATAATTATCCAAGTTGCATTAAGCAATGTATCAATAATTTATTTATGAGATTTTTGCTGATGCTCGATGGAGAGTTCGTTGGAGATTTCTATATAACTATAATACCGTTTGCCATCTTATTGCAGTGACTGTCTAAAAAAATTAGTCTGAAAAATGCAACTTTATAAATTTGTATAGAAAGGCAAAATACGTTAAAAATACTGCATAACATCACAGGAAAAGAAAATTCTTTTGATGTGTTAATCATGCACAAATAGTCGCATTTTTGTGACAGTCTGCCCGTGTGGAACGAAATTTTATCTATACTTCTATACTAATATTATAAAGAGGTAAAAATTGTTTATTTGTAGAAGGTAAGCTCTGGAACTACCGAACCGATTCCAAAAGTAATGGTATCAAAATGATGGTGTTAGTCCAACTTAGAACATAGGCTATATCTTATGTCCGTACCACTGGCCAAAAGGGGGTGCAGAAGCAAAAAACGTTCTAAAAATGCGATTTTTGTGTTACTGAAGGGCCTAGAAACATGAAATTTGGAATGGTAGTTACTTATAAGGTACTAATGATCTCTGAGGACATTTCTTAAAAAATTCGAAATTTAAAAAGGATGAAAATGCGCAAAAAGCGTTCTAAAAAACGTTCTAAATGGCGATTTTTACGCAATTCCAAGAAGTACCAAACCGATTTCAGAAATAATGGTGTGAAAATGATGGTGATAACCCTTGCTCGAACATAGGCTACATTTTATGTTGGTGCCACTACCCTTAAAGGGGGTGCAGGAGCAAGAAAACGTTCGAAATTGAGATTTTTGTATTACTGAAGGTCCCAGATACATGGAATTTGGCATGGTAGTTACTTATTAGATATAAATGATCTCAAAGAACAGTTCTTAAAAAACTCGAAATTTAAAAGGGGTGAAAATGCGCAAAAATCGTTCTAAAAACGTTCTAAATGGCGATTTTTACGCAATCTCAAGAAGTACCAAACCGATTTCAAAAATAATGGTGTCAAAATGATGGTGACAACCCTTTCTCCAACATAAGCTACATTTTATGTCAGTGCCATCGCCCCCAAAGGGAGTTCAGGAGCAAAAAAAAACGTTCGAAAATGCGATTTTTGTGTTACTGAAGGGTCTAGAAGCATGAAATTTGGAATGGTAGTTACTTATAAGATATAAAATCTCTCTAAGAATATTTCTTAAAAAATTCAAAATTTAAAAGGGGTGAAAATGCGCGAAAAGAGTTCTAAAAAACGTTCTAAATGGCGATTTCAACGCAATCTCAGAAAGTACCCAACCGATTTCAAAAGTAATAGTTGGAAATTGATGATGCAGACCTTGCTTCAATATAGGATCAGGATCTACTTCATGTCAGCGTCATTACCACCTTGCGGTTCATTTTTAAAAAAATTCTAAATTATGATTTTTGTGATACTGAAGGGGCTAGCAGCTTGAAATTTGGCATGATAATTACTTATGAGTTGTAAATGTTCTCTGAGAAGTATTCCTTAAAATTTTGAAATTTAAAAGTGGTGAAAATAAACGAAAAGCGTTCTAAATAGCGATTTTTACGCAATCTCAAGAAATATAAACCGATTTCAGAAGTAATTGTTTCAAATTGATGGTGACAGTCCCCGCTCCAACATAGCCTATATTTTATGTAGTTGTCACTACCACCTTGGGGTTACAGGAACGAAAAATATTCTAAACTGCAGTTTTTGTTTTAAAGAGGGTGTCTAACATTTTACATTTGGAATGGTAATTGTTTCAAAGATGCAAATGCCTTCCAAGAATTATCGAAAGAAAATTCCAAATTTAAAAGGATGAAGTGAGCGAAAAGCGTTCTATTAGCGTTCTAAATTACGATTTTTATGCAATCGTATGAAATACGAAACCGATTTCAAACATAATGGTTGCAAATTGATAGTGATAGAACCTGGTCAAACATAAGCTATATTTTATGTCGGTGTCAAAATCCCTAAAGGGTTGCAGGAGCAAAAAACTTTCTAAATTGCGATTTCTCCGGTACTGAAGAAGTTAGAAAGTTTAAGTATGGCACGGTAGTTACTTATAAAATATAACTGTCCTTAATATAAAATATAACTAAGAACAGTTGAAAGCAAATTCGAAAATAAAAAGTCCTTCCGGCCAGTGCCGGGAGGAAGAGGTAGCTTTCATAATCCTTATTTAAAAAAAGCCAACTTATATCATGCAAACACACGAAGCTCAATTTAGTGGAAACCGAATATAGGAGATTCAATACTAATTTTTATCAATATAATGAATGAGAATTTCCCGAAATTAGTCAGCTTTATCCAAGCTGCTTTTCTTTAAAGTAACTTATATTTGGCTGCCAAATTCGGCAATTTCTTAAAGTGCCTGTCATTTTAAGACAACATGGTGGATGAGGCTAAGCAGTGAACTTGGTCGAGACCTTAGTAATTGCTGTGCACATGCTCACTCACATCGGAATCGGTTAATATATAGGAGTGCTGTCGCATGCAAAAAATCAGATTTTTCAAAATGTCACCCACAATAGAAATTGAAACTACTATATCTGAGCCATTTTTTAAGGTAAAGACAAACAAAAAATGCTCCTGAATCCTTATATCAAGATCAAATACTTAAGAAAGAAACCTTTTTCAATTTCTAATTTTTTTGCACCTCACTTTAAATATATATATATATTTTAATTTAATGGCCGCCATTTTGAAACAAGATGACTGAAGAATCTGGCCAGCGAACTTGGTCGAGGTGTTGATGTATACTATCCACATGCCTTCTTACATCGAAATAGGCGAATTAGTGTGTCATCGCGTGACAAATACAAGATCGTTCCAAAATGTTAGCCATGCTAGAAATTCAAAGTGCTATAAATCAACCATTTTTTAAGATATCAACAAAAGAACAAATTTTCAGAAACAAAAACTGCTCCGGAATGTTTGTATCAAGACCAAACACATAAAAAAATCTTTTTCATTTTCCAATTTTTAATACCTCATTTTGAATTTTAAATTTAATTTTTTTAAATGGCAACCCTTTTGAAACAAGATGGCGAATGAAGCTGGCCAACGAACTCGGTCAAGACATTGGTAGGTACTATGTACAGACCAAGTTACATCCAAATAGGTTCATAAATACGCCTGTTATCGCGTGACAAAAATCAGGTCGTTTTAAAATGTCAGCCACAAGAGAAATTCAAAATGCTATTACTCAGCCATTTTTTTTTAGATATAGACGAAAGAAGAACTGTTCCGGAATCTTTGTATTAAGGTCAAACACATACAAAAAAAATCTTTTTCATTTTTCAATTTTTTGGTATCTCATTTAATTTTTTTTTTTAATTTTTTTAAATGGCCGCCATTTTGAAACAAGATGGCGGATGAAGCTGGCCAATGAACTCGGTCGAGATATTTGTATGTACTATGTACACACCAAGGTACATCCAAGTCGGTTCATAAATACGTCTGTTATTACGTGAGAAAAATCAGGACGTTTCAAAATGTCAGCCACGCTAGAAATTCAAAATGCTATAACTCAGCCATTTCTTAAGATATAGACGAAACAAAAACTGCTCCCGAATCTTTTTATCAAGGTCAAACACATAAGAAGAAAATATTTTTTCAATTTTCAATTTTTGGTACCACATTTCAAATTTAAATTTTTCTTAAAAATTTAAATGGCCGCCATTTTTAAACAAGATGGCGGGTGATGCTGGCCAACGAACCCGGTCGAGACATTGGTATGTACTATGTATAAACGAAGTTACATCCAAATCGGTTCATAAATACGCCTTTTATCGCGTGACAAAATTCAGGACGTTTCAAAATGTCAGCCACGCTTGAAATTCAAAATGCTATAACTCAGCCATTTTTTAAGATATAGACGAAACAAAAACTGCTCCGAAATCTTTGTATAAAGGTCAAATACATAAGAAAAAAATATTTTTCCAGTTTCAATTTTTTGGTACCACATTTCAAATTTTAAATTTAAAAAAAAAATTTAAATGGCCGCCATTTGAAACAAAATGGCGGATGAAGCTGGCCAACGAACTCGGTCGAGAGATTGGTATGTACTATGTACACACCGAATTACATCCAAATCGGTTCATAAATATGCCTTTTATCGCGTGACAAAATTCAGGACGTTTCAAAATGTCAGCCACGCTAGAAATTCAAAATGCTATAACTCAGCCATTTTTTAAGATATAGACGAAACAAAAACTGCTCCCGAATCTTTGTATAAAGGTCAAATACATAAGAAAAAAATATTTTTCCATTTTTAATTTTTTGGTACCACATTTCAAGTTTTAAATTTTTTTAAAAATTTTAAATGGCCGCCATTTTGAAACAAAACGGCGGATGAAGCTGGCCAACGAACTCGGTCGAGACATTGGTATGTACTATGTACACACCGAATTACATCGAAATCGGTTCATAATTACGGGAGTTACAGTGTGACATAGGTCAGATATATATATATATATATATATCAATTTTGAACGGAGGGTGGTTTCGGGGTCTGGGGGTCATGATCGATGAAAATATACCAAAATTTTTTGAAATCGCTTTCCTCCGAACGGCTGCAATAGGTAGCTTTTTTGTAAAGAAAGCTACCTAAAAGGGGTGAAGCGAAGAGAAGGTGCGAAAAGCATTCTAAAAGAGTCCTAAATTACGATTTCTATGGAATCTTAGGAAATAATAAACCGATTATAGAAATTATTGGTTGCGAATCAAGAGTGATAGATAGTCCCTGATCCTATTCGGGCTATATTTTATGCCGGTGTCACTACCACCTGGTTGGCAGGAACAACAAGAAAGCCTTTAAAAACATCTAAATTCCGTTTTCTATAGAATATTAGGAAATACCAACCGACTTCAAGGTTAATGTTGGCAAATTAATCGTGACAGTCTCTGTTTCAACATTTTTAGAGACATTCTATTTCAACTTTGTTTCGGCATTTTATGTTGGGGCCACTAACACCAGAGAGGTGGTAGACTGTTAGACAAGAAGCTTGGAATTTGGCATGATGGTTAATTTTAAGATGTAAATATGTTAAGATGGTTACTGAAAAATTCAAAACTTCAAATGAATACTGAAATGAGCGTATGAAATGAGCATAAACGTCTCAAAATACTTTCTAAATAATCATTTATTTGGAATTAGTTTTAGTTCTTATTAGATAAAAACTCATTTCAGTCTAATGCACTTTTATATTGAAGTTTAGTCAAACTGTGTCTTAATTTGTAATTTTTGAATTATTCTAAAAAGTGTTCTTCCAATAAAAAATAGTCATGTAAATATCAGTTGTCATATTTCAACTATTACGCGAGCAAAGCCGCGGGGTTTGCTAGTTGATTATAATAGGGGAAAAATAATATGTTATTTTGTATAATGAATATTAAAAAAAAAAAATTCGCGCGCCAGAGAAATTGTTTTAAGTGCCAACTTTGGCACGCGTGCCATAGGTTCGCCAACCCTGTACTATATAATACCCGTCAAGATTTGACGGTAAATAAAATAACTTGAATATTTCATTAGAAAAATTCTTGAATTTTTAAGTAGTTGCTTTTAAGTTAATTATTCAAATCGTGACAAATTTCTATATTCTATAAGTGATTCCTATTGATTTAACGCGATAGATAGTGCTGTCAGTCTGAGCTATTCTATGAAAAAAAAAAAAAAGTTTTTAATTTACAACCAATTATGCTTGTTTTTTTTATCAGAATATTAACTAAAAATATTGGATATAGAGCATTTATTTTTACTTGCTATAGTATCACTTTTTTTTTTTTTAATAATAACAATTTTTTTTTCTTGACTAACCGACCATTAAAAGCTGTCATGAATTTTATTTTTACGTCTCATTCTGTAAAAACCTAATTTGAAACTTGATGCAGCTAGCAATTTATAAAATATATTTTTTTATTACTTGAATTTTATTTTACATTTTTATAAATTTTTTCAAATATTACACTATGGATATCAAGGAAGTTTATTTTATAGTTCTTATATGAATATTTTTCTTTCTTTCCGTTTTCTTTTTCATTTTTTCTGAAAAGAGTGACACACTTTTCTACCCATATATTCTTGATAATGGTCAGAAAATATAACAAAAAATTGTAAATCAGCTCAATTGATATAATTGATAATTCCATGCAAGGTATTTAATTTTTTTTATATTGTTGCGTATTAAATTTTATTTAATTATAAAGCATTCAAATAATAATAATAACAAAATATAAATTATACAACTTCTCCTGTCAATAAAACATCATTACTGAAGAGAATCATCGCCAAAAATATTGCAGAAATCATTTTGGCGGGCGTTGGGCTCGAACCCACGTCTTCTACCAAAATTCCGAGGTTTAAATTGCTGCCTTTGAACGCTGAACTAGCAGGGACTCGCTCACCATTCCTCAAAATTGAAGTTCGAAAAAGAGTTGACGCATGCGCAAATATGCCAGTTTTGGTCTTACTGGACGTACAGAATTGCCTTTACGTTTTAATATATATGATAATAATCTTCGACTTTGTATTCATAAAACCTAACCATAATTTGTAATGAATGACTGCACCCACTTGCGGATAATGTCATTCGATTCATAATTAAAAAATACATAACAAACAATATCTCATTTAAGCTAATTAAAAAAAAGTTGATTTCCCCCCCCCCCCCCCACACACACACACACGAGTTAAAATGCTTCCTTTGCCCCCAAAAAGCACGGTAATACAACTTTAACTTTTGGGACGCATCGAATCTTCATTTCTAGTTCCAAAACGATGTTCTTTCCAAATTTTCGTGAATGTCCATCAGTTGTTATTGTAAAAATCCATTTTATCTGCATATAGTATAAATTTTCATTTTGTATTTATAAATTGTATTTAATTGAATTTAAAAAATGGTCGTATTGACTTGCGGATGATGTCATAAGATTCAGAATTAAAAAATACATAAGGAACGATACCCCAGTTGACCTACTTAAACAAAATTAGAATTTTTTCCCCCTCTCTGGGTCAAAAATGCCCCCCTTTTACCCCCCCCCCCCCACCACCACCACCACACACACACACACAAAAAAAAAAAAAATGATGAAACAACTTTGTGTTGTAGGGAGTCATCGGGTCTTCATTTGTAGTGCCAAAACGAAGTTCTTACCAAATTTTGATAAACGGCTATCAGTTATTTAAAAAAAAAAAATAAATAAATAAAATAAACCTATTTTACCTGTATTATTTAAAATACTAACTAATTTCCTTTCAAGCTTTTTGTCTTTCTCCGCCCAAGTTCTACAGGATTAAAGAGTTCTAATTTCCACATAAGAATTTTACATGTCAAATCATTTTAAAAATTCAATTTAGTTAGTTTAGAAATGTCATTTCACAGAAAAATAACAATTCGTATTTACAAACACAATATGATAAAATAAATCAGTTTTCGTCTTTTTTAGGTGCGTTCGTAAATACATAAATACGTAACACTTATAGTCATCGTCTGGTTCGTCCATCTGTCTGTCTGCCCGTCTGTCCGCATATAACAGCGCAAAAACTACCCAGTCGAATGGTTTGAAATTTAATGTATATAATCGTTGAAGAATTTTGTGGAGTCATTAACAATTTAGGAAGATCGAATCAAAACTTAAAATGAGATTAATAAAAGTTTTCTACAGCCTATTAATTCGTATCATACGTAATTAATTCAATGACATACCATAATAGATAATGATTCTAGGTTGCCATGGTGCTTGCGGCCTATTTAGAATGGAATACTATTATTTCCTATTACATATATATTTTTTTTTTTTTGGTGGGGGGGGGGAGAAATCTAATTGTATTCTACATTTTAAAACATTTATAATATTAATTATATATGTTTTTTTTTTAATTATTATTATAAGTAAGGAATCATATTTACTAACTGAAAATCATAAAAATCACATTAAATAAATAATGCTATTTTGATAAAATTATAGTAGAATGCCTTTATAATATAATAGCAATAAAAATTGATTGGTCGAGAGAATTTTGAACAAAAGTTTGCGAAGCCTGCCGTTATTTTGATCCTGGTCAGCCCGAAGTTATCGCCAAGTTCATATTTGTTTTCTTATCTAAGGCTGCGTTTAGACGCTTGTTTTGCCTTCTCCAGTAAAAGTTATTAACACCTATTCTTCTTCAACCGTTTTGTGGTTATCCACAAAATGATGGGGAGATTCAGCAATGAAAAGAAGATTAGATCGACTTGAAGGAAAGGTTTTCCTCCTTCAGAATGTCCGTCCATTTCATTCTAAAGCTATTAAAGATGAAAAGCACCAGATGACCACAAAAAAAGGACGCCGACGGTTGAAAATAATTGAATGATACGTCTATTCGTACCTTAACTCATCGAAGCGAAATCAATCCGGGTGTTTGTAATGTGGATTCATATGTTTTGAACAAAGACTTCCGATCGGAGCATGCGCGCTGTATGTAACCGCTCCTCTATAAAGAAATTCTAAATTTTTCTAAAACGTTGCATATTATTAGTGTATGATTTTAATTACGTTATTTTCAAATATTCTCCTATGAAGAATTTCAAAGCTGCTGAAGTAAAACTGATGCATTTCTACAAAAAATACGAGGGGTAGTCAAAAAGTTCCCGGAATTTCGTTTTAACTCTTTATTGCCACAATATAGGTGCGCATTTACTTAATCGTCTTCAAAGTAGGCTCCGTCAGAATACACACACTTGCTCCACCACTCCTGCCATAGCTGAAAACAACGATGGAAGTCCTGTTTTGGTATCTTTCCAAGTTCAGCCGTCGCGTTGGTTTTGATGTCTTCTACGATGTCTTGAAAATCTTGAATCCGAAATCTTGAAAACCACTCGTAAACGGCTGTTTTCTTTAAAGGATCATCACCGTAAACTGTTTGTAGGTCTAACAAAGCCCCTGAAGCAGATTTCCACAATCTGCACATGAACTTCATGTTCGCTTTTTGCTCGAACTTCGACATCGCGCAATCTGATCACTACATACTCCTACCTTGAGCTACACTGCCGTCACACTGCCTATCATGAATTCCAGTAGCAAAAAAATATAGTGGCAGTAAGCAAATAAATTAATTATATAGTGGTATTAAAGAATTACAACGAAATTCCGTGAACTTTTTGACTGCCCCTTGTATTTAAGTTTTAGAAATTAAAATAGATGCTTTCTTTTATAAAACGACATCATTTGTATCCGCTATAGAATTCCCTTTTTAGTATCCTTGAGAACAGACTTAAAAAGCATCTATAGAAAATTATGTATATGACGTCATAATCGTGCAGTAATACACAAACCCAGCAAAAAAGATGTCTTTATTCAAGAAAGTCGGCAAAACAAATCCGGTATCTAATAATTCATATACATCCATTTGTTTGTAACATTAATATGGATACTAAAAATTGAATATAGGTTATAATACCTCTATGTTCTATCAGAAATCACTCATTTATATTTTTTCAAAATTCGGAAAATGTTATTACACTATAAATTTACACTCTTTCAGCTTTTTTGGTACTGTTTAATGAATGTGGAGAAAATAAGTCGCACAAATATTCTTTAAAATACATTTTTGTAGCGAGAAAGTAAACTGAAAATCATTAAATCGATTACTATAGCAAAATAAAACCAAAGATACATGGTTTTATTTATTTACATGGTTTTATAGCATACTATATTCCTGGCGTAGCACGAATTTTATTTTTTTAAATATTTTCTTATATTTTCAGTTGTTATATGAGAAAATAGAAATAAAAGATATAATAATCGACTATCACAAATGGAGTAATTTATTTGCCACCATTACAGAAATGTCATTAAAAACTACAAAAAAATTAATATTTCGAAAACTAATACAAATTTTTAAATTCTGAGATCACCTTTAATATCATCGGATCCATGCGGATGTTAATTCGATCGCGCAAAGTTCCGTATTCTAAGAGAAGCAGCTGTGACATACAAACGGACAGTCATTTTTTTCATTCAGGGTCGGCGAACCTTTTTACGCGCCCCTACCAAAAATTTCACAAACAATATCCATCAACAAAGTAACGTGCCAAACTAATAATTTTGCAGTGTGCGATGCTTATACAAAACACTGGTTAAACATCAGTTGCTTTCACACATTAATAATTAATAATTTTAAAATATTAAAAATTAAAATGCGATTTCTCTGTATTTTGGAATAAGCTATTAAACTAATGAAATTTTAATTCGTAAATATTATTTATTTATGTAGTACAAACTGTAACAAAAAAATAATAATAAAATTATTTTAGTAATTTTTAACTTTATTATTAATCCAAAATCTGGTTATGATTATCCAAGTTGCATTAAGCAATGTATCAATAATTTATGAGATATTTGCTGATGTTCGATGGAGCGTTCTTTGTTGATTTCTATATAACTATAATACTATTTGCAATCTTTTTGCAGTGGCTGTCTAAAAAAATTAGCCTGAAAAATGCAACTTTATAAATTCGTATAGAAAGACAAAATACATGTTAAAAATACTGCATAACATCACAGGAAAAGGAAATTCTTTTGATGTGTTAATCATGCAAAAATAGTTGCATTTTTTGTGACAATCTGCCCGTGTAGAACAAAATTTTATTGATTATAATAGGAAAAAAAAGAATGTTATTTTGTATAATGAATATAATTTTTTTTTTTTTTTTCGCGTGCCAGAGAAATTGTTTTACGTGTCAACTTTGGCACGCGCAGGGGCGCCATTTGAGGGGGGATGGGGGGGGGGCAATAGCCCCCCCCCCAAGGAATTTGATTTTTCAGAAAATTTATCATCCATCAAATGTAGGGATGCACCGAATAGTGATTTTGGCTGAATACCGAATGCCGAATATTTGGCCTGCAGGTAAACCGAATACCGAATATTCGGCCAGCCGAATAGTAACTGTTAGGCTGAATACCGAATATTAGGTCAGCCGAACAGCATCTATTCGGCTGAATACCGAATATTCGGCTGGCCAAATACTTTTATATCTCAGTGTTTAACGTTAAAAAGTTACATTTTAAACAATTTTTTATAATATTTAGCACAGATACTTCCATTTTGATAAACAAGACTATTTTTATAAGTAAATTTTGTACTAAAAAAAGTATGTTGAGTTACTATTTAAGGAGAGGATGGTTTAAAAAAATTTTAATAACAAAATTTAAATTCCATGGCTTCAATTAATTCAAACAAATGAAAAGAATTCTCTCATATTGAACAAGAAGCAACATATCATTCCACTTCTTTCATCAAAAATGAAAGGTGTACAAGCCGTAGTAGAATTTTCGTTTATAGCTGTATAAAAATGAAGATATTTTAGCGAAATTTGCATCACATTAATTTGCTTGCATAGAATGTGATGATATCCTTGAAAGAGACTGGATTTTGGCCAGTGGTACAGTATAAGTATTGTTAAATGCATTCTTAATAAAATAATGTCTAGTTTAGTGCTGTTTAGATATGAATGGTTGCTATTTCCAGCACTTCTTGTCATGTTATCATATTTCACTGAAATTAAAGTAACTCTGTTGACAATATAGTTACAATACCGTCATTATTGTTAAAGTAACAAAAGTAAATTAAAGTTTGACTTGGGGATACACTGCATTTCTGATTGAATAAGTGAATTGCGATCCTGATTTGCTGGACAAAAAAATTGCCTGTGTTTTGATGCTTATTATTACCCCTGAAACTTTCTTCCGTTTTGTTTAGAAACACCCTGTTTGCGAACAAGCAAGAAACGGATTATTTACCAGATTATAACCAGATTACCAGGATTATAACTCAGTAACTTGCATTTCCACATTTATTAATTCCCTTGAACAAATGATATGTCATTAATGGTTAATTTTTTTAAGTGACATTTTTAAAACAACAAATAAATAACATAAAATCATTCTCTTTTATTTAAAGATTCTAATTATTCTGAATATCTTTATTAATTGACAGTTAAAAGTAGAAGTTGTATAACATTTTAAAAAATATTTTTAAGTGGTTTTTTAAGTATTCGGTAAACCGAATAGTTTGATATTCGGCCTCAACGAATATTCGGTAGTATGGCCGAATAGCGAATAGATACCGAATATTCGGTGCATTCCTAATCAAATGTCAGACTCAAACAAATATTAGAAAATTGCTCAAACTCTAAAATAACTCATAGGATTTTATTGCAAATAAAAACATATGCATTAAATAAATGCTTATGCATAGAAATTAATAATTATCAAAAAAATTTCCTAAAGTCTTACTATTCGAACTCTCTGAAGGTGAGACATATATCTTTAATGATACTTTGGTTAATTTAAAAAATACATGTGAGATTTTTTTTTTATCAGTTGCTTCTCAGCTGTGTGCAAATTGATCTTGGGAAAACTCGTCAAAATCATTGACGAGTTTTTTCTAATCACAACGATTTTCTTCTAGCCAATTCTCGAATAAGCACATGGAAAATAATAACATTTAAATCCCACTGATGACGGTCTTGTGATGACTGAAAATGTTCTGGGTTTTTCTAATGTATTTTAAATAATTTTTAATTATATATGCAAATGAAAGTAATTCTTGTGCATTTATTTGTGCTTTTTATATGAATATTAATTAAAAATTTTACCTTTTCTGTAGAAAAATGAAGATATATCATAGTATTCATTATGTTCAAATATGTAGTTTTTTTATCGGAAAAATATTCAGAATTTCTTTGAAAAATCGGATTAACATGAAACTATCTCATAATAGGGAAAACACAATCTGAAAAAATTTACGCTTTACCTTCACTTGCAGAAAATCACTAACGAAAATTTTTTTATACTTACAGATCACAAAATTTGCAAATTTCGTGACCTACTCATGACGTTCGTTGGCTGATTATCTCATGACTGATTGAATTTCATGATTTTCTTTCGGGATCATCTGACGAAATTTGCGATTTTTTCCGCGATCGATTTACGGAATTCACGATTTTTTTCTGAAAGCGTTATACGAAATGGATTTTTTTTTCGCGCGAGCACTTGCCGAAATTCACAATATTTTTCCGCGACTAACTGACGAAATTCGATATTTGTTTTCGTGATTTTTTTGACAAAATTCACGATTCCTTATCACTATCATTTATTGAAATTCGTAATTTTGTTTCTGCCCACCGGCTAATAATATTTGTGATTTGTTTGCGCAAGAGTTAGACAAAACTTTGGACCTTAATACGCGATCGTTTGACAAATTTCTCCTCGATTTTATTGAGCGATTGTTCGACTAAATTTTCGTGTTTTTTTTTTTTTTTTTTTTTTTTGCTCAATCTTTTGACGAAATTCGCGATTTTTATGGCAATCCTTTTACGAAATTAAAGATTTCTGTTTGTGTAATCATTTGACGAAATATGCATTCCATTTGGTGATCTCTGATGAAATTAGCGATATTTTCCATGGTCGTTTGAAGGAATTAGCGAATTTTTAAGCAATTATTTTGAGACTTTTTTTTTTCAAAATTTTCAAGATGCGAGATTTCGTTCTGCGATCCATTGACGAATTGATTTTGCGGATTTTGAAAGAAAGAAAAATCGCAGACTTTCACAAAAAAAAAAAAAATTGTGGAATAATCACAAGCTTGTGAAAGAAGTCATGGAGACAAAATCACGTAGAGCATGTTTTATTATGCAGTATTTATTCTCTGTGTGATTTGGGCAGTTCTGAAAGTTGTGCAATTTTCCACGTTCCCTGTTCCTCAAAGAAAAATTTTTCTTGTCCTTCGTCAGGAAACTCATGAAATGGCGCCCCTGTAAGTAAAAGTTCGAAAGGGACTAGAAAAAAGCTCCATTTAAATAGGTTTCTGTCTTAGCAAGTATGATGTTTTTTCAACGAAATTGATTTTTCCCCTTCTAGAAAGAAATCTGTTATAGACAGGTTTCGTTTTCACAAGTTTTACTCTAATACATCTCATACTATAGAGCGGATGGTTTAACAGTCAGTGAGGATACCTGTAAAAATGAAACCTGTCTAAAAAAAAAAAAAAAAAATCATGTCCAATTTACTAAAATTTTACCTTCTAAGACGGAAACCTATGTAAAACGGAATATTTAATTGGTTCTGAGTTTCCGTATTAGAAGTTTTTACTGTTATTGTAAGCATAAGTCAGTAAACGTTTCTTATACGGGGGGTAGACCCCCCCCTGGATAGTAACTTTAGCTGTATAGCATCCCTCAAAAAATGTTTGCCCCCCCCCCCCCAAGAAAATTCTGAAATGGCGCCCTGGGCACGCGTGCCATAGGTTCGCCAACCCTGAATAGATTCTTTCATAATGGAGCCGTCACCCGATATAGATTTTAAAATTTTATGCTTGAAAATTATTTTAAAAACCATAATAAATAAGTCAATTGAGATACAGCTTTTAAAAAAATTACATTTTAAAGTAGATTTTTCTCTGTCGGACGGTGTAAAAACTGAAAATGTGGGATGCTTAAAAGTTTAAAAAATTGCAGTAATTTAAGAAGTTTAAAAAATTGCAGAGAAAATTGCATCGTCTCACTGTAAAAAAAATCTGTAAAGTTACTAAAGTTTTTCTAGGAAACTGGGATTCCTAGAACTTTTTATGTAACGACAACAAGAAAAAATCCTGTAACAGATGCTGTTACATAGATTTTTGTTGTTGTCGTTGCATAAAAAGTTCTAGGAATCCCAGTTTCCTAGAAAAACTTTAGTAACTTTACAGATTTTTTTTTACAGTGTAGTGCTGCTATTCGCAAAATGACGTCAGCGTTACGCACAGGGCTTCCCTTAACCCGGGCTTCCCGGGTACCAGAATATAGTTGAAAACCATAATATATAATTATTTCTGACATCAATATTCTTTTCTTCTCTGCACGTACTAAAAACACAGCTATGAAAGAGGTATTTTTCGAAAGGTTCTGCAAGGGGCTTTTAACCCATTCGGGATCATGAGTGCATATATGCACCCTTTAAAAGTGCATACAGAATTTTTTTTTTAGTACCAATAAAAAAGAAAAGTAATATTTTCAATCTCTAATTAGAGCATTTTCGAAATTATTTCAGTAAAGATAACTTTCTTTTAAAACACTGTAAAAAAAATCTGTAAAGTTACTAAAGTTTTTCTAGGAAACTGGGATTCCTGGAACTTTTTATGTAACGGCAACAAGAAAAATTCCTGTAACAGGCGCAGTTACAGGAATTTTCCTTGTTGCCGTTACATAAAAAGTTCTAGGAATCCCAGTTTCCTAGAAAAACTTTAGTAACTTTACGGATTTTTTTTACAGTGAAAGTGGTGCCAATCAAATAAGATGTGTGCAAGAGTCGCCGGTCCTGAAGGGGTTAATGTATATTGGATGAAATTTATATATCATTAAAACACGTTTTTTTTTATTTTTATTTTTTAAACTGCAGTTAAACAAAAAAAATTAATTGATAACTCTAATAGATTTTTTACATTTAATATATAGTTTTAGCATGCCCATTAACAATACTAAAATTCATATTTATATGAAAAACAGCAATAATACGTTCAAATGAAGTTTTGAAATGCATTAAAAACTATATTTTCGTATTCGTCTCGCGTCAGGATTTGACAACTGAAGAAATCTCCAAAGATCATTATTTACAATCAACCCGTCTGATTCGGTTCATTTCAGTGATCAAAGCGCGAAATTCGATTACATGTCTTAAATTTGGGTTTTATTTACATTTTATTGTTTTACTTATTGATTAATGGATGTTTTAATTTCGTTATAGAATATAAGTTAGAAACAAATTTTGAACTATTTATATTGGCATAAGTGCAAACGGATTTATATTTCACAAAATCGTCTACGATAGAGATAGATTTGAAAAAAAAATCGTGCTTGAAAATTATTTTTAAAACAATAAAAATTGAGTAAATGGCGATACAGTTTTCAAACAAATTGCAAGTACATTTTTTTCCGTATTCGACGGTGTAAAAATTAAAAATATGCGATGCTTAGAAGTTTAAAAAATTTAAAAAGTTGCAGTGAAACTGAAGTTTGATCATCTGCTGTTACCATTCACAGAATGACGTCAGCGTTACGCACAGACACGTTCGTCCTTTATAATATAGATAGATACGAACCGTCATTAACTCTTTAAGACCGGGAGTTTTTTTGGTAGAAATTGAAAGTTTGGGTGGTTTCCCCTTATCGATAGGACCGTATTTGATTGAAAAAAAATATTTAAAAAAATACCCGCTGTCAGGTTATGCCAAGGGAGGACCCGCACAATTATGCGGGTTCGGTCTTAATGCAGCCGTTTTTGGTCTAAATCTACACAATTGTGTAGTTTGGAATTATGTGTGCAAATATCCGAAAATAAAAGTTTAAGCAAAAAAAGTTGTTTATTGAGATAATTTTCATCTGCCACGATGAAAATGTTTGAAACAATTTTTGTTTTTGGGACAGACTACTACAATTTCATTTTCTGAAACGTGCTCAATGCTCGCACCCCTCTTTACAAATGGTTGACAAGCTCGTTGACAAATGATATGCCCTTCACTCCATTTCGATTGTGCCTGATCCTTCAAATTTCTTTTTTTTTTTAGTTTTTCCAGCAGCGGTATTTTGTTGAAATACCGATCGAAGTGCATAAAACTTAGGTCTGAACCAGAGTAACGACTACAGCAGGTCCTAAGCCCAGATCCTTGTGGACCAGGTCTGTACTTTCACACTGGTATACTACAAAATTTAAAACTATCCCAGGTGATACTGTTACAACAGAGTGTGGTTTGTTTTTTATATACTGCTTTAATGAAGCACGTCCTTAAAAAAGGAATCGTCTGCTCATTTATGGAAAAATTTCCCAGATCTCCTGGTAAATTCAAGCAGACACTACGGAATCTGTCGAGCATTTACTGAACTTTCCATAATTTATTATTTATTCCTGGTGGTTTACTTGCTGTGTCGGCAAAATGGAATGAATTTATCAAACTTAAAAATCTATCTTGTGATATGCATATAACTCATATAAAAAATAAATCATATATGACATCTATAACTCAGAGCAGAAACATACAGTTCGTTACATGTGCATATTATATATATAATACTATCAATTTTAAATAGAAATCATGAATAGCACAAATCTATTAATTTAAAATTAATCCGCTTTAAAAATATAATTAATAAAAAATAAATTCCTAAAAACATAAGTATAAAAAAATCACTTAAAAATAAAAATTTTATATATTAGGAATTGTACCCATTTTGGAAGTGATAAGGGCCTTACTCGCACAATTGTGCGGGTCATTTATTTTTCAACATTTGCAAAGCCTAATTAAATTTATCAAAGACAAAATCAATTAAAATTATGAATAAAACGTATGAAAAGAAAAATTAAATCTAAGCAAACACTAAAAATGATATTTAAAAGAAATTACGACAGTACATACTTTTTGTCTATTGCTGTCAAATGATATAGTTTTTTTAAAAGCAGAAAATCTAACCGTGTATTGTAGTTGGTGCCCCATAGTTGTGTCTTATCAAAACATCTGAAGCCAGTTAACTCATATAAATGTGCAGATTTAGTTTTAAATTTCACTAAAACAGGAAATAGTCATTCTCTTTTACTTTAGTATCACCCGGGTCAGGGCTTAAAGGGTTAATAAATTCATAACATAACGTAACAAACTCTTCCGTACCTGCTATTGCTTTCAATGATGTGCAAAATTGTAGAAGAAATTGTTTAATTTTATGATACTCGTTAAGTTTCTTTCCTGTATTATGTCTTTCTCCGTCGAGTTCTACAGGATTAAAGATTTCTATTTTCCACATAAAAATTTTACGTGTCAATCATTTTAAAAATGCAATGTGCTGAGCAAAATGTTTTTTTACGCAGACAATATCTATGAAATGATAAATGAAAAATCGTATTTACAAACACAATTCGATAAAATAAATAAGTTTTCTTCTTTTTTTAAAATAAAACAGATGGTGAGATTTGAATAGATATGTAATTTACCCGATACAAATATCACAATCACAGCTGTGTTTAATATCACTGAAATTGAAATTTCTAAATTTTATAAGCAAAAGTGTAATTGTAGTGTAATGAAAAATGTCCATATACACATTTTATTTTTCCAATATCATTTGACAAATAAATGCTACTTCATGAACATATTTTACTGGAAAAACGTATAAAAGCAATAACTGAAGTTATCAAAGGAAAAAATTGGTTAGATAAACAAACTGACTTATCCACGTAAGTAAAAATATATCATGCTTGCATTCATTAGTTGTTCACTAAAAAACTTATTTTAGAAAGGTTACCACTTTTAGGGTGATATAATATTAGTATTATCATTTAATATATTCTAATATAAAATTACATAAATCATTTATTACTTAAAAGAGGATTAAACAATTAAAAAGATGTTAGACATCGAGAATTTTCGGGTAATACTTTGCCATCATCAGGATTTAAAAGTTAAATAGTTGTTACGAACGCTACTTGTCCATATCTCACCCCTAAAATAATTTTATAACCCGGGGAACAACGGTTTGAAGCGAAGGTTTTATGTGTGAGATATAAACAAGTAAACGCTCTTAACAAATGTTTAAATTTTAAATCCAGATGATGGCTATGTATTAGTCGAAAGTGCTTTATTTTAACATCTTTTTAATTGTTTAATCACCTTTTAAGTTATGAATAATCTATGCAATTTTATGTTATATTATTAAGATGAATTTTAGCATTCTCAATTAGTTTATTTTATTTGTATTCTGTTTTATTAATTTGAGTGCTGAAACTTAGGAACGGCTTACACTTACAATTTAACTACACGGGAAACAAAATAAGTTTTTAAAAAATGTATAATAATAGAGACTGTTCTGTAAATGTTCTTGCTCGCTCATTCTACTTTAAAGCCTGAATTGATAGGTTAGTTGGTTAGTGCCGTGACTGTGGAGAAAAATTTGTGTAGTACGATGAGAAAATATAACCAAACAGCATTGGCAAATTATATGATGTTCCAAAGTAAAGGTAAAGGGAAATTCTCGTAATCTGGGTTTTGGGTATCTGGTAAAGTGAAATTCTCCCAGATAGAACAGAAATTTTATAATTCTGGGGACTGTCTAAAATATGTTCTGAGTTTATCTGAACTTGCGAACAGTTGTTGCAGAAACAGTAGACTTGTACCATCTCTACGTAATAATAAGGTAATTCGAAAGCGCTGAATCCTTAATAGAGTTGGGCCCCACCAGTGGCCGAGAGGTTCTGCTCTCGAAGCTGGTAGACGGGAAGTGCCGGGTTCGATCCCAATCGCGCTCGTCTGCCTAATCGTTCGGAGTTTTCGTGGTTTTCTTCGAGCCGTAGATCTTCCATGCGTTAATACGGATTAGGTTCCCTTAGAAAGACCCCCACGGAGGGCACTCCCCCGGGCCTATATCCCTCGTGTAGATAATTGGCCGTCAAAAATCAACCCAACCTTAATAGAGTTGTGATTTTGGATGCTTTCCTATTCGCATCAAGCAGGGCCTGATTACCGCACATTCCAATTAGGCCGCGGCCTTGGGCCCACTGTAGACAAGGGGCTCAAAATGAGTAAAATGATTTAGAAAAAAAATCTTAAATCTCCTAGAATTTTCTTATTTCAAGCTCTGATATCTAAGTAACATTATACCTCTATTAGCACTTTGCCTGTGCTTTTTCGTTTTCTAAAAAAAACGTAATTTAATAATGCTGTAGACAAAATATTTTTATGAAAATTATTTTTAAGAAATATTTGTTCACGAAATATTTAAGGGCACATGGAACCTAAAATGGTTCAAATTTTTGAGTTTTCAATTATCGCCATAAAAAATAAAGGTAAAGGATTATGGTGCTAAATGATTATGGACCTAAAAGATTATGGTGCTGGAAGATTTCAAAGTAATATATTTTATGCTCTGTTGGTGTGTATATACAGTAAAACCTGCCTAAAGCGGCCACATTCCGTTACAATAAAAATTGGTCGCCCCGAGAGGTGGTCTCTTAATGGAGGTCATGCTTAAACCTAGATTTTAATTGTTGGAAAAAGGTAACAATTAATGTTACTAAAATTATTTTTTTCATTAGGAAAAAATATGAAAATTTAAGTATCAAGACAAAAGTTAATTACATAAGTAAATACACTTAAAAGTTACCGGGATTAAAACAAAAATAATAACTTAGTTTAGAAGTTTGATGAATAATGCGCTCTCCGGAATTATTTTTCTAATAAAACCTTTCTCAAGCGACCGAGAAAAAACCGAATTTTCTTCAAAGAAATTGGTCGCTAATGGTGGGAGTTCATCTGGAATGGTCTCTGAATGAAGGTAAATTTAGTATTGAGCCTATGGGAATAAATTTTGTTCCATGAAAAAATGGTCGTTCTGGGAGGTGGTCGCACAGGGAGGTTTCACTGTATATATTTTTTGCAATTATCTCGAAATGTGTTTTTTTAATGCTTTGGTACATTTTTCTAAAATTCTATAATAGGTAAACAGTTGAAACTTTCCAAAATTGTGTAATTAACTTGTTTCTTTAAAAATATCAAACATTATAGGTTTGGGAGGAAAAAAAAAATAATAAATGAAAAATATGTTCTTAAAATTTTTAGGATTCTCAAAGTTTTTTAATAAAATATTTTTAATTTTATTTCTTTTAAGCCAAAATGAAAATTGCTTCTTATTATTCTCAAATAGTTTGTTTTCTGACACCAAAACAAAATTTAAGATGATATATTCAACTGTTTTTTAGAAAAATGTACTGAACAGACATATATTGTTCAAAAAATTTCATAGAGATATGTAAAAAGTTAATTAATTCTTGAAAACTAATTTATGCATGAAATAAATTTTTTCATCTATATATGGGCTATAATGTGTATATTTACTGTAAAAAAAAATTTCATTTCTATCTCTATTTTTAAGTAAAATACATGATGTTAAATATTTCACAAAAAACCGCTTCATTTTATTTGGCCGTTAACCTTTCCGGCCCTGGCGGTCACATATGGGTTCCTTACTTTTAAAATGCTTTAAACTAATAACGCCTTGCAGATACATTAAAACCTCATAATCACATATGTGCATTCTATATTTTGACTTTTTAGTGGACTTATGGCTCCATCTAGCTTTGAAATAGTAAATTAATACAAATAACAATGGCAAAAGTTTTAATTTTTATGGACTTTAATGAATAATTTATGATAAACAATAAAAAACACTAGTATTTTTTATGTTTGTTAAATCCTGTTGTAATACGACATTTTCCAAACGTCTTGCTTCAAAAATTCTTCCTTCGACTATTGACATATGAAAAGAACGCGAAATAACTACATTCGTTAGGTTTTAGACTCTAACATATTCGTTAAATTTCAGTAATTCTAACTTCTGTGTTTTGGTTAGTTGCTTTTAATTTTATTAGCGTAAAAGGGATTTTTACCCCAAACTGGGAAAAAAAATTCAGGGCCGAAAGGGTTATGGCATTATAGCTTATAGCATCAACAGCAAAAGAGGATTTACGTTAACCTAAGTTTCTCATGAGCATTTTTATAAAATGCGAGAAAATTTCTGAATACTCTCGAAAAACATTGCCAACTACTATAGTAAAACCTCGGTAACGGACGCTCCCAATTATCAACGCCTTTGTTTGGCGGACACTTTTTCGATTCCCAACATCTATAAATCTGTATATTTTTACCTCTCAAAAGCGGAAACCTCCACATAACGGCGAATTCCGTGCTCCCGAGGTGCCCGCTATTAGGAAGTTTCACTGTATTTTGTTTGGGGGGGGGGGGGGGCTGAAAAGCTTCTGGTCCTTGGGACCCCTACAATCTTAATCGCGCTCTGAAATCAAGTTCACATATATCTAACAATCGTCTTTGACGGTTATTTCCTCTTAATCGGAAAAGCCATTAAATCTGTCCTTCTGGAAGAGGTTGATAGTAGGTTAAGGCAATTTGAGTTTGGACTACAGTAAAGTGAAACGCAATCTAGGAATAGTCAGCTAATAATTCATACACATATCGTACCCCGGCAAGAAAAGTGACAAGTGTCAAAAAATGGTAATTTTGAGGTTATACCATCGAAAATTTATGTATGAGATGCCTCAGCGTCAGCATACACGAAAAGCGTCACATCTCTATCTCGCAATTTATCCACCTGAGGGTAGTTGTGTCAGTTTTATTTTAGACTTTAAATTGATTTTTCTCAAATGCTACCTTTTTGAGTTATGTCACTTTCCTTGCCGTCGTGCGATATGTTGCAGTTTTGTAATTTTATTTGACAGTATGAAAAAGAGACATCATTCCTTGTGTCATAAAATCAAAACGAAGAACAGACTTAAAGTCAGTAAAATACATTTCAACTAGTTTAAGTTTATACATCTTAAGTTAGTTCATTTCCCACCATAGCGTTACTAAGCAATAAGATTTATAAACAAATTTATTTGAAAATAAGTAAAAACTTTTTTTCACCTACTTAATAAAATACAAAAAATTCAATCCAAAATTTTGGTGTCAATGTGCCATTTAGAGATTAAAATTAGGGGATCCAAAAATGGACCACCGCCCTCGAAGGGATTAAATTTCATTTTTTTTTTTTGAAACCCTACTTAAAAGCATTTACCTCTTATAAGTAAAGTCCATGACAAATTTCAAGTACCTTCAACATCTCAAAAATAAAAATTTTAGAGCGTTTTTCGCTCCCGAACCCCATTGCGGGGCTGGGGCACCAACATTTATAATATAGCCTATACTGAAGCAGAGACTGTCAACATCAATTTGCCGTCATTATTTTTCAAATTGGCTCGATACTTCCAGAGATTAGCCCCAACAAACTAACAAACAAACGTTTTACTTCTTTATGATATTAGTATAGATTAGATGACTAGTAGGGCGCATAATAAAAGTTGTTTAAAATCTGATTCATAAAAAGAAAGATCCCCTCTAACGAACATTTATAATGATTGTTTTTTACTTTTTAGCAAGGTGAGGTACAACCATGGTGATGTTTATGCTGATGAATTTATTTCTAATGTCTGCCAAGGTTACGCCAGAAAGTAAGTTAAAGGTTGATAAAAATGTTTTATTTATCTATTACAATTATGATAGGCAATTATTAATACAGTATTAGCTGCGTGGAAGCCTGGTTGTTGCATTTGCTTTGCATAAGATCTTCCGATTTCTTAAGGGAAAAGAGAAATCCAATATTAGATTACATTTAGAAAAAAATTTTAACTTGATAAATTTCAAGTAGGAAATCATATTTACAATGCACGAGGGCTGTTCAATAATTCACATTTTAACGACTTTCTGGAAACCACTGTTCTTAAATAGGTCTATCAAAATCGCCTCCAACATATGCTTCTAATGATGAAAAATACTTTCCACGAAGTTGTCTCTTCACATTAGGGAATTCATTTCATTTTCCTGTAACATCACACTTCTTGAACCTCCTGTAACATCACACTTGAACAAACTTCCACGCAAACATCCTGTTGTTCGTTCGTGTTGTTCCTGTTGTCCCGGAACTCACCGCGCACAAACACATCTCATGTTCACTTTTCTATTATTAACGTTTGGGTGGCACGCAATTATAACTGCAATGTTTTAACAGTCCTCATATCTAACGATCTTCTCTGACAATAATTGGCGATTCAAGCGCTCGAATACTCCATCTGGTGGAGAAAAGGTGTAACTTCTCGCTTCAGGATAGAGCCATGCAAACGCATTGTGTTACAATGTATTTTAAATTTGTTCACAATGATTATTCTTTTGCACAATTTCATATTTCCTGTGACATTTGTGTTCTGTCTTATATGATAAAGTAAAAATTATCTGAATTTGGATATCTAAAACTTTCAAATGCATTTACAATAAAGAATTATTTCAATGGCACTTTAGCATTAGTTAAAGGGAAATTAAAGAGACAATTTTCCTGTGCCGAAGGCTGCGAGCAGCGCCTCTATAGGCCGTTTTAATTCCCAATTGCGACGGCATTAATGTTGACTTCTGTAAGCGCAGTTACAGGAACTCTGGGTCCATCTTCCTTTAAAGGTTATTGTCTTTCCCTTCCTGAAACATGTCAAACTATCTTCTAACTGTGCTACACAGAAGAACAGACTCTCCATGAGTCTCCTTCTCCTAGCATGCGCTTCGTCTGAAGATTTGTTCGGGCGAAAGCAAAATTTGCAACAGGTAAGAGCATATTGCCCATTGCGTTGTTGACGCCATCGTTCCTGTAGGCCAGGGGTTCTCAAACTGTGGTACGCGTACCAGTACTGGTACATAAATCTCTGTTTACTGGTACGCGAACGTCTGATACTGGTACGTGAAATGAAATAAAAATTACAGCATGTGAAATCAAAAAGCAGCTAATTCCACCTCCCTCTTCTCTCTTGAAGTGTCAATTCACCGGCTCCGTGGTGTTTGCTCCGTCTTACTGCTTTGACAGCATTTTGCATGTAATTTCAATTAAAATTTTTAGATAAATGGAACTAATATTCGGCAGATGTTGAGTTAACCTTTCAAGCACCCCGAAAAAAAAGTTTACTTCTACTACAGTGGTTCCAACGTGGGGCGCACGCCCCACCGGGGGCAATTTGACCTTCTAGGGGGCACAATTCCAAATTTCTTACTTACTCATTCACTATAAGTTTCTTTTGTCTCTTTTGGGAAAAGTAGTGTTGTAGGCTACAAATAAATGGAATACAAGCAAAATTTAATAAATCAGTTTTTTATAGAATTTTTAAAATGTTCTGTATTGAAATTTTAAAATAAACTTAACACCAGAATAATTATGCGAACAATTTTTGAAAATGTTTTGATATCTTTTTTCTTTTTTTTAAATTGTTAAAACTAACTATAATTTTTCTGGTAGTGAATTTTTAAAATTTTCGTAATGTTTTCCATTATTTATTAAATGAGTTTTCTACTTCTATTCACTAATACAATTATCGATATTGGGAAAGGGAAAACAGAGAGAATGTGTTATGCGAAATAATGGCTACTTAATTTGATAAAGATGCTAATATTAAAATACTTCTTGTGTATTGTGTTATCCATATAAAGAAAAGTCAGTGTCCAAAACTTTTCCGCCAACTCTTAATTAGCTACAAGAATGCATTATAAAATGTATGAATTTATCAGTTTTAACGTTAAATGTAAGTGTTTATTTAAGTTACTTGGGAAGATAAAAATGCAGACCGTATAACACTTTTCTTTAAAATTGAGTTAAATTGAAAAAGTACAACATAACTCGTTTTGGTATGTAGGCAAAGATGTATAATCTCATTGCATTTATAAAATTATGTTAAAAAGACATTAGTGGTAGAAGATTCACCTCTTTGATAAGTTAAAAAATATGAAATGAACTTTATGGCCCTATTACACTTCCACCATGTGAATAGAGCTCATTTTTAAAAAATGAGACATAACTTACATATTAGGGTGGGGGTGGGGGGGGGGACATAGTGACTTTACGGATGCTTTGGTGGGGCGTGGCCAATAGAAGGTTGGGAACCACTGTTCTACTACTATACTGTATGTATGTATATTACTTATTTCAACGGACTTCGATCTCGCATTAATAAGCAGTTTACTTTCAGAAGGTATGTAAATTTCTTATGTGGGTTATTCACTTATTAAATTTTCTTATGCGTATTTTACTACTGATATAAATATAGTATTCATATAACAAAAAATTGGCGATGAAGGCGACTTCAAATGTGTATTTTTTTTTTCTTTTTTTTTTTTTTTTTTTTTTTTTCGTGTTTGTTTAACAAAGCTATGCGGTAGTTTTATGTTTAAATATATCTTTATTTGTCACCCAAAAATGATACACTTTATGTACACTACAAAATATTAAAGTCAATACAAGCACCAATTTAATAATTTAATCATGTAAATCAGTAAAATCTCCTCAGACGGAAGCACAAAACACTGTGTTTGTTTTTCTTTTCGTGTTTGTTTAAAAAATCTATACGGTAGTTTTATATTTAAATATATCTTTATTTGTTACCCAAAAATGATACACTTTATGTGCACTAAAAATATTAATATCAATTTAAGTACCAATTTAATAATTTAATCATGTAAATCAGTAAAATCTCTTCAGACGGAAGCGCAAAAGACTGGAAAAATATTTCGTTTTAGACATATATTCCGTTTACACAAGTTTTTCTGTATTAGCTTTGGGTTTGTCACCTGGTGGTACGCGGAAGTATCAACTTCTATTTAGTGGTACGTCGGTCTAAAAATTTGGGAACCCCTGCTGTAGGCGATACTGAAAGTATCTGAACTTTCATGTGTGCCGCTGACGTACTTCTGGAAATAAAATATAAAAAAAAATGAATCCGCGTATTCATTACACATTAAGCTAACAATGGATCATAAAATTAAAGATGTGTGCAATAAAGTATGCTAATAAAAAAAATAGGGTTATTCTTTATTGAACAGCCCTCGTAATAGATTAAACAGAAATTGCTAAAATTATATTTTAGAGATTACTGTATTTGTGATACAAAACGTTATTTGTGAAAAGTAAATTGTGCTTTTAAGATTTGGATTATAATTTCGGAGCTATATGACGTCACTTTGATAAACTTATAAAATAATATTTTGGCCTTTTTGAATACAGCAAATACTTTACAAAAAAAAAGTCTGTAATTTTTACCTGATAAATCATTTCTCTTTTAGCTTCTTTATGAAACATTTTAACCACCATACTTCAAAATTAATAAATTGAAAGTAGCAATTGCTTTTCTTTAAGTTCAATTCTTATGAATAATAAACAAAGACACAATCTTACTTAATGGTACACAAAACATGAACTTTAATAAGCTAAAAGTTAACTTCTACGTTTCGAGCTATTCCTACAGCCGTCTTCAGGAAAATATGATGGTAAAAAGGCTCAAAGTTCAGATACGAAAGCTTCCTGTACAAGAGATAATTAGTCGAAACTTGACCAATGATTTGAATACAAAAATGTAATGTTGCCATCTAGAGAAAATAAATAATTATTAATTAACTGATTTCCATGAATAAACCATGAATGAACCATAAACCATCATGATTGAACCATGAATAATAGTTTTGTCCCTCATGTGTATAGATGGCGGTACTCGTGGTTTCTTAAATCGACCTTTTTGATTCATTTGATCTCAGTTCATTAATAATTATTTATTTTCACTAGATGGCAACACTACATTTTTGTATTCAAATCATTGGTCAAGTTTCGACTAATTATCTCTTGCACAGGAAGCTTTCTTCTCTGAACTTTGAGCCTTTTTACCATCATATTTTCCTGAAGACGGCTGTAGAAACTGCTCGAAACGTAGAAGTTAACTTTTAGCTTATTAAAGTTCATGTTTTGTGTACCATTAAGCAAGATTGTGTCTTTATTTATTATATTATATTGTGCAATTGCCCAATATGTATTATTCTGATGAATAAGTTTCATAATTGCCCACCTAAATTGAAGGAGTTCAAATCTTCCTCCTTGGTTCCATGTAAAGATCAAAAGCATTTATCGTGTAATGATTTCTAAATGTCAATTTGTCCCACGGCGATTTTTTGACATTCGAAAAAGGAATTTGATTTCAAACTTTTAGCTTAATATAGGAAATTTTGCCATCTACAATTTTTGAATTTTAGAGATTTTTAATGTGATTTTCAGTACGATTTGTAGAGACTTTTCAAGATTTTTTTTACGTTTCGCATCGATTTTTTGTCATTCATGAAAGTTTTCCGATTACAGTGTTTTAACCAATGCAAGTAAATTTGGACACCTGCAATATTTGAATAATTAGCGATTTTCAATGCAATTTTTAGCTTTTTTTCGCGTCCCACGGCGATTTTTTGTCATTTGGAAAATATTTTGATTTCAAACTTTTAGACTAATATAGTAAATTTTGACATCTACATTTTTTAATTGTAGCGGCTTTTAACGCAATTTTTCGAGATTTTTTACGTTCCACGTTTTTTACGAGATAATTTATAAGATTTTTTGACACCTGGGATTTTAAAATATTTAGCGCTTTTCAATGAAAATTTTGCAATTGTATGAGTACCGCGGCGATTTTTTGAAATTTGTAAAATAATTGAGCTTCAACATTTTAGCTTAGTCTAGTAAATTTTGTCCTCAGCGATTTTTTAATATTTGTGATTTTTAATGTGAAATTTATCGATTTCTACCTTTTTGCGTTGATTTTTTTGTCATTTATGAAAGAATTCAGATTACAATGTTTTGCTCCATTATAGTAAATTTTGTCTCTTGCTATTTTTGAATATTATGCGATTTTATGAGATTTTAAGTTCCACGTTTATTTTTGTCATTCGTGAAAGATTTCCGATTACAGTGTTTTACCCCATTATAGTAAATTTTGCTATTTTTTAATAGTTATCTATTTTTAATGCGATTTTTAGCGATTGTATGAGTACCGCGGCGGTTTTTTGACATTTGTAAAAGGAACTCTGTTAAATTTTGTTCTCTGCAATTATTTTAATTTTAGCGATTTTTAATATGATATTTAGCGATTTTTAAAGATTTTTTGCGTTTTCTGTTTTTTTTTTTCTTCTTTCTTTTTTTTTTTTGCCGTTTGTGAAAGAATACAGATTATAAAATTCCATTCCATTACAGTACATTTTTTCCGCTGTTAATACATTTTTCAATGCGATTTTTATCGTTTATTCGAGTCCCACACTGGTTTTTTTTAATTCGGAAAACGAATTTGGTTTCATACTTTTACTCTAACATAACAAATTCTGCCATCTACGATTTTTGAATTTTAGCAATTTTTATGCGATTTTTTTTATATTTTTTGCGTTTCGCGTCATTTTTTGCCATTCATGAAAGATTTCCGATTACAATGTTTTACCTCACAATAGTCAATTTTGTACCTTGCGATTTTTGAATATTTGGCGATTTTTAATGCATTTTTCAATGCGATTTTTTGCGTTTTTCCGAGTCCCACGGAGATTTTTTTTTAACATTCGGAAAACGAATTGGTAAAACATTGTAATCCGATATCTTTCATGAAAGATAAAAAGTCGGCTCGAAATGCCAGAAATCTATAAAAATCGCTAAAAATCACATTGACTATTCCATAAAAAGAATGCTAAAATTTAAAAATCGTAGAGGAGAAAATTTACTCTATATTAATGCTTGAAATGTTTGAATAAATGGAATGTTTAAATGTTAACTAAATGTTTGAAACTTAATTCCTTTTTCAAAAGTTAAAAGATTGCCGCGGAACTCGAAAAATTGCTAATTTATCGCAATGAAGGTCGCTTTAAAAAACTCTAAAATTAAAAAATAGTAGGGGAATAAATTTACTATATTAGACTAAATATTTGAAACAGAATTCCTTTCACGAAAGCCTAAAAATAGCTGCTGTATCGCAGGACTAAAAAAAAAATGCTAAAATCTCATTGAAAGTCACATTAAAAATCGTATTAAAAATCGCTAAATAATCAAGAATCGCTGGTGTTAACATTTACTAAAATGTGTAAAACATTGTAATCGGAATTTTTTCATAAATGACAAAAATTCGACGCGGATCTCAAAAAATTCTAAAAATCGCTGAAAATTACATCGAATTTCGCATTACAAAGTCGCTAAAAATCGATAACTATATTAGGCTAAAAGTTTTAAACGAAATTCCTTTTGCCAATGCCAAAAAATCGCCGTGTAACTGGAAAAATGATGAAAATCGCAGTGTTAATCGCATTAAAAATCACTAAAATACAAAAATCGCGGAGGACGAAATTTATTGTATTAGGATAAAAGTTTGAAACCAAATTCCTTTTCCGAATGTCAAAAATTCGCCATGGGACTCGAAAAAAACTTTAAAATCGCAGGGGACAAAATTTACTGTAATCGGGTAAAACATTGGATATGTATTTTTTTACGAATGATTAAAAATCGATGCGAAACGCAAAAAAATCGCTAAAAAGCGCATGGAATATCACATTAAAAATCTCTACAATTCAAACATCATAGAGGACAAAATTTACTAGATTATGCTAAAAGTTTCAAAGCGAATTCCTTTTATCAATGTCAAAAAATCGCAGCAAAATGTGAGAAAACACTAAAAATCGCAAAAAAAATTTCACTAAAAATTAAAAATTGGCTGTACAAATTCCGAATAAACTTTATTAAAAAGACGACAAAATTTACTATATTGTGTCCAAAGAATGAAACTGTATTCCTTTCACTAATGCGGAAAAATTGCCTCGAAACGTAAAAAAGCGCTAAAAATCTCATAAAAAATTTAATTTAAAAAAATCTAATAAAAAATTCCAAAATCGGGCTTCGAGGTGCAAAACAACATATATCGTATACAGCTCCGAGTTAAAGAATTCTCCGAGAAAAAATTAGAATACTTCATTTCATTAGTATTTGGAATTGCATTTAGCTTTATTTTACTCTAGCACAATTAAAAAAGAACACCGGTTGATATTTTAATTAATTTGCATGTTACCAAAGAAAATTAAAACAGTAAAAGATTAAATTTTGAGTGAATATTGTATTTTTGTAAAATTATTTTCATTATTCAAAATATTAGAATACTAAAATAGGTGGTTCAAAAATTAAAATAGTGTGGAATAGCAGCAGTGCAAGATAATAATTAAAAAAAAAAAAAAAATCATGATTCTAGCATTAGAAATGGTTAGAAATGTAAATGCATTTTAAATAGCTAGACATTATCTAAGTAATTTAAAGTAAATTACTCTAGTTAGTTTCATGTGACCTAGTGCCTAGGAGAATATTAAAAGAATATACAATAAATGACAGTTAAGTAAATAGCTATACTTAAGTTTTAAGTGTAATAACATGTACAAGCTAATCCCTTTCCCGGTCAGGTTTTTTTCTTTTCTTTTCTTTTTTTTTTTTTTTTTTGACTGCCGCCTCTTTATTACTCGTAGTTGCACATAGGCTATAGCCTGCACAAGCTACCGGACCCGCTCCAGTGGGAACACTACGGAGCCAGTTTCTACGCGGTGGGGTATGGTAGACAGGCGGATTCTCATCCTCCCTGCCTAGTTGTGTTTGCCTAGCATTTCGGCCCAAAAGTAACTTTCGGTGCAACTTGTCTATCTAAGACGCCCCATTTTTTGCCTCCCCCCCACCTCCAAAATCCATTTTCTTATGACAACTCAGCACCAACAACTCGGCTTCAAAACTCCAGGTAAATCAGAAGTAGTTCGGGGTTCGGGCAGCGGTGGCCCAGTTGGCTGAGCATCGAAACCGCAGCTGAAGGCCGCGGGATCGAGGCCTACTGCTGGCTATAATCCGCCATGTACGCTAATGGCGCCTGGTGCATGTAAAATCCGTCGTGGGTGCAAAGTCCTCCAAGTTACCTGTGAATTATACCTCTGGAGGTGCCTTGCCAAGGTGAAGATCTCGTTACCTAACCAAGATTCCAAATTACGAGATCAACATGAGTAGCAATGTGCAGGTTCCAAACAACAGGATATAAATGTTAAGCAACCGACATAACACCATTCACAACTAAGCAATAGGCACTACCAATATGATCTAGGCTCTCATTAGGTTTATTGCCGCTATTCGGCGATGAGGGGGTTACTCGCCCCGATACCAGGTATCTAACCCGTTCAGCTGGGGCTTCCCAGCAGGTAGGGGCCTGGTCATCGGTTAGAAAGAAAGAAAGAATGGGTAAAAGAGTACATATATGTATCATTTAATTGGAAAAGGGTGCTGTAAAAACTCTTTAATTATCGGATTTTTCGGCACTTCATCAGATTATATTACAATATCTAAATTCGTCCTAAAATAGCTCAGAGATACATTAATATGTCAAGCCTAATTCTGGCCCACTGGATTAAGAACTTACAGGGTTACAACACCTTAAGACTTTCAAAAAATCTAATTTTTTTTTTGGGGGGGGGGGAGGACTAGATAATTTGTTTATACTTTTAAGAATATTTTAAACGTTTAACACGTTGAGTGCCCCGGTGACTGACACTGAAGCTGAAAAATTTGCAATGTTTTAAGTAATTTTTAAGAAAGTATAATCCTGTAATAAATAATAGGTAAGTAAATTTTAAATAAATTTTCAGTAATTACTTAAAACAATATATATATATATTTCGTTTTATTTCACATTTTAGACCGTCACTCATCGGTGAATGACGCGTTCTAAACGGAAAGTTGAGTGTCAGTCACCGTGACTGACGTGCCGCTTAACGTGTTAACCATTGTAAAATTCAAATTATTTCCAAAGTTATAATAGCTCTGCGATTATCCGAGAACTTGGATTTTCAGCGCTTATCTATATAGCCAACATGAGACCCCAACATACTAAAGAGGGCAGGTAATGAGGTAATTGAAAACTAGGTAAATTGTTTTTTCTTTTAAGAATATTTTAAGCGTTTAACCATTGTAAAATTCAAATTATTTCCGGAGTTATTGCTCTGCGATTATCCGAGAACTTGGATTTTCAGCGCTTATCTATATAGCCAACATGAGACCCCAACAGACTAAAGAGGGCAGGTAATGAGGTAATTGAAAACTAGATAAATTGTTTTTCCTTTTAAGAATATTTTAAGCGTTTAATCATTGTAAAATTCAAATTATTTCCGGAGTTATTGCTCTGCGATTATCCGAGAACTTGGATTTTCAGCGCTTATCTATATAGCCAACATGAGACCCCAACAGACTAAAGAGGGCAGGTAATGAGGTAATTGAAAACTAGATAAATTGTTTTTCCTTTTAAGAATATTTTAAGCGTTTAACCATTGTAAAATTCAAATTATTTCCGGAGTTATTGCTCTGCGATTATCCGAGAACTTGGATTTTCAGCGCATATCTATAGCCAATATGAGACCCCAACAAGAGACTAAAGAGGACAGGTAATTGAAAAAAGCTGCTCAAAAAGAGTCGGGGGACACCCCTGCATCACTGGAAGACTCTTATATGCGGTCCAGTAATCTCAGATTGAACGTAATCGAAAAATATTTGGTTTCATTATGCTGATGCGGTACTTTTTTTTATCTTTTGCGTTTTTCTGGAAACTACTTTTTTAAATCTGGTATACTAGATATCTCAAGATCTGCTTAACCAATTTTGATAAAATTTAAGTCACATAGTCTTTAAAATATTATCTAAGAAGTAGCATAGGATTTTTTTGATTGGATGCCACGTTCATTTTTTATAAATTTTTAAAATTCAAAATTTTGATAAAATTCAATTTTTTTTTCAATCTACATAAAAAATTAAAAATGAATTTCCTATGCTACATCTTAGCTATTTAGCTTTCTAAATAAGAAAAAGTTTCATTTTTATTTTTCAGACGATGCCTTACAGAGAAAAAAATTAAATTCAAAAGAGGGTCCTACTTGATAGCTCATATCTCCGCCATTTTGAAATTTTTTTTTAATCTTTTTTTTTAACCTGTTCCTAAAACATCTATGTAGAAGGTGAGCCAAAAGTTCGTTACAACTTTAAAAACTCATAAAAAAGGAAGAAATTATGATAAAGGGCAAGAAAGGGCTCACAAAGTAGTCGGATTTTTTTTAGCAGGAAAAAAAAATTAGTTAAAAAATCCTATGTAGAGGGCGCGAATGACCCGAAACAAAATTATCAGGACAACAATACGCTCCATTTATTTGTTCTTCCAATAACAAATCGCTCACCCGCAATAAAAGTGACACATCTCGATAAAAGTAAATTTCACAGGAGAGGCGAAAGAAAATTTGCAGGATTTCACGATAACATGAAATTATAGCACTTATTCTTGCATGTAGGAATAAAGACGCGCATAAATACATAAAACCCTTAAGAATGAAGAAGTAGGGTGAGGTTTAGAGGGTTGGGTAATTTTATCTCCCCATATAATCCACTCCTCTTTTGTGGTCACAAATGGATATATAGCGTAATAAAATGATTTTCCTTATAACTACACTTATGAAACTGTTTGTGTAGCAAGATGCTCCTATGATATACATATTAGTGAAACAAAACGCAAAATGAATTTTTGCGAGGTATGTCACTTTCTTGCTGGTAAGCGAAATGTTCAACATGACCTCCAGAATATTCTACGCCACAACTGTTGTCCTGTTCATAGTGTTTCGGGTCGTCAGTCGCCCTCTACATGTGATTTTTTAACTAAAATTTTGTTTGCTGCTAAAAAAAATCCGACTACGTTGTGAGACCTTTCTTGCAAACCGCACTCCTTTATCATTGAAATAACAGTGGCTTCCGTCAATCAGAATTTAACTATTTTGAAAATCACTTCTACGCAATGAAGGAGGCCCCGTTGTACACTTTTACAGTTTATTAAACACACACACATAGTACACTAAAACACTACACAAACTTAATTATAAATACACTTGGCCTTTTGCCGGATCACATTAAATCAAATAATCGCACATCAGTTTTTGCTGGGATCTAACTACGTTCTAAAAGTTTTCCCTCGGGACGGGACGATGCAGACCGAAATCGCCAATAGGGATTATTCCTTTTCCCCCAAATGAGCTGCAACATCCTCCTGCCCCGATGAATACATTCATCAAATCTGAAATTTTTTTTTCATTATATAAATCTACAAAATAATTACCAATCATGAATGCATATATACTACAAAAATTACACTAGGTTAAACTCAATTAAATACAGAATCACAATTACAGAATTTTACACAATTACAATAACACTAAATGAATACTTATACTACAATTAAGAAATTAAATGAAGAGAATAAAGAATATAAGCAAACACCAAACCAATGATTGTTCAGTTTACTCATCTAGCTCCAGCGGGTAAATCATCTGGATTGCTCGTCGTATTTTACCGGTGGAAGTGTCACGCTGCGAATACGTTCGTCTCTGCCCTCGTGGAGTTCTAAATTCTTGGCCATCTTCCACATCTGCCTGGGCAAACGGTCTTCTCCTATTAAAACTATATCATCTACATTAAAAGATTTCACAGCATTTATAGGTTTAGAGAGATTCACACTTTTAAGTTGGAGGAGATATTCTCCCCTCCACCTATTCCAAAACCTATTCAATAAATTTTCTCTATAGACATAACGTCTTAGGAGCAATTTTTTATTGCTTTTTAATGTTTGATCAACTTTGACAGCCATGGGGGTTAAAGAGGTCAACCTCTTTCCTGTAAGGAAATTGGCAGGAGTGAGAAGGAATGGTTCACCAGGTTCCTTGTAAACATAAGTAAGGGGCCGTGAATTAATGACTGCTTCAATTTCAAGAAGAACTGTTTCGAGTTCTTCGTAACTAACTAACGCCCGTCCCAATACTTTTCTAAGGCCACCCTTTGTTATGCGAACCATTCTCTCCCAGTATCCACCCCATCAGGCTGCACGTTCCACTATATATTTCCAGACGATACCTTTTTCGGCAAAATAATTTTGCACAGTTTCACTAGTCATATTAGAATACAGAGTTTTAATTTCACGCTCTGCATTTTTAAATGCCAGGGTATCGTCTGAATAAATAGTTTTGCACAGTCCTCGTCTGGAAACGAAACGTCTGAATGCTAACAGAAAATGCTCAGTACTAAGACTGGATACAACTTCTAGATGAATGGCACGAGTAACAGCACATGTAAATAAGGCAACATATACCTTGTTCCTGTCCTTTGTGTATAAAGGCCCTGCAAAATCGGTTCCTATGTTATCGAAAGCATTTTCAGAATAAAGTCTGTCTGCAGGCAAAGAAGCTACCATCTGGTTGCCTGGTTTGACCCTCTAGCGTCTGCAGATTAGACACTTATTTAAGCAAGTTTTCACCATTTGTCTGCCCTTAAGAATCCAGAATGTTTCACGAAGTTGAGTGAGAGTGTCCGATACACCAGCGTGGCACAAATTTTGGTGCTCTCTCATTATGAATAATTCAGTGAATTTTGAGTTCCCTGGAATAATTATTAGGTGTCGTTCTGAAAATTGGAAGTTAGAATGTTGAAGACGTCCTCTCAAAATTATAAGTTTGTCAGGTGTAAAAATGGGATTAAGACAATAAAGTCTCGAATCGGAACTTATAGTTGAATTTTTGAGGAGTTGAAAATACTCCTTTTCAAATTCCGTTTTTTGGATAAAGCGAATCCAGTGCTTTTCTGCATCCGCAAGTTCCTCTGCAGAGATGGGACCTGACATTCTATTAGATTTAACTTTGCAATTTCTAGTAAAACGAAGAATATAAACAGTCACCCTTAACATTTAATTGAAGCTGCTAAACTTATCAAGAATAAATAAGGGATCGTTAGGTTCTTGCTAAATTTGAAGGAGAACTTTAACGTCCTTCATTTCTCTTTCTAGTTCATTTATTTCGGCATCAGAGTTAAATTTAATCTGTGATTCATCAGAGGGCAATTCGGCCATTTGCAGCCAAGCTGGGCCTGAAAGCCAAACTGTGTCAACTGTGTGCGAGCGCATGCCGCGAGTCAATTTATCAGCTGGATTTTCCTTCCCGCTACAAAAACGCCAGTTGGAAGGGTTAGTTTTTTCCTTAATTTCAAGCACTCGGTTCTTTACAAATTGTTTCAAATTTTCAGAAGCCCCTTTTATCCAGTAGAGGCATATTTGTGAGTCACACCACACACAGACGTCTTTTCCTTAAGAATGGGGGAAATGTTCCTCAGATAAGATGCTAGTCTAGCTGAAATCAAAGCACCTAATAACTCGAGCCTGGGTAAAGTTATTGGTTCAATGGAGCTATACGCGATTTGGCGATAACAAATTTTGTTGAAACCTTTGTAGGATATTTTATTCGGAAATACGCAACTGCACCATACGCCTTTGGGCTTGCGTCAGAAAAAAGTGCAGTTCCAAGTTTTCAAATTTAGGATTCTCGAAATACTGTCGAGGAATAATCATAACTTGAGTTTCCATGACTTCCTCAAGCCATTCCTGGAATACAAAATGAAACTCGGGTTGAAGAGGTTCATACCAGGAAATTTCTATTTCCCAAAGTTGTTGCAGTACCAAATTTATTCTTATAATAAATGGGGCAAGAATGCCTAAAGGATCAAACAGCATGCCACAGGCTTTTAGCACATTTCTTTTCGAAGAAGTATTACCGTTTATAGTTTTAAAATGGTCTGTCGCGATGGTAATGTTATCATTCACATTATCCCAGATTATTCCCAATACTTTAAGTGGTATTCCGGATTCCTTGATTGCTTGTTTACATTTAATGTTTTTTTCTACCCACATATTTTGTAAAGTGGGGGAAATAGTTACTCACTGTCTTAGATTCATAGATGCTTGTCGTAAAATATAAATAGCATCTTTACTAATCGATGCTGCAGATTCAATAGTGTAGCAACCACTGATGAAATCGCCCACATATAAATCATTCAGGAGATCAAAAACATTTTTAAATTTGTGTCTGTACTTCTGTAAGTTGCAGCCAATATAAACGGGCTGAATTTTGCTCCAAAAGGAGCCCTTGTAAACTGGAGGATTCTGATGTCATTACGACCCAAACTGAGATCTGCCCCTTGTTCTATTCCCCACAAAAATTGCAAAAATTTTCGATTCTGCTCTGATATACCTATTTCCAAAAAGGCTCGTTCAATATCAACGCATAATGCGATTGGGTGCAGTGGCGTGGCGTCCGGTCATCGCTGGATGCGGCGATGACCAAGCAATGTTTTAAAACTCTTAATAAGCTTTTAAAACTCTACGATCCAGTTTTAGGAGAACATTTGGAGTTCATGTATAAGTGAAGGTAAGATTTAAAGTTTCTTTTTTGAACATTCAACCATTGAATTTTAGAGTTAATAATTTTTCACAACAAACTGAAATAATTGCGATGACCACCGAAAATTTTCACGCCACGCCACTGATTGGGTGATATCTAAATTTTAATAAAATTTTAAGCAAATCGATTCAAATTTGGACCGCTTTCTAAACAATAATTTAATGAAATTTCCCCTTTCGCCTTAGAAGACGCATCATAACACACCCTGAGTTTAGTGGTTTCTTTCAATTCTCTAACCACTCCGTGATGGGGCATAAAGTAACCAGTTTGTCTATTTTCATTAGAATAGTCAAATACTTCCTCGATTATATTATCTTTTAATTGATTTTCAATGATATCTCTGTATCTCAAATATAAATTTTCATCTCTCTTAAATGTATTGTTTAAACTGAATAAACGTTTCCTAGTAATTTCATAAATACTATGTAACTCCGAAAAATCATTCTTCCATAGCAATCGCGTTTCATATATTTTATCATTATACGTTGTATTCTGACTAAATTGTTCTAAAATTTCTTTCGTTGTACGTGAAACATCATTTTTTTACATTTATTCCTATTGCTTCTAATTCCCACAAATCTTTAATTCTTCCACAATCCGGTTTATCATCAGCGACCGTTAAATGGCTAACATGAATTTTCTTACAATTCAATTCCCTTTCCTTACCCTGAATTACATGCCCAAATATGCTATTTGTCGCCACCAATCTATTACTGATCAATTACCGCCATCAATCTATTTGTTTCACTTAAAATTTCCCAAATATAATCCGCGCCTATCAAAATATGCACATTTGTCGTAGTACCAAGGTCAGCCAATTCAATTTCCCTTTCAAGCGCAACATGCCGTATCCAACTCGAAGGCACCTCTATGTCTCCGCATGTAATAGAATCTATGACGACCGCATTTATTTTCTTTTTTTTATTAGGATTAATTCTACTTCGCAATACTACTACTACGATATCGTGCATTTGTTTTTCAGACTGTTTATTTCCAAAGGGATAAATTATAAGAGATTCTCTTTTAATGACCTTCAAATCCAATAAATCAGCTATTTCCTTCTGAATGAAAGTTCTGGTTGCCCCCCCCCCCCCCCCCCGTCAAGTAAACGTCTGATTAACTGTCTCTCATTTGACCTTGTTTCAACAAAAGCAGAAAACGTTTGCAAAAAAACGGTATTCGAATTTTTATTCATTTTTTTTTTTTTTTTACAAAGCAGACTATTTTCTGTTAGTGAATCCTCACGCTTATCATTAGAAGAGGAGGGATTTAAGTTTTAAAACTCACAGATTAACATATTATGAGGTAATTTACAAATTCGACATACATTGTTTTTTTTCCAACAATTTTTAATTAAGTGGCGTCGAGCAAGGCAGGCAAAGCAGAGCCCTTGTGTCATTAAGGCTCGCATTCTGTCAGTGACATTTAAATGGCAATTTTCAATCGAATGGGATTTATCTGAGCAAAATATACATTTATTTCCTGCATTTGCGAGGAGGGTGAAAGTTGTAGAGTAATATTTTTTCGGCTGATTTTAATTCCTGGTTTTATTGAAATTAGTAGGATTGTAAGGATTATTAGTCGCTCGCTTTAGCTTTAAATTTTCCGAACTACTACTCTGTTGATTTGATAGCAAAAGTGATGTTTCACGATAGTGAATTTCTTTTCTCAAAAATTCCATCAGATCACTTATATCAAAAAGATCTTCGGCTTTTCGTTGTTGATTATATTGCAAATTTATTTCATCGGGAATTTTTTGCAGTATTACAGGGCTAAGTAAATTACTATACGTTCCGGCGGCTTCCCCGAGCGATTGTAGTGATCTAACTTGTATCTCAATAGCGTCGTACATTTTCCTGAGCGCTTTTATATTAGAAATCGCTTTAACAGGTTCAATCAATAATAGTTTGTTCATATGCGAGCTAATAATCAGGTCTGAATGACCAAACCGGGTTTTGAGTGATGAATCATAGTTTTCATTAGTTAAAGCGAATCCCGACACTGCTGACAGAACAGTTCCCTTTAAATAACTTTTCATGTACTCGATCTTCTCTATCTTACCTAGTGCTTTATTGTTATTAATCGTTACTTCAAAAGAATTCCAAAAATACACTTGGCTTTTTCGGATCACATTAAATCAAATAATCGCACGTCACCTTTTGCTGGGATCTAACTACGTTCTAAAAGTTTTCCCTCGGGACGGAACGATGCAGGACGAAATCCCCAATAGGGATTATTCCTTTTTCCCCAAATGAGTTGCAACAATCATAATTTCTTTCTTTTTTATGAGTTTTTAAAGTTGTAACCAGCTTTTGGCTCACTCAGAATATGTGTCAAATAAAAATTATTATATATATATTTAATAGATGCATATATATATATATATATATATAACCATATTTCCATTTGCCAAGGTGGTGTAACTCCTTAAGCTAAGACTCTTGAATATTCTATTCGGAAGGTAGTAAAATGATCTGGTGCGATATTCTCTTTATATTTTTTATCTTCCAGCTGTAGATTTTCCCCGTGCAATCACAGTAAACCACTGTGGTACTCAACTAAGATCACAGCAGCGGGTAGTTGGTGGGGCGCATGTTGAACACGGGCAATATCCATGGATGGTGAGTGCATATTTTAGTAACATAAATTATTAAAAGATTTTGTATTTGTTATACATTTTAAGCTTATTTCTTGCATAATATTTGATTCTCCTAACTTCCTATCACATCTGGACGAATTTCATCTTTTCATTTTACGAGAGAGAAGAATAAATATAAACTGCATAGTAGGATTTTGTTACGAAATTCATGACATGTTTTATCGTCCTTTTATATTCCTTCTGTTCCACCTTTTGACTTCCAAAAAGATGAATATGCGAATCTTTGTTTAACAAGAACAAAAAATTATTCGTCAAGCATAGATTATGAAATACTCTCCAACACTTCCAAATATTTTAATCAAATTTCACCGTTTAATAAGTTGAACAAGTTGGGAATTGCACGTCAAACGTGACAAATGAGGTGCGTTCGTACTATAGCTAGTTTTATAAATATTTTTTGCACCGAAAATTGTACTGAATGTATATTTTAGTGCACTTCAATGTGCATATAAATTTCATTCTGTTCGAAAGGCTGTAACATCATTAAAATGCACTTGAAATATTTTTCCCCATTGGCTGTCATGTAACGGAAAACTTTTGACTGTCCCTGTAATTAAACTATACATCGAATTTTCATAAAATTTAAAATGACTCGACAGAATTACGCAACAATTATATATTTAAAATTTCAGACCATTCGGTTGAGTAGTTTTTGCTTTGTTATATGCGGACGGAGGGACAGATGGTCAAACAGACAGACGCACGGACTGGGTTGGGTTGATTTTTGACGGCCAATTATCTACACGAGGGATATAGGCCCGGGGGGAGTGCCCTCCGTGGGGGTCTTTCTAAGGGAACCTAATCCGTATTAACGCATGGAAGATCCACGGCTCGAAGAAAACCACGAAAACTCCGAACGATTAGGCTGACGGGCGCGATTGGGATCGAACCCAGCACCTCCCGTCTACCAGCTTCGAGAGCAGAACCTCTCGCCCACTGGTGGGGCGACGCACGGACTGAACAACGACTATAGGTGCTACGTATTTATATAATTACAAACGCACCTAAAAATGATATACAGTACAGAACCATTTATCCGGAATGCTTGGGGTCAGATGTATTCCGGTTAACCGGTTTTTCCGGTTAACTGGTTGTGCATTAATGCAGCATCCATTTGATAAGTTTTGTGGAATATGTGTGGTTGTGACATTATTTATGATTTTAAATTATTAGATTACTTCGATTAAAAATCAATGCAAAAAAGATCAAAAGTTAACCACAGTTTAAAAGAAGGTAATTTATGGGAATCCCTTATGAACAAAAATTCTCCTGTTTCCTCTGCATAAAAATTAAAACATCTAAAATACAACTAAATATGTTTTCTTTTCAAATACTAGATGTTGTCATCAAATTGTACAATTGTTTCAAGCAAAGCTTATGTCAAACATACAGTGTATGACACCTTTTTCTGCAAAGATTCTGAAATCAGTCTAACAGAAATATCATTCCAGTTAACTGGTTTTCCGGTTAACTGGTTTCCGGATAAATGGTTCCATACTGTATATAGGTATAATTAGCCCGGGTTCGATTCCCGGCTTGAAAATTCTTCACTGCGTTGGTTTACGCTTAGTTAGCAATGTGAAAATTTTCAGGTATTTAATATTAGATGATATCTAATTAAATAAAGTTAAATTAGGTGAGGAGGCCTGCCCAAGGGCTAAAGCTGTACTAGCCCAGGGCTGCCACATGCGACTATTTTTATATTCTATTCGCACCACTATTTTAAGAAAATAAATGTTGTAGTATACTTCTCTTGCAGATGTTGTCAAAGTGTATCCGAAAAATTTTTGTTTTAAAAAAATTGTGCGAGATAGAATTAAAAAATAGTAGCTTGTGGCAACCCTGTAGCCACACCTAGTAACGTACATGCGACATCTCCCAACTTATATTCCTGTAAATTTTACGAAGCTTTACAAAGTTTATGGATTGTACATATAATGATTTTCTTGATAAGAGATTCTGTGGAGGATTCTGAGGAGATTGTAATGAAAAATTAACACATTAATAAAACTATTAGAACGCTTAGCCAATGAGTGGCAAGACATTTTGAAATATGTATTGGTTATGAAACAGCACCGAAAAACTGGCGATAACACACAACTAAATAATGGAACTTTGTATTAATCACTATAAAACAAAAGCACACACAGGACGCGTTTCTGGCTCGATTTTTTAACAGCCCGTCATTAGCCTTAATGTAAACACGAATCGGTCAGAGGAAAAACTAACGAGTGAACAGTAAGGGCAAAAAAGGAGAACTTATAAGAAATGGGACAGGTGGCGCTAGCTGAAAGGTAAACACCAATCACAGAGGAGCACATACAGAAGAGAAAAGAGTTTCCAAAACGATAGAAAAAACTAACAGAAGAGAAAAAAGTAAAGGAAATAAATATTTAATTTGTTTATTTCTTTTTATTTCATTTACTCTCTTTTATTCTGATAATATTTTCTATCATTTTGGCAACGCTTTTCTCTTTTGCATATGCTTTTCTATGATTGGTGTTTACCATGGAGGAAAGAGATATATGGAGCTGCAATATACCCTAAAAAAGGTTTGCAATATGAAATCATTTATCCCATAACCATAGCCATGGAACAATTATTTATGAAATTTAAACGTCCACAGTAGGCCCAAACAAAACAAGAACCTGAAACAGGGACCGAATTCTTTGACATCACACGTGCATTTTTTTCTCTAAATGAAAGTGATCTCCTTATTTTTAAGCATTCTAAAGCAGCATTCCATTGTATTATGAATTAAAAACCGTATTACTAAAAGTTTTCTCCTTTTTTTCGTGAAAGAACGTGCTTGTGTAGTTCTGACTGTAGCTGATTTTAAGGTTATTTTTTTGGCGTCACCTCCAGCCACCTTACTGCATCTCCATTTATCTCTTTCCTCCATGGGTGTTTACCTTTCAGTTAGCGCCACCTGTCGCATTCCTTGAAAGCTTTCTCGAGTCCTTACTGTTCATTCGTGACCTTTTCCCTTTACGGACACGTGTTTACGTTGGCCGAAACGCGTCCTGTGTGTGCTTTTGTTTTATGGTAATTAATACAAAGTTTTATTATTGAATATATTGGTTATGCTCAACTAGTCGAACACAATCTATTATTTTTTTTGGAGTAGGTTTGGTTCTTTACCACTGAAGAAAATTATGATGATAGTGAGGTTGATTATGGCTTTCTTATGGGAATAAATGAGGTTAAGGTGCAGTGCGTGCCTATTTGGCTACAGGTGCAGTGCGCAGAGAAAACCCGATCAAAATTGTATAGGTATGACCGGAATGGCCCGTAATTTGTCGCGAATAGATAGATATTTTTATGGTATAAGTAATAGATGATTAAACACTATTGGGAGGGACTGTGTGCATAGTGTCCCGTTTGGGCATAATTCCATTCTTTTTACCAGTTTTGAAATAGAGATATTTTTAGCTATTTTTTAAGATATGAAGATGGATATGGAAAACGTACAACGTCTATAACTGGTGATGTGGAATGAAGAGCTGCCGCGTTAGACAGTTTGTCAGCAGTCTCATTCCCAGTCACACCAGTGTTCACGAACCCACTGAAAATAGAAAGTTTTGAAGGTATGCTGTAGAACTTGTATTATATTTTGAAGTAGACAGTTAGATGTAAAAATGTTTTCTAGCGACTGAAGGCTTGAATAACCGTCAGAAGTTCTTGTAGTGTAGCTTTTGTAGTTGGAGTTCTAACCATCGGATGGCTTCCTCGATTGCCAGAAGTTTTGCCTGAAAGATGGAGTTTTCAGGCTCTAAATGCACCTATCTTGAATGAATTATTTTTTCATCCCTCGTAATGCAGAAGGCGTAACTCGTCCCCTGGTCCGTCTGTCCGTCTTGGAGCCATCTGTGAAGATATGGAATTCTTATATACACATCTCATCCATCCAGTTAAAGTAAATACGGTAAAGAATTAAATTGTAAAACATTACACTAGTTTACAGAACATCTGTTGCCGAAAAAATTTTAGCTGTTGCTGACTACATATGATATGCTATTTTCGAAAATATAATTAGAATATTTTAATCAGCTCTAGTTTCTGAGTTTCAGCTATGTAGGTATTAAACAGAAAAGAACATGTATTTACTAAGAAAAACTTTAGTAAAAAAATAATTAATCATTGAGTTCTAAAAAACTTCGTTTTAAAGCTCTTCTCCGATGTGTAGACTTTGGAAAATGACGTATCAGAGACCAACAATAGTCAGACTTCATATTCGTATTCCAGAAACCCTGATAGTGCTCTTCCATGACGCGTAAGTCCTGATGCATACGCTCTCCCTTCTCTTCGCTCATATCTCCTAAATTTTCCGGAAACCTGTCCAGGTGACTATGGAGGAAGTGGAGTTTCATGCTCATATTGCACCTCATATTTTTTAATTGTAGCAGAAGGTCTTCTATAAGTTCAATATAATTTTCAGATTTTTTATTTCCAAGAAAATTCTGCATCACAGAGACGAAAGCTGTCCAAGCCTTTAGTTCTAACTCAGTCATAGGATTTCTAAATTGAGTATCTTTCGTAAGTTGTCTGATTTGGGGGCCATCAAAAATACCGGCTTTAATCTTTTCCATAGTGAGCTGAGGAAATTTTTGGCAAATGTAAGAAAAGCAGTTCCCTTCCCGTCTTTATCTAGTGATTTTACAAACTGTTTCATGATGCCCAGTTTTATATGTAATGGTGGAAGGATAATTTTGTCACGAGCTACTAATGAATTGTGGACTATATTGTACTTCCCTGGCTCCATATTTTCTCTCAAGGGCCAGTTTTTTCTTACCCAATGCTCTTGTTTAGCTCTACTGTCCCAAAGACATATAAAACAGGGAAACTTGGTGTAACCACTTTGTTGACTGAGAAGAATGTTGACCATTTTTAAATCGACACAAATTTGCCACTTATGGTCATTGTATTTTATTTTGTTCAAGACTAGCGAAATGTTACAATATTCTTCCTTTAACTTTGTACTGTGGGCAATAGGTGCCCCAGTGTATTTATTTCCATTATGTAATAGAATACATTTTAGGCTACGTTTTGAGCTGTCAATGAATAAACGCCAGTCGTTTGGTTCGTATTGTTTCAAGCCCATTTTTATGGGCCAGTTTTTGATATCTGAACAAAAGGTAATGCCGTTTTCTTCTGAAAAATAACGCCGTAATTCTGTATCTCTTTCACGATAAAAACTTATTTTAGTATCTGCGGAAAGCAAATTTTTTTCTTTTAGTCTTGATGCTAACAATTCTGAAGCTTGTTTAGAAAGATTTAAATCTCTTACAAGATCATCTAACTGATTTTGAGAAAAGCATTTTGGCTCATTTGACATACCTTCAAAATCAGCTTCATTTTGTGATGAGCTTGGTCCTTCAATGTCTTGTTCTAATGGCTCAGATATATTTTTAGGCTCTGAAGAATCAGGTGAACGCTGCACTGGACGTTGAACACAACTAGTACTTGGGTACTGCCATTTAGCTCGATTTTTTAGTGTTTAAACCGTTTACGTTCACGCTACAAAAATAACAGTCTTTGAGATGATTTCATGGTTCTCCCCAAATAGTCGGTGTTCCAAATTTAAAGACACTTCTTTTACCACTTTTCCATAATCTTAAATATTCCACACACGATTTACAAACCCAATTGGGAGCCCAAGATTTCTCATTTTTATCCAAGAGCATCCCAAAATACTCTAAATAGGTATTTTTCACCAACTCTGATATAACTTTTCTACACTTGTTAAACACATATTCCCCGCATATATAGCAAAAATGATCTGGATTGTTTAAACAACGTCTCCTTGAACTACTCATGATGCAAAAACTTGAGAAACTAATCTTAACACAGTAAAATACGCCTGTTATCGATTAATATATACTTAAATGATAAAATCAAAAACAAAGTAACTCGAGCTGCTCAAAAAATTTTCCGATTAAATTTGACAAAAACAAGTCATAAGTGAATATTATCAACCACAGAATTCGCGGCAACAGACAAAAAGTTTAATTTTGTAAACTAGAGTTATTTTTGGTTGGAAGAAGACAGGCTAGTAATCTGCTACTGGTATTAATAGCCGCAACGTTCTTTTGGATATAGCCACTTTTTGCAACTGCAGGGCTAGTGGTAGTACTCCAGTTACGACGTACAAAGCAGCTGTTGCTGATTTTTTGTATGCACCAGAAATCATGATTAGACACTAGGTATGGGCAGAATGAATTATTTTACTATTCAAATTAATCATTAGGGCATGCGAAAAAGCATACCTTTGTTTGTTTGTTTTTTAATTCAATTTCTACCCGAAATTTTGTATTGAAAAAGTAATTTCTTATTTTATTTAGAATTAATTTAAGAAACCTATGAAAATATATGAATTCTTTTCATCTTCAAAATTTCTGAAGATAATTGATTAAAAAACTTACGAAGGTTGGAAACTATGATTTTGTTTCTATGATGAAGCATCATATATTGTTCTTTTTTTAATCTAATATTTAAATTAAATTTTAATTCTTTCTTTCCGTTTATTTAAAATGCATAACAGTTATATTCTTTAAAAAGTAATTATTCCTTTATCGTGGCGAAGTACATTTTTATTTCAGCGAACGTAATTTTTCTTTGCTTTAACACGGAAGTAAATAATAAAAAAATTAAACGGATTGAATCATTTTCATACTGCATTCAACGGACTTATATTATAATATCTAATAATTATATATCAAAGATTTATGATAATTACTTTCTCATCTCATTCGATTTAAAGTTAATCTATTTGTTTACAACATTTATGAAGGTCATTTCCCTGCTCAGTTGATAAAATTTAAAGCTGATCTATTTATTAACAAGGTTACCACCTACTTATACCGTTATAGTCAGGCAATAAATTTAACGTAAATGTATATATGTCAGCAATAATGTAAATATATTCCAACGCTTTGTAGATGATTCACAGGGTTATTGGAAGGTATTTTCGCGATATTGTTTTTATCATATTTTTCGCCAATTAATTTAAATCATCCACATTGCATTTTTATTTCACGGATAATTTTGGCGGTGGTGAACTCTCAAATTGGCCCCGATTTCGTAAGATGTTGGCACGAAAGGATTTTGTAATCCGGTTTCATTTCTACACGCAACTCTTCTGTTATAAGCACGATCTCTTTTGTTTTGGCGGGCCACCCCCATCGATATATGTTTTCACGAAATTCAATAAAATTACATCTTTACCTTTACAATCTGTTTGCAGTTAATTTATGGGATGAGAGCCCACAAAAATGGGTTCTGCGTATCGATGCGATGTACAGTGAGCAAAAAAAGTATTTGCACACCAGGTAAATTTGTTGCAGCATATGTATAAATAAATAAAAAGCAACTAAGAATTAAAAATACCAACACTTTTACAAAACAAATAAACGTATTTAATATCTGACTTAATAATTATATTTAAAATATGAAAACATAAAAAAGTAGCATTTGTACTGCCAAAAAAATATTTGCACACTAGCAATAAAAATAGAACTAGAGGAATTATTCATAAGTTTAAAACAGTGCTAATATTTAGTATGCATGCCCTTTGCTTCAATTACAGCTTGTAATCGTCTGGGCATTGATTCTATTAATTTGTGACATGTTTCACTGCTGATTTGTAGCCATTCTTCCCTAAGAGCTTGCTTAAGTTCTGATTTGTTAGAAATTTTCCTTTTCCTTATTTTCACATCCAAAATATGCCATAAATTTTCAATCGGATTGAGGTCTGGTGATTGTGGTGGCGTTTTCAATTGATTTTTTACATTATAAAGCAATCATAACCTCATGATATATGCAGTGTTTTTCGGATCGTTATCTTGTTGGAAATAATATGAATTAGGAATTCCTAATTTCAGAGCACTATTAGATAAATGATTTCGCACTATATTAATATATTGTTTAGCATTGATATTGCCTTCAACCTTCAATAAAGGTCATTTCGCCAATTCCGTTAAAAGACATGCATCCCCAAATCATTATATGATCACCGCCATGTTTTACAGTTGGTTTCAAGTTTTTAATTTGAAGAGAAGTATTTGGCTTTCGCCATACAGTTTTCTTACCATCTGAGCCAAAAATATTGAACTTGCTTTCATCGGAAAAAATAACAGTTTTCCAAAACTCTAGTGGTTTGCTGACATATGCTTTTGCAAATTCAAGTCTTTTCACCCTATTTGTTTCACTAATAAATGGTTTTTTTCGAGGAGCTCTTCCTCGAATGTTTGCGTCTAATTGATTGTGGTGTAACTATTGTTCCCGACGTTGAAGCGACATCAACAGCCAATTCTCGAGCACTTAGAAAAGGGTTTTTTGAAGATTCTTTTATGATGGCTCTCCTTTGCCTGGTATTTAGCTTTCTTGGACGCCCAGTTTGAGGCTTATTTATTGTCGAACCAGTTTCTTTTTTCTTCTTAATTACATAACGAACACTAGAAAAGTTTAGATTTAATTTTTTACCTATTCCTCGGTAACTTAGTCCAGAATTGTGAAGAAATATAATCTTCTCACGGGTCTCAACAGACACAGTTCACACGGCGCCATTAGAACAAAAACTCCCCCAGAATCTAGTTAATATATTACGTGACTATAAAGTGCAGGGCTAATGTACTGCGGGACTGATATGCTAAACATTTGCATAATGCTCACATTTAATGCCTTTTTTAACAGCCAATGCTTCTTGTGCAAATACTTTTTAGGTATGAGAAAATATTAATTTATTTTTTTAAATGTGTAATATTACTGTTTAAGGAAAATGGGTAGTTATTTTTATTTTCTTCTTATTTAAATAAATTAATAATTAAGAGAATAGTATCAAATTTGCTTTCTATGGTTACTTATGCAAAAAATCGTCTGCGTGCAAATACTTTTTTTGCTCACTGTACTTACCACCGTACATCCGTTCAAGCTTTAATTTAAAAGTGTGGGAATAGTTTACTCCCCCAAAGTTTCTTTTTTTTACTAAATTTCTGACGGTATTTGATTAAAAATATATGGGGCATTCTCGCAATCTTTTGACTTTTGGGGGAAAAAAATCTAGCGAAATTAAACTTGCTAAAATAACATTTTAATCTGATAGACGAATGCCTTAACAATTCAAAATAAAGAAAAAATGGTCAGCAGCGAAAAAATTTTTTATTTAACTGAGGTTTAAGTTAAACTTGCGAGTTTAATTTTCCTTACCATTTTACCACTATAACTTTTTATTTTCTTCTAAATTTTTACTTATAATGAATTTGCATAGTACCCACAGGACATTAAAATAAGAAATAATAAAAATGTAGTACTTTTAATACAGAATTTTTGTATAGCATTGTCTTAAAGGGGTGTTAAAGAAGGGATGGTAAGGTAAAAAAAGGGGATGGTATAGGAAAAAAGGGACGAAATGGAACAAAAAGGGACGGTAAGGATGGAATGGTAAGGAAAATTACCACCTATTTTTAGGCAAATCATGTTAAGACTAAGTGATAGCCACAATGTTCATTGATTTTTAGAAACAGTTGTTAACATTGGATTAAATTAAAAAAAATTAATTTAACTCGAAAAGTGCAGGAATAAACCTTGGGGACGGTAAGACTACCATTAAAGCCACGATCTTGAAATTGATATTTAAATGCTGATTTAAATTCTGCAGTAAATTTCCTGTCAAAGAATTTTAGACATTCTTTCTCTAGCATACTTCTGCATGAGAAAAAACTTGAAAAAAATTCTGTGGTTGCATCTGAAGGGATTTTTTGTATAAGTTTAGCAAGAGGGACGGTAAGGATGAAAAACCCCGGGACAGAATTCAAAAAATAATATCAACCATAAAAATGTGTGCAGGTTAATTTTTTGCTGCATATTTATATAAAACAATTGTCCCAGTTTCAGAAAAAAATTACATCGAATTACATTTATTGAAACAATTTTATACAGACAGCTCCAAACTTAAAAATCAGCATCAGGGACACGGGATGGTATAGGAGTTTTCCAGGTGTTTGGACCCCCAACATCGTCCGAAACTTATTTATCTCGTTAATATTGTTATGCAATCATGCAATGGGATGTTCCTCAGTATAAGAAAAAAAAAAAACACAAAAAAGTGTATTAAAATAAAAATTATTATTCAGGGACATGAAAGTCAAAAGATTGTGAGAATGCCCCATATACAAAGGTTTGAATCTATTTTTTTGCGCACACCCGAATGATTCATTTGATAGTAAAATCATTCATTCTGCTCATCACTATTCACTAGTAGACACTGCGCTTGGATTGAAGAAATGAGACGCAGACCATGCAATTTTAGCATACATCGGTACCATATAGCTGAGAGTAGGTGATCTTTTTCTTTCTAAAATATTTAAATACAAGATCTTTAATATTGATTTTGATAATCCTCCTTGTGAGACTGCAAACTCATAAACAAGGAGGCAGCTGCACAGACCATCACATTATCGAATTTACGGCTGGAACTCTAGGATTACACAGAACTCGATTAGCATATTAAAAAGCAATTGGTCTGCCAAGTCATATCTTGGTGGAAAACGTCTGTAGACCCGATTTTAGTGGTTGTTCGGTAGGTTTATCATTGTGTTTTTCCGCACCCAAAGGTATGAAAACATGGAGGACTGGTAGAAGGAAAACACAACGGTAAGCCTACCAGTCAATCACTAAAATCGGGTTTGCAGGTGTTTTCCATCAAGATGTGACTTGGCAGACCAGTTGCATTTTAATATGGGAATCGAATTTTAACTAATCCTGGAATTTCGGCCGTCAACTCGATGAAGTGATGGTTTGTGCATCTGCCTCCTGGTCTATTAAAATATTTATATAAGTAAACAATTTGGAAAATGTTGAAAATCCTATTTCATGAATTACACTTTTGAACTTTGTTGGAAAGCGTTAAAACATATTTTTATCTTAAGCACAATTCTTGATATACGTTCTCGTGTCTTATTGACTTTGAGATAAGATTTATTTTTTAAAAAAGAGTTCTTTCTTTAAAATATCTTTACAGTTTAATAAATAAAATGCCTTTGTCAACATCAATTTCCGAAATATCGATGTTTTTTTATACCCAACAATTTTAAACTTTTCCGCTATCGTGTCCTCTTCCTACTTTCTTCATGGTGAAACAGTTTCAGGTTTAGCATCTTCCTCTACAATTTGTCCTAAATTTTAACGGCAAACAAACAAAAAATTGTAGCTTAGGATTTAATAATGTTTAGAGTAAGTGTGTTTTGTTTAATTCTTATTGTTAATTTCTTTTATTATTATAGGTAACTATTTGAAACATTTATTTTTCATTCAAATCAGGTATCAATATACGAAGATAAAGGTAATGGATTCGATCATATTTGTGGAGGCTCTATATTAAATGAAAATTGGATTCTTACAGCAGCCCATTGCATAGATTTGTAAGTTGTATTGTTGTTTGTCATATCGAAAATCGTGGAAATAATTCCCCCAGGAAAGTATTTCCGTTTCATTACAATCGTCTTTGCTAACGGTATTTGAAACAAAAAAAATCCCTGCCGGTCCGGCCTACAGGCGGAAGTAGATTTCGAAGTTAAGTATACTAATTTCACCAACAAAAACCAAATCATGATTAGAGATAAACCCACTTTAACAATTTTATCTGGCCGCTTTTGACGAGTTTTTATTTCATTTTTATATAATAGCTGGTTTTATCAGAATCATGTTAAGGCGGTATTCAAAAAAATACTTTTCCATGCTCAATAACTCGAAATTTTCTGGCACATTTTCAGATTAATTTTTAATAGAAAAAATATGAAACTTGCGGACGTGATTTTTGAAGAGATCTATAAGCTACCTGTGTTTTTATTTTTCGTTCAATTAATTACAACTTGATTTATAAACAATTATTTTCTCTGTAAGACAATATTTTTCGTTTCTAATACAATCGCTTCGGGAAATTCTGTTCAAAATGCCCACTTCGACATCACTTTTTGTAATATATTCTGCCTCTATCAAAAAATTGATCATTACGGTACATTATACAGTTTTTGAATAGTAAGATAATCTAACAATTGGATGCGTTTGAGAGCAAAAATGAATTTAAAAATGAGTCAGAAAATAAGCAGTTTGGATTTGAATACACTTAAAAAGATGATTTTTTTCTTCAGCCGCTATGTATTTTTAATTTGTTTTTGCTGTAAGAATTGGTCCTATCAAAAACTTGTCTATATAAATGCTGTAGACAATATTAAGAAATTATAAATTCATGGGGATTTTATATCTTGTGAATTGACGGAGTTATGAATTTTATTTCTTCTTCAAACCCCCTTTTTGTTTTCGTTTTTAATTTTTTTTTGCGGTACGAATTGGTCCTAACAAAAACTTGTAAATTAAAAATTTTTGTAGATAATATTAAGGAGATTTATAATAAAATTAATTGGATTTGATATCTTGAGAATTGACGAAGTTATGAGTTTTTTTCTTTCAAAAACCCTATTTTTTGCGCCCCTTGAGCCCATTTTTAATTTTATCAAATATCTGTGATACATAAATTTTTGGCCCTATTTTTAGAAGTAATAAAAACTTTAAACTGATTTGATATGTACAAAAATTAAGAAGTTATGGGGGTTTTTCTGTTTTCACAAAACCCCTCCCTATTTTCATCCCTTTGGTCCGATTTTGCCCATTAACGAACCTGACCGAGATTTTATGCCCCTTGATTTTATGTATCAGTTTTGAAGAGATTTGTTCAGAATTGTGGAAGTTATCGTGTCCAGAAGAAAGTGATATATATAGATAGATAGATATATAAAGTTTTTTACTGATGGTGATTTTGGGTTATAGGGGTCATGATCGGTGTAGATCTGCAAAAAATTTTCAGAAATTCCAACATAGGGGAGAATGTAATAGGTAGTATTTCATACGAAATCTACCTAATAACTTTGCTTTACTACGAAATCAGGATGACTAAAATTAAAGTTTTACTTTCAAAAGGCTATAAAAAAAAAGAACCACTTTTCAGAATGACCTGATATTTCACGCGAGTATACGTGAAGTAATGGGAATTTGTTTTGCGAAAGGAAAAAAGTGCAATTGTTGACCGATAGTTGGGACTGCATCCGTCATAAGATACTAATTAAAAGACGTGACATGCTGTTGTGGTACTCTTTGTTCAAAGCATATCCACCACGACAAAGTGGTGCCACAGCCGATAGGAAAAAATCGGTTTTTAATTGTCCCTAGACCAAAAACCGTGGAAATAGCCAAAACGAAAATGAACCCGTCAAATGAACCCGTCTATTCGAATTTATCAATCAACTTCTTGAGACCGAATGTAGTCATCAGGCCAGAGCCGCTTCTTAAACCCTTAATTTCTTCAATTCAATTGCCGCACAGTCACCGTTTTTGTAAAAAAAGCTTCACAAGCAGAGCCTGATCCTTCAACGATAGTCATGACTAGTGATGGGCGATAACGAGATGTTTTTCTCGATTTTCTCGATTGTATGGGCATCTCGATATTTTTCGATTGTACAAATTTTTTCTCGATGACTACAGTTTGCAAATTTCTTTTATAAATCATATATTATGTATTATATACGTCATACATTTATCAAGAATAGTCTGCGGGTGAACTGGAATGAGTCGATGTTAATAAAGACTAGGTGACTTCGACCACTAGCGGGCCCCTCCTTTAATTGGGGGCCCTAATTTATACGTAATCTTGTAATATGAAATCACGAACAGGTTACCCGCTATATACGGCACTGATATATGATAGCAGGCGGGTGTGGTGTGCACGTACTACAAAATCTTGTAAAAAATATAATATCGAAACGAATGAACGTCGGACCAGATCTCTTGGGGGAGGGGTCAAAGCGAGCGGAGGGGCACAGCAGCTGCATAATATGATTAAGTCGTCACAGGTCTTTAGGCCTTTCCAACCATGTCACATGAGAAGTCTGGATCTGAATTTATAGAAATGCCCTCCCCGTGGGGGGAAATTGGGGGAGCGGTGCGGGAGGTGGATAACATGTGTAAGTGGTCATAAGCCTTTCCAACAATATGTCACATGAAGGGTCTCGGCTAAATTTAGAAAAACACCCCCGTGGGGGAAAAGTGTGGGGGGGGGGCGGTCACCGGAGGTGCATTACATCAATAAGTAGTCACAGACCTTTCCAACGATATCTCACATGAGGGGTCTTGGCTAAATTTGAAAAAGTGTCCTCCGGGAGGGGCAAATTGGGGGAGACTGTCACCGGGGGTGCATAACATCAATAAATAGTCACAGACCTTTCCAACGATATCTCACATGAGAGTTCTTGGCTAAATTTGGAAAAGGGCCCCCGGGGGGGCGGCAAAGTGGTGGTGGGGACACCGTAGGTACATAACATCAATAAGTAGTCACAGACCTTTCCAACGATATCTTACACGAAGGGTCTTGACTAAATTTGAAAAAGTGTCCCCCAGGGGGGGGAAGAGTGGGGGGGACTGTCACCGGAAGTGCATAACATCAATAAGTAGTCACAGACCTTTTCAATGATATCTCATAAGAGGGGTACTGACTAAATTTGGAAAAGTGTCCTCCGTGGGGGCAAAGTGGGGGGGGGGGACCACCGGAAGTGCATAGCACTAATAAGTAGTCACAAACCTTTCTAACGATATGTCACATGAGGGGTCTTGGCTAAATTTGGAAAAGTGTCCTGAAGTTTCATATATTATAAATAATATTTAGCGGAGGGCTCCATAAAAAAATCCGATCTAAAATGATAAAAGCGGAAAAAACTACCCTCGCAGTGGGGGCCAAATTGGGGAGGGGAGGAAGAAAGTCTCATAATATGAAAGAGTCATCCGAGAGCTTACCGATGACATATCACATGACTGGTCCAAAAAACGTTTGAAAATTGCTCCCCCTCTCTCCCCCCGTGGGCCCACTCTTTCACCCCGGAATTCATACAGCCGCCACTTTAAAATTTTTATGTTCAATAAATAATATTTACCGGAAGACTGCATAAAAAACGCATATTTAAAGTGATATTTAAATTTATTATAGAAATCGGCTACGGTTTTAAAAATTTGTTCGCCCCTTCCCCACCCCCCCCTTTGGGCGAAGAAAGGTTCATAGTATGAAAGAGTGGTCAAAGGGCTTTTCGATTATATGCCACAGGAAGGGTTCGGTAAAATTTTTAAAATTGCACCCCATGAGTCCACTCTCACGTCCTCCTCCCTCGAAATCATCCGACCCACCTTCCTCTTTGAAAATTTTATATTTAATAAATAATTTTTATCGGAGGGTTCCAGGTATGTGACATCTTGGTAGGGCTAAAATAAGAGAAACTTTGAAAATTAGGGCTTCATTTCACAGCTCATTGTCATGCCTTTTTCTCTATCTCGTTTCTTGGTACTCTCGATAAATTTTCTTACTTTTCTTCTCTGCCGAGGACGAGAGAAATCCTCGAAAAGCTTCTCATAGCGAAATGTTGAAAAGCGCGAGAGAAATCCTCGAAAGGCTTTTCATTGGGACATTTCGAAAAGGACGAGAGTAATAGCGAAACGCTTCCCATCGCGAAAGGTTGAAAAGAGCGAGAGGAAACTCTCGAGAGACTTCCCATTCCGAAAGGTTTAAAACCGCGAGAGAACCAACCATCGAGCATATTCCCATCTGAAAGCGTCGAAATGCTGGAAAAATCATCGAGATGAGATTTGCCGAAATGCGAGATGGAAATGAAGCTTTCAGAGTCAAACTTACCGCATTTCTGGTTTAAGTAAGTCATAATTTCTCAAAGGAGTCCATCTGCTTATCCAATCACTTTTTAGCTCACAGGCTATCTAAGCCTGAGAGCTAATGTACCCGTCGGTTCTGTGTGTATGCATGTACTGTACGTACGTATATATGTACGTAACGCGATAACTCTAGATTAAAATGTACGATTTGCTTCAATTTTTTTTATGTTCATTCTGATAAGGCGTTCCGCTGTTTAGTTTTGACGGTTCATTGGTTAAGGATAAAGGGAGAGAAGGGGGGCTGGTCCCTCCCCCTCCTTAATTTAGATAAATAGGTTTTTCATGCAGAATTCTTCGATTTGCTCCAAATTTCGTATACCGGTTTATTATGTTAAGGAGCTTCCCTGATTAAACTTGGAGGTTCATTAGTTAAGTATGAAGGGGGGAAAGGGGGGTAGACCCCCTCCTTAATTTAGATAAATGGGTTTTTCATGCAGAATTATTTGATTTGCTCCAAATTTGGTATACCGGTTCATTATGTTAAGAAGTTGCCTTGATTAGATTTGGAGGTTTACGGGTTAAGTATAAAGGGGGAGAAGGGGGCTAGACCCCCCCCCCTTAATTTAGATAAATGGGCTTTTCATGCAGAATTATTTGATTTGCTCATAATTTGGTATACCGGTTTATTATGTTAAGGAGCTTCCCTGATTAAACTTGGAAATTCATTGGTTAAGGATAAAGGGGGAAAAGGGGGGCTGGTCCGCCCCCCCTTAATTTAGATAAATGGGTTTTTCATGCAGAATTATTCGATTTGTTCCAAATTTGGTATACCGGTTTATTACGTTAAGAAGTTGCCTTGATTAGATTTGGAGGTTTACGGGTTAAGTATAAAGGGGAAGAAGGGGGGCTGGTCCCCCCTTAATTTAGATAAATGGGCTTTTCATGCAGAATTATTTGATTTGCTCATAATTTGGTATACCGGTTTATTATGTTAAGGAGCTTCCCTGATTAAACTTGGAAGTTCATTGGTTAAGGATAAAGGGGGAAAAGGGGGTCTGGTCCGCCCCCCCTTAATTTAGATAAATGGGTTTTTCATGCAGAATTATTCGATTTGTTCCAAATTTGGTATACCGGTTTATTACGTTAAGAAGTTGCCTTGATTAGATTTGGAGGTTTACGGGTTAAGTATAAAGGGGAAGAAGGGGGCTGGTCCCCCCTTAATTTAGATAAATGGGCTTTTCATGCAGAATTATTTGATTTGCTCCAAATTTGGTATACCGGTTTATTATGTTAAGGAGCTTCCCTGATTAAACTTGGAAGTTCATTGGTTAAGGATAAAGGGGGAGAAAGGGAGTTGGTCCCCCACTTAATTTAGATAAATGGGTTTTTCATGCAGAATTACTCGATTTGTTCCAAATTTGGTATACCGGTTTATTATGTTAAGGAGCTTCCCTGATTAAACTTGGAGGTTCATTAGTTAAGTATGAAGGGGGGAAAGGGGGGTAGACCACCTCTTTAATTTAGATAAATGGATTTTTCATGCAGAATTATTCGATTTGCTCCAAATTTGGTATACCGGTTCATTATGCTAAGAAGTTGACTTGATTAGATTTGAAGGTTTACGGGTTAAGTATAAAGGGGCGGAAGGGGTCTAGACCCCCCCCCTTAATTTAGATAAATGGGCTTTTCATGCAGAATTATTTGATTTGCTCATAATTTGGTATACCGGTTTATTATGTTAAGGAGCTTCCCTGATTAAACTTGGAAGTTCATTGGTTAAGACTAAAGAGGGAAAAGGGGGGCTGGTCCGCCCCCCCCCCTTAATTTAGATAAATGGGTTTTTCATGCAGAATTATTCGATTTGTTCCAAATTTGGTATACCGGTTTATTACGTTAAGAAGTTGCCTTGATTAGATTTGGAGGTTTACGGGTTAAGTATAAAGGGGGAGAAGGGGGGCTGGTCCCCCCTTAATTTAGATAAATGGGCTTTTCATGCAGAATTATTTGATTTGCTCCAAATTTGGTATACCGGTTTATTATGTTAAGGAGCTTCCCTGATTAAACTTGGAAGTTCATTGGTTAAGGATAAAGGGGGAGAAGGGGGGCTAGTCCCCCACTTAATTTAGATAAATGGGTTTTTCATGCAGAATTACTCGATTTGTTCCAAATTTGGTATACCGGTTTATTATGTTAAGGAGCTTCCCTGATTAAACTTGGAGGTTCATTAGTTAAGTATAAAGGGGGGAAAGGGGCAAGTCCCTCCCCTTAATTTAGATAAATGGATTTTCATGGAGAATTATTCAATTTACTTTAATTTTTTTTCTATGTTTGTTCTGATAAGGAGCTTTCCTGATTAGATTTGGAGGTCCATTAGTTAAGTATAAAAGGGTTAAAGGGGTTAGACTACCCTTAATTTAGCGATGTTTCTTTTTTTCATGCAGAATTGTCTGATTTGCTTCAAATTTGATATACTGATTTATTATAGTTAAGGAGTTTCCCTGGTTAGATTTGGAGGTTCATTGGTTAAGTATAAAAGGGGAAAACGGGGGATATTTCCCTTCATTTATTTTTCGAGGGACATTATTCTTTGAAATAAGAGTATAATATACAGTTAGTGTTAATAACCTGTGAGCTCAATGCCATCAGTTTAACTGGCACTTATCATTTTATTGCTATTAACCGATGTGGGTTATGAAGCATAGTGGTTTATGTATTCAGTTCTATATAGTCCTAGTTTCAAACTTTACTGTTAAATTTAGTGTCATTTTGCCCCGAATTTTCAATGTTTCTTTTATTTTAGCTCTGCCAAGCTGCCCCATACCTGGAGACTCAGATAAATACTATTTACTAGTAAATCTGCAGATCAGGAGCCTCAACGTCAGCTCTACAATTCATTGTGTTTAGCATCCTTTGAATAATATTAATCTTTCTACAAAAAACGAAATTTAAAGTTTTGAAATTACATAAACATTTATAAAACGAAAAAATATTTCGAAGGTTTCTGACATTAGAAGCGTTAAATTAAACCCCTTGTTATGTAATGGTATTCTGAAAATCTCATGAGCTACTTATTCTGGTAATTTTTATATAATAAAGTAGATTTCTTCAGGGAACTCTTTCCCCCTGAACCCCTTCGTAGTGTAATTTAATTTACATTTGTAATTATCAATTAATTGCGTTAATGTCCTTTAGTAAATTCTACCAATAGACGGAAACGTACATGAATTCTTTTCTACAGCCCTTTATATTACGTGAAGATTTTTACGCGTCGTCTATAACATTTAAATTTAATGCAGACAAAAAACCCTCTTAAAACTGCTCAAATCACATTTCCGGAGATTAGTATGCATAGTGTGCACCATATATCCAGTTTCTGCGGAGCCCTGTATATGGTTCTATTTAAATTCTGGAAACATTTGTTAGTATACTAAATGTAATTGGGCTGGGAAATACATAACTCAAAAAAAAAAAAAAAAAAAAAACACTGAAGCAATTCGCGCTCATTTTCATTTATACTTACGAATTCATTTGTGTATCCCTGTACATGGTCTATACAATATTTAAGCACTACTTATTAAGCACAAATTTACTTAACATTAAAACGCACACCATAATCGAAAATGCTCTTCAGCAATCATCCCTAATAGACCAGAACTGTATCCGAAATTTTTTATGTGACCCTATAAATGAACGATAAATACGATACAAATCATATTCAAGCTTCTTGTAGTCAACCACAGTAATGTAATTTAATTTCATAATGTTTGAATTTGTGCAACACAATTAACACACTGACGACAGGCAATTTAATTAAATCTGGGTTTAAAAACAGTAGAAGCTCCTCCCTCTTCTGAAAGTGTCTCGGAAATTGGTTTCTGAGATATGTTTTTCATGTTTATGCAGCAGTAAATATCTTTCAATGTACGGATGTAATATATAATGTCTTACAATCTATAAAAAATATGGACAACACAATATAAATGTCTTTTCTGTAAGGTAGAAGTCACTCCCTTAGCCAATGATGTATTCTGAATAAAAACGAGAATTTTCGTTTCCCGTCGCTAATGTGTTAAAATAAGCTGTGAACAGTTTTTTTCCCCCCGTAGACCACATTTTAATCGACCACTTTTGTGTGACCCTGAAAAAAACATATGCTTTGCACCCCATATACTAATATAAAATGTTTTAAAAATACATATCAATTTTATTATTTTGTAACAGAGTAATATCATTAAAAAACGCCACAAAAGGATTTTCTTCAAAGATTGTAATATTATGAATGCTTTTGAGTTCCTTGTACGCATGCTGTAAGTGCTACACGTAACATATTTTATAGTAACCAGGTTCTAGTGCACCTTAATAAAGTATATAAATTTCATTACGTTTAAAATTGTGTAACATTATTAAAATACACCGCAGACGATTTTTCCCAAAGACTATAATGCAACGGAATAGTTTTGAGTTCCCCTGTAATTAAGCTATGAATGCTACACTCTTCATTTTTAATACCAAACATACTTTGGCAAACCTCAATAACGTACATCAATTACATGTAATCCCGACTATATTTACGCGAGTTAGAGCACGTAGAGAAACACGGCAGGCGACAGATAGAAAAACTGAAGTCATAAATACTTTTCATCCATGTTGGAAAGTGTTAAAAAGGATTTACATGCCTTTGACTGTACTTTTTTTCACTTATAGCATGGTTAAACATTAGTTTAAACATCCTAATCCATGCGATAGCAATAACATATTAAAAGCCCCCAAAATAGGCATATCTGGAGATCTATAAATCTACTGGAAAATAATTCATTATCGTGCCCACTGTTAATTGCATAAATTGCATCGATTTGGCGCGATAAAATATTTTTTGTGATAGCCTTTTAATAGTATCTGCAACAAAATTAACGTAATTTACTAACTTCATTCATATTTGACGCAATGATAGGCTACTAATAACAGTCGCTAGGCAACGAAGAAAAGGAAAAAAAAAGAAATATGTATCATGTAAAACAAGAAAATTAATTTAAAAATTCTTTATATTATTGGAATACATGTATAAATGCCCTCAAAACATTATACACGTAAATAAAAAAATCTGATAGATATATTGATAAAACTTCAATATAATAGGAATAATTTATAACCCTTATTTGGAATTTTAGTATCTATAATTTGACATTTAAATCCATTAATCAAACGTGCCATTTTCTTTCAACAAATCGAAATTTGAAAATCGTCTGACTTGCCGTAGAAAAGCATTATAAAGAAAAATAAAATCTTCCATATTTTCCGAACGAATGAACCAAATTTAACCAAAAACTATACAGCTACGTCCGGGTATCTCACGAATATGCCCACTTAATTTCAAGCTGATCGGGTGCTTTTTGCGGCAGTTATCGCGGAACAGACAGACAGACAGACAGACAGACGGACAGACAGACAGACAGACAAACGGAAATCAAAACTTTTCGTGTCTCCACAGTAAGCCTTCACTGACGTTTCGGCAATTAAATATAAAAAGTTCAAAGAGGAAGGTGAGTGAATTCTGGGGTGCGCGAGAGTGTACAAAGGGAGACGGGAGGGGGGGGGGGGGTAATTTTCAAACTTTTACCAAACCTCTCCTTGACATATCATCGGAAAGTCCTTTCACCATTCTTTCATATTATGAACCTTTCTCCTCCCAGAGTTGAATTCCGGAATTTGTTCGGGGTGGGGTGGGGGGGGGAGGAGCGATGCGGGGGTGACTTTTTTTTAATTGTAGAGATTTCTACAATAAATATCATTAAATGAGGTTTTTTAATGGAGCTCTCCGATAAATATTATTTATTAAATATAAAATTTTAAAAGTGGGGCTGCGTGATTTCCGGTATATTCTAGGATAAAAGAGGGAACCCACGTGGGAGGGGTAGATTTCAAACTTTTTTTGGACCAGTCATTTGATCTATCATCGGAAAGTTTTCGGTTATCATCGCAAAGTTACTCTTTCATATTATGAACCTTTCTTCTTCCTTCCTTAGTTTGGCGCCCCGAGAGAGGCACTTTTCGAACTTTTTTGAAATCGTAGCGTTTTTAAACATTTTAGATCGGATTTTTTTTTACGGAGCCCTCCGATAAATAATTTTTAATATGAAAATTTCAAAGAGAAGGATGGGCAGGGTATATTTCGGGGTGGGGGGCGATAATTGGAATCCTGGGAGTTGGGACTCTTTTCTATCTTTTGCTGACACCCCTCATGTGATATATCATTGGAAAGCTCTGTGACTACTATTTCATTTTATATATCGACCGAGCCCCTCCCCTTACTTTGCCCCCGAGCGGGGGGGCACTTTACTAAATTTAGCCGACACCCCTCATGTGCCATATCGTTGGAAAGTCCTGTGACCAATTATTCATATTATGCACTTTCCTTGCCCCTCCCTCCTACTTTGCTCCCCGCGGGAGTTCGTTTAATGTATTCCTGTCGAAGACTTTATAAAAATGGGGGAATTAAAGATCCAATCTCAAATGACGTAGAAAAATCAATAAAAAATTTTGATCCCTTTTATCATCCTTTAGTTCATATTTCTGCCACTAGGGGGTGCTTTTGATTCTTATTTCTTTGGCCATTTTGGTGCTAATTGCCGAAAAATTCTAATTTTTGATACTTAAACTCCCCTTACCACTTCATAGCTACTCGCGTTTTTTCAACCAGGGAGCACCCTTACAAGACTTTTCCAGTCTTATGGCTCCTTTATAGTTTCCATTTGGTTTGTTGTTTTTTTATTCCATCTGTTTTCAGTTACTCTATATTTAATAAAATCTGCCTTATATATATGTAAAAACAATGATTTCAATAATCGATTCTAGAACATTTCCTTTGTAGATTCTCGAAAGTAATCGATGACTGTATCGATTGTGTATTTTACGATAACGATTTTTTTCGATTGGTAAATTTTCGAGAATCGCCCATCACTAAGCCCTATCACTACTATGAAATTGTCGGCCAGAATAATAGCTAAGTTTTCCAATAACTGTTTTTAGCTTTTCTCGTTATAATCGATTGTAAAACATCTCGATTGTAGATTCTATGAATTAATCGATAGCTGTATCGATTGTGATTTTTTACGATGACGATTTTTCTCGATTGTCGAATTCTCGAGAATCACCCATCACTAGTCATGACTACCTTCTCAGACGCAAAATAAGAGGAACTGCATATTCCCCGCCTTTTTATCACAAGTGCAATGTGCAGCGCGCATGTCACGTCTTTCTATTAGCTTCTTATGACCTTATGATATCGTCGGTACCATGCCAAACTATCCAATAGGAAAACAGTGTTGCCAGTGGGATACTTTTTTAAATTCAGATTTCTTGATTGGCACCACTTTTCTGAAATGCTAAAAATTCCCCTTGTTTTCGTCTTAATTAATATGTCATTAAATAAGGCGAATTTTACTATTTCAAAAAAGTGGTGCCAATCAAGAAATCTGTTTGACATGGTACCGACGATATGTTACCTATGTCACTGTGGAACGATGCAGCTTTTTAAGCAAAAGTAACTCTATTTCCCATCCCTACATCGACACAGTCCTAAAGAGGCAAGGGCAAACCTCTCTCTATCTACTTGGGTGTTAATTATAGAGTTGCTTCTACTAAAATAAGAAAACAAGTGATCGCGACGTCCTAGCCAGAGAGTAATCTATATATTACGCTACAGTATGTGGCACAGAAATCGCGATTATTTGTTAATTGTTTAATGCAACGTCCGAATGAAACGCATCTCATTGGTTGTCATGGAGGAAAGAGGTAGATGGAGATGCAGTATGCCGTAAAAAAGATTTGAAATATGAAACCATTTATCGCTCAAATTTAAATGTCCACAGTAGGCCCAAACAAAACAAGTACCTGGAACAGGGACCGAATTCTTTGACATCACCCGTGCATTTTTTTTCTCTAAATGAAAATCATCTGCTTATTTTTAAGCATTCTAAAGCAGTATTCCATTGTATTATGAATTAAAAACTGTATTATTAAAAATTTTCTTCTTTTTTCCGTGAAAGAACGTGCTTGCGTTTGGGCCTACTGTAGCGATTTTAGGGTTACTTTTTTGGCGTCACCCCCAGCCACCTTACTGCATCTCCATCTATCTTTTTCCTCCATGTTGGTTATTGATCAGCATTTAATGCATCTCCATACCTATAAGGGGGATTACCATGGGGGGGGGGAGTCTGTTCTGTCGCCAAATTTGGCGACCAAAATGAGTCACTAAAAGTGATGCCAACTTGGCGCTATCTCTAATATTTCGCCAAATTCCCATAGACTTCCATTGTAAACCAATAGGGTTTATTTGCTCACAAAAAATCAACAAATTGAGATATTTTAATGCACCAAAAACTAATATTAGCTTAAGGGATTATATTAATTATATTAAGGGAATCCAAGTAAATTAAATTATGAATAAAAGTAACATGATACAAGGCTTAGCATGCTTTCCCAAACATAAATTTTAAGGGAGACCAAACTGGTCGCCAAGGGTGGCTAGTATAGAAAATAACAATAAATCTTAAAATAAACCTATTAACAAATAGTAAAAAAAAAAAAAAATGCGTTGTGAATTTGGGAAATATTCGGCATATAGACCAACTGGACAAAGTAAGATACTTTGATAAATTAACCAGTTAAACTACTGTAATTAACTAATGTTGGAGGTGTCTAAAACGATTCAAAGTAAAATTAAACGGTTAAAAAAATACTAAAGTGAATTAACAAGATAACAAAGTTTTATTTACACTATAATACAGATACAAAATTAAAACAAGTGGGTAAGTGTGATCACAGATCGCACAGAGGGTTTCGTTTAATATTCCTTTCAAAACACTTTATCCTTTTGAAAAATCTGTTAGTTCCACATTTCGCAACCAGGGGCGCACTCTATTCTAAACAAACCTCTATCCGAACGAAACTCCGTTTTAAATACTATCCGTAGATATATTAGTCGAGGAGATTGGACCCATAGCACCCGAGATAAGTAGGCGCCCCTGACGGTAAAAAGTGGAACTAAAATATGTAAGGCTATGGTGCATAATATGAAAGAATGGTCAAAGGGGTGTCGGCAAAAGTTGGAAAAATGCTCCCCTGGTGAAAAGGGCGGAGGTTACAAAAATTGCTTAAAATACACAAGTTAGAGCCCGGAGGAGTAAATAATATAAGACTTTTTGAAAATTTTATGATTTGTCGTGTGGTCTGAGGTATTCAGCTATACGTATGCAAAAATGCATGTCTTCAACTTAATTAGGGGCTCTCTTAGAAAGAATTGCTTAAAATACATATGTGGTAGCTCAAAGGGTTAAACGTAAGACTTTTTCAAGATTTTATGATTTGTCGCCTGGCCTCAGGGGTTCTGCTATAAGTATGCAAATAAGGGGTTCAGTTAGAAAGAATTGCTTAAAATACGCATGTGGGAGTCCAAAGGGTTAAATGTACTACTTTTTCAAAATTTTATGATTTGTCGCATGATGGTGTTCAGCTATAAGTATGCAAAATTTCACGCCTCCAACCTAAATAGGGTCTCACTTAGAAAGAATTGTTTAAAATACACATGTGGAAGCCGAAAGGGTTAAATGTACGATTTTTTCAAAATTTTATGGTTTGTCATTTGATGTGAGGTGTTCAGCTATAAGTATGCAAAATTGCACGCCTCCAACCTAATTAGGGATCACTTAGAAAGAATTATTTAAAATACACATGTGGGAGCCCAAAGGGCTAAATGCACGACTTTTTGAAAATTTTGTGATTTGTCGTGTGGTCTGAGGTATTCAGCTATACGTATGCAAAAATCCATGTCTCCAACTTAATTAGTGGCTATCAGAAAGAATTGCTTAAAATACATATGTGGGAGCTCAAAGGGTTAAACGTAAGACTTTTTCAAGATTTTATGATTTGTCGCCTGGCCTCGGGTGTTCTGCTATAAGTATGCAAAATTTCAAATCTCCAATTTAATAAGGGGCTCAGAAAGAATTGCTTAAAATTCGCATGTGGGAGCCCAAAGGGTTAAATGTACGACTTTTTTTTTAATTTTATGGTTTTTCATTTGATGTGTGGTGCTCAGCTATAAGTATGCAAAATTTCACGCCTCCAACCTAAATAGGGTCTCACTTAGAAAGAATTGTTTAAAATACACATGTGGGAGCCGAAAGGGTTAAATGTACGATTTTTTCAAAATTTTATGGTTTTTCATTTTATGTGTGGTGTTCAGCTATAAGTATGCAAAATTTCAAGTCTCCAACGCGTATAGTTTCTGAGAACGGGCTCTGTGACGGACAGACAGAGTAGCGAGACAAATAGGGTTTCGTCAGATGAACGAATCCCTAAAAAAAAAGTTAAAGGAATTAAGAAAACTTTAATTAATCCCCTACTGGGATATGCAGAGTTCTGCAATAAATTTTCGATTAACATTATGATTGTTCTCTAATTGCCCTCTCATCGTGTGAATAAATTCTACCATTACTTTTATTATAAAAATATTATTAAAATTAACGCAACTACATCACAAGTTAATGCGGTGTTTGTACAACATATAAAACATATATATAAAACAGAAAAAACACGATAAAGAATTATCTTGACCAGGTCAATCGGACGAACATCAAATACCATTCTACAGTGAGGAGTAGATGTAGTAGATCAGTAGCAATACGAAAATTCAAAGAATTAAAAAAAAGATGCTACTGAATAACATTGTCGCATTATTACATTACGCTGCATAATAATAATAATAATAATAATAATAATAATAATAATAATAATAATAATAATAATAATAATAAAACCTAGGTCGGATTTTAACGAGAATCCATTACGAAAAACTTCGATAATCTTCTAAGCAAAATATTGCTAAAGCATACTCGAAACAAGTAATATAAAAATTTTGTTTTTAAAGTCAATTCCTACTTAAGCCATCAAAGAAAAATTTAATATAATTCCTTAAGCTAATATTAGTTTTTGTTGCATTAAAATATCTCAATTTGTTGATTTTCTATAAGCAAGTATGTTTACAATGGAACTCTATGGGAATTTGGCGAAATATTAGAGATATCGCCAAGTTGGCGACTCATTTTGGCCGCCAAATTTGGCGATATATCGCCAAGTTGGCGACAAACTTGGCGGTATTTGGCGACAGAACAGGGTCTCCCCTATGGTAACCCCTTATTGAAAATACTTTCATTGATCTTCAACAACAAATGGCCGCCATTTTGTTTCCCATGCAAAACTAAAATTAATTAATTAAAATTCAATTAATTAATATTTGAAAAAACTGTATTAACATCAATTGTCATCCAGTACAAGTTTTAAAAAATTTATTTCAACTTGATAGGATGAATAATGAGTATTTTATTAACGATTGAAAATTTGAACAAGATAAATAAACAAGTAATATAAAAATTTTGTTTTTAAAGTCATTTCGCCTACTTAGGCCATCAAAGAAAAATTTAATATAATCAAGCTAATATGAGTTTTTGTTGCATTAAAATATCTCAATTTGTTGATTTTCTGTAAGCAAGTATGTTTACAATGGAACTCTATGGGAATTTGGCGAAATATTACAGATATCGTCAAGTTGGCGTCACTTTTGGCGACTCATTTTGGCCGCCAAATTTGGCGATATATCATCAAGTTGGCGACAAACTTGGCGGTATTTGGCGACAGAACAGCCCCCCCCCCCCCCCTATGGTAACACTTATTGAAAATACTTTCATTGAAATTCAATAACCAATGGTGGCCATTTTGTTTCCCATGCAAAACTAAAATTAATTAATTAAAATTTTAATTAATCTATCTATACTAATATTATAAAGAGGTAAAAATTGTTTATTTGTCGGAGATAAGCTCTGCAACTACCGAACCGATTCCAAAAGTAATGGTATCAAAATGATGGTGTTAGTCCAACTTAGAACATAGGCTATATCTTATGTCCGTGCCACTGACCAAAAGGGGGTGCAGGAGCAAAAAACGTTCTAAAAATGCGATTTTTGTGTTACTGAAGGACTTAGAAACATGAAATTTGGAATGGTAGTTACTTATAAATAACTAATGATCTCTATGGACATTTCTTAAAAAAATCGAAATTAAAAAAAGGTGAAATAATGCGAAAAGCGTTCTAAAAAACGTTCGAAATGGCGATTTTTACGCAATTTCAGGAAGTTTCAAACCGATTTAAAAAATAATGGTGTCCAAAGCATGGTGATAACCCTTGCTCCAACATAGACTACATTTTATGCCGGTGCCACTACCCCGAAAGGGGGTGCTGGAGCAAAAAAGCTTTCGAAATTGCGATTTTTGTGTTACTGAAGGGCTCAGATACGTGGAATTTGGCATGGCAGTTACTTATTAGATATAAATGATCTCTAAGAACATTTCTTAAAAAATTCGAAATTTAAAAGGGGTGATAGAACCTGCTCAAACATAAGCTATATTTTATGTCGGTGCCACAACCCCTAGAGGGTTGCAGGAGCAAAACACTTTCTAAATTGTAATTTCTGTGGAACTGAACAGGCTAGAAACTTTAAATATAGCACGGTAGTTACTTATAAAATATAAATGTCCTCTAAGAACAGTCGAAAATAAATTCGCAATTAAAAAGGGGTGAAGCGAAGGGAAGGAGCGAAAACCATTCTAAAACAGTCCTAAATTACGATTTCTATGGAATCTCAGTAAATAATAAACCTATTACAGAAGTTATTATTTGCTAATCAAGAGTGATAGTCCCTGATCTTATACGGCTGTATTTTATTCCGGTGTCACTACCACGTGGTTGGCAGGAACAACAAGAAAGCCTTTAAAAATATCTAAATTCAGTTTTCTATAGAAAATTAGGAAATACCAACCGATTTCAAGGTTAATGTTGGCAAATTAATGGTGACAGTCTCTATTTCAACATTTTTCGAGACATTCTATTTCACCTCTGTTTCGGCATTTTATGCTGGTGCTACTAACACCAGAGAGGTGTTCCTGTTACACAAGAAGCTTGGAATTTGACATGATGGTTAATTTTAAGATGTAAATGTGTTAAGATGGTTTCCAAAAAAATTCAAAACTGCAAATAAATACTGAAATGAGCATATGAAATGAGCATGAATATCTCAAAATACTTTCTAAATTATCATTTATTTGGAATTAGTTTTAGTTCTTCTTATTAATTAAAATCTCATTTCTGTCTATTGCACTTTTATAATGAAGTTTAGTCAAACTCTGGCTTAATTTGTAAATTTTGAATTATTTCAAAAAGTGTTCTTCTAATAAAAAATAGTCATGCAAATATCACTTGGCATATTTCAACTATTACGCGAGCAAAGTCGCGGGTTTGCTAATTAATTAATATTTGAAAAAACTTTATTAACATCAATTGTCATCCAGTACAAGTTTAAAAAAATTTATTTCAACCTGATAGGATGAATAATGAGTATTTTATTAACGATTGAAAATTTGTACAAGATAAATATATAAATATATAAATAAATATAGGGAGAGTGTGAGCTAATAGTAGGAATTGAATAAATAAATATAGGGAGAGTGTGAGCTAACAGTAGTAATTGAAAAAGCATTGAAGTCAGGACGGTATTTTTTTATAACATATTTAGTACAAGATCTAGACCACGACTTTATTTTTAACCTTCAAACAACAACTGGAACAATAGTGAGTGCTGAAACTCACTCCACTCGTAAATCTCCATTTAAAAAAAATTAAACGGGGCTGTAAACACCCCTAAAACATGTCCTTGGTAGCTGCTTCATTTCAAGCAAGGGACCCTTTGATCGATGTAGCGATTGGCGTAAGAGAAGAACTAGCCAAAGAATATATGAGAGGCTCACAACAGTAGTAGACCTAGTCCATTTTGAAAAAAAAAAAGAGATAGTCCATTTAGAAGCTGCATAAAATATGTTTTATTCACTCCCACAGTAAACCAAGTCTGTAAACGGATGACATATATAAGAAAGTATGTGAAAACGGACTTGGTTCACTGTGGTAGTGGATAAAACAGATTTTACGCACCTTCTAAATGGACTATCTCATTTATTTTTCAAAATGGACTTGGTCTACTGTGGTTGTGAGTCCCTCATATAAGCCTAAGGTCCAAATAGACGTATCATTGAACTCATGGTGTCTTTCTTGTGGTCACGCGGTACTTTTCATCTTTAGTACCTTTAGAAGGAAACGGACGGACATCCTACAGGAAGAAAAAGTTTCCTTCGAGTCGATCTAATCTTCTTATCTCCTTTCCATTGTTGAATCTCCCCCATCCTTTTGTAAATGAACCATAGACGGGTGGAGAAAAATAGGTTTCCTGGAAAAATCTTGAAGGATGACAAAAAAGCATTTTAACGCAGCCTTAGACTTTCCTTGAACTAACTAACGACATATCTTGCCCTCCTGCGTCCGTCTTTCTCCGCGCGCTCTATAGTCATGTGGTATGACCACACAAAATGTATGACCCTTTCTCTGCTATAAATATTAACTCTGCTATAAATATTATGTCATATACCTTCCTTTCTCCATTTTTGCTCTCAAACGCATCAAACTGGGAAATTCTCTTATTTAGAAACTACATAATGTGCCGTGCATCTCTATTTTTTGATAGATTCAGAAAATATTCTAAAAAACGCTGTCAAAGTAGGCGTTTTGAACAGAAATTTCCGAAGCGGGAGATCTGGGAATGAAAAAAATGGCCATACTGAGAAAATAATTGTTTAAAACTCAAATTCTAATTAACTGAGCGAAAAATGAAATCACACGGCCTCTTATACATCGCTTCAAAAATCGCTTCAGCAAGTTTCATGTTTTTACTTTTAAAAATGAGTCTGAAAATGCCTCAGAAAATTTCGGGCTGTTGAGGGGGGGAAATATTTTTTCGAATACACCCTTAACTCCAAAATCGACAATTTCATGGTGACGCCGCCGGGGTAATAAAAAGCCCTATAGTCGTCTTTCTGTCATGCCTCTTAAGTGTACATAAGAATATTCTGAGAGTCAGAAATACATATTTTTTAACATATAAGAAGTAATAAATATTTAGAATATCGTAATACAATAAAATATAATTATTTGTGTATTTTAGTAAAAATACAATATCAGAAATTGTAATGTTTCATTTGATTAAATATTTGCTTTCTCGCAAAATAATTACGATAATTACAGGAGAAAGTAAAGATGTGAGAATATTCCTAGAATTTTCCGATGCATAGAAATACTAGAAACAAAAGTGGAGTAAAAAGAATACAAAAAGTTTATTTCAGTACACAAGTTTTATTTCAAAATGTTCTTGTTTTTTATAGCAATAACCCATAACTGCACAAAACTCTGTATGAATAATCCTTAGTTCCTAATTTCTGAAGTAGTGAATGTTTCTGTAAGTAAAATTAGCGGCATGTTTAAAAAATTGAATGAATTTGAAAAATAGAACATGAAACTTAAAATTGAAACACTCGATAAAAAAAAATAATAATAATAATAAAATAATAATAATAATAATAATAATAATAATAATGTGATTCAGATTTTATCAAGTCAGCATTTCAGAAGCTTTTTTTTTTATTCAAGCGCTAAAGATAAATCGCCAACTATTGTTTCATTCGCAATCTTTGACATTTAATTTTTTTTTAAGTATTACAAACATTACATGTCTCACATTAAATATTTTCATTTTATAATATTATTTCTCATTAAAACATTTTTAAATGGAATTAGTAATTTTTTCTTTTAATTTTTGAGGTGTTTGTATTTTTATAAAACCGTTTCAATTCTTTAATCACCAATAGAATTATATACCGTCACCAAGACGACAAAAATTGACTAATGGCTCAAAATAATAAAAAAATACCAAATTTTAGAGTAAAAAATCTTGATTATGTCGGTATATTGTACATACCCATTGTGCAGTCGCCAATTGCAGTTCTGAATATTGGTAAATTTATTTGCCGACAGTTTTTTTATGTATTATCTCTGTTTTTATCTCTTTGAAGAATTTTCTGGTTGCTTGTGTTACACAAATAGATAATTTGCAACTGAATTTCTTGTTTCGCCAGGATGTACATGATTTATTTAATTTCCTTTAGTGTTAACAGTCCTTCGAAATACCTAGTCTATGCTGGATTACACAAACTTTCCCAACGATACGCTTCAACTGTCCAGAAAATAAAGGTAAGAAAAATGCTTTTCACTCAACATTATTGCATCTTATCTCGATTACTTAAATCACTAAACGTATGTAAGTCATAAATCCCTCAAATCACAAATAACATGTATTTTTTTTTAATCTCTGTTTTTCCATTAATGGGGATCCATTAGTTCGATTGGAAAGAATTCCGTTTAAAAATATAGTCCCCAACCTTAAGTTCGTTTAGAAAGATTTTCGTTTAAAAATATAAATTCAAAACAGATTGGAAAACTGTCTGTCAAACCACTGGAAAAAAAACCACTGTCAGAAAAATTCGTCTTTATACACTAAATTATTCGTCATTTTTAGACAAATTGTCATGTTTGTGTTTCAATTTATTAAGTCTAGATGGCACCACCAAAGTTTTTCCTCCCACAATTCATTAGGAATAAATATCAGAGAAATGTTCTTCTCTAGTTTTGTGTCATGTGTGACGTCTTGTAAGTGATGTGATTGTTTGTGAAATGATTATTACATGTTTATATGTCTACGAGCTACCTCATCATTAAGAGTTGTGTTAATTATTATTAATTAGTTACTAAATATACTATAGAAGTAATATCCGTGCTCCTAGAAACCATGCTTTTTCCGTTACTTCTTCCCGGAAGTCTGAAAAAGAGAGAAAAATCCTGTTTATTTCTTGCACGCATGCATATTGGCTGTATTAATACCAAACTTGGAATTTATTTTAAAAATGCAAAACCGAAAATTCAAAATTAAAATTTCTAATTTATTTAAAGACAAACAAACAAAAATAATGCTTTCGAATTTAATAAAGTAGTAGCAATTTTCTCATTCATTTATTTAAACTTGTTCACAATTTATTTTTTAGAGTATTAAAAATTATATTCGCATGTAAAATATATTCTAAACGAACACATTTAAAAATATACAGCAGTTCAATCAAGTTAAAAAAAATCGATTTTATTCGAAAAAGCAAACATTTCTTCTCGAATTTAATTCAAAATATAGTATTCATATTTTACATCTAACAGTCAAATCATGTCTTAATAAAAATATGTCTAATATGTAATAATTTTTATCCTATATTATTCTATAAGTGTTAAAACACCAACCATTGTTTCAAACGAACAAAATATCCCTAAGTTTAAAATTCCGAGCTTTCTGAACAAGAAATTTAACAAGCCTTACCAATCGCCCAATTGAAGAAAACCCGTATCTTCATTTTAAAGTTGCCCTTTACCAAGTGCTCGCTGGCCGAGTGGTTAAGATGCTCAGTTCGAAAATGCGGTCCGAAGTTCAAAACCAAGTAGATACACGGAAGAAATAGAGACGCATTTTTTTTTTTAAAAAAACTCCTTTTCTCATACGAAAATTTTCTATCCTCGAACGGAAATTTCTTAAATTCTCGGATACATACCGGTAGCAGCGCTGCCAGGAATATTGCCGTGAATTGAAGAAAGTATTTCTGAAAGTGTAGCAAGCCCCTTATACGCCGCTGAAAGCACTGGCGCTTCATAGATTTTTATTGAAAAATATAAAAATATACAGATTGGGCGGTGTACGCTGCCAGAGGCAGTAATATCTCCAACATTAGGTTCGTTTGAAAATATGAATTCAAATCAGACCGGAAAGTGTGTAGAATACCCGCTATACGTATCTGAAAGCAGGGGAGCCGTAACTCTAGGTTCGTTTGGATAGATTTTCATTTAATAGTATAAAGTCATACAAATTAAAGTGTGTGCGCTGCCGAAGGCAGTGGACCTCTAAATATCTGGATCGTTTGGAAAGATTTTCGTTTAAAAACCTAAAATAATTCAACATTACTTTTAGGTATCTTGATTGTTATTGTCTTAGTTTCGGGCAACGCGAGCCCAGCCCGAGCTCATACAGACCTCTTATGTCTCACCTGATACTTGTAAACAGGAAAGCCTTGCTACCAATGCAGCCAACATTACAAGATGCTTTATAGCAACATATGTCTGCAAAACAACCTGAATTTCTACTTTAATGCTGTGATCAGTGGAATAACTGACAACTGTACTAAGGCACTGTAACACTGAGTGACGAGAGGCTAATAAAACTATGCAAGCTGTCACCTCATCAAGTTGACGGCTGAAATTCCATGATTAGACAGAACTAAATTCGCATATTAAAATGCAACTGGTCTGCCAAATCATATCTTGGTGGGAAAACACCTGGAAACACGAATATAGCGGTGACTGGTAGGTTTACCATTGTGTTTTCTTGCTCCTAGTCCTCCATTTATTCATACCTTTGCGTGCAGGAAAACACAATGATAAACCTACCGATCAACCACTAACATCGGATCTGCAAGTAGTTTCCAGCAAAATATGACTTGGCAGACCAGTTGCATTTTAATATGCTAACCGAGTTCTGTTTAATACTAGAATTTCAGCTGTCAACTCGCTGAGGTGATGGTCTGTGCAGCCGCTTCTGGGTCTATGTAGCTGAGCTGGAAAAACTGAATCTAATGGACGATAATTTAAACTGTTCTGCTAAAAAATATTGGTTTCTTCACGCATACAAACAATAATTTCTTTATGTCCATTCTTTTGGCGCAAGCTTTCTATTTTCATTAGTGCTAAATATACCAACGACCGGTCATTTGACCGGCACCAAAAAGAAAATATTTTGATTCGAACTACAAATTTCTTCAGAAAATAAATAATAGGGTAAATTGGGTGAAGGTGCCGTAGTTTTTTACTTTATTGTTTTAAAAATCGCCTGCTGTTTTTATTTATTATTCATTGATTGCTTGTTGAAGTTTGCATCCTTATGTATCATTTAAAACCTTATTTCATTTTACAGATATTATATAAAGCATCAAAAATTTTGTTTTTGTAAACACTTGCATTTCGGCATCTTACCCATGTATGGGTAAGATGGCCAACTATCTTAGGTGTAAGATGCCTTGTGGAGTTTCAATGTAAACAATAATTTTTGTGAAACAGTATAAAACATAAACAATTAAATTTAAAAAATCAAAGAACCCCCGACTGCGTAAAAAGTGAACTAATTAATTATTTCTCATCAATGCGAAACTATTTTTTCAATTCCTACAATTAGCTCACACTTTCGCTATATATATCTTGTTCAAATTTTCAATCATTAATAAAATACTTATTATTCATCCAATCAAGCTCAAATATTTTTTTTTAACTTGTAGTGGATGACACTTGTGTTAATCCAGTTTTTTTCAAATATTAATTCATTAATTAAATTAAATTAATTAATTTTCAATAATCGAGAGAACCCTCTTCTTGATCAATGTAATTTAAGACTGAGAGAGCCATCTTCTTGATCAAGGCATTTTAAACGCCACTCAAGAGGAAAGAAGAATGGGAGAAAAAAAATTAACTTATTCACCTAAGTAGGAATTGACTTAATTTTTTTTATTATATTGCTTGTTTATATTACTTACCTATTTTTTTTATTTACTTGTATTGATGACTTTTAAGTTGTGTTTAATTGTTAGTTCCTATCTATAAACACTGTTTTGATGAGGTCTATAGATGTCTATGATGGTTAGAGTTACAGTAAGGCTAGAGATCCTACATACACAACTTCCAGGTTGTATAATATTTTAACGGAGCTTCTGACTGTAGAATAGTCAATGAAACATCGTCTTCATTTTGAAAGACCTATCCAATGATATGCCACTCAATAGGGTGCGTAATTTGTTTTTCGTCTCTACCACCATTTTGTATTTTACGGCCGCCATTTTGAATTTATAAAAACAAAACCTAGCCTATAACCATCGGGCCGTTAAGACAAATTGATAGAGGCCTCATTCATTAAAATCCATCCAGTCGTTGAGATGTTTCGAGGGTATAAAGAAATCCACATGCACACAGATACGCGTGAAACACATAACCCTTCTTTTCAGTCGGGTAATAATGGGTTGAATAAAAGTAGTGGAAGGTGGCCTAAAATGATCCCCTTAAGGGGAAAACTTGTGTAAAATAACATAACTGTTTAAATGAAACTTTGGTCCTATGCTAATATGTTTTACACTATATTTAGCATTATAAACATATTTTAATAATATTTTAAACCCAAATTGAGTAATGAAAAAATAGATTTTTGAAAAAGTGTCCAAAGGATCATTTTACCCTCACCCAAGGGCAAAATGATCCATCATTTAAAAATAATTGTAAATTGTTTTTTATTGGTAAAATAAAGGATATAAAAGTAATTACGGCAATACATAATGAAATAAAATAACTTTTGAAATCAAATAGCACACATAATTTATTTTGCGTAAATTTTAAAATAAAAAAGTGTCACAAATAATTTTGAAAAAACAATAAAATTCAATATTTGAAAATTATTATCTTAGGATAACACGTGGACTCAAAGAGAAAGGTTTGGGGCAGTCACACATTTGACTCCTATGATGACTAAGACGCGGTACCTGACTTTCTTCAGAAAATGAAATGGTAGTAAAGCGATCCACATAATGGATCATTTTACCCGGCAACACGGCCGTCTATTTTAGGTCACATAACTGGATGACGCCGAGAAACATAACAAACTTAGCAAGTGTAATTCACATCTAAAAACATACTCTATTAAGTAAACCAAGTCATATTTATGTACATAAAAGGCTGTATATCTAAATAAATATGTAAGTTAGTGCTCATCTTATAACAAATGCTATAAAAACCACTTTTTCAAAGAATTCTTTTCAGACTCATAATACTGCGATCGCTAGAATACCGCCAATGCTTTTTCTTCACTTGGCACAACTAGTATATGTGTTAACCTGTAGATAGCGCGGCCTGTCTGGAAGAAAATCTATGTGAATCGTTTTGCCCGCTAGGATCATTTTAAACCAACTTCCCCTAACTTTAATATTTTAGACATACTAAAGTCGTTAACTTACTTAATATTAGTAAATTACTAAAATATGAATGTTACAAACGTTGGCAATTTAATAAAAGGACAAACTCATATTTGAAAGAAAAAAAAAGTTATGTTCTACTTAACATTTAAAAGAATTATGGCTCTTAAGTATGCCTATTTTTAAACATTATAATAAGTTTAAATACGATAAAGCCACTGTGATAAAGTGCTTTAAAGTGCAGCTTTGTTGGTGGTGTTTTTCATATGCCCCTTTGTTCTTTTCAGCTATAACTCAGATCTGCCACAGACTGCACATTTGTTTAGGAACTTTGAGCAACTTTTATATAACCTACAGTTTCACTGAATGCATTTGATAACATCACATTTTTTAGAGGTTTTATTGCACTCTGCTAGACACTCTGAACACTGATTCTCAGTCACTTTTTAAAAAATCCTGATCTTCTGAATCTTGGAAGGAAATTTAATCCGTTATCTTTTTAAAGCAGATTAAATTAGCGTGTTTTTAGAGTCTGCGGTGTCTCGATGGAGGTTAGGGAGCGTAGCTCGTAGGGGGCAGAAAAACCTAATTAATGTAAAACTATATTATATACTACCGATATTTACATTTATTAAAATTATTTATAACTGCATTTAACATCAAATTTTTAACAACGATTAAAATTAATAATTATTAAACAATTATTTATAAGGCCAATAAAGTTTATTTATAAGGGAGAATACATATAGAAACCTTTCAAATTATGTTCACCTTAGATTATAATATTTCTTTATGTGATTTTAAACATTTAGAAAATTTATAATTTTAACTGATGATTTTTTTAATCATTTGATTAAAATCACGATTTGATCACTGATTTAAAATTTCTCGTTAAAATTGTTGACAAGTTAGTTAATGTACAAGAGTAATTTAAACAATGAAGAAACAATCAGGCATTTGGCCGCAACGGAAAATAGCCGACATCTTACCCCACGGGAAAAAAACCGGCATTTTACTCCCAAAAATTTTCGTCGACTCACTCCAAAGTATTGTGTAAGACGCCGGTGCCCCCGACTGACCTGAAAAAGAGGAAACCGGTCACCATTTATGCTTTGCAGAAAGGCAGGGTACCAGTTACTTCTCTAAAAACAGATTTATTTCTCTGGTGTTTAAACTAAGACTTATTTAGGCAAATACAGAAATCACGTAAAATATTTACCAGATGTGTTAAGACGAAATAGCAATAAAAAAGTACCACTTTTTTTTAAAAGAACGCAAATGGAAATTAAAATATTAGTAGGGAACCCTCTTCATTACAATTGAACGGCGTTTCCCTACAGCGCCTGCGCATATGAAAACTACGTGATTCGGCATCATCCTGTACAACACGGCATCTCACCTCAAGTTACCCTATATAAATCACACAGAAAGAAACTAAATATAAAGTTTTAAATAAAAATTCTGGTGTGAAATATTTTTGTAAAACTTGAATTAAATTCCTAGTATGTTTAGTGTTCATTTGTGAATTATTAATTTTTAATTTTTTTTCCTGACTTTAGGATCATCTGATGCATTTATAATATTATATAATCAATAAATATTAAATTCGAGCTGATTTCATCTCACATAGGATACTAACAAAGAACGTGCAGAAATAAATTTGAAGAACCGTATTTTTTGATTGACTGGTAACTTGACTTAATAGTGAATATTCTCTTGAGATAGGTGTGATGTGTATCTCAGTCCAGACATAAAAATTTTTGTTTATTGAAACATAGTAGAAACATTACTATATGAATTCAAAAATAGTGTACAAACATTAAACAGAAATATTTTATTAATACTGGTTTCTTGTTATAAATGATGGCACGTCGTCACTGACAAAAATTTATATTCTACAGTTATCAACTTATTTCAACCAAAATGTTCACATACATTTTTTAAATAGATTAAATTGTTGAAAATATCTTAAATCAACCAACAAAAATATTTGCTCAAGTTGACCATTCCTCATATTTATTTTACTTATTTATTGAAAACTAAATATATGTAAGTTAAAAATCCTTTTTTTAATCCAAGATGTCCGGTGTTAATCTGGTATCCTTCTGGGGTATTCCCAGTAGTACTGTATGGATACATCCGTATTATTATAGCCAAATGCAGTGTTGAATTCAGACGCTTTTCTCCGGGAGGGATTTCTGTGGCTTCAGGAGGGGATATTATACAGTTCTCGGGGTGGGGATAGTCCTTTTTAACCACTAAAAACACAAAACCTCAAATCTCCCGGGGGGGGGACATCTCATTGCTCCGAGATGGGGGGAGGGGGGGTAATGTCCCGCCGACCATCCTCTGAATTAAACACTGATTAAAATGATAACACCAGGGTACGTTTGCGCATTATGTAAAAATGTATGATTTAGATAGACATATTAGTGCTTCTTTATATGGAAAGAAAAAAATTATTTAATTCTGGAATATATACATAAGCGGCATATTATTACTGCCTCTCCCGTACAGAGAGTTTAGGACACAATTAAGCATAAATCGCATGTAACATATTTTCATTAATTTGACAGGATGATACATATTTTGGTTCTATAATGCAATTAAGATTAATTTATTACTTTTAATATTAGAGTCAATAAATATAGTTCAAACAGTTTATCGAATGTTCAAAATACATTATCCCAAAAAACCTTGAAATCTGATGAATAACGTTTATATTAAATGTTTCACAAACAAGCGTAACTTCTTAATTTATTCGCCTTGAGTTCTTTCTTAATTGATTTGTTATGATGTATATGACAGATGAAGAGAATTTGTGAAGTGTGATTAATTTTGATCTTCATCTTCATTCGGAGATTACATTTCGTAATATATTATAACAATATATTATATAATACAATATATTATATAGTACAATATGTAAACCTAAGTTAATAAATGAAAAATCAATGTTGTGCTTTTGCTCACCTTCAAAAATTTGCCTATTTTCCAAATAAATATGGATAAAAGTATTGGAAAACATATTTATTAATTCGTGAAATAATCTTAATAATTACTTTTTTTTCAATAGATTTCAAAAATTATTTTGCACGAAGACTACAACAATGAAACCTATGAAAATGACATAGCATTATTAAAAACTGTAAAACCGATAAACATTGCTGGATCAAGAGGTTACGTAAATGGTATCTGCCTTCCCAGATCTGATACAGATCCCACAGGATATGCCCAAGTCATAGGATGGGGTCACACATTTGAAGGTAAATTACTTTAAATTACTGTCATGCAGTAGTATAGATACAGTTATACGATTTAGCGCTATAAGAGAGTCTTTTTTTAAGCTTATTGGAACACTATTTCTACTAGTCTCCCATCTAAATCATAGCATATTCAGGCTTGATTCATTAAATGCTATCTTCCACATTGCTTGCATAAAATTTATGCATTTCCTTGTGTGTATTGTAGCTTACTGTTCTGCCTTTTCTTGCCTCTATACATGCAAAAGATGCAGTCTATGTAGGAATGTTATGGCGTGTTGAGCCAAAAACACTCGATAGTAAAAACGCGCTCTCTCATGAATAAACGCAAAAAGGAAAAATAACTCTCAGAGTGGCTTTATGCTGCTCGTACAAAAATAGAGGTAAGTAAAAGACACTTATATCGACTCCGGAGTTCTCGACGTCAGCATGGCCAGGGATCCGTCAGTGTTACTTGTTTCGAATTATCCTTATTTGTTATGTGAATAATTCATTTATTATTTGAGTGGATTTGAAAGATCAACATGGATTGTCCTTATTTTCTGGAAGGTAATTTATGATTAGTTGATGTATTTATTGAGAAGAACAGACTCATTTTTGAGATGAAAAGCATCTATTACACTTATGTTAATACTTATGTCGGAGCACTTAAAAAGCTCCGTCTATCAAATGCGATTACATTTTAAGTGTAAAAAATACAGAAGCGGGTGAAAACATGTGCCACCAAATAAAAAACATTAAATATAGTCTGGCAAAGTTCATTCACATACATCTGCTTCGCAGCTTGCTACTTTGTGGCGCAATAGCCGTTATTAACACACGGAAGAAAGATTAAGTTCATAACAGTTCGTTAAAATGTTTTGAGTTCACTAATTCACTAATTGGGTTCTTTTCTCGTTTAGTTGGATGTTTATGCTGTAATGTATCTGGGGCGGTTAGATTTCAAGAGTCTTTGCCCGCAACAGATGCAGCCTTTGCATGCAACAGATGCAGAATTTGCATGCACCAGAGGCTGCATTTGTATGCAATAAATGCTTCCTTTGCACGCAATAGATGCCAACTGATTCTAAAATAGAACCCAAGTTTGCAAATTGCTGTTTGGATCACGGATATACTGAAATGAACTATTACAATAAATTATTGTAGTCCGAACCAGTCGTTTTTTTAATAAAAATTCCCAAGAAGTCGCTTGGTTTTGTTTTCATCTTTAGTACTTTATTATCATTCTTTCTACCTAATATAAGTGCAATTGTGCATAAAATCAACCCATATGCCCCTAAGATATAACCAATATCGCACCAATATTGATAGACTACTAGGAAATTGCCTTGCTAAAACCGATTTCAGACTGAAAAGAGACATATATGTCTCTGTTCTGCATCTACGGTAAAATTTAAATTCCAAGAAAAATGCTCGCAGTATTACTGTTAACTTCATTCTTTAGAATTAGTGTTTAACATCCAATTAAATTTGCATCTTGCTGTCCCATTTATAAATAAAAAACAGAAACTTCCTGTAATTTCATCTCTATTCTAAGACAACAATCACATTATTTATAACCCTTTGAGCTCTGATGGGTGAATTTCTTCCCACTTAATTTTAATCTCCAAATGTCACATTGGCACCGGAATATTCAAATAAATTTATTTGAAAATAGATGAATGCATTTTTTCGTGTATATTATAAGCCGAATCTTTTGTTTGCAAAATACTGGTGCCAATGTGACATTTGGGCTTTTTGAAAAAAGTCAACCCCAGATCTCAAAGGGTTAACTCGCCACTACTTTCAACTATGTTCTTTATACCGCTATTTTTAAGTCTTTATATCTCTCTTTAACACTTTCGCAGGCGGTGTCCTTAAAAAAGGACACCTAATTTTCATTTTACTGGCACCCAGAATATTTAATATTATAATTTTCCTTTTATAACCTACTTGAAAATAAGCAAGTTCGTATTTTCTAATAAATTCGTTGACAAATTCTGGTGTCAGTCCATCATTTTATCTGCTTATACACAGAATTACTCCGCGCTGGAAAAGGTTAAAGTCAGGGGTGCAGTGGCAGGTATACGCCGTATACCTTCTGGATTTTTTTAAGAAGCTCCGTATACCCTCTATTTCTCAAATAAAGCTATAACGTATATACTCTAGACATGAATGTGCCGTATACTGCCTGCTTTTTTTTACGACTAACAACACTGGTTAACACTAGAATGACGGTGAGGGGCCATTTTGGCCCCTACCATATGGATATATTTCGGTTAACCAGAAATTTCTTTATAAAATAAGTTTAATAGACACAAAGGAAAAAATGACTAATTAAATGAATTAAACAGTTTTAAATAAAAATTCTGGTATTAAATATTTTTATAAAACTTGAGTAAAAATTTCCGTCTTTCTAGTATTAAAGGGAATATTGTTGCTAATAGCTACTAATGCTTCCTAGCCGACCGAACCGGTAGGCTAGGTTCCGATGACGCTGAGCGAAGGAGTACAGTAGTTAGAAGGTTTTTGGTACAGCATCCATGTGAAAATGCTCGGATGGAAATGTTTATTGTACATCATACTGTGCCCTTGGCCTTTTAAAGTTAATGGAATAAGCAGTCGGAATAGCAATTTCTGAAAGATCTTCTCCCTTTTGAGGAAACAAATGAAAAACTATTCGATTACATATAGCTTCGGAATAAGAACACCTGCTAATTTCATGCGTTTGTAGGTTAAATTGAGTTCAGAAATGTGACAAAAAGTAGCACGTTTCATTTGAGAACAGTCTTAAACAATTTCATGAAATTAATTTATAGACTTCTGTCATTCTGTATTATATGCCAACATTAAGATTACAGGCTATTATAAAAGAATTGTAGTAATAGATCAGAGACTTTCTTAAATGTTCATAATTTGTTGCTGTGTGATTCGGTATGTACAGTCGTGGAAAAAAAAAAAGTAAACACCCCCTACTAACTCTTCAACAAATTATCGTAGACGGAACTTACTGGTACCAAACGATTTGAAATAAAGTCTACTTTTAAATGACGTATATAAAATTTGCTTAGGGGGTCATCTACATATTAAAACGAACCCAAACCTCATTTTTTTTAATGGCAATACTCAATTTTAACGAGATATTTCAAATCTTCGGTTCAAAATATGCCTAGACATCAAATTTCAAGTCATTTGAATGATAAGTTTTTGAATTATAAACATTCAAAATTTAGTGCTTCTAATGTTAAATTACATTTTCATATTTTTATTTATATCTTCTGAAATTATGCTCCTAATGTGTTAATTTTTTGTTTAGAAATAAAACTAATGTGCCCAAACATAAATACGCTGAATTTGCAATTTTTATAATTTTATGATATGAATTATGAAATTAATATTCGAAAAAATTATGAATTGCAACCTACAATTTTTTTGATGGATTTAGATTTATTAAGTCCTGCTTTATGAAAATCCCGAATTTCACATTTTTCTTCCAAGTAGTTTTCAAATTATGCTTAAAAAACGGCAAAATAATGGTTTAAGGGGCCGTCTATGATTGAAGTGAGTAGATATTTTGAAATTTCTTCTGTTGCCTTGTTATCTAACAGATTTCATTGACTGCTTAAGGTGCCTTGATCAAGAAGGCGGCTCTCTCGGTTAGCAATCGAGAACCCAACTTCAATTTGGATACAGCCCTTAAAATACGCTCGTTTTAAAATAATTAATTTCTCGGAAACTTATGGTACGAATTGCATAAAAAATTGTTTTTAGGCTATTTGAAGGGTGTAGAGTTCATTTATGCTGTCAGAATTGGGTATTGCCTTTGAAAAAAATGAAGTTATAGTTCGTTTTAATATGTAGATGGCCCCTAAGCAAATTTTATATACATCATTTAAAAGTAGACTTTATTTAAAATCGTTCGGTACCAGTAACTTTCTTCTACGATAATTTGTTGCGGAGTTAGTAGGGGGTGTTTACTTTTTTTTTTCCACGACTGTACATGTGAATTCGTATTTGAATGTCTATATGTATGTATGCATGGTCATGGAAATATTATTGCTCTTTTTTCATCAAAGGATTCTTTTTAATTTCATTTAGTATTTATTTTATAGTACGTATTATATATAACTTTCAAAATTAAATTTCGAATTAGGATGTTAAATATTATGCAAAATGAGATTAAAAAACAATGACTTTCAGGGCTGACGTTGATGCCCCTGATCTGCAGATTTATTAGTTATTTTAAAATATCACAAAAAAATTAAATTGAGATACAGTTTTCAAACAAATTGTGTTGAAAGTAATTTTTTTTCCTATTCGACGGTGTAAAAAGTTGAAATTGTGCGATGTTCAAGATTAATAAATTTCCGATAAAAGAAAAATTGTTTGCTTTTTCGTTGCCGCCGTCGATACGATGCTGGTGATACCAATGGACACATTTTTGCTTTATAATATAGAAGATACGAATCATTGAAAACAAATGGATATTGCTTTTTTATAAAGCGTAAAATGAAAGTTGAACAGATGGTACAATGAGCAGACAAGCGACAAAAAAGAGAGAGTCAAGAGACATTTCACCCTGTATTATTTCTAGTAACTTAATTTAAAATTCATAAAAACTACAATTGTAGTACCATAGCATTTAATATGCTTTTAAGTGACAAATCAGTGACAGTCAAAACGAAAGAGAAAGTTACATATACAACATTTTAATATAAACTAAACATTATCACTCGATTACATTCTCATCAGATGTCTGACGTCAGTGGCGTCCACGCGCAACATAAAATAAATATATAAAGGCAATAAATCATATTTGATGCTTTAGAAAATTATCACATCAATAAATATTACTTAATGATTTACAAAATGATTACAATAACAATAAATCTCACTCATTGAATTGAGAAATTACTTTACTTCATTTCTGACTAATTTATTATCTCTAAATGATATTTATATGTAACACCCTGTTAACAAAGAAAAAACCAGTTTGAACATTAGAATTTGTCTCCTGTCTTACGCTTTTGTCGCCTTGTCTGTTCAGTGTGTGATATGCCTTATGTCACAATCTCACTGGCTTTTATTTAGATGGAGAAAATTCGGACACTCTGAAGGCAGCTGTGGTCCCGATAATCCCTAGAGATCTATGCAATGGAGCCTACGACGACTATCCGGAAGATGAATCCGACGAAGTTACTGAAACCATGATTTGCGCTGGCATGGCCAAAAGGGATGCTTGCCAAGTGAGTCATTGTTTTACAGACGTAAACATTGTAAGTTATTTGATCCCCTCCCCCCCCCCCAAAAAAAAAAAAAAATATATTTAGGGAGGAGTGTGTGTACAGAATTTTATTTTTTATATTTCATTACTGAGTTATGGAATAGTCGGATCGGACAACGTAATATTTTTTTTATTACATTTTAATCGCTAAATATTTCATATACAATTATTCGATTAGGAATTATGTATTCTTTAAGAGGGCCGTCTCCATATTGAAATAGTTAACAAACTTTAAAATTTCTAAGAGACTTATGTGATTTTGACAACAGAATATTAAATATAGACTCTCAAATTAGTGTTATATAAATTTTCACGTAGTCCCAATGAACAGTTCCGAAGGTATTGAAAATTAAAAATTAGAGCAATTTTAGTTGTTTTATTTTATTTTTATTTTTATTTTTATTTTTATTTTTATTTTTTTTTGGGGGGGGGGGGGGAGTTCGTTCTAAAGGTAAAATTAATTACATTAAGATTCGGATTTGATTATATTTTTTATAGATACTTTTCAAAGGGAAGTATCGCTAAAGTTGGAAAAATACTAAGTACATTTTAAACAGTCTAAATAATTTAAGACCATTGTTACATTTATTAATATTTTTTTTTATAAATTATTTATTTAATTTTTTTGTAGATACTTTTCAAAGGAAAATAGTAGTGGGGAAAAGAGAGTTCGATTCGCAAGGGAGGATTGAGGATTGTGGTGGGATGCGGAAATCGTACTATAGTACGAGAGGGTTTGAGAAATATGTGTGTTAAATTCTTATCAGTCGGAAAGGAGATAAGATAGGATAGTGGGATAAGATAATCTGATAGTGAGATAAGAGTAAAGTGTGGAAAGATCATGCTATAGTAGGGTGGTATTAGTTTAGAAGAAAATTATAGATAGTTTTCGAACGTAAGGAGTAGATCTAGATCATACTATAGTATGATAGGGTAGGAAGATGGTAAAATTTTTAGACGGGGCTTAATTTTTCGTAGCATCTTAGGGTTTGAATGAATAACCATATAAGGTAATGCTATATTATAACATAAGGGGTTAGGTCTTTTTGAGAGGAAGCTTATTTTTCGGAATCGACTTAGGGTTTGCACATGAAAATGCTAGGTGGCGCCCTCTACCGGCAGGAATTGGAAACTATTGTAATTAGGTTTTTTTCCTAAAAATTTCACTTGGAATCGAACCTGTACCAAAATAGTCTCTTGACTTGATAATTTGTAGTAGGTTTAACTGATCAAACCAAGAAACTATACCTGTGAGTCGAGATTTTAGATGTTTCAAGGCAAAAATTGTGGCCCTCTCATTTATGGGCGTTGGTTTGTCGGCTACTTAAGATAATTCAACAGTGTCTATTTTAACTACTACTGCACTTTGAGAATTACTTTAATGTATACGATTTTATCGATTTTGCATGCGAGAGTAGGGACATTCTACCATCCCATTGTTTCGAACTTCGTAACAAATTTCATTTTTTGTAACTGATATGCTATGCACTATTTGAGAATTACTTTAATGCATACGATTTTCATTTTTTTAGTTTAACTTATTTTATCGATTCTACGCACGAGAGTAGGTTCATTTTACCAAACCCTGGTTTCGAACCTATGAACTATGATTCAAATTTCATTTTTTGTGACTGATACGCTATCCACTGGGCAAACCGTGCCCCAACATTTACTAATATATTTTTGAACACTATCTTTTCTAAATACTTATCATTTTATTATGATTTCGTTTAATGTTAATTTAACTTAACGGGAGTTATAATTGCATCACAACATTTAACATTCTGGTGGTTTTTATTTTTTAATTTTCGGCTATGTCTTTTCGAAAAGGAAGTATGCAGGGGGCTAAATTTTTAGGGATACAAGAATCACTTTTTTTAATAACTAATATGCTATCCAATGTCCACACTGCGTCTCTAACGTTTACTTGCATGCTTTTAAACACTATCTTTCGCAAACATTCGATAAGTAATCAGCCTTTTCAACAAAAACTAACTATTATGTAAATACTGATACTCACTGATTTTAATGGAGATTATTTCACAAGTACAAAAATTTTAAGAAAGAAGATTTTTTTTTTTTTTAACACCCCACTTAAATTATGTACATTACTTTTTAACACACTACTGCAATTTAAATATATTATTTAATCACTAACCCTCATATTTTTTCAAAGTAAAAGTTTTATAAGCATCGAAGAAATATCTTTTATTTTAAATAACTTAATTTTTGATTGCAAATGTTTTTGTAAATAAGTTCTTAATGAAGTATACAACAGTTTATTTTAAGTCATTAAACCCGTACCCTTCCAATTTATTCTTGATTTAATTAAATTTCTAACACAAATGCTTGACTTATATACAATTGATATTATTAAAAAGTCTTTACCAAAGTCTAATACTAATGACTTTTATAAATTAACGATTAAAAAAATACTTTATTCATACAGAAATAATTTTACTTTAGAACTGTTATTCAAAACTGTCCTGCATACATTGAATTATATACAACCAATTCAAGTGAAAATTCTTAAAAATTGCATACATGCAAGTATGCTAAATAAAAAACTCTGAAAATACAACTGACTAATAATATAAAGTAGAACAAACAGATCATCTACATTTTAAAAAATACATACAATATATCAGTAAATTCTGAGTGCTATATTACTATCCTGCATTAAATTTAGCGATTAATAGTAATTCTAAATTAAATGCTTGAACAACTAAGTCGTGAAAATAAATTAAAATGAGCTAACTAATCATCTACATTTTAAAAATACAAAAATTACTAAAAGAAAAAATATAATGTTTCAAATTTTGTCTAAGTAATTGTAAAATATTTAAAAAACGTTTAATAATATTTCTACATGGTATATACTAAGTATTCATATAATAGATATTAAAAAGAAAATATATAATGCTTCAAATTTTGGTTAAGTAATTGTAAAATATTTAATAATATTTCTACATAATATTTACTAAGTATTCATATAAGTTATCACGAGATATTTTTAAATTGTACTAAATATATATATATATATATATATTGTATTTCAAATTTTATCTAAGTAATTGTGAAAGATTAAAAAAACATTTAATAATATTTCTACATAATAGTTACTAGGCATTCAACTAATATTATACTAAAAAAAAAAATATCGTATTTCAAATTTTGTTTAAGTAATCCCAAAACATTTAATAATATTTCTACATAATATTTACTAAGTATTCAACAAATATTGTACTAAAAAGAAAAATAAATATCATATTTCAAATTTCGTATGAGTAATTGTGTTCAATTAAGTAAATACTTACTCGGTATTCAACTAATATTATACTAAAAGGATAAAAATAAATACCATATTTCAAATTTTGTCTAAGTAAATATCGCAAAATATTTAAAAGGCACTATTTAATAATATTTTTTACATAGCAACTACTCAACAATCATATAAGTTATCATGAAATATTTTTAAATAGTACTAAAAAGAAAAAATAAATATCATATTCCAAATTTTGTCTAAGTAACTGTAAAATATTAAATAATAGTTACTAAGTATTCAAATAATATTGTGCTAAGAAGCAAAAATAAATATCATATTTCAAATTTTGTCTAAGAAATTGTATTCAATTAAGTAAATATTTCAAATTATGTTTCAGTAATTGCAAAACATTTAACAATATTTCAACATGCTATTCACTAAATATTCAACTAATATTGTACTAAAAAGGACAAAAAATTTATAATATTTCAAATTTTCTCTAAGAAATTGTATTTAAGTATGTAAATATTTACTAAGTATTCATATAATATTGTACTAAAAAGAAAAAATAAATACAATATTTCAAATTTTATCTAAGAAATTGTATTCAATTAAGTAAATAGTTACTAAGTATTCATATATTATTATACTAAAAAGAAAAATAAATATAATATTTCAAATTTTGTTTAAGTAATTCCAAAACATTTAATAATATTTCTGCATAATATTCACTAAGTATTCATATAATACTATATTAAAAATAATAAAAAAATTATAATATTTGAAATTCTGTTTAAGTAATTGTAAATAGTACTAATAATATTTCTACATAATATTGACTAGGTATTAATCTAATATTACGCTAAAAAGAAAACATAAATACCATATTTCAAATTTTGTTTAAGTTACTGTGTTCAATTAAGTAAATAGTTACTAAGTATTAAACTAATATTGTACTAAAAAGAAAAAATAAATTTCATATTTCAAATTTTGTCTAAGAAATTGTATTCAATTAAGTAAATATTTACTAAGTATTCATATAATATTATACTAAAAAGATAAAAATAAATACCATATTTGAAATTTTGTCTAAGTAATGGTGTTCAATTAAATAATATTTACTAAGTATTCATATAACATCTTACTAAAAGTTGTATTCAATTAAGTAAATAGTACTAAGTATTCAACTAATATTCTAAATATTCATATAATATTATACTAAAAAGAAAAAATAAATATCATATTTCAAATTTTGTTGAAGTAATTGTATCCAATTAAATAATATTCACTAAGTATTCATATAACATTTTACTAAAAATTGTATTCAATTAAATAAATAGTTACTAAGTATTCATATAATATTATACTAAAAAGAAAAAATAAATACAATATTTCAAATTTTGTCTAAGAAATTGTATTCAATTAAGTAAATAGTTACTAAGTATTCATATATTATTATACTAAAAAGAATAAATAAATATCATATTTCAAATTTTGTACAAGTAATTATGTCCAATTAAATAATATTTACTAAATATTCAACTAATATTACACTAAAAAGAAAAAATAAATATAATATTTCAAAATTTTGTTTAAGTAATTGTATTCAATTAAGTAAATAATTACTAAATATTCAGCTAATATTATACAAAAAAGAAAAAAATATATAATATTTCAAATTTTGTTTAAGTAATTGCAAAATATTAAAAAAATATTTAATAACATTACTATATAATATCTACTAAGTATTCGTAAAATATTTTACTAAAAAGAAAAATAAATATAATGTTTCAAATTTCGTCTAAGTAATTATGTGCAATTAAGTAATAGTTACTAAGTATTCAACAAATATTGTCTAAGCATTCAACTAATATTGTACTAAAAAGAAAAAATATATATAATATTTCAAATTTTATCTAAGTAATGGTGTTCAATTAAATAATATTTACTAAGTATTCATATTTTACTAAAACAAATCATACAATAGTGAAGACATCAGTCAAAGTGTGTAAACACGTAGTTTAATTAAATTACTCTTGAATCAACTTCACTTAAATTTATTTTTTTCAATTTCTTATCAAATGAATCTTGAGTTAACTTTATTTTATTAATTTCATATTAAATTCCTGAAGTTATCCATTAAATAAGTTAATTTTCAATACTTTTAATATATTAGAACGTTTAATATATCACCCACCGTTTGTATAAACAACTGTCATTCCCTTATTAATAATGAATATTATCATATGTTAGCATACAATTCTTCAAAAAAGGATAAAACCATTAACGTAATATATATCATTCACGCTGCATATAAAAACTATTATCTTGTGTTACCATACTATTCTTCAAAAAAGGGTAAAACCATTCACATAATATATATATCTCACCCTGTATATAAAAACTGTTATCACACGATCCTTCAAAAAGGATAAAACCGCCATGCAAAATGAATTGTTTAAAACAAAACGTATTCCTATCCTCTTTAATCCGTGTGTTTATTTTTCATAGTGTTCGAATATGGTACTCCTATTACAACTTTTAAAGGAATGTTATAATTTGTACATGTAATAACTAAAGAAATAAACAATCTCATAACAATTAAAAATGTATAACATACCTATAAAATATCCTACTAAAAATCTTAATACTATGATTCATACCTTTCAAGAATTAAAAAAGTTAATACTATTCTTCGAAAAAAGAATAAAACCGTTAACATAATGCATATCATATCAATCAATTAATCAATCAGTCATATCAATCAATCAATCATATCATATCATTACTAATATGTATGTTTATTTTGCTATACCTTTTAGAACTTTTAATAGAGTGTTAGAGTATAATTTGCATATGTATAGCTTAAGAAAACAACAATTCTTTAATAAATAAAAAATATAACATAGGTTTAAAACATTAAATTAATAATCTTAACATTATAATTCATACTTTTTAAAATTAAAAAGTTTAAAAAAAACTTTATAAAATTTAAAAATTAAAACTTTGAAAGAAAAAAAACTTTTATAAAATTTAAAAATTAAAACTTTGAAAAAAAATCTTTATAAAATTTAAAAATTAAAACTTTGAAAGAAAAAAACTTTTATAAAATTTAAAAATTAAAACTTTGAAAAAAAAAACTTTATAAAATTTAAAAATTAAAACTTTGAAAGAAAAAAACTTTTATAAAATTTAAAAATTAAAACTTTGAAAAAAAAACTTTATAAAATTTAAAAATTAAAACTTTGAAAGAAAAAAACTTTTATAAAATTTAAAAATTAAAACTTTGAAAAAAAAACTTTATAAAATTTAAAAAATTAAAACTTTGAAAAAAACTTTATGAAATTTAAAATTAAAACTTTGAAAAAAAAACTTTATAAAATTTAAAAAATTAAAACTTTGAAAAAAACTTTATAAAATTTAAAATTAAAACTTTGAAAAAATTATAAAGTTTACAAAATTAAAAAAATTAAAACTTTGAAAAATTAAAAAAATTAAGTTATCAAAATTAAAATAATATTTAAAAAACTTCATAAATTAAGTTTGCAAAAGCGAGTTTACCTGCTTGTACATGTACATGACTTTCAACATGTTATAGTTTGATATATATCTTCTTTTTTGTCGTATAGAAGCAATAGGTTTATATATATATATATACACACACACACACACACATATATATATATATACTTAATAAAAATATTTTTAAGTAAAAAGAAAAAAAGAAAAAAGTTATAATAATTAAAATTAAAAAATAAATATAGAAGTTTTCCAAAATTTAAAAAATAAAAATCTAGTTTTAAAAAAATTTAAAAAAAATTTCAAAAATGCTTTTAAAAAGTGCAATTAGATTTAAAATAAAAGTATTCAATCATATCAATCAATCAATCAACCAATCAAGATTTCAAATGCAAGTAATCAATGAATCATATTAAGTCAAATTCAAGTCAATTCAAGTATTACAAGTTAGCAGAAAAAATTACAATTTATCAAAAGTGAGTTTGCGTATCTATCTGTATATAAGACTTTAAAACTTTCACTATGTTTTTGTTTAGTATATATGTATTGTAACTTTCACTATGCTTTAGTTAAATAATTATAAATCTTTATGTTATCATCCTACCCTCATTATATCCTATAATTATACACTTCGAAACGTTAAAAGCGATATATTAATAAGTTCCTCAGTTTAAAAAATTAAAAATATTAAAATTTATTTTTAAATTTCTATTGTCTATTATTTCTATGTCTATTATTTTGTAAAATCTTAAGTAACATGTTATTATATATTTGCAAGCAAAAATCCTATTAAATAACTTTCTTACTCTAGTGAACAAAGATTGATTTTTATACTGCTAAAGTATGATCATTCATTGTTTAACTGGATAATAATATATTTAGAGTAACTTAAATTTCTTATAAAAGCGAAGTTTTTTATTACATCATTCATAGAATTCAAGTATGAGTATTAACCAAGTTTTATATGTTATAATACGCTATACCAACATTGCAAAACTTTAAAAAAACAACTATACTTAAACATTCATATAAAAAGCAACAAATTATATATTCATACAACATATTATTATTCGATATATACATATCGAAAAATAGTGGACTTACCGTACTTAGAGTCAGAAAAGAAATACTCAGTTAATCAGATTGCAGATCATGACGTAATCGATAAGATATCACGTGCTTCCATCATGCCTTCTGGAATGTTCAATGTACAATCAGACTATGTTATCAAGTCACGAGGTCTAACCGATATGAGTTGTTATCAGGACGTCAGGCATTTTCAATTTAGTTCTTGAATATGTAGGTTGGATATTTTCTTCAGTCTTATTTTGTGAAATCTTAAGTACCAGGATATCATGTATTTGCAAACAAAAATCCTATTAAAAACTTCCTTGCTATTGTGAGCAAAGATTGATTTTCATAGTATTAAAGTATAATCATTGATAATATTTGATTGATTACTAAACCGTTATTAATATTATTAATATTAAATATAAAAGCGGAAGCTTTTATATTGCATCATTTATAGAATTCAAGTTTGAATATTATCCAAGTTTTATATACTTATAAAAACTACTTATACTAGAATATATACTAGTATACTAGTATATACATAGTATAAATTATATATTTAACTAAAGCATAGTGAAAGTTACAATACATATATACTAAACAAAAACATAGTGAAAGTTTTAAAGTCTTATATACAGATAGATACGCAAACTCACTTTTGATAAATTGTAATTTTTTCTGCTAACTTGTAATACTTGAATTGACTTGAATTTGACTTAATATGATTCATTGTATTTGAAATCTTGATTGGTTGATTGATTGATTGATATGATTGAATATTTTTATTTTAAATCTAATTGAACTTTTTAAAAGCATTTTTGAATTTTTTTTTTAATTTTTTTAAAACTAGATTTTTATTTTTTAAATTTTGGAAAACTTCTATATTTAATTTTTAATTTTAATTATTATAACTTTTTTCTTTTTTTCTTTTTACTTAAAAATATTTTTATTAAGTATATATATATATGTATGTGTGTGTGTGTATATATATATATATATAAACCTATTGCTTCTATACGACAAAAAAGAAGATATAGTTTAAACTATAACATGTTGAAAGTCATGTACATGTACAAGCAGGTAAACTCGCTTTTGCAAACTTAATTTATGAAGTTTTTTAAATATTATTTTAATTTTGATAACTTAATTTTTTTTAATTTTTCAAAGTTTTAATTTTTTTAATTTTGTAAACTTTATAATTTTTTCAAAGTTTTAATTTTAAATTTTATAAAGTTTTTTTCAAAGTTTTAATTTTTAAAATTTTATAAAGTTTTTTTTTTCAAAGTTTTAATTTTAAATTTCATAAAGTTTTTTTCAAAGTTTTAATTTTTAAAATTTTATAAAGTTTTTTTTCAAAGTTTTAATTTTTAAATTTTATAAAAGTTTTTTTCTTTCAAAGTTTTAATTTTTAAATTTTATAAAGTTTTTTTCAAAGTTTTAATTTTTAAATTTTATAAAAGTTTTTTTCTTTCAAAGTTTTAATTTTTAAATTTTATAAAGTTTTTTTTTTTTTTCAAAGTTTTAATTTTTAAATTTTATAAAAGTTTTTTTCTTTCAAAGTTTTAATTTTTACTTTTTATAAAGTTTTTTTAAACTTTTTAATTTTAAAAAGTATGAATTATAATGTTAAGATTATTAATTTAATGTTTTAAACCTATGTTACATTTTTTATTTATTAAAGAATTGTTGTTTTCTTAAGCTATACATATGCAAATTATACTCTAACACTCTATTAAAAGTTCTAAAAGGTATAGCAAAATAAACATACATATTAATAATGATATGATATGATTGATTGATTGATATGACTGATTGATTAATTGATTGATATGATATGCATTATGTTAACGGTTTTATTCTTTTTTCGAAGAATAGTATTAACTTTTTTAATTCTTGAAAGGTATGAATCATAGTATTAAGATTTTTAGTAGGATATTTTATAGGTATGTTATACATTTTTAATTGTTATGAGATTGTTTATTTCTTTAGTTATACATGTACAAATTATAACATTCCTTTAAAAGTTGTAATAGGAGTACCATATTCGAACACTATGAAAAATAAACACACGGATTAAAGAGGATAGGAATACGTTTTGTTTTAAACAATTCATTTTGCATGGCGGTTTTATCCTTTTTGAAGGATCGTGTGATAACAGTTTTTATATACAGGTTGAGTGATATATATTATGTGAATGGTTTTACCCTTTTTTGAAGAATAGTATGGTAACACAAGATAATAATTTTTATATACAGGGTGAATGATATATGTTACGTTAATGGTTTTATCCTTTTTTGAAGAATTGTATGCTAACATATGATAATATTCATTATTAATAAGGGAATGACAGTTGTTTATACAAACGGTGGGTGATATATTAAACGTTCTAATATATTAAAAGTATTGAAAATTAACTTATTTAATGAATAACTTCAGGAATTTAATATGAAATTAATAAAATAAAGTTAACTCAAGATTCATTTGATAAGAAATTGAAAAAAATAAATTTAAGTGAAGTTGATTCAAGAGTAATTAAATTAAACTACGTGTTTAAACACTTTGACTGATGTCTTCACTATTGTATGATTTGTTTTAGTAAAATATGAATAATTAATAAATATTATTTAATTGAACACCATTACTTATATAAAATTTGAAATATTATATATATTTTTTCTTTTTAGTACAATATTAGTTGAATGCTTAGACAATATTTGTTGAATACTTAGTAACTATTATTTAATTGCGCATAATTACTTAGACGAAATTTGAAACATGATATTTATTTTCCTTTTTAGTGAAATATTTTACGAATACTTAGTAGATATTATATAGTAATATTATTAAATATTTTTTTAATATTTTGCAATTACTTAACAAAATTTGAAATATTATATTTTTTTTTCTTTTTTGTATAATATTAGCTGAATACTTAGTAATTATTTACTTAATTGAATACAATTACTTAAACAAAATTTTGAAATATTATATTTATTTTTTCTTTTTAGTGTAATATTAGTTGAATATTTAGTAAATATTATTTAATTGGACATAATTACTTGTACAAAATTTGAAATATGATATTTATTTTTTCTTTTTAGTATAATAATATATGAATACTTAGTAACTATTTACTTAATTGAATACAATTTCTTAGACAAAATTTGAAATATTGTATTTATTTTTTCTTTTTAGTATAATATTATATGAATACTTAGTAACTATTTATTTAATTGAATACAATTTTTAGTAAAATGTTATATAAATACTTAGTGAATATTATTTAATTGGATACAATTACTTCAACAAAATTTGAAATATGATATTTATTTTTTCTTTTTAGTATAATATTATATGAATATTTAGAATATTAGTCGAATACTTAGTACTATTTACTTAATTGAATACAATTTTTAGTAAGATGTTATATGAATACTTAGTAAATATTATTTAATTGAACACCATTACTTAGACAAAATTTGAAATATGGTATTTATTTTTATCTTTTTAGTATAATATTATATGAATACTTAGTAAATATTTACTTAATTGAATACAATTTCTTAGACAAAATTTGAAATATGAAATTTATTTTTTCTTTTTAGTACAATATTAGTTTAATACTTAGTAACTATTTACTTAATTGAACACAGTAACTTAAACAAAATTTGAAATATGGTATTTATTTTTTCTTTTTAGCATAATATTAGATTAATACCTAGTCAATATTATGTAGAAATATTATTAAATGTTTTGCAATTACTTAAACAAAATTTCAAATATTATAATTTTTTTATTATTTTTAGTATAGTATTATATGAATGCTTAGTGAATATTATGTAGAAATATTATTAAATGTTTTGGAATTACTTAAACAAAATTTGAAATATTATATTTATTTTTCTTTTTAGTATAATAATATATGAATACTTAGTAACTATTTACTTAATTGAATACAATTTCTTAGACAAAATTTGAAATATTGTATTTATTTTTTCTTTTTAGTACACTATTATATGAATACTTAGTAAATATTTACATACTTAAATACAATTTCTTAGAGAAAATTTGAAATATTATAAATTTTTTGTCCTTTTTAGTACAATATTAGTTGAATATTTAGTGAATATCATGTTGAAATATTGTTAAATGTTTTGCAATTACTGAAACATAATTTGAAATATTTACTTAATTGAATACAATTTCTTAGACAAAATTTGAAATATGATATTTATTTTTGCTTCTTAGCACAATATTATTTGAATACTTAGTAACTATTATTTAATATTTTATAATTACTTAGACAAAATTTGGAATATGATATTTATTTATTTATTTTTTTTTTTAGTACTATTTAAAAATATTTCATGATAACTTATATGATTGTTGAGTAGTTGCTATGTAAAAAACATTATTAAATAGTGCCTTTTAAATATTTTGCGATAATTACTTAGACAAAATTTGAAATATGGTATTTATTTTTATCTTTTTAGTATAATATTAGTTGAATACCGAGTAAGTATTTACTTAATTGAACACAATTACTCATACGAAATTTGAAATATGATATTTATTTTTCTTTTCAGTACAATATTTGTTGAATACTTAGTAAATATTATGTAGAAATATTATTAAATGTTTTGGGATTATTTAAACAAAATTTGAAATACGATTTTTTTTTTTTTTTTTTTTTTTTTTTAAGTATAATATTAGTTGAATGCTTAGTAACTATTATGTAGAAATATTATTAAATGTTTTTTTAATCTTTCACAATTACTTAGACAAAATTTGAAATACAATATATATATATATATATATATATATATATAGTATAATTTAAAAATATCTCGTGATAACTTATATGAATACTTAGTAAATATTATGTAGAAATATTATTAAATATTTTACAATTACTTAACCAAAATTTGAAGCATTATATATTTTCTTTTTAATATCTATTATATGAATACTTAGTATATACCATGTAGAAATATTATTAAACGTTTTTTAAATATTTTACAATTACTTAGACAAAATTTGAAACATTATATTTTTTCTTTTAGTAATTTTTGTATTTTTAAAATGTAGATGATTAGTTAGCTCATTTTAATTTATTTTCACGACTTAGTTGTTCAAGTATTTAATTTAGAATTACTATTAATCGCTAAATTTAATGCAGGATAGTAATATAGCACTCAGAATTTACTGATATATTGTATGTATTTTTTAAAATATAGATGATCTGTTAGTTCGTTTCAATTAATTTTCATGGTTTAGTAGTTCAAGTATTTAATTTAAAATTACTATTTATCGTCAAATTTAATGCAGGATAGTAATATAGCATTCAGAATTTACTGATATATTGTATGTATTTTTTAAAATTTAAATAATTTGTTTGTTCTACTTTATATTATTAGTCAGTTGTATTTTCAGATTTTTTTATTTAGCATACTTGTATGTATGCAATTTTTAAGAATTTTCACTTGAATTGGTAGTATATAATTCAATGTATGCAGGAAAGTTTTGAATAACAGTTCTAAAGTAAAATTATTTCTGTATGAATAAAGTATTTTTTTAATCGTTAATTTATAAAAGTCATTAGTATTAGACTTTGGTAAAGACTTTTTAATAATATCAATTGTATATAAGTCAAGCATTTGTGTTAGAAATTTAATTAAATCAAGAATAAATTGGAAGGCTACGGGTTTAATGACCTTTAAAATAAACTGTTGTATACTTCATAAAGAACTTATTTACAAAAACATGGAAAATGGTTTGCAATCAAAAATTAAGTTATTTAAAATAAAAGATATTTCTTCGATGCTTATAAAACTTTTACTTTGAAAAAATATGAGGGTTAGGGATTAAATAATATATTTAAATTACAGTAGTGTGTTAAAAAGTAATGTACATAATTTAAGTGGGGTGTTAAAAAAAAAAAAATCTTCTTTCTTAAAATTTTTGTACTTGTGAAATAATCTCCATTAAAATCAGTGAGTATCATTATTTACATAATAGTTAGTTTTTGTTGAAAAGGCTGATTACTTATCGAATGTTTGCGAAAGATAGTGTTTAAAAGCATGCAAGTAAACGTTAGGGACGCAGTGTGGACATTGGATAGCATATTAGTTATTAAAAAAAGTGATTCTTGTACCCCTAAAAATTTAGCCCCCTACATACTTCCTTTTCGAAAAGACATAGCCGAAAATTAAAAAATAAAAACCACCAGAATGTTAAATGTTGTGATGCAATTATAACTCCCGTTAAGTTAAATTAACATTAAACGAAAGCATAATAAAATGATAAGTATTTAGAAAAGATGGTGTTCAAAAATATATTAGTAAATGTTGGGGCACGGTTTGCCCAGTGGATTGCGTATCAGTCACAAAAAATGAAATTTGAATCATAGTTCATAGGTTCGAAACCAGGGTTTGGTAAAATGAACCTACTCTCGTGCGTAGAATCGATAAAATAAGTTAAACTAAAAAAATGAAAATCGTATGCATTAAAGTAATTCTCAAATAGTGCATAGCATATCAGTTACAAAAAATGAAATTTGTTACGAAGTTCGAAACAAAGGGATGGTAGAATGTCCCTACTCTCGCATGCAAAATCTATAAAATCGTATACATTAAAGTAATTCTCAAAGTGCAGTAGTAGTTAAAATAGGTACTGTTGACTTATCTTAAGTAGCCGACAAACCAACGCCCATAAATGAGAGGGCCACAATTTTTGCCTTGAAACATCTAAAATCTCGACTCACAGGTATAGTTTCTTGGCTTGATCAGTTAAACCTACTACAAATTATCAAGTCAAGAGACTATTTTGGTACAGGTTCGATTCCAAGTGAAATTTTTATGAAAAAATCCTAATTACAATAGTTTCCAATTCCTGACGGTAGAGGGCGCCACCTAGCATTTTCATGTGCAAACCCTAAGTCGATTCCGAAAAATAAGCTTCCTCTCAAAAAGACCTAACCCCTTATGTTATAATATAGCGTTACCTTATATGGTTATTCATTCAAACCCTAAGATGCTACGAAAAATTAAGCCCCGTCTAAAAATTTTACCATCTTCCTACCCTATCATACTATAGTATGATCTAGATCTACTCCTTATGTTCGAAAACTATCTATAATTTTCTTCTAAACTAATACCACCCTACTATAGCATGATCTTTCCACACTTTACTCTTATCTCACTATCAGATTATCTTATCCCACTATCCTATCTTATCTCCTTTCCGACTGATAAGAACTTAACACACATATTTCTCAAACCCTCTCGTACTATAGTACGATTTCCTCATCCCACCACAATCCTCAATCCTCCCTTGCGAATCGAACTCTCTTTTACCCACTACTGAAAGTATTGCTAATGTTAGAAAAATACTAAATATATTTTAAATAGTCTAAATAATTTAAAACCATTGTTACATTTAGTAATATTTTTTTATATAATTTATTTAATTATACTATATGGTCCCTCAAACAGTTGCTGATAGTTTTTAAATATTAAAACTACTTGGTTTAATAACCTGAAGTTTGAATACGCATATTAGAAGCTTCCAGATAGAATATTAATTTTATAATTCCTATTTCACACATACTTTTTAAATACATGAAAATCACATTAGCACTGATTTTTTGGAACACTAAATTTAATTTTATCGTTCTAAACATGCTATTTAGAGCGTTCATTATTATTTTATTTATTTCATTTACATTTATATTTTCCAGAATGATTCCGGTGGTCCACTCATCCAAACAAACAATGACGGAGCGGACGTCATCATCGGTGTGGTATCGCATGGAGCAGGCTGTGGTGAGAAGTATTATCCAGGCGTGTACACTAAAGTTTCCTCTTACAAGCAATGGATACAGGAAAATGTGTCAAATAATTAAATCCAGCGGACCTTTCAAGAAACGAATAATTTGTTTTAAATAACTTTAACAAAGTCATGTACAGATTAACTTAATAATCATGAATAAACTTAAGTACAAAGCCTTGTGTCTTAATTCCGAAACCAGTATTCTGACTCAATTCTTAAGTTATTCCTTCACCACAGGGCTTAATTTCTAACACAAAAAAAAAAAAAATCCCTGCCAGCCCGGCCTACAGGCAGAGGTAGATTTCGAAGTCAAATATACTAATTTCACAAACAAAAACTAAATCATGATTAGAGATAAATCCACTTTAACAATTTTATCTGGCCGCTTTTGACGATTTTTTATTTCATTTTTTATATAATAGCTGGTTTTATCAGAATCATGTTAGGGCGGTATTCAAAAAAATACTTTTCCATGCTCAACAACTCGAAATTTTCTGGCATAATTCCAGATTCATTTTTAATTTAAAAAAAAAATATGAAACTTGCTGACGTGATTTTTGAAAAGATTTATAAGCGACCTGTGTTTCTATTTTTTGTTCAATTAATTAAAACTTGATATATAAAAAATTATTTTCTCAGAAGGACAATACTTTTCGTTTCTAACACAATCGCTTCGGGAAATTTCGTTCAAAATGCCCACTTTGACATCATTTTTTGAAATATATTCTGCCTCTATCAAAAAATCGATCATAACGGTACATTATATAGTTTCTGAATAAGCGAATATACCAATTAAGTGCGTTTGAGAGCAAAAATGAATTTAAAAATGAGTCAGAAAATAAGCAGTTTGGATTTGAGTGCATCTTTAATACAATGATTTTTCCAGCACAATCCGCTTCGGTAAATTCGGTTCAAAATGCCCTTTTTAACAGCATTTAAAAAAATATATTCTGCCTCTATCAAAAAATCGACCATTACGGTACATTATATAGTTTCTGAGTAAGAAAACGTGTACCAATTGGAAGCCTTTGAGAGCAAAAGTGAATTGTAAAATGAGTCAGAAAATATGCAGTTTGGATTTGAATACACCCTTACTAAGATGATTTTTTTCTTCAACCGCTATGTATTTTTAATTTGTTTTTGCTGTAAGAATTGGTCCTATCCAAAACTTGTCTATATAGATGTTGTAGAGAATATTAAGAAGATATATGATAAATTCATGGGGATGTTATATCTTTTGAATTGACGGAATTATGGATTTTTTTCTTCTTCAAACCCTCTTTTACATTCTTCTATCTTTACAAGAAGAAAGTATTGGATTCGTGAAAATTTTCGACTTCCGGTTTTCGACGGATTTATACGTTTTAGAATGTCCAGAACACGATTTGATGGTTTTTAGAAAATGTCTGTCTGTGAGTCTGTCTGTCACTCTGTCTGTGAGTCTGTATGTGACACAAATTTTGTGGGCGCTCTATCTCAAGAACTAATGAACGGAATTTCACAAAACTTCATATTTAGTTAGACCTTGATATAAACTGGACCTGATTAGTTTTTGGTGAAAATCGCCCAACAGGTGGCGCTGCTATGCGGCATTTTTCACGATTTCTGCAATAGCTATATCTCAAGAACTACTGCACGGATTTTTATAAAACTTCAGATTCTGTTAGTCCAAGATATAGTTTGGTGCTGATTACTTTTTTGTGAAAATCGCCCAACAGGTGGCGCTGATATGCTGCATTGTTCATGATTATCGCAATAACTCTACCTCAAGAAAAAATGCACGAATTTCCATCAAACTTCAGATTCAGTTAGTCCCTGATATAAATTAGTGCTGTTTAAATTTTGGTGTAAATCTCCCAACAGGTGGCGCAGCTGTGCTGCATTTTTCACGATTTCTACAAGAACTGTATCTCAAGAACTATTGCACGGATTTTCATCAAACTTCAGATTTACTTAGTCCTTGACATGAATTGACGTATAAATTAGTGCTGTTTGATTTTTGGTGTAAATCGCTCAACAGGTGGCGCTGCTATGCTGTATTTTTGCATTTCCGCAATAGCTTTATCCCAAGAAATAATGCTTGGATTTTCAACAAACTTTAGATTCAGGTATACCTTGATATCGTTTAGTGCTGTTTACTTTTGGTGTAAATCGCTCAACAGGTGGCGCTGGTATGCTACATTTTTTCAGAATTTCCGCTATAGCTCTATCCCAACAACTAATGCACGAATTTTCATCCAACTTCAAATTCAGATATACTTTGATATGAATTGGTGCTAAATCTTTGTTATTTCTTGTACTATTTAAATCATTTAATTGACGTGATTTATATAGAAGAAAGTTTTGTGATGGCCACAACATACTAGTTTGTTTTCGTTTTTAATTTTTTTTCTTTTTTGTGGTACGAATTGGTCCTATCAAAAACTTGTGAATATAAAAGTTGTAGATAATGTTAAGGAGATTTATAATAAAATTAATTGGATTTGCTATCTTGAGAATTGACGAAGTTATAAATTTTTTTCTACCAAAAACCCTATTTTTTTGCGCCCCTTGAGCCCATTTTTAACTTTATCAAAAATCTGTGATACATAAATTTTTGGCCCTATTTTTAGAAGCAATAAAAACTTTAAACTGATTTGATATGTACAAAAATTAAGAAGTTATGGGGGGTTTTCTGTTTTCACAAAACCCCTCCCTATTTCCATCCCCTTGGTCCGATTTTCCCCATTAACGAACTTGACCGAAATTTTATGCCCATTTTATGTATCAGTTTGGAAGAGATTGATGCAGAATTACGAAAGCTATCGTGTCCAGAAGAAAGTGATATATATATAGATAGATAGATAGATAGATAGATAGATAGATAAAGTTTTTTACTGAGGGTGGTTTTGAGTTCTAGGGGTCATGATCGGTGTAGATCTGCAAAAATTTTTGAGAAATTCCAACATAGGAACGATCCCAATCGGTAGTATTTCATACGAAATCTACCTAAAAGTACCAGAGCCCTAATATTCTGCTGTACTAAAACCGTAACGTGCCCGCCGACGTCACTCCAATCCGTATATTTATATTTCATACATTATTTGTAAAATTTAAATCACCTTTTTTTTCTTTAGTAAAATAAAAAATTTAAATACAGTGAAACCTCTCTAAGGAGACCACCCATTAGACCATAAAAAATCGGTCTTTCAGAGAGGTGGTCTCTGAATAGAGGTGATGGGTAAAGCAAATTTTCATGAAATACATACTACAAAATGTATATGTACATTATTGAATTAATTTATTATATTTTATGTCTATACAGCTATAAAGAAGGAATTGGTTTTAGTTTGCTTAGATTTTAAAAATTTCCCATTAACAATGTTTGTTTCTAAACATTCTTTGATATCTTTTAAGCAAATTATTTATTTTAGTTATCAACTCTAACAGGTATCGAACTTTCTATCAATCTATTTCTTGATATGAAATGGAAGCTTTAACTAGGAGAATCTCGTCGTCTGAATCAAAATGAGCTCCTAAAATAGATTTTTAAAAATCTCGATTGTAGTATCATTCATTTTTATAAAAGTTTGTAGAATTTATTTTTTAATGAAAAATCAAAAAGTCTAACCTTTGCCGAGATTTTCTATAATACGGTTCTCCCAGTCTTCAGAGATGACCTTGATACACCAGATCTGAGGTAGTAGACTTAGCAGAGTGTGTTTTCAGGAGAAAAGTGGAATTTTGAGATTTCCCTATGTAAAGGAAAGTGATCCTACTCTTCGACTGAAAAGTTAAAAAGTGGTCTTTCAGGGAGGGAGACGGGAAATAGTGGTCCTTTAATGGAGGAAAATTAACATTGAGCCTATAGTTAAAAATTATAGACCATAAATAAACGGTCTTTATGAGAGGTGGTCTTTCAGGGAGGTTTTACTGTAGATCACTTGCAGGGTTCTTGCTGCCGTTTGCCATAGCGCCAAATCACGACAAAATGTTTCATTTGGCGAGCAAACGGATGATTAGACTCGCCAAATTGCGAGTGCTCAATTTTTGCTCATCTTTTTTTTTGTGTGTGTGTGTGTGTGTGTGTGTGTTTAGTACAGGCGACACTCTTATTTACATTACTGAACGATTGATCTCACTTATCATGTTAAAATCGTATCGTATTGTACAATTTTACATACATTTAGAGATAGTAACGCAACACCGATTCAATTTAGCTTCAGCCAAAGTCACGGTAATAAAAAATGTCATTTGAGTATAGTTTAATGTGCCCAATAGGCAACAATACTATTTTGAAATAGCCTTTGAAGTATGATGGGCTTCAATGAAAAGCCGAAAAAGTCTAGAAAAACAAAGTTTTTGAGACATTTTGTTGTTTATATTTTTTAATTTTTCAGAATTCATTGGATGTAATATATGGAAATCCTGAGTTAACTGAGATTGGAAGTTTTATTTCATAACATTTTATTGAGTTAAATCAGATTTTAAAATTTTCTTGATTGCGCAAGACATTTAGAATACAGTTATATTTTTAGTTTCTGTAGCGGATAATTAAATTTAGAAGAAAAACTGATCTATAAACAGTTTCAAAGACTTAGGTTATTTTAGATCATATTGAAATAAAGGGGGGATACGTTAAGGATTTAAAGATCTAACTTGCATTGTTTCACGACGAATTAATTTTGCTAAGTTTTTTTTTTTCATTTGGCGAATGTTTTTTACATCTGATTAGCCAAATTGCTAACGTTAGTAAAAAGTTAGCGAGAACCCTGGTCACTTGACACAGTTAATCAAACCAATCAGGAAGCAGAAAATAATATTTCGAAATTTCACTGTTTTTCATTGAAAATCTTAATGAACACACTAAGAGCTGCCTTCATTTAGTAAATTTATATATTCTTTATTTTCCTGCAAAATTTGCATGTTTTTGTTTTGGCGGTAAAAGAAAACTTTGAATTTTTACTTTCTTCTATCTTTACAAGAAGAAAGTATTGGATTCATGAAAATTTTCGAATTTCGGTTTTCGACGGATTTACACGTTTTAGGGGTCAGAGATTCCAAAAAAAAACATGTTTTTATAAAATGTCTGTCTGTCTGTATGTGACACAAATTTTGTGGGCGCTCTATCTCAAGAACGAATGCACGGAATTTAATAAAAATTTACATGCATTTAGTCCCTGATATAAATTGGTGCTGATTAGTTTTTGGTGTAAATCGCTCAACAGGTAGTGCTGCTATGCAACATTTCCATTATAGCTCAATCTCCAGAACTAATTCACGGATCTCCATCAAACTTCAGATTCAGTCCTTGACATGAATTGACATTTTATAGCTTTTGGTATAAATCGCTCAACAGGTGGCGTTGCTATGCAGCCTTTTTTGAAATTTCCTCAATAGCTCTATCTCAAGAACTAATGCTTGGATTTTCAACAAATTTCAGATTCAGGCCAATGCACAAATTTTCGTCAAACTTCAGATTCAGGTATACCTCGATATCAATTATTGCTGTTTATGGTTTGGTATAAATCGCTCAACAGATGGCGCTGCTATGCTATATTTTTCAGAATTTCCGCTATAGCTCTATCTCAAGAACTAATGCACGAATTTTCATCAAACTTCAAATTCAGATATACTTTGATATGAATTGATGCTAAATTGATGTAATTTCTTGTACTATTTAAATGATTTAATAGACGCGATTTATATAGAAGAAAGTATTGTGATGGCCACAACATACAAGTTTGTACTAATAGTCATTTACAAAAAAATTTTTTAAGGTTTTAAGACCCGTGTCCATTACTGTAATGCTCAATTATTCAATTTCCAGCAATAGACAACCCCATGTAGACATTGCTAAAAATATAATTTCAGTGATGTTCATAGTGCATAAAATATTTTGACTTTTAACTGAAAACCCAATTAATGAAATTTAATTTTTAAATTGCACTTACCAGAATGTAATAACACATTTTTTTATAAACAGCTGCTTTTAATTAATTTCCTGAATTAATACGATTTTCAATGTTTTAATTAATTTTTTATAACTCTGCCTTGCATATTTTGTAATCTAGCAATCAACCAAACAAATCAGGAAGCAGAATATTGTTTAAGGGAATAAGGAAAAGAGAGGCTCATAGGGCTCAATCCTTCCCAATTTACATAAAAACAATTAAGTTACAGAAATTGTTAAAAATCTATTTTCTGTCTTAAATGTTTGCTTATTCATATCTGAAAAAAAAATTGCAGTATTAATTAAATTTATAGTAGTCATAACGGGGGCGCTGATTAATGTCCTCATGATATATGCCCCCATACGTCATTTTGACGTCACAAGAAATGGGGATATAAATACAGTGCTGGATCATTTCACTTTTCACGAAATCCTGATTAATGTCCCCATGATGTATGCCCCCACATCTGAAAGGGACACAAAAGGGACGTCCCCATGATTTAAGTCCCCATACGTCATTATTTTGACGTCACAAAAATGGCGGCACAAATCCAGTGCTCGAGCATTTCACTGTTGACGAAATCCTGATTAACATCCCCATGATATATGCCCCCATATCAGAAGGGGACACAAATCCAGTAATGGAGAATTTTCCTTTCATTGAGAGCCTGATTAATGTCCCCATGATTTATGCCCCCATACGTCATTTTGACGTGTTAAAAAATGGGGGCACAAATCCAGTGCTGGAGTGTTTTACTTTAGACGAAATTCTGATTAACATCCCCATGATATATGCCCCAATACGTCATTTTGATGACGTCACAGTAGATGGGAACTTAAATCAGGGGGCATAAATCCAGTGCTAGAGCATTTTATTTTCTTAAGAATTCCTGATTTACGACCCCATGATATACGTCATTTTTATGTTACAACAAAGGGAATTCAGATTCCATTTAGGATAGACCACTTGAAATCTGCACTACCGGAATTTTCAGGTCCTGGCCCGGCCCGGTGCAAAGATTTAAAGTTCGACCGGGGAAATTTTTGTGTTAAAAGAATTTAACCTTGTGTAATTACGTGTCCAGCGTTTTCTGGCGTTTCTATTATGTGCGATTTAATTTTGTTGAGCTGATCATAATTATCAGCCCATATGTTATAATAAGTAAGGTAACTGGGTGAATTAGTAATTCCAGCTTCTCCAGGATGGCATAATTGGTAGAGCACTGGCTGCTTCAGCCAGTTTATTCCTGGTTCGAATCCTAGCCTGGACATTTTTCGCCCTGTTCGAAAAATTAAATCTCATATGATTTATTTACCAATTATAATAATTGTGTTAAAAAAGTCAATCTTGTGTAATTACGTGTCCACCGTTTTCTGCGTTTCCATTACCTGCGATTTTATTCTGTTGAGCTGATTCATAAATATCACACCAGATTTATAACCAATAAAGTTAACTGGCTGAGAAAGAAAAGTTTGCGTAAAAGAAAATAAGTGCTCTTCCTATTTTATTTAAGCCTGTTCTCAAATCCAAAAGGGCAAATTTATGACATAAGTTTTAATTTATTTTTGTTCGGAAATGCATAAAACTAGCAGGTGTTGTTGTTTAGAAATAATGTAATCGAACTGCGTTTTCCGTTTTCCGTTTTTTTTTTTTTTTTTGCAAACGCAATAGATCTTTCTGAAAATAGTGTCAAAGTGGGCGTTTGAACCTAATTTCCGTGTGAAAGAAAAATAACCACCCAAGGGAGGGTGAAAAAGTCTTTGTTACGTGATTAAAATTGCTTATAACTCAATAGGTAATTTATTTATCAAAAAATGGAAAGCACAGTTTGATTTCAAATCGCTTCCATAGTCAGGCCTTCCAATTTTATATATTTCCGTTAAAAAATGAATTTGTAAATGTGTTAAAACGTTTTGCTCTTGTTAAGCAGAACAGTTGAGAACAGCCTTAACGTAATCGTTGGAATTATACCTTAAGGTGGTTCTCAAACGCGAAACTTTGACACATTTTCTGACAAACTTTTAACTGCAAAGGCATAAAATTGACAAGCCTAATTATTGAAGGGATTTAGAATAGAATAGCGTTTTTCATTTTTGAAAAATAAATTATTTGTCGACATACAAGATATTCTTGTCATGTCTTCGGGTTTTTTTTTCTTTCCCGTGATATCGCTTCCGAAATTCTATTCAAAATGCTACTTTTAACAGTATATTCTCATAGATATATTGCCTTTATCAAAAAATCGATAACGCCATTCGATTACATAGTTTCTGAATGACAACACCGGCCAATCTTATGCGTTTCCGAAAAGAAATGAATTCAGAAATGTGTCAGAAAGTAGCTCTTTTGGATTTTAAAAAAGCCTTAATAAATGACAGAGAAATATTTTCACAAATCTACTTTTTAGTATACAGCTTCAAAAGTTATGAGTTTCTAAACCTCCTTTTTTTTTTCTTTTATTCTAAACTACATTAATTTTTTAATGAATCCATTTTTGAATGTTGAAACGTCTATAAGAATCTAAGTAATGTTGCTATTGTGTATTTTCTGTCTTGCAAACACATCGTAATTTTCAAATATATACTGTAAATTTATCCCGTAAATATGTATGCAGTTTTCTTTAAAGGAATCTTAATTGTATGTTAAGAAAAATCTGAATTTTTTGTAGAAATTTTTACTGATTTCTGTTTGGAAATTCCGGCCCGTGCAGACCTCAACCAGGCTCCCTCTCCAATCGAGGTCTTGTTAGGGGCTCCGAGTCTCTCTATAGAATTTGAAATAACCTTTCCTTTGCATATTTTTGGTCTAGATTTATTCTTAAATGTTTAACCCCTTGAGGGGCGGTGGGATATAATATATCCCACTTAATTTTAATTCCGAAATGCCACATTGACACCAGAATTTTGAAATAAAATTTTGCATTTATACTGTATTTGAAGAAAAGCTTTTACTTATTTTCAAATAAAATTGTTTCTAACTCCTGCCGTGAACCTGTCATTTCAAAATTTTAAGAAGAAAAGTATTTTGCTCCTGAAAGGGTTAATCGTGAGAAGGAAATGGGTATTAACTTTATTTATTACAAAGTTTATAATAACTGTCGGGGAATGTATAGATTTAGTGAAAGAAACCGGGAACGAAAACCAGAAATATTTAAAATATTGTAAAGGATATATCTTCCAAAATAAAAAATAATTATGCATATTAAATGTGAAAGTAGCAGTATTCTTCATACATTTTAGTATCTATATTATATTATTCTTCTATGATATATACGATTTAAAAATATAAAGTTTATTAGTTCAGCAGACTGTGCGAACAGAAAAGTGCACCTGGGCCAAAGTTTAAATTTGTCGACCCCAATCTTCGACTTCTCTCTGTGACAGATGGCACAAAACTGGCGAAGTGCACAAACAGAAATAAATTCTGTTAAATACATATTTCGCGCTTATTTTGGAACTTTAAAATTTTTAATTCAAAAATTTCAAATAAGAAAAATAAATAAATAAATTTGCAGTTATATTATGGAAAAGCGGATTTGGGAAATGGTTGTGGAAAAAATGCATCTAACAATACTGTATAACAGTTGGCAAGAAAATTGTACTTAGTCAGTAATTTGTTTCTGGATGTGGGGTAATGGACGATGCAATAACTTTGAAATGTAAAAAGTATGTACTTTCATTGGAGACCGGCTAACTGCGCCGATGCCGACCCTTCTTTGCCTCCCCCTCTATGAACTGCGCTCGGCGTCACGTTGGACCGGATATCAGTGTCAACCCCCTCTCTTATACTTATGGGCACGAAGTGACAGCTTTTTTTGTTAGAAACACTTTTCTGTTGGCGTTGATTCGCTAAATTGGGCGCTTTATCGATAATTTCGGCTATCAATAATGCTTTTCTTAAACTCGCAAAAAACTTATACACATATATTTTATATATGTGTATAATATTTTTTTGTTGTTGTTGTTAATAATAACTATTAAATCACAGAAAAATCGACACTATAAAAATGTATATTCCGTTAATATAATATGCACAAATTGAAAAAAACAAAGGAAATAAAGTATGATGATAAAAAAATCCATATATATAACCATTATAGAACATTACAAATCATCATCAATTTCAAATATTTACATAAGAAATTTAAACATTGAAGAATTTTTTTAAATTACTTTAGAAGAGAAAATTTTATGAAGAAATAAAACTTGTTACCTAATAATGCCATTTTTTTCTCCAAGCATATTATTTTTCGTTCAATAATATAATATTTGACATGGGCCAATTATGCATGGAAACAAATATTTTCGTAAGGTTTGAACTAATATCTCATTCACTCTGCCTTTTAGATGTTTCATTCTAAGATTCTTCAAGAACCTTAAACATTATTAACATTTATATACAGATATTTCATAATTCAATTAATATGCTAGAAATAAATTTCACTTTAATATTATTCTCTGTAGTATTTTGAAAGAAAGATGCTGAGGAAAAAGAACAACATTCTAAATGGAAGAATATTTTTGCTGCTGAAATATCCCTATGAACGCTAATTTGTACTTCTTTTATTGCTCTTAATATTATTGTTTTTACTATTATTGTTATTAAACTTATTTAGAACTATGGTATATAAATAATCATTTTTTATTTTCTTTCAAAACTTAATTTTTTCCAAGTTCTAAAGTAAATTTTAAAATTCCAAAGCGGTTGCACGATGTTTTATAAGTAAAACTTAAATATGTATTTCTTGATAAAGTTTAATTTTTTCCGAATATATAATTCTTATAATCACGCACGATTCTCTTATGCACAGGCTGATAAATTAATAATACTAAGAAGAGCATTAAATTCTCATGAATTCAAAACTGAGAAGTGCATTATCATTTGAAAAGTATGCATTCAAAAGTGGTGTAAAGAAACTTAATTCCTTAAGGGTGTTCTCAAATCCAAAAGGGCAACTTTCTGACATAATTTTTAATTTATTTTTGTTCGAAAATGCATGAAAATAGCTGGTGTTGTTGTTCAGAAACTATGCCATTGAGCTATTTTTTCCTTTTTTTTTTTTTTTTTTTTGCAAACGCAATAGATCTTTCAGGAAAGAGTGCCCAAGTGGACGTTTGGAACCGAATTTCCTCGCGAAGGAGGAAAGAGCCCTCAAGAGCGGACGAAAAACGTGTTTGTCACGTAATCAAATTCGCTTCTAACTCAATAAGTAATGGATGGATCAAAAAATGGAAAAAACAGTTCCATTCCAAATCGCTTCCATGGCCAGGCTGTCCCATTTTATACCTTTCCGTTAAAAATGAATTTGTAAATGTGTCAAAACGTTCTGCGCTTGTTGAGCAGAGCAGTTAGGAACAGCTTAAGGTGCTTCACAAATTCTCTGCTCGCAACACAAAATTTTGTGACATATTGTCTGATTCATTTTTATACTTAAAGAAATAAAATTAACAAGCCTAAGCGATTTTTAATTGAATAGCGTATTCCATTTCCAGATAAATAAATTACTTAAACAGTTATAACCCATTCTTGTTATGTGATGAGAAATTTTTATACTTTATCGCACTGCTGCTTCGTGAATTTGGTTCAAAACGCCAACTTTTACAGTATTTTCTGTAAAATTATCTACTTTTTCCACAAAATGGAAAAGTCATTCGATTACATAGTTTCTTAATAAGAACATCTTCTAATTTAATGTGTTTTCAAGCATTCAGAAATGTGTCAGAAAATAGCTTCTTTGAATTTGAGAGCACCCTTAAGACTGTTTTCAAATGCAAACTGGTTACTTTCTAGAATTCATATTTGTTTGTATTTACATGAGAGTGACCTATATGTTATTCAGAATCTGTGAAATCGAACGGTTTTTCCAATTTTCATTAAAGGCAATCTTTTACAAAATGCTGTTAAAAGCATTTAGCATTTGAACTGTATTTCCACAATGCGTTCTAAACTGAATTTCCAGACGTGACAGTCCGATAAATTTTTATCAAACAACAATTGCTTATAATTCAACATGTAATTCAGTTATCTGAAAATGAAAGATTAATAGATTCTAAATCCATTCAATAGTCCTGTCTGCAAGTAACATGCTTTTACGTTTAAAAGCAAGTTTGTAAGTTAGAAATTTTTGAGGGAAACTCTTTACAACACCCTTAAATCTAAAAAAAAAATTACTTTTATACACATAAGATTATGATTTTCTAATTTCTTATTAAATCAACACATCTTCTCCAAATATAGTAATTTCACACATTAGATTATGATTTTCTAATTTCGTATTAAATCAACGCATCTTCTCAAAATATAATTTCAAAGTTTTATTTATCTATAAAGATAAAATATCCTTTTTTAATAATAGTTGACTTCCTATAAAAGAAAAATACACTTTAAATAATAGATTATAGTTGACTTTATGATTTTGATCCTCAAAATATTTTTTAATTAAATTTTTGCTGACTTTTAAAAGCCAAATTTTTAAGTAGAACTGATCAATTAGTTATTTGGTATCTGAAAGAGAATATAAATACATGAATGGATGAGAATTATGCTGTGATAGAAAAATTTAACATATTAATGATTTTTAAAATAATCGTAAATTACACCATTCTCCATTCTGCTTCATTTAAAAAATAATACTAGTAATAATAATAGTAATACTACAACTTATAGTAATAATCTTGTTAATTTAAACATGCTGCTGACAGATTTGGTATTATTTGAGGAAAATAATTATGAAAAGTTCAAGTCCATTATTTTTATCTTTCGAAAATAAGAATTTTCACTGTATATTAAAAATCATAATAGCTTTGAAAATGAGGGTTATGATTATCTGTTACAAGTTATCTCGCGATTTATTTCGGACGCCAATATTTTGCCAAAAATTTTCCCACCAGAGAATAAACATTTATTTTATATTACTACCTATAGTTCTTGCAAAAATGAATACATTTTTAATCTTTTTTATTATTATTATTTAACCATTCCATAGATTTTCGATTAAAATAAATAAAATATTCCGTTTTAAACATCATTAGCGCAAAATAAGGTAAGGGAGGAGGGGATTCTACGTCAAATTCCTCCAAGAGTATAAACTAATAACATGCATACAAAACTCATTGTGTTAAATAAATACATTATATGTAAAACCAACGTAAAGAAAAGTATAAACAGCCAAAATTTTTAGCATACAACTGTTTCGTGGCTCCATAATGAGAGCCTTTATTAGAAAAGAAAAAAAATTTTAAAGAAAGAAAAAGAATGCAGCAATAGCAGCAAAGTTGTAATGTTACTGCTACTGCTATTTCTGTGTCTGTCTTTTCTGAAGATTAAGCCTTTAAGCACATAAATGCTCAATTTATATAATGGATGTTTGTGCTTTTCGTTAGTCTTTGGAATGGATAATTTTCTTCTGATCGACTGATGGCTTCCATTATTATGAAACAGCCATTATAAATGAAGTGTTAGGTGAAGATGAAAGAGCAGTCGTAAAAAGTTAGAAGTCCGATTTTCTGGTCAGAATGGGAAAGAAAAATGGCCATAATTAAAAAAAAAAAAAATGTATATGGGCATTCCCCCCCCCCTCCCCACACACACACACATTCTGACCAGAAAATCAGGGTTCTAACTTTTTACGGCTGCTCTTTCATCTTCACCTAACACTTCCTTTATAATGGCTGTTTCATAATAATGGAAGCCATCAGCCCATCAGAAGAAAATAACTCGGTTAAGGCGGAAACTTGGTTAAGCGGGACTCGGATAATCGGGACTCTACTGTATATTTCATTTAAAAAATGGTCTTTAGAATATTTTTGTTGGTGTTCAGAGGGGCGTCATGACCCCCGTGACACCCCCCCCCCCCCCCTTGTACGTGCCATTGTAGATTGCATAGTTCAGTATTACATATGATTACATATTTTAAATTTTAAAATAAGTCGGCTATTAGAAAATTAGTAAAATTCTCTTTGTAAATATACTTTCCGGAAGAGAGGGGGGAGGGGCGGTAAAATCCATGTTTGCCCCGGGTGCAAAAAAGGCTAGTTTCGGTCCTGTTTAAAAGGTGGCTTGATAAAGCAGCATTGAAACGATGCAAAGTTAAAAAACAAAAGAAAATCGCAATATATTTTGTAAAAAAGATGAAGTGTCGTACGTGTCTATCTAATAAAGTGCCCGAAATTGCGCAATTGACAAAATAAGTAAGTTGACTCTGTTTATTATTTTCATAAAGAACATGCTTTTTTAACACTATTTCTACGCACATCCAATAACACCTTTCAAAGTTTTGATTTGTATTTATTTTCCTTTTAATTTTTAAAGATAATAAGTATTAAAACAACTCTCCAATGTACTAGAAATGATTCGGAATTGTTTGATCTAAAACTTACAAATAAAATATTAATCATAAATCAAAATATGTTAAAAGTTGTCATTTGACATCGGTCAAAATAGTGTTGGCAATAAAATTTTTCACATTTAAAAAGGACTTTGAGGAATTTTAAGGGCTTTCGGTTAAGCCGATTTTCGGATAACCGGGTTTCTACTGTATATATATATAAAATGTTATTTTTAAAAGTTACAGAAATTTAATTTTTTTACGGGATTTAAATACTATATATTTAGTAAAACTTTCTTCGTGTACTAATAATTAAACAATAAAAGTTTCATTTTTGTACAAATAAAACTTACCGAGTTATGATAACTTGAATTTTATGTATTTTCAGCATTTTTTGTTATTGAAAAAGGAAAAACACTTTTTATCCAAATGTTACAAGTCAAAATAAAAATTTTCTTAACAATGGTATGTGTTTTTTTAAAATTAACATTAGATATTTCTTGAAATACCTTGAAAGAGCTAACAAAATTTGGGGCGGCAGTTTTCACTGCGCCATTTAAATGAGAAGTACCCTTCTTTCGTAGTAAATATTAGTAAGTATCCTCTAGTAATATTTTATTTGTATGCATTACGTTGAATATCTCATAAGATATAATGCAATGCTAGATGAATACAGACCTTAAGTATTGTGATTATTGTCGCCAAGATTTACCATGGCCGGATTTGCATCCAGAAGACTTTTTTGGGAAAAGAACTCTTTAAGGCAACCCTCAATAAAATGATGGATTGCTTATCTCACCCCTTCGAGCGCAGTTCATACAGAAGGGGACGAAGCTGTAGGCGCAATTTATGATCTCCTCCCACCGTAGGCGCAATTGATGTACACCCCTTTCATTGGGGAAAAATTCCCTATATCTATCTACATATATAACAAGTAAGAAAAATCATGCGTACAGCACAGATTATGAAACACTTTCCAACACTCCCTGAAAGCTTTAACGAAACTTCGTTACTTAGGAAAATAAGGTAAATAAGATAACTAAATAAACATTTAAAAATCTGATTTCAGTAGTTATCGCCCATAGCCAAATATGTATTCCAATTCTTTTGAACAATATTCGATCTGTATGTTGATATATATACTAATGGGAAAATTTAGTTTAGCAAGCAAATGCATAACAGGTTGAAATTCATCTTTCAGCAATTTATGCTAATAGATGGAAACATATTTGAATACTTTTGTACAGCCCTGTAGTTTACCTAGTACCTTTATTACATGCCACTATTTAGCTAAAATTTAATTCAAACTAAAACACGCTTAAAACTACTGAAATTAAATTTCCAGAAATTATCACCCATAGACGGCCATGTATCCAACTCTTTGCGTGGCCCTGTATATTATTTTATCTATATTCTACAAATATTTCTTAGTACACTAAATTCAGTTCAGCGTAAAAATGCATAACTACTTTAAAACCCACCATTAAGCAATTTATGCTCATACTCAGTAACCTTTACGAATTCATTTCTGTAGCTCTGTATATGAATTATACATTTATACGCACTTTATAGTATGCATAAATATAGTGAACAAGTAGGTAAGTGTGATCACAGATCGCACAGAGTGTTTCGTTTAATATTCCTTTCAAAACACTTTATCCTTTTAAAAAATCTCTTAGTTCCACATTTCACAACCAGGAGCGCACTCTATTCTAAACTAACCTCTATCCGAACGAAACTCCGTTTTATATACTATCCGTAGATATATTAGTCGAGGGGATTGGGCCGATAGCACCCGAGATAAGTAGGCGCCCCTGGTGGTAAAAAGTGGAACTAAAATATGTAAGGCTATGGTGCATAATATGAAAGAATTGTCAAAAGGGTGTCGGCAAAAGTTGGAAAAGTGCTCCCCGGGTGAAAAGGGCGGAGGTCAGAAAAATTGCTTAAAATACACAAGTTAGAGCCCGGTAGAGTAAATAATATAAGACTTTTTGAAAATTTTATGATTTGCCGTGTGGTCTGAGGTATTCAGCTATACGTATGCAAAAATTCATGTCTCCAACTTAATTAGGGGCTCTCTTAGAAAGAATTGCTTAAAATGCATATGTGGTAGGTCAAAGGGTTAAACAACGTAAGATTTTTTCAAGATTTTAAGATTTGTCGCCTGGCCTCAGGTGTTCTGCTATAAGTATGCAAAATTTCAAATCTCCAATTTAATAAGGGGCTCAGTTAGAAAGAATTGCTTAAAATACGCATGTGGGAGCCCAAAGGGTTAAATGTACGATTTTTTCAAAATTTTATGATTTGTCGTATGATATGTGGTGTTTATAAGTATACAAAATTTCACGCCTCCAATCTAAATAGGGGCTCACTTAGAAAGAATTGTTTAATATACACATGTGGGAGCTCAAAGGGTTAAATGTACGGCTTTTTCAAAATTTTATGGTTTGTCATTTGATGCGAGGTGTTCAGCTATAAGTATGCAAAATTTCACGCCTCCAACCTAAATAGGGGCTCACTTAGAAAGAATTGTTTAAAATACACATGTGGGAGCCCAAAGGGTTAAATGTACGACTTTTTCAAAATTTTAGGATTTGTCGTATAATGTGTGGTGTTCAACTATAAGTATGCAAAATTTCAAGTCTCCAACATGTATAGTTTCTGAGAACGGGCTCTGTGACAGACGGACAGAGGAGGGAGACGAATAGGGTTTCGACAGATGAACGAAACCTTAAAAAAGCGCATATCATAATTGAAAATGCATTTCGAGCAATCATTACTAATATACAGTAATTCGGATACAATATAGTATCTGAAATCTTTTCAAATACACCGCAAACAATTTCCCCTATACCATTATGAACGGAAATCTTTTGTGTGGCCCTGTAAATGAACAATAACTATTCTTTGTATCGTATATTCAACAGAAGTACGTATATTCAATTTTAGTGGACTTCTTAAATGAATATCAATTTTACTATGTTTGAAAGAGAGTAACACCATTAAAAATCATTTGAAGCGATTTTTTGCCATTTGCCGTAATGAAACGAAAACTTTTTACTGTCCCTGTAAATGAACTAAACATGCTACAAACTTCATTTGAAATAGGGAACGTGCTATGGTAGAGGTCACTATCATCCAAAAATTTAAGAGCGATCCGAGCATATTTACGAGAGCTAGAGCGTGGACAGACGGCTAGACAAACCGAAGTCATAAACACTTTTCAACTATGTTGGAAAGTGTTAATTATTTATAGTATACATTAAAAAAGAAGAAAAATGAGATTGGTAGTATACATTTGACGCCCCCCTCGATTTCCGCGCACGGGGCAATCGCCTACTTCGCCCTCCCCCCTTTCACACTATCCTGTCCTGTAGCCTATCCTGTATTAGAGTATACGTTGGGCCGTAGTTAGTACGTTACATATACGTTCGTAAAAGTATTTTTGTTTTAAATAAGATATGAGAAATTTTGATGAAAACGCTTAGAGATGCATTTGTATATTTAAAATATCTCTTCGAGAAATTAATAATTTTAACTTCTTTTTTTTCTGTTTTCATTTCTTACAGGATGTTTTTTTTCTTCGTTATAAAAATATTTCTAAAATATATACTTAATTTTATAGGAAATTTTACTCACAGCTTATCAAATTTTAACGTACAAAATATGAAATTAAGCAGATATTTTAGAAATATTTTGAGAACTAAGACAAGTAAGAAAAATCATGCGTTAAGCATAGATTATGAAACCCTTTCCAACACTTCCTTAATGCTTTAACAAAACTTCGTTATTTAGGGAAATAAGGTATATAAGTGAACTAAGTAAACATTTTAGAAAACACATAAAACATTTGAAAAACTGATGTCAGCAGTTACTGTCCGTAGCAAATATGTATTCCAATTCTTTTGAACAGCCCTGTATTTGATCTGTAGGTTGATATATATATACTATATAATGGAGAAATTTAGTTTATCAAGAAAACACATAACAGGTTGAAATTTCTCTTTCAGCAATTTATACTAATAGATGTAAACATACTTGTATACTTTTGTAAAACTCTGCAGTTAACCTAATACCTTTATTACACGCCACTATTTAGCTAAAGTTTAATTCAAAGTAAAACACTCTTAAAACTACCGGAATCACATTTCCAGAAATTATCATTTATAGACGGCCATGTATCCAATTCTTTGCGTGACCCTGTATGTCATTTTATATCTGTTTTACAAACATTTCTTAGTAAACCAAATGCGGTTCAGCGTAAAAATGCCTAACTCATTTAAAAATCACCTTTAAGCAATTTGCAATCATATCCAGTAACCATTACGAATTCTTTTGAGTAGCCCTGTATATCAATTACAGCATTTATACACACCATATACAATGCATAAATATAGTGAAACATAAAAGCACATAACATAATTAAAAATGCATTTCGAGCAATCATCGCTACTTTACAGTACTTCGGGTACAATATAGTATCTGATATCTTTTGTGTGTCCCTGTAAATGCTCTGTATTTCGTATTATCCATGAAATAAGTTATAGTAAACCTTAGCGACGTTTATCTATTTCATTATACATGTAATAGTTTAACATAATTAAAATACGCCGGAAAAAATTCCCTCCACTCCTATATCATTATGTAAAGGAATTCTTTTGTGCGGCTCTGTAAATGAATAATAACTATTTTTGGGGCCGCATATTGTACAGAAAATGCATATTTTAGTCAACTTGATAAATGCATATCAATTTATTATGTTTGAAAGCATGTAACATCTTTAAAAATCATTTTAAACGATTTTTTCCCATAGGCCGTAATGTAACGGAAAACTTTTGACTGTCTCTGTAAATGAACTAAACATGCTAGAAACTTCATTTGCAATAGGGTTTGTGCTATGGTAGAGGTCACTAACATTCAAAAATTTCAGAACGATCCGAGTATATTTACGGGAATTAGAGCGCGTACAGACGGCCAGACGGACAGACGGACAGACAAACCGAAGTCATAAACACTTTTCAACTTTGTTGGAAAGTGTTAAAAAAAAAGAGACTTCCTTTAAGAAGCATACACAAAATAGCAAGTTAAAATTATTATTTTTCTCAGGAGATATTTTAAATATACGAATGCACCCATAGGTTTAACATTAGTGAGGGAAATTCGGACGCTGAGTATGACTAAAAGCCTTAAAACTCTGTTCGTCTCATGCTTTTGTTTCATATCAAGCAGGGATCTCGCTTACTTTTAATGAAAGTTAGCAATTTGACTAATCAAAAATAAAAAACAGTAGCCAAATGAAAAAAATGTTAGCAAAATAGATTCGTCGTGAAAAACTGAAAAATCGATCTTTGACCCCTTAATCTAACTTTCTTTCAATATACTCTAAAATAAACTACTTTTTTGAAACATCTAATACATCAGCTATTCATCTAAATTCAATGATGCGCAACATAAACTATTAAAAAAAAAGTTCTTTTTAATGTCTTGCGCAAGCAAGGAAAAATTCCCAAACCCGATTTAACTCATTAAAATATTATGAAACAAAACTTTACGACCGAAGTTTACTCAGGATTTTAAGATATTACATATAATGAATCCTGAAAAATCTTAAATATAAACAATAAAATATATATTGCATTTAAATAATATATTTTTTCCAGAATTCTATGGCTTTTCATTGAAAACCATACTTCAAAGGCAGATTGAAAACTGTACTAATGATTCGATGCCATTGAACATGATAATCGGCAACAATCGTTCAGTAACGCTAATAATCTGTCGCCTGTACTGACACACACTCACAAAAAAAATGAGTAATCATTAAACATTCGCAATCAGGCGAATGTAATCGTTCCTTTACTCGCCAAATGAAGCATTTTGTTGCGATTTGGCGCAATGGTGAGTGGCAGCGAGAACCCTGGTGATAAGATATTAAAAATTCTTTAAACGACGCTTGTTGCGAAGGGGTTAATAGTCTAAAATGCTTGTTATGATGTTCTAACTGAGGATAACACTGTATTATTATTTATGAAATATAATAGACACACATTAAGTAAAAGTACTTACAATTTTTTTATATTAAAATATCTATATTAATAAAAAAGAAGGGTTTCTTGTCCGTGTTTCTTCTGCGTGTTTGTTTGTTTGTTGACGACGGTTAGGGAAATCTATCGCACGTAGAGGTCTACAAATTTGGATAAGGATACATATAGACAGATTCAAATGAACCTGAGGCTGAGATTTTTCATTTTGTTATAATTAGCTTAATTAGTCTTTCCTTGGACAAATTCGTGGGAAAAAAATGTCCTTTGCACAAGCCTCTTGTTATGCGCGTGATTTTATCAGAGATTTATTCAATCCAAGCAACAAAACGAAAAAGGATTTGCACATAATTGTGAAAATTAAAGATTTTAATGAAAAATTCTTTCTTGTAGCTAAAATTATGCAGTTTTAAGTATAATTATGAAAGTAATTTTCAGAGAATCTGCGATTGTTTTTGTTGGTTAGGGATGCTATGATCATCTCTTGCACACATGAGCTAAACAGACCGGGACTTCAAATTAAAATGGAATCTGACCCACTACACACATCCATACCTGATTGGGTTCGAACCAAGCAAGCTCTTGTTCAGTAACCAGCTCGCCAATCGCAAGACAAGCAGGTGGCTTGAATCTGGGAAAAGTACTTTGAACGATGTATCATTTCATCACAGGAAATCAATGTGTCTTTATTTCTCATTCTGAAAAGAAGTTTTAAGTCTATTGCATAAAACTTTTGACTCTGAATTAAACAGAAAAAAACTGCAGGAAAATAACTGTTTTCTCAAACTTTACTTTTTATATACAACGGGGGGGGGGGGGTCTTTTCCACCTATTTTTAAGGAAGGGGGATCGAATCCTTAACCCATCTTATGCTACTTGGACATATCGGGCATTTCTCCGCGCTCTCACAATAAAAATATCCTTTCCACTATATTCAGTTTTTGTGCATGAAATTTATACCTCAGCATCAATATAATTTTTGATAAAAATTGAAGAATAGAGCTGTGTAGGGGCCCGAGTTATCATGATTATGGGCCCAAGATGTTTTTTCACGATCATAAATCTAGATCAGAAAAAAACCTGTCCTCAAGTGAGTTTAGGGAAAATTGGGAAGCAACTTTAATACCACACTTCAATTTTTGTGCAAGCAGCAAACATGAGCATGACGATTTTATTTTCCATCAGGTTCAGTAGGTATAGGAATAGGATCAAGAGATTTTGGGGGAAGGCAGCTGATTTTGAATATCATTTTTAATTTTGTGTATATGGTGAATCTCATGTATAATGAAGTTATACGTAAGTTTGATATTTTAAAGGATAATAAAAATATACTAAAGTATTTCTGTTTTCCGAGTTTTTCTTTCCTCTCATAATATGGGTTAAGTTTAACCTCGCTCACCAGGAATACAAGCAGAAATTGGAGGCCCCGAACAGAGGTCAGGTGGGCCCTCTGTATCTCCTGTATGTACTATATGCATATACAGTCGGACCTCTATTTAACGAACTTCTATTTTGCGAATTTCTCTATTTTGCGAACTTTTCCTTGGAACCAAGAACATTTTGCGAATTTCTTCGTAAAATAACCTCCAAATAGCGAAGTGCATTCTTTATTTAACGAACTTTTTCGTGTGATCATTTTTTTTTCTTTCTCCCCATTTCTCAAAATATTTCTGGACATTTCAAACTTATTCTTTCTTTTAACACATTTTATGATATTCAATGGCCTTGAACTGGTTTTACCAGGCGCCTTCTTTGTCAGCAGTGAGAATTCGGTAAATACGGAGGACGAAGACTATAATCTCTTAGAGTAACTTAAAAGAATGTGGATATAGTGAGAAAAAAAAAAAGAAGAAATTACCCATGATGTTCTGATTAATGATTTTATTTCACTTAATTCTGAAACTGAGACCTCGGAAAGACTATCCGAATTGGATATTTTCGACAGTATGAAAAATAAAAACAATACGGCAATGAATTGCAATGAAGACGAATATGATGATAATAGAAATGATCCTTATGCAGGAATTAACAAAACTTTGTATGATGAAATACTAAAATCATTTGAAACAATCCGCGTGGATTATAGTTAGACGAAAATACGCATGAAGGGGTTTTTGGTGCATTGCAAAGATGCGAGACGTATTATGAGAGAAAGCACTTTTTTAAATAAAAACTCAGGCAAAATTAACAGAGTTTTTCAGAAATAAAATTTAAGGACGCATATGTTAATGTATGGTTAAAATTATTTGATATAATAATAATAAGTACGATAATATCATTAAAATTCGTTAATTTTAATGTAAAACTATTTATTTTAAACAGAAAATACAGTATATTCCCGCATAATGTTTTGTTTTCCTCGCAGATTTCGAATATTTAAGCACATAGAAAAAATTAATTGATGATTGATATTGGTGGGTAAAATAAATAAAACAAATCGATATAATTTATTAAAAAAATGTGATTAATTACTTTTAGTAAAAATATTTAGTGTTTATGAATTAAAAATCTGTTTTATTGTGTAGTTTAAAGTATTTTAAAAGGTTAATCTCTATTTAACGAATTTTCCATATATCGAACTTTTTTCCGGGATTTAGCGACTTCGTTAAATAGAGGTTCGACTGTACTTAAACGGTTCCTCACGGGTCCTTTTTCAGCTTAGGGCACTGATACAACTCTCCGCCCTATCGCCCTCTGATCATGCCCCTGTTACTCGCATAATAATATTTTAGCCAAAATGATCTTTTGGTTTTTCACATAAGACGTCATAAGTGAGTAACACAGAGGGCCGCAAGAATGTCTATACTTTGGGCCTCTAATTTTTTAAATCAAGTCTTGATGACTACATCATACTGACTTTAATATGGTAATGAAAATAATTATTTTGTGTACATTCGAAATCTTTATTTTTACTTATTTCTTAGGTAATTTTCTTTATATGTATGCACTCGTAACTTTTGTAAAATCAAAAATTTCAGTTTTTTTGTTCTTGTTTTCTTTTCTGTTATGCTTGTATCTATACTTTGCAACAGATATAGTTAATAAGAACGTAAGGATAATAATAATAATAAATAAAAAACAGAAACAAAAGTTTGTACAGAATAAGCATAAATATAACAAGTTTTATGTACCAGCAATTTAGAAAAAAAAAATCCCAATTAGACATTCACTGAAAGCTTATTACCTGATAATACCTGAATACCCGCGGAGGAAGAGAGGTAAGAGGAAACAATACTTTTGCGACATTGCCTCAAGGCGTAGGCATTGATCTAGGCCCTATGATCTGGTCATTTTTCAGGAAGGAACGTGGTCAACTATTTTACAGCTTTTAGTTCTCTCAGTGGGGGGGGGGGGGGGGGGGGGTCCTGTGATTTTTTTTGTCGGAAATCTTCTAAACTACGCTTCTAAGAAATGTATTTCAGATTGCAAAGGAAAAAAGTATGAGCAAGATAAGATTTGGAATAGTATAAAATTCCTGTACTTTTTCCATCTGAAACCGAGCCCCTTTGGTCCCGGGCTCCTGGGAAGTTGCCCTCTGTGTCACTCCCCCCCCCCCTTCTCACCGGCCCTGAATAAAATTATAATTATTATTTAGTAATTAGGTACAGAAATTATAAAAACTGCAAATTAGTAGTTTCATTAGTTAATAGCATACAATAACATTATATACATTAATATTTTGCAATAATTATGTAAAACCATATTAAATACCAGTGATATTTTTATATATTAAAATTATTAATAACTGAATTTAATATTTAATTGCTAACACTACTTAAAATTAATAGTTATTAAACAATTAACTCTCTAATTAGGAACGTAATATACATTTTTATGCTTTAATTACTAAAATGATAATTAATAATTTAGTATTCATTCTAGAAAGAAAGCGAAGCAGGATACTAGTTCAAAAAACAGCACTATTCCATGAGGAAATATATTAGTAGTAATGTGTTTAGTAACGATATCAGAAAAAAAAAAGTGTATAATTTTTTAGTATGATAAATAATGTGTCATTAATTTTTAATAATTTTATTAATTACAAATTGAAAACTACAATTAAATAACAACATGCTTTAATAATATCCTGGTTTTTTTTTTTTTTTTTTTTCTAAAGAAATAAAGTCCTATTATTTTTGCAATGTCTTGGGCACACGGATTTAGAAATACTGTGGAATGAAAAAGTTTTTTTTTTTAAAGAAATCTCTGGCTACAACTACAGGTGAATTTCACTATTTCTTAAAAAGGCAGGGTGCATTTTCCCAATTTCAAAAGGGGCAGGGCACATTTTGCTAATTTCAAAAGGGGCCCTTAAAAAGTGTCCTAGAGGAAAAAGTAAGTAAATTAGAAAATTAATAAAACCTGCAAATAAGTAATTTCATTAGTAGCACAAATAATAAAATTATATATAATAATTATATATAAATAATAAAATAACAAATAATATTGTTTGCAACTCGTTTTACATTTGTACTTGAAAAAATTACTGTTAATCATCTAAATATAAACTTACACAATTGTATGTGTATGTTAACCAAAAAAATTATGAAAATGAGTTAAATCTATTATTACACTCATACAGAGTAAATATAAGAATATCCGAAATCCTCAAAATATTAAATAATAGCAATATCACATCCCAGCGGGAAATATTAGCTTTCAATGGTTCATTTTTAAGAAAAAAAGTTTTGCTACCTTTTCAATACCTTTTTTTTTTTGCTGTATATGAGTTACAAAGTACAAAAGAAAAAAAAAAAGTCAACCTATACTGAAGAAGCTCTTGTTGTGCTTAACTTTTGTATACTAATTAGTTATTTTTCTCTTATACATCATTTTACATTAACTGTTGAGCAGATGTCATTCTTTCATTCTTCTTTTGCTTTAATATTTGCTGTAAATTTATTATTGCATATGTAGAATAAGAAAAAAAAAGTTTCTAGCTATTTTATTCTTTTACTTGCAGAAATTTATTATACTGCTATGCTTATTTTATATAAACGAATGAATTATTTGATTACTTAAAGAAAATTATGACATTGCAAATTATATATTTAAATATTTTAAATGAAATGTTTGTTTTTTTTTTTATGTCATATAAAACTATCCTTTTTAGAAACTTATTGTACTTATTTTTTTTTATAATACTCAGAAATTAAGATTAGAAGCAAATATTTAAAGCCTTTTTTTTTTTTTTTTTTTTTTTTTTTTTTTTTTTTTTTTTTTTTGTTGTTGTTGTTGTTTTTTTTTGTTGTTGTTTGTTTGTTTATTACTAAGTCCTGTAGAAACTTTCCAAATTATATTCATCTTAGATTTTAATTCCTTTTTATGTCATTTTAGACATTTAGAAAATTTATTACTTTAATCAATGATTTAAAAAAAAAATCAGTTGATTAAAATCATAATTTAATGGTTAATTTAAATCAACTGATAAAAATCGCTGACATCCTAGAAAAGTATTTAGGAATTCATTCCCATACTCTCATAGAAGCGTATTGACGTTTATACGTATTGAGGTTTACCATGGCATGTTCGGTGTTGGAAATGAAGTGTGTGTCATTTATATTTCGTTTACAGAGACGCTCAATATAATTCCACTACATTACGGTCTATGGGAAATGATCGTTTTAGTGCATTTTAGTGATGTTATAATATTTTTAACATGCTGAAATTGATATATAACAAGGAAGTACATTACAAAATGTCTACTATAAAATATGGTGCGCATAGTATTTATCATTCATTTACAGGTACACACAAGAATGGAATATCGTTCATTTTTGGAACCTCACAAAATAATTAGGTTACAGTAATGTCTATGAGGAATAATTGCTGAAAATGAGTTTTCAATTGCAGTATGTTTTCTTATATTTAGCACTTTTTTTTAAATATTACTTTTTCTGTATAAATTATACAGATCATGTACAGGGCTGCAGAAAAGAACTCCATTACATTATGGTCTATAGGTAAAATTCATTTGCAGTGTATTTTAATTACGCTATACTATTCCAAACGTAATGAAACTGACATACATGACAGATGCGCACTACACATTGTTTACTGTAGAATATGGTGTGGTGTGCATAGCATTTACATTCTTTTTTTTTCTTTTTTTTATACGGAGACGAACAAATGCATTCGGTTACAGTAGTGTCTATGAGCAATAACTGTTGATATTGCGTTTTCAATTGTGGCATGCTTTTTAAAATTTATCCATTATTTTCCATGTCATTTGGTGTGTCTACATTTTATAAACATTACGCAAGGCTGCACAAAATAATTCAAGTACATTTTCGGATTTTGGAGGAAACTGATTAAGTGGATTTTTCAACAGTGAAAAACCCTTTGAAAAATCGTTTCCAAGCTGAAATAACTGTTTACATATTGTGATATATATATATATATATATATACAGTGTTTAATTTTCGCCGGAGCTTACCGAAGAACAGCTCTGGTACTTCTTAGCTTTTAGTGATTATTTAAATGTTGATAGGAATTCACCTCAGCTCATAGATAATGCGCTTTGGAGCCCTGCGAAACAGCGTTTCCAAAATGCGGAAGCCTAAATTACATTTTCCTGTTCCTCCGATTTACAATCCTTTGAGTCTTTCTTCCAAAGGCCTTACATATTTGATGTAGCGTGTCGCACACATAGGAGCATGCTTCTATCTAGTGCTCGCAAACCTACACTCAATGGTTTTCTGTCTCAGTTGTTTTCAAATGGCGACGAGGAATGCCAGAATTATTCGCAACTGTATCCGCCGTTTTTACTTGTGGTTGTGTATTGTTTACTCACTACTTTTTGTTCATGTTTGTAAAATATTTTTAAAGATCAACTTTTTAGTTACTCGCGGTGTTTAATTTGCATTGAAGCTCATAGGAACAGCTCCAGTATTTCTTAATTTTTAACCAATATTTAAATATTAATCGGAATTTGAAACCCACCAGAGTTTGTAAATAATGCTCACAGAAGCCCTGAATGTTGTGTCAATATAAAGTAATGGGATTTTTGAAAATTTCCCACTCCCTGATTTAAATTTTTTTTTCTCCTTATTTATTAGATTATGTTTTATGTAAAGGAATATTAGATATAGTCAAAATATATTTTATATGTACGAGTGTATATATACATTTTTTTTTCGAGTAAGAAATTGCTTTAAATTTTGCATACTATTTGAAATTTAAAAAATACAGGTACAAGGAGAGGGGAGGTTGTTGCAACGAAAGTTTTTATTAGTACAGAAAATTAGAGATCAGGTGTTTTTTTGTTATAAATTAAGCCCTGTAATCTGTATGTATATATATATATATATGGGGCATACTCACAATCTTTTGACTTTCGGGAATAAAAATCTGGTGAAATTAAACTTACTAAAATAACATTTTAATCTGATAGACAAATGCCGTAATGATTCAGAATAAAGAATAAATGGTCAGCAGCGATATTTTTGTTATTTAACTGAGGTTTAAGTTAAACTTGCGAGTTTAATTTTCCTTACCATTTTACCACTCTAACTTTCTATTTTCTTCTAAATTTTTACTTATAATGAATTTGCATAGTACCCACAAAACATTCAAATAAGAAATAACAAAAATGTAGTATTTTTAGTACAAACTTTTCGTATAACATTGTCGGAAAGAAAAGGGGATGGTATAGGAAAAAAGGGACATTAATGGAAAAAAAAGGGGATGGTAAGGATGGGACGGTAAGGAAAATTACGACTATTTTTAGACAAATCATGTTAAGGCTAAGTGATAGTCACAATGTTCAGTGATTTTTAGAAACAGTTATTTACATTGGATTAAAAAATAATAATAATAATTTACCTCGAAAAGTGCAGAAATAAACCTTGGGGACCGTAAGACTACCAATAAAGCCACGATGCTTGAAATTGATATTTAAATGCTGAATTAAATTCTGCAGTAAATTTCCTGTCAAAGAATCTTAGATATCCTTTCTCTAGCATACTTCTGCATCAGAAAAAGCTTAAAAGAAATTATGTGGCTGCATCTGAAGTGATTTTCTGTATAATTTTAGAAGAGGGACGGTAAGGAATCTAAAACCCAGGGACAGAGTTTAAAAAATAATAACAACCCTAAAAATGTGTGCAGTTTAATTTTTTGCTACAAATTTATATAAAACAATTGTCCCAGTTTCTGAAAAAAATTGCATCGAATTACTTTTATTGAAACAATTTTATACAGACAGCTCCAAACTTAAAAATCAACATCAGGGACACGGGACGGTACAGGAATTTTCCTGGTATTTGGACCCCCAACATCGTCCAAGACTTATTTATCTCGTTAATATTGTTATGCCATCATGTAGTGGGATGTTCCCCCAGTATATGATATGAAAGAAAACACTAGTTGGATGTGCCAATCCCAAAACTTTCTTCTATCTTATACATCTTAATATTTCAAAAACTAGTTACTCATGTTAATACTTCAATATTATTAGTTCATTATTATACCAACTTTGATTTTCATCTTAAATTCCTGCTTCAGTCAATTAAATGAACTAAAAACGAGTTAATCTATATCATGATATTTGTTAAAATTAATAGTTTTTCCTTATTCTGTTGTTATCTGATGTTTGCGAATAGCTGGCTTAGCAGGAAGTGAGTTTCCGCCTTTGCACGAGTCGCCGATGGACAATAGAACTACGAAAAATCAAGAAAAGTATACAACAATCTCTATCACAGAGCCCCTTTACCGCGCGATATTTCTAAATTCAAGGAGGACCTGTTGGCCAAAGCCAAAAACATGCACAAAAAATTTTGTTCAATTGTATGCATAATTTTATACACTTTTCGATTGTACAATAAAGAAAATGGTACAGACATCATAATTATAGCGCCTCCTTCCAGCGGAATTTTTCCAAATTCAGGGAGGACCTTCATGCCATGACCAAAAAGAAACACAAAACATTTGGCTCAATTCTATGCATAACTTCATGCACTTTTCGATGGTACAATATTCAAAATGGCACAAAAATCGCTATTAAAGCGCCCCCTACCGGCGAATTTTTTCCAAATTAAGGAAGGACCTGCTGGCCATAACCAAGAACTTAAAATAAAAATTTAGTTCAATTCTATGCATAACTTCATACACTTTCCGATGGTACAATATGAAAAATCGCTATTACAGCGCCCCCTAGCGGCGATTTTTTTCCAAATTCAGGGAGGACCTGCTTGTCATTGCCATAAACTTAAAATTAAAATTTGGTTCAATTCTATGCATAACTTCATACACTTTTGCATGGTACAATATTGAAAATCGCACAAAAATCGCTGTTACAGCGCCCCCTACAGGCAAATATTTTCCAAATTCAGGGAGGATCTGCTTACCAAAGCCAAAAACTTAAAATAAAAATTTGGTTCAATTCTATGCGTAACTTCATACACTTTTGGATGGTACAATATTCGAAATCGTACAAAAAACGCTGTTACAGCGCCCCCTACCGGCGAATCTTTTCCAAATTCAGGGAGGATCTGCTTGCCATAGCCAAAAACTTAAAATTGAAATATGGTTCAATTCTATGCATAACTTCATACACTTTTTGATAGTACAATGGCGACAGACAGACGGACACACGGACAGACAGACATTTTCTATAAACATGTTTTTTGGGATCTCTGACCCCTAAAACATGTAAATCCGTCGAAAACCGGAAGTCGAAAAAAATTTCGATTACAATACTTTCTTCTATTGAAGATAGAAGAAAGTAACAAGAATATGTACTAAAATAAAAATTATTATTCAGGGACTTAAAAGTCAAAAGAATGTGAGAATGCCCCATATATATCATACTCTTGCTGCACAAAATAAGTCGGATATTTTCTGACTATAGATGGTAATTGCTGAAAAAGTATTCATAAATGCGTTATACATTTTCAAAATTTTTTACTTAGACACCGTCTATCACCTTAATAAAGTGTGAAGTTTTGTTACAGTTACTATGTTCAGTATTCAGTGTTTTATAATTTGAATTTGGCGCATTGTTTTTTTTTCTTTTTTACTTACTACCAACAGTAAATAAATTGAAAACGAAATATGAAAAATTTTGTTAATTGAAATGACAAAACGTGTTTTATTCTTTAAAGCTATTTGTATGTTTAAACATCCATCTAAATGCCCAAGATTTTACTCAGGTTCCAAAATAAGATTTGAATACATGTAATATTTAAAAATAAAAATCAGCCATTCACAGTATTTTGGTAAAGTGCCTTTCATGTGATTAACCAACACGTTAAACTATTTTAAAAAAGCAAAAATATAAATAATTAAATACAACAAAGAAATGTTTCTTTATCATTCCCTTTTTACACTAATTAAGAATGAAAGTTCCCATGGTAATACTAGTAGGGGGAAAAAATCTCAATTGAAACGGCTCGGAAAGAATGAAATACAGGCCCTGTTCGGGACGAATCTCGAGAAAAAATTTAAAGCCTGGGACGTTCTTCGATAAATGAAGTTCAGCTTTGTTCAAATCTTCAGAAAATATCAATACTGCCGAGCCCGGCTCGAGTCATCAGATTGCCATTAATTGTTTTCGTTGTGTGTTGCGTTGACTTTAAATGTTTCGAGTTAGGTTTTGACTCTTTCTGTGTGGAATCCGGGTCAACCTGATTTTTCAAAAATGTCCTAAATAGTTAATAATAATAATAATAATAATAATAATAATAATAATAATAATAAGCTGTGTATGAATATTAATGGGTTTATAATGTATTTAATTTTTACAAAAAAGCTAAAACTCATATTAATGATATCATTGTATATTACTTTTCCATAATTGTATTAAAATATGGCTTAATTTTTTCACGTCGAGTTCAAATATTTTGGTTTCTAACTTAAACTAAACCAGTTGCTTTATGATTCATTAAGGATCAAAGCCTGTACTAAACTTGTTTTCTTCACCGTGGACCCCGAGGTGATATACAGAAAGAGCCCCGATCAGGTTGTCAGCCTAACGCGGGATCCTCAGTGTCAGCAAGCTTCGTGCACATTTTATTGACCCCGAAGAGATGGAAGGTTGAATAAATCTTGCTTAGTTTGGAACCAAACTCTGGATCTGCTGGGTGGTAATAAGACGTGCTGACTACTACGCCACTGAGGTTTAATATTTTGGTTTCGGATCGACGAAATTAATTTTTGCCGGGTTCTGGTCGAATTTAAGTAGAAATTTCATGTATATCGGAAAAAATTTTGCTAATTTATTTAGAAGTATATGCCCACCACGCCCTTCTTAATTTTTTAGACCTAGATAATAGCCTCCCACACCCTATTGGGGGGGGGGGGGGGGCTGGATTAGTGACATTCAATATAAGAATTTTCTCTTTTTATTTAACAGCACTATAAATTATAACCGGCAAGTAGCAAGCTCTTTCTACGTACATATAGCGCGTTCTGAAATAAAATATGTAACTTTTTTGCACACACACAAAAAAAATTTGTTAAAGAAAATAATAATGCATAAGAATTTCATATTTAAAAATGCTTCAAGCATTTCCTAAATGACGCAATTTTAATCAGGCGTGATTCTGTTTCGAATTTCAGAAAATTTAACGCATTCTGTTCCGAAAATTTTAAAAAATCGGTCATCTGTCCGAAAATTCTGAAAAAAAAATCACTGAAAAATATTGCGAATTTTGACAAATGGTTGCAATAAAAATCAACTTCGTCCGTTGTTCGCATAAAAAATCGCTAATTTCGCCAAAGAATAGCGGAAAAAGCGCGAATTTCATAATATTACCGAGAAAAAACACGTATTTCGTCAAAGGGCCATTGAAAAAATTGAAATTTCGTCAAAAGATCGCGAAATAACACAAATTTCGTCAAATGATCGAATAAATAACTCTAATTTCGTCAAATAAATGAAAAAAATATACCAGTTTCTTCAAAGGATAGCAGAAAAAACGCGAATTTCGTAAAATTGTCACGGAAAAAACGCAAATTTCTTAGAAAGGTCATTGAAAAAATGCGAATATATTCGAAGGATCGCGAAAAACTAACAATTTTGTCAAATGATCGCGGAAAAAACGTGAATTTCGTTTAATGAGTGCGGAAAAACGCGAATTTCTAAAACTATCTTGGAAAAAACGTGAATTTCGTTAAAGGACTATTGAAAAAACGCGAATTTATTCTAAGGATTGCGAAAAAAATGCATATTTCGTCAAATGATCGCGGAAAAAAAAATACGGTTTTCGGCCAATGGCCTTTGAAAAAACGCGAATTTTCGTCAAAGGATTACAAGCAGTGGTGGGATTCAAATAATTTAACAACCGGTTCGCTGCCCGAATGATTTTTGATGTACAAAAATGAAAGAAAAATGAAGCATCACACATATATTATGAAACACTTTCCAATATTATAATAACATTATTAAAAAAAAAAAAAAACTTTGATCCTTTGGAACAGTGAAAAAAATCCTGAAACATGTTTCCCTATAAAAGAACATTAATAAATATTCGGCAATCATGAAACCCTGATTATAATTTCTATCAGAAAATGCATCAAAACAATAAACAATATAATATAAAAATAGCAGAAATGTAAGTTGAAGAATTAACCCACGTTCATGACCTAAAGCTGTATATAACATATTTAGAAAAATATTATCAATGCCATAGCTAGTGAGACAAATTTTTGCACGACCAAAACTTCTCGAGTTATGACATTTAGAAATTTTAGGAATTTTTACCATTTCTTAGTTATTAAAAAAAAAAAAAAAAAAAAAAAAAAAAAAAAAAAAAAAAAAAAAAAAACAGGCCAGACAACGCTGGAAATTCGTAAAATACAAAGTGTCATGATTGGGCAAGTTTAGATCATACAATGCCTTTTCATTTGTTAAAGCTGGAAAAATATTTTTCTAAATATAAATTATAAGACTCGAGGAACTTATCAAAATTTTGGATTTGTTACATTTGGGAAAATAACTACTTTCCTTTTAAAAAATTCTAAGATATAAAGAACAATATAAAAAAATGTGCAGTTGGAAGCATATATCTAAATCTGACGATTTAAGTATTAGCTATAGATCAGCGATAACAGGAAACATTCCGTAACAAAACAAAGTACCATTTATTCGAACAATAGCGTTGCCTGGGCCCGTGATGAATGTCCCTTAAATTAACCTGAAATTTGTATGATTTTATGTCTTTAAATCTATTTTATCTGAATTTATATTTTTAAATGAAAAAATATTGAATTGAAAGTATATACTTTGGTACTTTACTTTCTGCGCAATTTGATTTGTGGAGTCTATGCGCACCGAAAGCGAGCGAAACCGCAAAGAAACACTCTGGTTTTCATTGATTTCGTCGAAATTTCACACATTTTATTTTGTAAAAAATATTTCTACCCGTCCGAATGTTTCAAAATTTTTGTAGATGATGTAAATCTGATCTATTGAGAATCTCAATAACATCTGAATTTGAGATATTCTTAAAAGTTTGTGTTCAAATGCGGTCGTTTAATTACTTTTAGCGTAGAAAAATATCGTCTACTTGAGGCGCGAAATGACCTGCATTTGCCGGTGTATTTGTAAGGGTTAAAATTCCTATTTTTTTAAAACCGATTGTCCCATCGATGACAAGGTGGTTTTTGATTTACGAACATATTATTGGTTTGTCAGTACCTCTAAAATTTTGCCCTGAAGGAGCGAAACACCCAGATTTTTGCTGACTTCGTCGAAATTTTCACACATTTTATTTTGTAAGAAATATTTCTACCCGTTCGTACGTTTCAAAATTTTTGTAGGTGATGCAAATCTGGTCTGTTTATTGAGATGCTCTAAAAATAATACGGTCGTTTAGTTATTTTTAGCGCAGAAAAAATACCGTCATCGTGAGGCGCGAAGTGACCTGCGTTTACAGTGTATTTGAAAGGGTAAAAATTCATATTTGTTTTAAACCAATTGCACCACCGATTAGAAGAGTGTTTCACTTTAAGAATATATTTTTGGTTTGTCGGAACCCCCATAATTGCGCCCTGGAGGGGTGTTGCAATAAGGGAGAAAAAGTTTTTCGGAAAAACGACCCTTTTTGAAAATTGTTTTACAAGCGGTTAACTGCAATATTTTTTTAATTGATTGCAGCATTTGAGACGTAGATCTTTCAGCATATATCTTTCATTTGTAACTTTACTAAACGGTTTGGCCGATGTAAGTTAATAAATAATGACAAAATACCCCCGAATTTTTTTCTTTTCGTTCTTCATTTTCAACTGATGCATAAATAAGGCTTCTGTGCGTACGCCAGAGTTTTTTATTTCTCGCAAGGACCGATTTGAGTTTTTAATGAGAGTGATTTGCAATTTTAATTAATAACTCAACTAATTATTAGAATTCTAAAATTCTGTGTCTCAGGTGCATCAGGAGACATTTTGAGCTAGCCTCACAAATATTTTCAGTCTCGTACGTGCCGTAGATTTTGCTAGCCATCGCACACACACAGACAGAGCAAAACTTTCTTTTATTAGTATAGATAAGTAGTTAGTGTAATTTTTAATAACCTTAACATATAAATGGGATTAGCCTTAGGGCTGTCAATTTAATTACTAAAATTCTTCATAATTTCGCTTTTTTAAGTTGAATTTTCTTACAGGACTGATGAAAAATATATATATTATTGTTCCAAAGGAAATATTATTTTATTAAATGAAATTAATCAGGGCTTATCACAGAGTTATGCCTACAAAACAATCTTGTGCAGATAAATATTTAAAGAAACCAAATTAATGTAAATGCGATTTTCGCATTTGAAGTATCATTTTAACAACCGGTTCGCCGAACTCAACACAAATTAACAACCGGTTCTACCGAACCGGTGCGAGCCGGCTGAATCCCACCACTGATTACAAGCTATTATTTATTGTTTCACTAATTGGTTTATTTCTATTAAATGCTTATTTTTAAAGGCAGTCACATGATTTTTTATAGTAGCATCGTTCAGAACGGTGTCACATTTTTAAAAATACAGCATAAATGTGACTTATTCAATATAAAAATTTCATAAGTGTTGATACCACTATTTTTGAATAGTAATTTCAGAAAATATCTTAAATTCTTGCTTAAGACATTTTTAAACTGTAGCATTCTCTACCGTTTTGCGTGCGTTTTTTTTTTTAGGGCGAGATGGGATAAATATTACTTATTTAATATTAAAAATGTCATAAGTATTGATACCACTATTTTAGAATAGTAATTTCAGCAAATATTTGAAATTGATGTTTAAGACCGCCACTCCCTCGACAAATGTATCTACGGATAAGTTGTACAGACGAGTTTCGTTCAGATACACTTTTGTTAAGAATAGAGTGCGCTCCCTGGTGGTGGAATGTGGAACTAACAGACCGCAATTTTATTTAACTTAGGAAATCCAACAAGGCGATCTGTTCAAACTTTAAGATAGTTTATAACACATAATAAAAAGTTTTTAAAAGAATGGCGCGAGAAAATTCGTGGAGTGTGTGTGTGTGTGTGGGGGGGGGGGGGGGGGACGCAAATGTTTTTTTTTTTTTTAACTTAAAGTTTTTTATCATTTTATGACGGTTTATTGACGGAGTCCTGAGATAAATGCTACTTATTTAAAATAAAAATGTCAAAAGTTTAGTTAGCGCTATTTTCGAATAGTAATTTCAGTAAGTATCTCAAATTCTTGCTTAAGACCGCCACCCCTCGAGTAATTATATCTACTGATAGGTTGTTTAACGGAGTTTCGTTCAGATACAGTTTTGATAAGAATAGAGTGCGCTCCCTGGTGTTGGAATTTGGAACTAACAGAACGCGATTTTGTTAAAATTAGGAAATCTAACAAGGCGATCTGTTCAAACTTTAAGATAGTTTATAACACATAATAAAAAGTTTTTAAAAGAATGGCGCGAGAAATTTCGTAGGGAGGGGGTGGAAGGACACTAATTTTTTTCTTAACTTAACTTTTTTTACCATTTTATGACGCTTTATTGACCGAGTCTTGAGATAAATGCTACTTATTTAATATAAAAATGTCAAAAGTTTAGTTATCATTATTTTCGAATAGTAATTTCAGTAAGTATCTCAAATTCTTGCTTAAGACCGCCACCCCTCCAGTAATTATATCTACTGATAGGTTATTTAACGGAGTTTCGTTCAGATACAGTTTTGTTAAGAACAGAGTGCGCTCCCTGGTGGTGGAATGTGGAACTAACAGAACGCGATTTTGTTAAAATTGGGAAACCTAACAACGCGATCTGTTTTAAATTTTAAGATAGTTTATAAAACATAATAAAAACCATAAAAAAGAATGACGCGTCACATTTCGGGGTTGAGGAGGGGCGCGAACAAAATTAGGAAATATAACAAGGCGATCTGTTTGAAACTTTTAAGATAGTTTAGGGAGGGTTTACCATAATTTAGAAGGGGTTAAATGGCGATAAATGTACTGGGCGTTTTGAAAGGAGTATTAAACGAAACCCTCTGTGCGATTTGTGATCACTCTTACCGACTTGTTTTATACTGATGCCAATTGACAAAACAGCGCAAACAAGTATACATTTCTCTCAAATAAAAATTAATCAACATGCGACTACTAAAAATAGAAATGAAAATAATAATTAAATGACCACGTGTTAAAAATAGGAAATAGGGAAAATTGCGTCAAAAAGTTGTATTTACATGTGAATCATGAAAAAAATAAGAAACTTTGAAAATATTTTAATTATTTTGCGAGAAACGCACTTAATGGGAAAAATTACGTCATATGTAACATGCCGAAAGGATAAATATCGTCATATGTAAAATGCTTAAAATAATTAAATTATTATGCTTGAAAAACTTTTCATGATTAAAATTTGGTCATATTTAAAAAGCTCAAATAATGATATTCCAAAACATTTTTAAATTGAAAATATTTTTTAAACGTGAATTTTAAAAGGGAAAAAAACTTTATAATAATGTACATGTGAAATGCATTTAACGGCGACAATTACGTCATATTTCAAAACTATTCATTTAAAACGATTTTCTTATGGACATGTGACGTCACACTGGGAATCACTTGGTGTAAAAAAAGTCCTTCCGGCCATTGCCGGGGGGAAGAGGTAACTTTCATATTCCTTATTTTTAAAAAGCAAGCTTATATTATTCAAACAAAAGAAGCTCACTTCAGTATAAACCGATTACGGGAGATTCAATACTAATTTTTATCAATACTAAATCATTATGAATGAGAATTTCGCGAAATTAGTCAGCTTTATCCAAGCTACTTTTATTTAAAGTAACTTATATTTGGTTGCCAAATTCGGCGATATCTTAAAGTTTCTGCCATTTTAAGACAACATGGTGGATGAGGCTAACGAGTGAACTTAGTCGAGACCTTAGTAATTCCTGTGCACATGCTCTCTCACATCCGAATCGGTTGATATATACAAGTGCGTTCGCAGGCAAAAAATTAGATTTTTCAAAATGTCACCCACATTAGAAATTGAAACTGCTATATCTGAGTCATTTTTAAAGATAAAGCCAACGAAAAATGTTCCGGAATCCTTATATCATGGTCAAATATTAATGAAAGAAACCTTTTTCAATTTCTAACTTTTTACACCTCACTTTAAATATAATTTTTTATTTAATTTAATGGCCTCCATTTTGAAACAAGGTGGCTGATGAAGCTGGCCAGCGAACTTGGTCGAGACATTACGATATACTATCCACATGCTTTCTTACATCAAAATAGGTTAATAAATATGCGTCTTATCACGTGACAAATATAAGATCGTTTCAAAATGTCAGCCATGCTAGAAATTCAAAGTGCTATAATTCAACCATTTTTTAAGATATATACGAAACAAAAACTGCTCCGGAATCTTTGTATCAAGGTCAAACACATGAAAAAAATCTTTTTCATTTTTCAATTTTTTGATAATTTATTTTAAATTTAAAGTTTAATTTTTTTTTAAATGGCAGCCCTTTTGAAACAAGATGGTGAATGAAACTGGCCAACGAACTCGATCGAGACATTGGTATGTACTATGTACACAACAAGTTACATCCAAATCGGTTCATAAATACGCCTGTTATCGCGTGACAAAAATGAGGTCGTTTCAAAATGTCACCTATAATAGAAATTGAAAATGCTATAACTCAGCCATTTTTATAGATATAGACGAAACAAAAACTGTTCCGGAATCTTCGTAAGTTTAAACACATACAAAAAAAATCTTTTTCATTTTCCAATTTTTTGGTACATCATTTTAATTTTTAAATTTTTAAATTTTTTAAAATAGCCGCCATTTTGAAACAAAATGGCGGATGAAGCTGGCTAACGAACTCGGTCGAGACATTAGTACGTATTATGTATACACCAAGGTACATCCAAATCGGTTCATAAATACGCCTGTTATCGTGTGACAAAAATCAGGTCGTTTCAAAATGTCAGCCAAGCTAGAAATTCAAAGTGCTATAACTCAGCCATTTTTTAAGATATAGACGAAACAAAAAATGCTCCGGAATCTTTGTATCAAGGTCAAACACACAAGAAAAAAATATTTTTCAATTTTTAATTTTTTGGTACCACATTTCAAATTTTAAAATTTTTTAAAAATTTTAAATGGCCGCCATTTTGAAACAAGATGGCGGATGTAGCTGGCCAACGAACTCGGTCGAGGCATTGGTATGCACTATGTATAAACGAAGTTACATCCAAATAGGTTCATAAATACGAGAGTTACAGTGTGACAAAGATCAGATATATATATATATATATATATATATATGGATATATATATATATATATATATCAACTTTTGAACGGAGGGTGGTTTCGGGGTCTGGGGGTCATGATCGATGAAAATATACCAAAATTTTTTGAAATCGCTTTCCTCCGAACGGCTGCAATAGGTAGCTTTTTGTAATGAAAGCTACCTAAAAGAAGAAAAAAATGTTGCTAGCAAATTTCTTTGTATATTTCATTCCTTGATGCAGCCTAGAAACATTTAAATTTATGCCCAAAATATTTTCGATTTATTTTGTACGAATTCTTATTCGATAAATACATATCAGAAAAGTCGTGTATATGCCTTTGAGGCATTCCGAGTTGCTTGGCGAAACGTTTACTAATTGTACTTTATACGTTTTCAGTATTTTTAACTTTTTATAAATTTTACTTTTTAACTGCAATCAAGTCTGTATTATTTATTTATTTTATTTATAGTCTTTTAAAAGTTTCAAATTGAGACGTTAAATGTATGTATATTGTAAACTCGTATATACTTATTAATAAAAATAAACAGTACTTTTCCATTTAGGGGGCCTTGGCCTTTTTTAAAAAAGCTTGGCGTAATTCGGGCTCAGAAAATGAGATTTGTTGCCAAATGATATAAACAGCTATTAAAAAAAAACTAATGAACTTTTATACTTGTTTATATATGAATTTATTTATATATAGAGAGTGATCATGAATTCATGGTACAAACTTTAAGGGTAGGTACAGGTCACTGTAACAATAATATATTGTATAGCAATCTATGGGCGCAAATGGCGCGTTGACGCGGAAACACCAGGGTGGCCAGTTTGCCACCATTTCTCTATTTCGCCAAGGCCCCTATAGTGAAAAAGTACCAAATAAACAATTTAAATTTTAAAAAATAACATGAAAATATGTATGATGGTTCAATAAAATATAAAAAAGATTTTATGCATAAGCTATACCTGTTCCTGAAAATATCATAAACCAAATTAAAAGATAAAATATAAGCGTAAAATTTATAAAAAAAAATGTTTTCAATACCGTAGTTCTGAATGCTATTCCTAAGAAGACGGTGTTTTTTAATCTCGATATCAAAGGATGAACATTGTCTATACTCTATAGTATCGTTATAAAAGTGCTAGAGACATCAGAATTTTCAACCTTACCCTTTTGTTCAAGCTGAAATTAAAATGTGTAATTGATCTTAATTATCAGTCCCAAAAATAGCCACCAGCTGTCGTGATAGCGATGGATGAGGCCATGGTAAAAGAAAAATACACTATTCAAACGGAAAAGCGTGGCAACCCGATTGCAGAAGATAATCGCCATTCGTAATAATATCATTCAATTTTCCGTAACCTGCTAATATTTGTAAAATAGAGCACATTACCATGTTTTTAAAAGCTTCAAAGTCTGAACGGGGGTTGGCGAGCACAGCTCGCAGTGGCTGAGCCCTCTAGTACAGGTAAAATTTCCCCCAAAATATATATCCAGTCTTCTTTAACCCTTTAATCCCCGCTGCCGTGATATTCATGGGCTGTGTTTTTTATTCATATTGATTGATTCCCAACAATTTTGTAAAATAGTGTAACTGGCTTTATTATGGTATCATTTTACCTGCCATTAAATAACATGAACATTTCTTTTTCAAAAAAGTGGTGCCATTGCGCAATTTCAATTTTTAAATCGTAATTTAATGCGACTGTTTAAAAGAATCGTTAATTGTGTGTTTTGTAAAATTCGATTTTCTGTAGAAATTGAATGGGCCGGATCGGACTTGATTTAATTCATTTTGTCACGGGTCGCGCCTGTCCCGGGCCAAACTTTTAATTTTTACACTGGGCCGAGATCAGGCTGGAAATTCCTGCCCGTGCAGAACTCTAGTGGCCAATCCTGAAAGAACTCTGAATCCCCTTTGTTCTGACGTAAAAATGACGTATGGGGACATATATCATGGGGTCGTAAATCAGGAATTCTTTAGAAAATAAAATGCTCTAGCACTGGATTTATGCCCCCTGATTTAAGTCCCCATCTACTCTGACGTCATCAAAATGACGTATTGGGATACATATCATGGGGATGTTAATCAGGATTTCGTTGAAAGTAAAATACTCCAGCACTGGATTTGTGCCCCCATTTTTTGTGACGTCAAAATGACGTATGGGGGCATAAATCATGGGGACATTAATCAGGCTCTCAATGAAAGGAAAATTCTTCATTACTGGATTTGTGTCCCCTTCTGATATGGGGGCATATATCATGGGGATGTTAATCAGGACTTCGTCAACAGTGAAAGGCTCGAGCACTGGATTTGTGGCCCCATTTCTTGTGACGTCAAAATAATGACGTATGTGGACTTAAATCATGGGGGCGTTAATCAGGCTCTCAACGAAAGGAAATTTCTCTAGCATTGGATTTGTGTCACTTTCAGATATGGGGGCATATATCATGGGGACATTAATCAGGATTTCGTGAAAAGTGAAATGATCCAGCACTGTATTTATATCCCCATTTCTTGTGACGTCAAAATGACGTATGTGGGCACAAATCATGGGGACATTAATCAGGCGCCTCGTAATAACTAGTAAATATGCAGATCAGTGGCTTCAAACGTCAGTTCTGGCAGTTCTATTTTTAAATTATTCTTTTTAATATTTAAAGCATTCAACCCGCAGTATTATTTCTTTGATATTTGTAAAAGCAATATATCGAATAGTTTCGCTGTTAAAAACAGTGGGAAATATACGAATCTATGCAGTAATATTCCAAAACTTTTTTTTTTATCCCCACTTCCCCATTATCTCAATAATTTGATAACTACAATTCCCTGACATTTAGTATTTTAGACCATCTATCTAAAATAATTAAAATATTGATCTTGTGATAATCACAATAATTAATTTAAAGAGTGAATAATTTTCACAAATATTTTATTAATTATTGATATTCTATGTGATAAATTTATTTGAAAATAACTATTTTGTTTCATTAGTATGCTTTCATTAAATTATCATAATAATTATATATATATATATATTTAGGGGGGGGGGGGGGTGTTCATTACTAGAATTTTGGGTGTTTTGATATATTTATGTTATTTACAATAAAATTTCGATTAATATTGAAAAATGAGGCTATAAGAATAGTTAAATATTATTGATAGATTAATATAATAGTGAAAAAAAATGGAACATAATAATTACAACTATTAATTTAAAAATAGTTTTTAAAGAAATTTCTTAAGGGTGTCCATTATTGGCAGCATCATCCCTATATAGCATGATTTAGTTTTAAACATATATAAATTTTACTGGTTTTTAAATAGTATATTAATCATTAAAATAATCTTCGCCTAAAGTAACCAGCTAACTTTCAAAATTCTACCAATTGTCCATCAAAAGACTAAAGCATTGTATTTAAATAAGCAACATTTGTAATAGCGTCCAGGCTTTATTCTTCGGGAAAAACTGTAAATTGCTCCAGACAATGTCAATATTTAACGTCCCGAAGGATCTTTTCTCATCTATTCTTTCAATAAATATAGTACATTTATAACCAATCGATAACATGTTCTAAAGCAGTGGTTCTCAACCTGCGTGTCGCGGCACAGTAGTGCACCGCGAAAAGATCTCAGGTGAGCCGCGAAACTTTTAAGCAAGTTGCATGAAATTTTTAAAAATTCGAATGTGTAATGTCAGGCAATTCATATTATACGATTTACTTTGAAATAAGGTTAAGTGTCACAAATTTTTATTATTTTGCTTTAAAAGATCGTTTAAAAATGATTTAAAAATGTGCCTATCCAAAAATTTTAACTTACACAGAAAGTCTTCTAATTTTTGAAAAAGTCAAACTCAGACATCTCTTTAAATACTAATGTGACAAATTACTAACAAATTAATATATTTTTCCACATTACCAGTTCCTTTCCTTATACAATTTCTTATAGGCTGTTGCCAGTAATTTCTTGCACTGCTATTGATCAATAAATATGTATAGTAAAACCTGTAAAGTTGACCACCCTTGTAAGATGACCACCTGTCTATGTTGACCTCTGCTGTCAGGAACCAAATTTATCCTATACAAAACTATAAGACAAACCCTTTGTAACTTGACCACCTGTCTATCTTGTATCTTGACCACTAAAATTATACAAATTTGACTAGAACTATTATAAAATGCCATTGAAAACCCTTTATAACTTGACCATCCCAAAACCTAACAAATCATGAATAAAAAAAAAAGTAACTCTCCACGAAATTTTCTGATTTTTTTTTTAACTAAAATTTCTAAAAGTGTGAAATAGTTCTTAGCCTGAGAAATGCTTTTAGCAGTGATAGGTGTAGGTAAATAATTCAAGGCTTATCTATTCTTACATTGTTGCTCTTGTGGATTTGGCTTTTCAACCCTCTCCCTCCATTCTTTGATTCTAGATTTCTTTCTTCTATTTCCCATTCTCTTATCATTCCTTCCCTCCTCTCAATAACCCCTGGTACTACTTGGTAAGCAGAAATATATTTTTTTAATGTTTTTTTATAAATTATGTGTAATAACCAGTATAGTTTGAAGAATCACTAATAACTGTTATTTTTTTTTTAACAAAGAGTAGTAATACTAATTGATTTTAAAATTGATACAAAACTATTAATTCATTCTTGTAGTTAATCTTTTCTTTTATAAGTAGTTAGAAATATGCATGGTAATACAATATTATTTTAAAGCCTGTCAATAAATAAAATTCTTGCTGGAAAAAAGGATATGGTATGAATATTACGTAAAAAAAGTAAATTTGTCATCACCCTTTATAAGTTGACCACTCCTCTAAGTTGATCACTGAAGTGCGGCACCGCAAGTGGTCAACTTACACAGGTTTTATTGTACCTCGAATCTGCTTCTTCTCCGTATATATAGGATAATCCCATGATTCTTTGCACTGATGACAGTATGCTGAATGATACTGAAACTAGTGCTAAAAATTTGCATAAAACGGCTTTTCATCTGCTAATAAATGTTAATGCATATTAAAGAGAAATATATAAAAAAGAAGGATTATAAGAATTTTATTTAAAATGATTTTATTTTCCTTTATTCGGCTCGGGTGGCCTATTTTGTTTGTGATAGTAAATAAATAAAAAATTATATGTAATCATTTCTTATGTAATGATAGATAATCCTTCCTTTTTTAAGCCATCATAATTTTTAGTGTGCCACACAAATTTAATTCTACATTTAAGTGCGTCGTGAAGTAAAAAAGTCCTTCCGGCCAGTGCCGGGAGGAAGAGGTAGCTTTCATATTCCTTATTTTTAAAAAGCAAGCTTATATTATTCAAACACACGAAGCTCAATTTAGTGGAAACCGATTATAGGAGATTCAATCCTAATCTTTATCAGTACTAAATCATTATGAATGAGAATTTCGCGAAATTAGTCAGTTTTATCAAAGCTGCTTTTATTTAAAGTAACTTATATTTGGTTACCAAATTCGGCGATATCTTGAAGTTCCTGCCATTTTAAGACAATATGGTGGATGAGGCTAACGAGTGAACTTGGTCGAGACCTTAGTAATTCCTGTGCACATCCTCACTCACATCGGAATTGGTTGATATATACAAGTTCTGTCGCAGGCAAAAAATCAGATTTTTCAAAATGTCACCCACATTAGAAATTCAAACTACTATATCTGAGCCATTTTCTAAGATAAAGACAAAACAAAAAATGCTCCGGAATCCTTATATCATGGTCAAATACTTAAGAAAAAAACCTTTTCTAGTTTCTAATTTTTTTGCACCTCACTTTAAATATAATTTTTTTATTTAATTTAATGGCCTCCATTTTGAAACAAGATGGTTGATGACGCTGGCCAGCGAACTTGGTCGAGACATTACGATATACTATCCACATGCCTTCTTACATCGAAATAGGTTAATAAATACGCGTGTTATTACGTGACAAATATCAGATCGTTCCAAAATGTCAGCCATGCTAGAAATTCAAAGTGTTATAATTCAACCATTTTTTAAGATATATACGAAACAAAAAACTGCTCCGGAATCTTTGTATCAAGGTCAAACACATAAAAATCTTTTTCTTTTTTCAATTTTTGATAACTCATTTTAAATTTAAAATGTAATTTTTTTTAAATGGCAGCCCTTTTGAAACAAGATGGCGAATGAAGCTGACCAACGAACTCGGTCGAGACATTGGTATGTACTATGTACACACCAAGTTACATATTACGGTTCATAAATACGCCTGTTATCGCGTGACAAAAATCAGGCTGTTTCAAAATGTCAACCACAATAGAAATTCAAAATACTATAACTCAGCCATTTTTTTAGATATAGAAGAAAAAAAACTGTTCCGGAATCTTGGTATTAAGGTCAAACACATACAAAAAAATCTTTTTCATTTTCCAATTTTTTGGTACCTCATTTTAAATTTTTAATTTTTAAAAAAATTTTAAATGACCGCCATTTTGAAACAAGATGGCGTATGAAGCTGGCGTACGAACTCGGTCGAGAAATTAGCACGTATTATGTATACACCAAGGTACATCCAAATCGGTTCATAAATACGCCTGTTATCGCGTGACAAAAATCAGGTCGTTTCAAAATGTCAGCCCCGCTAGAAATTCAAAGTGCTATAACTCAGCCATTTTTTAAGAAATAAGGAGAAACAAAAACTGCTCCGGAATCTTTGTATCAAGGTCAAGCACATAAGAAAAAATATTTTTCAATTTTCAATTTTTTGGTACCACATTTCAAATTAAAAATTTTTTTTAAAAATTTAAATGGCCGCCATTTTGAAACAAGATGGCGGATGAAGCTGGCCAACGAACTCGGTCGAGACATTGGTACGTATTATGTATACACCAAGGTACATCCAAATCGATTCATAAATACGCCTGTTATCGTGTGAAAAAAATCAGGTCGTTTCAAAATGTCAGCCAAGCTAGAAATTCAAAGTGCTATAACTCAGCCATTTTTTAAGATATAGACGAAACAAAAAATGCTCCGGAATCTTTGTATCAAGGTCAAACACATAAGAAAAAATATTTTTCAATTTTAAATTTTTTGGTACCACATTTCAAATTAAAAATTTTTTTTAAATTTTTAAATGGCCGCCATTTTGAAACAATATGGCGGATGAAGCTGGCCAACGAACTCGGTCGAGACATTTGTTTGTACTATGTACACACCGAGTTTCATCCAAATCGGTTCATAAATACGAGAGTTACAGTGTGACAAAGATCAGGTATATATATATATATACGGATATATATATTTCATAATCATCATATTTCATCATGATGATCATATTTCATCATGATCGATGAAAATATACCAAAATTTTTTTTAATCGCTTTCCTCCGAACGGCTGCAATAGGTAGCTTTTTGTAATGAAAGCTACCTAAAAGGTTGACAAACACTGTTCTAAAGGGTATTCTAAAGAGGTATAAGGGTATTGCTGTTCTCTTACTAGCTTTATCTTTTCTCACAGACTAGTATCATACTGAGGATTTTAGAAACTGGAGTCTGTTTCGAATTTCAGTCGTTGTAACATTTTCAGTGTAATTATTTCTTCACAAGAAAGCTATTGCATTTATGAAAATGAAATTACTATGCGCTGTCATTGTGTTTACTTATGTAGCATGATTTAATATTAAAAGGAAATTAGTCACTACAGTATTTATTTTAAAAACTTTATTTTCATATGAAAAGAATGTTTGATTTTTTTTATTTCTAATATACATTTATTTGCTAAACTACCTTCAGTTATTAATCATCTAATGAAGAGAGCTATTAATTAATGTATGTCGAAATTATAGTAATTTATATTTTTATAGAAATGCACCGGATGTAGATTTTTGCCAGATACCAGACACAGAGTATCCGGCACAACATTTTTCGAATACTTTCTCGTTTTTAATTTTAATGGTAATATTTCTATTTTATACTTGCTTAAAAGAAAAAAAACTTTAAATTATTATAATTTTGTGTCATTTAGATGTTAATAATAGATTTAAATTCATTTATTAAGTTAAAGTCACTTAAAAACAAATGCTTTGTATAATTAAATATTGAAATTTAATCCTGTTTTGTCTTTAGCTTATTCTGTTATATAGTAATTTTTTGCTTTTATTTAGGGTACATAAAAAGATAAACAATTATTTCTTTGTTTTTCTTATTGATAATTCTAGTTTATTTTTAATTATTAAACATTTTATTGAAGTAGCTTTTTCTTTTTCTACATACATATTATTATTTACTTTTCCTAACAAAAACGTTTTCTAACAGAATTTAAATAGAGAAGCTCCTCATGACTATGGTATCTTGTTTTACAGAACAAAAGGAACAATGAACTTTTAAAGAAATTAGCACAATTCTTTTCATAATCAGCATTATTTTAACATTGCTGGTCTTCCATCCATAAACAAAATAGTAAAAAAAGATTCAATTTCAATAAAATCCTTTTTACTTTACAAATCTTGAAAACACAATAAAAATAGACCACTAGAAGAGTGAGCGGTTATTTTCAGAAGCATTTTAGGAAATATTTGTGATAAAAACCATAGCAGATTACAACCTGAAAATACTGAGCATCTAATGTTCCTACGTCATAACTTGCCTTTAATGAAATTTAAGTATAAATAATTAGTTGTCATAATGTTTTCCTCTATATGTAACCATATAATTTCATTTTTGTGAATTTATATGAATATTTCTTTATGTTATGATTACTTTTAATGGGATAATGTTAAGGTAAGGGGCAAATTAATTTTGCACTAACTTTTTTGGATAATGTAATTTCAAAAATGAGTCATTATTCGGCAACCGGATATTAAAGAATTCGGCCGGACCAAATATTCGATTTCAGTGCCGAATAAGCAGGATATCCGGCAGGAGCTGGATATTCGGTGTATCCCTAATTTTTATTTACCATTTTCAGAAATAAGATCTATAAAAAATAACTTTCAAAATTAGAGCATTTGTTTAATAGTTATACGTGGACACGTACAGATATGTACACACAGACGCAACCAAAGAAAATTCAAACGAATTACATAATTTGTTTAATTGAACTCAGTTGAAAATAAATCAGTCATAATGTTTTCGCTGAACAAGCATAAATGAAACATGTTCACTTAGTTTTACCTTTTTAATATCAGTGCTCGTGTACATAATTTGCATTATTTTTTAAATGAGTTTTAAATTTACATGTAACATTTTAATTCTGGTATACTGCAAAATCGTGAAAAATTTCGCTCATAATTTAATATACAAAAATTTGGCCGTAATATTTAGTATATAAAATTTTGTTTTTAAGTAGTGTAAAATTGGTCTATTATATCCACAACTACTGGACAGATTTTAATGAAATTAGGTATGTACATAGGTTGATATGATGCAACAAAAATAAACATTCAACAGTTATAATGCGCACGCATGAACTTGAGTAAGAATCATCAGCGTCGGAAGGTGTAAAACAGAGTTTACAGAGATATTGAACCAAAATAAATGATTTAATAGGGGATAGTCCCCTACTACAGTTATATAGCTCTCACAATATGAATTCATACTGGAAATTAAGCAGTTCATGGGTCTCTGTGGCTGTTAGTCTCACTCCTCCAGCAACGCTGTTTTCAGGTCCTGGGTGGTTCTGGGAGGTGAAAAGCGAGTTCCAATTTTCATCCCCAGAGCGTCCCAGATATGCTCTATATGGTTTAGATCTGCAGCCAAGCCGTTGCACTCTTGCTACCCCTCGCTGTAATGGACAAATAGTGATCTTCGTTGGTCGTCGTGGCTCTTGGACGACCTTGCCCAGACTATCTCTCTAGGAATCCAGTGTCCTTAAACTGTTTCCATATGTTGGACACGACGCTGGACGTTACATTGAAGTCTCTAGGAATCTGCACATGAGACTGCCTTGTCTCCAGTCTCCCCGCAATTTGCCACCTCATTCCATCATTCAAACGTTGGTGGTTGCTCATTTTTACTCTCTTCTTTTGAATTTCATCGAATATTGCAAAAAAATTTTTTAAAAAAATACCACGATATTGAGCGAAGTGTACGAGCTAACAAAACGCGAAAATTACCACGCTCGCTTATAAAGCCTCTTCTTCTACCCGTTCCGTCCATACACACGTGTACGCTTACGTACTCGACACTAAAGAGCTGCATCTTTCTTTCGAAGCACCAGTTTTACCTTTCGTTATATTCAAAATGAAAATGTTGAATGTATATGAGACGTTCTTCGACCAAATTAGCTGAGCTAATTTTAGATGTTTAGTATTCAGTTGTCTTTCTTCAGCTGTATAATCAGAAAGCCGTATGTAAGCAAGCTGCCAAAAACTGAAAAGACAAAATTCTTGTCCAATCTCACTATATTCCATGCTGTCAAATCAGGTATTTCCCGTTTGTATATCATTTTGATTATTTTCAATTTCTTTTCGACGATCAAATTTTCAAAACTCTCGTTTTCTTCAATGCTTGATTCATATTCCATGCGATAATGTTCTTTTATTTCTTGCAGTTGAGATTGAATCATAGAAGCTGAGTAAGTTATCAATAATGTACCCACAAAGCTGATATAAAAATAGGAAATTCCCTCAAATATATAAAAGGTCGTTATATTACGCATTAGTAAAGCCAATCCCGTGAAAGCTAATACGATCATCGAAGACAAAATCAGAAATATGAGAAACGAAAATGCTTTTTCCTGTTCCTTTATTTTCAGTAGGAGACTATTATGAATGCAAGACTGTTTTGACAAAGAAATTTCACGAAACTTTCCAGTTTTTAACGCGAATTTTATTGCCTCTATTTTTTCCGCGTATTTTATATTCAGGATACAAAAACACATGAGAAGCACTGTAGAAAACATAATTTGCTGGGAAAAATAAACAAAGATGCATATAAATAGAATAATATTTCGAAGCCATTCAACACTTGGCGGTGTTATAACAATAAACCAAAAATCTGATCTAACAGGATCAGTGAAACCAATACTGAACACAAAATAAAAAGCAAGAGCTACTGGAATGAGGAAACAAACTGAAATAGCGCAAATTATGAGAATTATTGAATGTCTTTTTGAAACTGTTTTGCATCGGAAATATGTTCCATAATGGTTCAGTAAACGGTGAAGGTCATGTCCGTATGTGCGTGCAACATGCCACATTGCGAAGGATAATAAGCAATTTAAACTGGAGGAAAATTCTGATTTGGTTGAAGCTTCATCTATACCTCTCCAATTTAGAATAGCAAGATTATACAATGTTGCTGCATGAATAAAAATTGAAAACGGGTGAAAAATTGCAGACAAGTTTACGCTGTGTTTACATCCTGCATTCAGTTGTTTTTGAATGCCAAAAACTTGTAACAATTTTGAAAGAAACAAATTCAAACTTGAAACATAAGCTTCTTCCTTTATTTCTCTTGCAGCTTTTTTTAATGAATGATAATCTCCTTTTTTTAGTTTCATAATTTGTTTTCGGAAAATGGGTATTTCTTGTTGTTGCTTCATAAAACAATCAGTCGAAATGTTCAGCATATACTAAGTTAATATTCTTTTATTTTTCTTCAAGTTTAATGATCTGTTTTAATTATAAATTTTGAGTCTTTATTAAAATATTATCTTAAAATTTCTATTAAAGATAATGTTTTGACGACGATTATGAACAACCCTTATGTTAAACGCAACTTCTTTTAAGAAAGACAATTTTTAAATCTTGTACATGTACACTGTAATAAATTTCACTGAAAGAAAACAGACTTTTAAAAATTTATCATTCCAGCAAACTGTCTAGCCACCCAACTGTATTTATTTATAACAATTATTTAACCCTATAATGAAGAACCTCATTGGTTAATATAGAGGAAAAATGACGCCTGCTTCACCAGATTCATGAAAAACTGATGAACGATTCATTTTTTTTTAAATCATTGATCGATTGAAATCTTTGTCAATTAATGATGTTTCTACCTTTTTTGTAAGTGAATGTAAAGTATATTGTTAATCAAGTATTATTTTACGAAAAAGTTTAATAATGTAGATATTAATTATATTTACTTTTATTGATGGGATATTGATAATATGATTGGTTTCTATGGATATACCTTGTAATCATAACAGATTTCGCAAATTCAATTTCTTCAGATGAATCATTTAATAACAAGATGATCTAAAAAATTCTTTATTCATTATTTCGGAAATAGGATGTTTCGTGTTAAAAAAAATCAATGATGTGGTATTTTCTAATAACTTTTATTGCGACGAATATAGAATTTGATAAAATGTTTTTAATTAAATAGGATTGAGAATTCACATAATAAATTTTAATAAAATTGGATAATACTTTATAAAATGTGATATTCATCTCAAAATTTAATAATTTTAAGTGTTTATTTTTTCTGTGTTAAAAGTGTTTTGTGGTTTTCTTTTTAACACTTTCCAACAAAGTTGAAAAGTGTTTATGACTTCGGTTTGTCTGTCCGTCTGTCCACGCTCTAACTCTCGTAAATATGCTCGGATCGTTCTGAAATTTTTGGATGTTAGTGACCTCTACCATGGCACGTTCCCTATTTCAAATGAAGTTCGTAGCATGTTTAACTCATTTACAGGGACAGTCAAAAGTTTTCCGTTACATTGCGGCCAAAGAGAAAAAATCGTTTCAAATGATTTTTAATGGTGTTACACTCTTTCAAACATAGTAAAATTGATATTCATTTATGAAGACCACTAAAATATGCATTCTGTTGAATATGCGATGCAAAGAATAGTTATTGTTCATTTACAGGGCCACACAAAAGTATTCCGTTCATAATGGTATAGGAGAAATTGTTTGCGGTGTATTTGAAAAGATTTCAGATACTATTGTATCCGAATTACTGTATATTAGTAATGATTGCTCGAAATGCATCTTTAATTATGATATGCGCTTTTTTAGGGTTTCGTTCATCTGACGAAATCTTATTAGTCTCGCTCCTCTGTCTGTCTGCCTGTTTGTCCGTCTGTCACAGAGCCCGTTCTCAGAAACTATACATGTTGGAGACTTGAAATTTTGCATACTTATAGCTGAACACCTCACATCAAACGACAAAACATAAAATTTTGAAAAAGCTGTACATTTAATCCTTTGAGCTCCCACTTGTGTATTTTAAACAATTATTTCTAAGTGAGCCCCTATTTAGGTTGGAGGCGTGAAATTTTGCATACTTATAGCTGACCACCACATATCATACGACAAATCATTAAATTTTGAAAAAGCCGTACATATAACCCTTTGGGCTCACACATGCGTATTTTAAGCAATTCTTTCAAACTGAGCCCTTTATTGAATTGGAGATTTGAAATTTTGAATACTTATAGCAGAACATCTGAGGCCAGGTAACAAATCATAAAATCTTGAAAAATTCTTGCGTTTAACCCTTTGAGCTACCACATATGTATTTTAAGCAATTCTTTCTAAGAGAGCCCCTAATTAAGTTGGAGACATGAATTTTTTCGTACGTACAGCTGAATACCTCAGACTACACGGCAAATAATAAATTTTTCAAAAAGTCTTATGTTATTTACTCCTTCGGGTTCTAAATTGTGTATTTTAAGCAATTTTTCTAACCTCCGCCCTTTTCATCCGGGGAGCACTTTTCCAACTTTTGCCGACACCCCTTTGACCATTCTTTCATATCATGCATCATAGCCTTAAACATTTTAGTTCCACTTTTTACCGCCAAGGGTACCTACTTATCTCGTGTGTTATCGGCCCAATCCTCTCGACAAATATATCTACGGATAGTATATAAAACGGAGTTTCGTTCGGATAGAGGTTTGTTTAGAATAGAGTGCGCCCCGGTTACGAAATGTGGAACTAACAGATGTTTCAAAAGGATAAAGTGTTTTGAAAGGATAAAGTGTTTTGAAAGGAATATTAAACGAAACCCTCTGTGCAATCTGCGATCACACTTACCTACTTGTTCATTATATCTATGCATACTATAAAGTGCGTATAAATGCTATAGTTCATATACAGAGCTACAGAAATGAATTCGTAAAGGTTACTGAGTATGAGCATAAATTGCTTAAAGGTGGGTTTTAAAGGAGTTATGCATTTTTACGCTGAATTGAATTTAGTGTACTAAGAAATATTTCTAGAATATAGATAAAATGATATACAGGGCCACGCAAAGAGTTGGATACATGGCCGTCTATGGGTGATAATTTCTGGAAATGTAATTTCATTAGTTTTAAGCATGTTTTGGTTTGAATTAAATTTTAGCTAAATAGTGGCATGTAATAAAGGTACTAGGTAAACTACAGAGATCTACAAAAGTATTCAAGTATGTTTCCATCTATTAGTATAAATTGCTGGAAGATGAATTTCAACCTGTTATGCATTTCCTTGCTAAACTAAATTTTCCCATTATATAGTATATATATCAACATACAGGTCGAATACAGGGCTGTTCAAAAGAATTGGAATACATATTTGACTATGGGCGGTACTACTGAAATCAGATTTTTAAATGTTTACTTAGTTATCTTATTTACCTTATTTCCCTAAGTAACGAAGTTTCGTTGAAGCTTTCAAGGAGTTTTGGAAAGTGTTTCATAATCTATGCTGTACGCATGATTTTTCTTACTTGTTTAGTTTCAAGTCTCTACCGTGTAAAAAAAAATAATAATAAAATAAATAAATAAATAAATAAATAATAGATGTAATTCTACAGATGTAAAGTTACAGAAATCTGTACACTGTACAAAACAGATGTAAATCTACAAAAATAGTTTTTGTAAAGCTACTGAAATCTGCAGCATTACAAAAGATTCTACTAAAATTACAGTAATCTTACTAATATTTTATCTATAACCCGGGATGCAGTTACATAAAAAGTTCAGGACATCCCAGTTTCCTAAAAAATTCTTAGTAACCTTACAGATTTTTTGATTTATAGTGCAAAAGTGTGTCTGTTACAGGAAATTTTGTTGTTGCCGTTACATAAAAAGTTCTAGCAACCAGTTTTTAAAAAAATTCTTAGTAACCTTACAAATTTTTTGATTTATAGTGCAAAAGTGTGCCTGTTACATAAATTTTTGTTATTGCCGTTACATAAAAAGTTCTAGGCAGCCAGTTTCTTAAAAAAAATTCTTAGTAACCTTACAGATTTTTTGATTTATAGTGTAAAAGTGTGCCTGTTACATGAAATTTTGTTGTTGCGTTACATAAAAAGTTCTATGCAACCAGCTTTTAAAAAAAAAAATCTTAGTAACCTTACATATTTTTTGATTTATAGTGTAAAAGTGTGCCTGTTACATGAAATGTTGTTGTTGCCGTTACATAAAAAGTTCTAGGCAACCATATTTTTAAAAAAATTCTTAGTAACCTTAGAGATTTTTTGATTTATAGTATAAAAGTGTGCCTGTTACATGAAATTTTGTTGTTGCGTTACATAAAAAGTTCTAGGCAACCAGTTTTTGAAAAAAAAAAATCTTAGTAACATTAAAGATTTTTTGATTTATAGTGCAAAAGTGTGTCTGTTACATGAACTTTTGTTGTTGCCGTTACATAAAAAGTTCTAGGCAGCCAGTTTTTTAAAAAAAATTCTTAGTAACCTTACAGATTTTTCTATTTATAGTGTAAAAGTGTGTCTGTTACATGAAATTTTGTTGTTGCCGTTACATAACAAGTTCTCAGCAATCAGTTTTTATAAAAATTCTTAGTAACCTTACAGATTTTTTTATTTATAGTGAAAAAGTGTGCCTGTTACATGAATTTTTGTTGTTGCCGTTGCATAAAAAGTTCTGGGCAACCATATTTTTAAAACAATTCTTAGTAACCTTACAAATTTTTTGATTTATAGTGCAAAAGTGTGCCTGTTACATAAATTTTTGTTATTGCCGTTACATAAAAAGTTCTAGGCAGCCAGTTTCTTAAAAAAAATTCTTAGTAACCTTACAGATTTTTTGATTTATAGTGTAAAGTGTGCCTGTTACATGAAATTTTGTTGTTGCGTTACATAAAAAGTTCTATGCAACCAGTTTTGAAAAAAAAAATCTTAGTAACCTTACATATTTTTTGATTTATAGTGTAAAAGTGTGCCTGTTACATGAAATGTTGTTGTTGCCGTTACATAAAAAGTTCTAGGCAACCATATTTTTAAAAAAATTCTTAGTAACCTTAGAGATTTTTTGATTTATAGTATAAAAGTGTGCCTGTTACATGAAATTTTGTTGTTGCGTTACATAAAAAGTTCTAGGCAACCAGTTTTTGAAAAAAAAAAATGTTAGTAACCTTAAAGATTTTTTGATTTATAGTGCAAAAGTGTGCTGTTACATGAATTTTTGTTGTTGCCGTTACATAAAAAGTTCTAGGCAGCCAGTTTTTAAAAAAAAATTCTTAGTAACCTTACAGATTTTTCTATTTATAGTGTAAAAGTGTGCCTGTTACATGAAATTTTGTTGTTGCCGTTACATAACAAGTTCTCAGCAATCAGTTTTTATAAAAATTCTTAGTAACGTTACAGATTTTTTTATTTATAGTGAAAAAGTGTGTCTGTTACATGAATTTTTGTTGTTGCCGTTGCATAAAAAGTTCTGGGCAACCATATTTTTAAAACAATTCTTAGTAACCTTACAGATTTTTTGATTTATAGTGCAAAAGTGTGTCTGTTACATGAATTTTTGTTGTTACCGTTGCATAAAAAGTTCTACGCATCCATGTTTCCCAAAAAATTCTTAGTAACCTTAGAGATTTTTTGATTTATAGTGCAAAAGTGCGTCTGTTACAGGAAATTTTGTTGTTGCCGTTACACAAAAAGTTATAGGCAACCAGTTTTTAAAAAAAATCTTAGTAACCTTACGGATTTTTTATTTATAGTGCAAAAGTGTGTCTGTTACATGAAATTTTGTTGTTGCTGTTACATAAAGAGTTCTAGGCAGCCAGTTTTTAAAAAAATTCTTAGTCCTTACAAATTTTTTATTTATAGTGCAAAAGTGTGTCTCTTACATGAATTTTTGTTGTTGCTGTTACATAAAGAGTTCTAGGCAGCTAGTTTTTAAAAAAATTCTTAGTAACCTTACAGATTTTTTGATTTATAGTGTAAAAGTGTGCTTGTTACATGAAATTTTGTTGTTGCCGTTACATAAAAAGATCTAGGCAACCAGTTTTTAAAAAAATTCTTAGTAACCTTACAAATTTTTTGATTTATAGTGCAAAAGTGTGTCTGTTACATGAATTTTTGTTGTTGCCGTTTCATAAAAAGTTCTAGGCAGCTAGTTTTTAAAAAAATTCTTATATCACTGAATAAAATTGGGACTGGTACCAGTCGATTAGTACTAACACTAACATTTACTAATTAATAAATTAATGCTTAATTTTGCTTAGTGGGTCGTTTACCTGTTCACTGTCTTTCTGTTGGCATAACGCTTTATATTAACCCATTCGTTCCTAGAATTGTTTCTTGAGATTATTTGAATTTTAAACATACAACTCTGACAATACAAACGTAAAACAATCAAGAAGGCTCGTAGCAATTGCATAAGTAACCACATCAATTTGGAAGAAAGCGTTTGCTTCCTTGCGCTGCTCACGCTTCTTATTCACTAATAATTTATTGCTATTACGAATTCAATAAATGATTAAAAGAGTACAATATATATAAAATTTTATTAATACATGGAAATTTTTTCAGAGAGAAACATTCGCCTTGCGCCTATTAAGCAATTAATTTGAAATTTGATTTTCATTTGAAATATATAAAATTTTGTCACTTAAAAAGAATATCCTAGAGCAGAGGTTTCCAAACTGTGCTCCGCGGAGCCCTAGGGGCTCCGCCGCACTTTAGGAAAATAAAGAATATTTCAACGAATCACACATATTTAAAGGGAAGTTTCATTTTTCAAAAATGTGAACAGATTAGATTCTTTTGCAACAAAAATATTTACATTGATTACTACACTGTAAAAAAACCACTGTAGATTTGCCAGAACAAACTTGATCACAGTGAATGTGCTGTACCTTTCTTTGGTTTCCTGATTAAATTATCATGGAAAATACAGTAGTTGCGTAAAATTAACAGCACAATGTGCTGGCAATTTGGAAGCATTTTTTTACAGCACAAACTGCTAGCGTCCAAATTGCCAGCACATTGTGCTGCTAATTTTACGCAACTACTATATTTTCCATGTTAATACAGTCAGGAAACCAAAGAAAGATACAGCACATTCACTGTGATCGAGTTTGTGCGCGAGATGAACAGTACTTTGTACTGTAAAAATGTCGTTTTTTTTTTTTTTTTTTTTTTTACAGTGTAATTATCCTCAACGCTTAGAACTCTTTTAAAAAACAAAATTAGAATTAATTTAAAATCATTTCGGTTCAATAATAATTTCTACTAGCACTCTATTTTTACGTTATCTTATCAAAGAAAGCGATAAATAGAGAAACAAACGTAAATTTAATGTAAGAAAGCGAGAAATTGTATTCTGAAGGAAAATTTGGATATTTGAATTTCTCAACTCCTCTCAGTGTGACTTGAAGTGAAGTGTTATCCAATAACTGCGCGTTTCATGCTCAACTACGTCATCATTTCGAAAGAAACCATCCTGATTTGAAAGATAAGCCGCCTGATTTTTTTTTCAATATGAAGGGCAAAGTAATCTATGCATGCTTCAAAAGAAACTTTCACAGCCCTTGTTAAAACAAATATAAAATGTCCTGGACATAGGTGCAGACATCACGGTGGCGAAATAGGCAATAAGATATACCTTTTCCCACTAATTTAAATTTTCCTTTTGTTCTGTTTAATCAATGTGATTAATTAGGACAAAAATAAAATTCTAAAATTAGTAATGGTAGTTTGCATGGTTTGACACAGTCTCCCCCTTTAAGTCGACGCCTATAACTCCCGGGCCTTTACATGATAGTTCAGCGATTCGCTTGAGTTTGTATAATTGTACAGACTCTTAATAAACCTTGTAAAATTAACACTGCCAAGAATTTGATTTAAGAAAAAGTTTTTAATTTAGTGTCCAATATTCTCTTGTCAAATAACATTATTTTGAAAATTAACTACATAATTGGGGACGTAAAAGAACACTTAACAGCCGCTTCAGATTTACTAAATTTGCATTACAAATGCATGGATCTACTGACGTCGCTAGATTAGCAGTTTTGTTAGTATTTTTCAGGTACATAAACTAATATCCCGTTCAGACTAGGGCAATTAAGTGTCTTAAATTACTTTTTTAAAATGAGCAACCGGAACTAGAATTGACTCCTCTATTACTATGGTGTTTGAGAACATTAACTTGATTAAAATTAAGTGCCTTGCTAACGCTAGTCTGAATGAGGTTTCACAAAGCTATCAGGATCATACAGTTTGTAGACCCCTACGAAACAACATACTAATAGTGTTATTGCACGTACAATTTGAAGCGACAAAAATCGCTTGCGACTCGTCAGGTTTCCCATAGCAACCGTACCAATCTTTTCGTTTTCTAAGCATTTCATTGGCTGTTCGAGAAAAAGCTTTTCCATCGACAGATTTCCAAGCATTTGATAGGCTGTTACTGGCGACTCGCCTCGTTTCAGGCGTCAAAAAACGCTCCGACACAAAAGAATCGCTTGCTTTCTGGGCGTCTCTCCTGGAGCCATAGAATAACATTGAGACGCCTGGAATTTGGAGCGACTTTGACTACTCGTGTAATAACACCATTAGGGACGAAATATTTTCGAATGAATACATAGGAAAACACATATGAATACACTGATGAGGCGAATGCAATGATGGGTCACAATGCTGGAGTCATTGCAAAAATTAAAGAGATGGCAAAGCACTGCAGCACTACATATTGCGCTCTTTACAGATGCACGCTATCCACGAAAAAATGTCTTCTGAACTTAGGAAAAGGTTGAATGGTGTCATTAAAATCATAAACTGTATAAAATAATGAACACTTAAAAGCAAAATTTTTTAACTTATGTGTGAAATTATTGGAATCCAGCGTCCCCCTTACTGCATACCGAAGTAAGATGATAACGTTGAGAAAGAGCGTTTACACGACTGTTGCAACTGCAGAGGTGATATTAGAAGAACCATAACTCTAAACCATAACTCGCAAAACTTTTAATTAACACGTTAAGCGTCACGTCGGTCACCGGTGACTGACACTAGACTTTCCGTTTAAAACGCGTCGTTCACCGATGACTGAGGTCAAAAATATCATATAAAACTATATATATATATATATATATATATATATTGTTTTAAGTAATTACTCGAAATTTATTTAAAATTTACTTACCTTTTATGTATTACAGAATTATACTTTCTTAAAAATTACTTAAAACATTGTAGAGTTTTCAGCTTCTGTGTCAGTCACCGTGGCACTCAACGTGTTAATCAAGATTGTGAACTCTAATTGCATATTTGGCTAATTGAATTTTTTTTATGTTTGGCAAATTGAAATAAATAATCTACCATTGCAATAAAAATCTATAACATTTTCTGATGTACTCTTTTAAGATGAAACCTGTATTGGCCGGATTCTGAGGAAACGATGATATCGATTGCGTACCTCTTGTTAAAAAAAGAAATGCAATGTGCACCAGATTAAATATATAAATATTCGAATAAATATTAAGGGTCGCCCTAAAGGTTTGAAAATTTTGTTTAAAATATATTTTTCAACAGCTGAACAGAAAAGGAATGGACGACTTTAATTGTGTACTGAATGTGTTCAGCGTTATCAAAAAATCACCCAGCTTCAACTCAGTTTAACACGGGGTTTTCGTTGATTTAGCATCTCATAGCTAGTTAACGCTGAATAAACCAACAATCGGTTATTTGGTAGTACCAAATGAAAATATTTCGATTCGAACCAGAAAGTCTTCATAAAATAAATAAAGTATCAATCAGACAAAAATAAGTTAAATAAAAGACTTAAATAGTTTTGAATATAAAATGTGACATTTGAGTAAAATTCCTGGTATATTAAGTGTTAAAGATCTTACTTTAAAACCAACGCCCATCAGATTTTTTATTTTATTTGTCCGATGAGTTAAAAACTTTGTCTAAGAAAGCAAAATTACTTTTATTGCCTTTCTCAACGGCGCGGCGTATGTCTGTGAAGAAAGCATTCGCCTGCAATTACCATTAACTGGACCCAAATACAGACATTTGTGGAAAACAATCCAGTCACATTATACGTTTATGCGTTATTGCCAGGGCCTGATTATCCAAAAGGCACGTGAAGCACGTGCTTCCCCTCTAAAATTCAAGAGGGCCCCAAAATGACTGTCCAATAGGTCCTTTAATTCCCATTTAAATTTTTTCACATTGAATTTTAATCATTCCTTATTCCAGGAAATTTATTTAAACGTGAAATATGAATATGATCGATATAGTGGAGTGAGTTAACTCAAAATTATACCAAAATACTTCACATCTGGCAACCAATGCGCCACTTTGGACTCTGATAGTACATGGATAGACGAGTCTAAAAAGTTATGATATGTATAAAATTTTACTAAATATAACTATAGGGACTGAGGGACCGTGTAAAAAGTTAGTTTTCGTAATTTTTATAAAATTGATTTTTGACTTTAAATAATGCCACAACATGAATATTTAGCTCATTTGAAACGTTTTTGTAATTGGAACTATATGTCTACGACCAACGGTTGAGAAATTAAAGGTCGGCGATGGATAACATATTGCACCCTGTATGTCCAGCCAGTCAAGTGTTTTTTTAAGAGGTCTAGAGAAGCATTCAAGCATCTGAGAATTATGATCACTTCAATGCTGGCAATTCGAAAGTTACGAGTTCTCTAATGTCAGAAAGAACATTAAATCATTCAACAGTAAATATATGGTAATACAATAAATATAATTATACAGTAAATATATGGTCTCTTGAAAAGAATTTACTATTTACATCTGGATTTTTCCTATCTTAACTCAAGAAGCAGCTTTTTTGAGGAGCGATTATAACTTCTTTATAAAATTCCAATTAGTCATATTTGAATTAAAAAACTTTGTGCAAAACCTATGCACAAAACTTTATAATATTAATTACAGCCAGAGTTGAAATTTTGCTAGTAAAAAAAATATAAAAACTTAGGAAATACTATTAAACTCTGGATGTGTGAATAAATATATGGTTATAATGTCTCGGTGTGTATATATATATAATTAAACTCGTTTAATATGAGCACGGCAAGTGCGAGATCTCCATTGAAATGAGCAAGTTGCACAATAAGAAAGATTCATCATTTAAATTGTATTAAAATTTTCTCATTTATTACGAACTACAAAAGTAGAATCATGTTTAATATGAGCAAAATATCTGTTCATTTTAATGTGAATTTCAGAGAATAATAGAGAGGAATTAATAAAGAAATCCTGTCACATGACTGTAGAATCAGCACACCACCAAACAGTTCACTGCATTTCCATTTCACAATTCTACCTTCATGGGTTTTTCATAGCAAGAATGAAAATAGAAAGTAACCAAGAAAGCAATCATCACCAAAAAGACGCCCTTTTGTGTAATCATGTTGCATTCTACTCCCTTCCAAACAATGGAATCTGCCTTCTACACTTGCGATTTCTTCTTTATGGTTGCATTACTGTATGTCGATCATTTCCCACTAGACGTTAGTAGCTGTAAAACTCGGCTCGCGATCGCCCAATCAGAGATCACTAATAGCAATGCTTCGTCGCTAGAAATTAAAAAAAAATTATTTGTTTAATGTGTTTTAATTAGCACAGAGCTGAATTTTTGTTTTTAGGAATGGAGCATTGCCCAAGCCTCTTCGTTGGTTCAATGTGATGCTTTAATTAGCATGGAGTTGGATTTTTGTTTTTAGGCATGGAGCATTGGCAAAACTTCTCCATTGGTTTCATGTGATTGGTTACTCACAAGTCGAGTGTGCCCAGCTACTAGCATCTAATGTTATGAGTAATATCTAAGTAATTTTAACATTTAGAGCAAATTAATAATAGTTATTAATTTAATTATGTGTGTGTTTTTTTAGATTTTTAATACCTTCCCTTATATAAAGAGTAATAGTTAATATGAGGAACTTTATAATTCGCTTGCTTCATGACTAAGCAGACTGACATATTCTTACTGTACTAATATGTATGTTTAATGTGTTAAATTTTCAGGCCGTAACTCGATGACGTGAAAATAGCTCTAAAATTAAGAATTGGCGCCCCGCTCTGCTTATCTCGTACCAAGATATGACGAGGCAGACTGAAATATTCTTATTGTGCTGATATGTACCTTTAATGTGCCAGAATTTCCAGCTGTAACTCGATGACTTGGTAATACTGCCAATATGGGGAATTGGCACCATGTACGTTGGCGCATTGGTACCTCGTCCCGTACCAAAATATGACGAGGCAGACCGACATATTCGTATTGTACTAATCGGTATCTTTAATGTGTTAAATTTCCAGGCCGTAACACGATGGATAATAGCTTTAAAATTGTGTCCCGCTCTGCTCATCTCGCACCAAGATATGACGAGGCAGACTGAAATATTCTTTTTGTACTAATCGGTATCTTTAATGTGCCAAAATTTCAAGACGTAACTCGATGACGTGATAGTACTCTCAAAATGGGGAATTGGCTCAATCTTCTCACTTTGTACCAAGTTTTGCCGAATCAGTCATTCTTTCACGTACTTTTAAAAAGCTTTTCCTAAACCATTAATTCATCCTCTATGTTGATGGAGAAGTAATATATATATCATGGCAATGTAATGGAAAATGTTATGTTTATTGGGTTTGAGTTGCACATTATAACACCATTTTTTGTTATAAATTTTAGTCTGCAGGGTGTTTCTAACAGGATATGCGCAGGCAGACCAAATTATTCTTAAAATACTTTATTTTACCTTTGATTTGGCACCAATTTCATCTCGTAACTCAATGACGTGATAGTGACGCCAAAATGACGCCCACTGCTGCTCATATCGTACCACAAGAAATATCGAGGCAGATTAGTCATTCCGTAATCTACTCCTAATAATCTCGTCCTGCATCACAATTTCATCTCGTAATAGACCGGCAGGCGGCAGCACAGACAAACACCTCATCGAGTTCATGGCTGAAATTCCAGAATTAGTTAAAACTCGATTCGCAAATTAATACGTAATCGGTCTGCCTAGTCATTTCTTGGTGGAAAACACCTGAAAACACGACTTTAGCGGTTGACTCGTAGGTTTACCATTGTGTTTTCCTGGACCCAAAGTTATGAAAACATGGAGGACTGGGTACAGGAAAACACAATGGTAAACCCACGAGTCAACCGCTAAAATCGGGTTTTCTTCAGGTGTTTTCCACCTAGATATGACTTGGCAGATCAATTGCGTTTTAATATGCGATTTTTAATTAATTTTGGCCGTGATTTCAGCCGTGAACTCGATGAGGTGATTGCCTGTGTGCTGCCTCCCGGTCGCGAAATTCTAAAATTGGAGGGCCAAAATCACAGTCAGGTGAGATCCAGCCACCTCATTGGTCGCATGGTTCAAGACAGCAATTCCTTGGCGGTAAGGGTGAATCGCCGCCTTGTTTTGTCCATTTGAAACGGAGCGGGGTGGGGGGGAATAATTTTAAAGCGATTGTTATTTTCTGATGATGTTTTATAAAACGAGGGTGAAAAGTTTAGATTATAGGATTTAACGATTTTTAAGTCATATGATATGTATTCTCTAATAAAAATTTACTTTTCATTGAATAATTCTTGTCATGTCATTTAAAAATCGTCTGCGAGTTTCGTATAGTAAAAATTGTAATAAATTTTCTCCTCCTCCTCCCATATTTAAATCCATAAAATCACAAAAAATCAAATATCACTCTGAAAAAAGTCAACAACTATTATAAAAAGAATTTTTTTCCAGACTTTAAGTTAGTATAAATTATATAAAATATATTTTTAAAAATCAGCATAAACAGAACAAAATTTCAAAAATATTGCTTACATAATTTTAAAATAGCCCGATTATGGAAATTTCCCTCCTTTAATTTACGTTCAGAAAAAAGTACGAAATTAGAGAATTTATTTTTAAAATCATAATTTTTACTCTATTTCTTTTTTAACATATACAACGGAAATAAAGCATAGTTTAAACTATCTACTGAGAATTATTGAATTGTTTTTGAAACATACAATAATAAATTAATTAATACTGTAATTAATAATAAATTAATTAATTAATTACAGTAGTACAACGATTATCCAAATCCCGGTTATCCGAAAATCGGCTTAACCGAAAGACCTTAAAATTCCTCAAAGTCCTTTTTAAATGTGAAAAATTTTATTGTCAACACTATTTTTACCAATATAAATGACACCTTTTAACATATTTTGATTTATGATTACTATTTTATTTGTAAGTTTTAGATAACAACAATTCCGAATCATTTTTTAATACATTGAAGAGTTGTTTTAATACTTATTATCTTTAAAGTCCTTCCGGCCAGTGCCGGAAGCAGAGGTAAGCTTTCATATTCCTTATTTTTAAAAAGCTAGCTTATGTTATTCAAATACACGAAGTTCAATTTAGTGGAAACCGATTACAGAAGATTGATTCAATACTAATTTTTATCAGTACTAAATCAGTATGGATGAGAATTTTGCGAAATTAGTCAGCTTTATCCAAGCTGTTTTTATTTAAAGTAACTTATATTTGGTTGCCAAATTCTGCAATATCTTGAAGTTCCTGCCATTTTAAGACAACATGTTGGATGAGGTTAACTAGTGAACTTGGTCGAGCTCGAGACCTTAGTAATTCCTGCGCACATGCTCACTCACATCGGAATCGGTTGATATACAGGAGTGCTGTCGTAGGCAAAAAATCAGATTTTTCAAAATGTCACCCACATAAAGAAATTCAGACTGCTATATCTGAGCCATTTTTTAAGATAAAGACAAAACAAAAAATGTTCCAGAATCCTTATATCAAGGTCAAATACTTAAGAAAGAAATCTTTTTTCAATTTCTAATTTTTTTCCACTTCACTTTAAATATAATTTTTTTAATTTAATGGCCGCCATTTTGAAACAAGATAGCGGATGAGGCTGGCCAACGATCTTGGTCGAGACATTGCTACATACTATCCACATGCCTTCTTACATCCAAATAGGTTAATAAATACGTGTGTTATGGCGTGACAAATGTCAGATCGTTTCAAAATGTCAGCCATGCTAGAAATTCAAAGTGCTATAACTCAACCATTTTTTAAGATATAGGCGAAACAAAAACTGCTCCGGAATCTTTGTATGTTGTATCAAGGTCAAATACATAAGGTAAAAATATTTTTCCATTTTCAATTTCTTAAAACCACATTTCAGATTTTAAATTTTTAAAAAAATTTTAAATGGCCGCCATTTTGAAACAATATGGCGGAAGAAGCTGGCCAACGAACTCGGTCGAGACATTGGTATGTACTATGTACACACCGAGTTGCATCCAAATCGGTGGTTTCGGGGTCTGGGGGTCATGATCGATGAAAATATACCAAAAATTTTTGAAATCGCTTTCCTCCGAACGGTTGCAATAGGTAGTTTTTTGTAACGAAAGCTACCTAAAATTTAAAAAAATATAAGTAAAATTCAAAACTTTGAAAGGTATTATTGTACACTGGTAGAAATGGTGTTAAAAAAGCATGTTCTTTATGAAATTAAAAAAAAAAAAAAAAAAAAAAAAAAAAAAAAAAAACAGAGTCAATTTACTTATTTTGACCATTGCGTAATTTTGGGCACTTTATTAGATAGACACGTACGACACTTCTTTTTTTTTTTTTTTTTTTACAAAATATGTTGTCATTTTCTTTTATTTTTCAACTTTGCATCGTTTCAATGCTGCTTTATCACACCACCTTTAAAATAACAACACATCTGATGCTGTTTCATCTTCTTGTACTTCAACATATCGATCACAGCTTTTCATCAAACAAGTTTTCACCATAAGCCTCCCAGTTATTCGAAAATTCCTATGGAACCCCGGTTATACGAAAATTCCTACGGAACCCCGGTTGACCGAAAATGCTTTGGTCCCATGCTTTTCGGATAACCGGGGTTTTACTGTATTTAAATAATTATTGATAAAAGCGTATTTAAAAAAAAAAAAAAAAAAAAAAACTTATATATATTACACGCTTTATTTTTTATTTATATTTTACAATTTAATATTTAAAATATTTCATTGTTGCAGTTTCACAGCTAATTGGCACATTTTAGCGTGCATGGTTTGACACATAATTAATTCCATTGTTGTTGTAACTCGTATACAGTTATAACCATAAGCGATATTTATCAATTTATTACCTGGGCCCAGTTTAGGGAAATAAAATATTTATTTATAATTAAATTCTCAAAATATTCAAATGTTATATGGTCATGGAAAACACACCTGTGTTCATAACTTTTATAATCTAAGCTTATCAGGAAGTGGGTAAAAAATCGATTTTAAAATTTCGTCTTTATATACATAAACCAAGTTTTAAACTAGTATGTTGTGGCCATCACAAAACTTTCTTCTATCTCATACATGTCAATACTTCAAAATTCACTATCTAAGTGCCAAATTAAATGGCAATCTGTGTTCATCATGAGAATTCTAAAAATATGAAATTCCGTGCATTAGTTCTCGAGGTATGACTGTCACCGAAATCGTGTAAATCCAGCTAAACGCAGCATAGCAGCGCCACTTATTGGGTTATTTACACAAGAACCTAATTATCACCAACTTATGTCAACGTCTAGCTGAATATGAAGTTTGAGGAAAATCCGTGCATTAGTTCTTGAGATAGAGGTATTGCGCAAATCATGACAAATGCAGCATAGAAGCGCCACCTGTTGAGCGACTTGCAACAACACATAATCAGCAGCAATATTAATCAAGTTATTCTTAAATCTGAAGTTTGATGAAAATTCGTGTATTAGTTCTTGAGATAGAGCTATTGAGGAAATAGTTCAAAATGCAGCACAGCAGAGCCACCTATTGGGCGATTTACATCAACACGTAGTCAGCATCATTTCATATGAAGGACTAACTAAATCCGAAGTTTGATGAAAATGTGTGCATTAGTTCTTGAGATAGAGCTACTGCAAAAATAGTGTAAATCCTGCAAAATGCAGCATAGCAGCGCCACCTTTTGGGCGATTTACACCAAAACGTAAACAGCATCCATTCATGTCACGGACTAACGGAATCTGAAGTTTTATAAAAATCCGTGCATTAGTTCTTGAGATAGAGCTTTTGCGGAAATCCTGCAAAAAGCTGCATAGCAGCGCCACCTGCTGGGCGATTTACACCAAAAACTAATCAGCACCAATCTATATCAGGGACTACCTGAATATAAATTTTTATTAAATTCCGCGCATTAGTTCTTGAGATAGAGCGCCCACAAAATTTGTGTCACATACAGACAGACAGACAGACGGACAGACAGACAGACATTTTGTAAAAACATGTTTTTTGGCATCTCTGACACATAAAACGTGTAAATCCGCCGAAAACTGAAATTCGAAAATTTTCATGAAACCAATACTTTCTCCTTGTAAAGATAGAAGAAAGTAAAAAATAAAAATCTTGGCTACTGGCTTATTTTTTTTAAAACTCTTTTCTTTTATCATTTAACCCCTTGAGGTGAGATAAAATATATCCGGGCGGTGGGATAAAATATATCCCATCTAATTTAAACAAGATTCTCACCAGAAAATTTTAACTAAATTTTATATTTTTAACTTTGGAGGAAAATCGTTGAAAAATTGCTTTTCCTTATTTAAAAATAAAATTTCTCGATTATTCCGGTGAGATTTCAATATTTAGAGACATTTTTGCTTGCCCTTCAAGGGGTTAATATCATAGGCGTAGCGTGACCAGAAATTTTGGGGGGGCACCAAGGTCGTGCGAAGTAAAAACGGCGCCCGGAGCAAATTTTTAATTTTGCGCCCCCCCCCCCCCTCACCCCCCAAAAAATCTTCCTTTTGTGATAGGTGTTGTAATAAAATTGATAAAGTGCAGAAACATAAATAAATTCTATCGAATAAATATTTCGCGTTTATTTTGGAACTTTAAAAGGTTTAATTTTTAATTTAGGAATTCAGAACAACTAGTAAATAACATAAAAGAAAATTGTACTTATTTGTTAGAGAGTTCATGATGTTTAGCAACAGGGGAGAAAAATGATAATGAGAGAAAAAGAAATTCCCCGAAAAATGATCGACGGCCAAAAAAATGAAAAAATAAATAAAACTGCGGTTTGTAACTGTGGAAAATTTCGCGCCCGGGGCGACCACTCCTTTAGCCCCCTCTTTGCACGCCCCTGGGGGGCACACTAGAGGTCTGCACGGACCGCCATTTCAAGGCCCGGCCTAGCCCGGCGAGAAAATTAAAAGTTCCACCCGGGACCGACCCTTTATATTTTCACAGTTTACGACCAGGCCCGGCTCGTACAAAAATCGGTGAAAACAAGCCCGGACGATGAAAAAATCAATTAAATCAGTACCGGTTCGGCTCGACACAATTTCTCAAAAAATTCCGATTTTTCTTAACATAGAATTGCAGGGCTGCCACTTGCTACTAATATCGACTATTTTCAGCATCCGGTGGCTATGGCGACTATTTTAGGCCGAAAACCATTAAAAAGCGCCTTTTTTGGATTTCAGCTACTTTTTTTACTGTTGTAAAATGTTTGATCTTTTTCTTCAAAGCACCTGTAAAGTCATCTTCCCAAACACACTTTTTCAACGGTTGTTCGAACAGATTCGCGATTTTTCGACGAATTCCAAAATCCTCGATTCCTCCCCTCCCCCCCCCCCCCCCAAAAAAAAAATCTATTGACGAAAATACTTATTTCTTTCCGAGATCTTTTTATACAATCGTTTAAGGAGATTTTGCGATTTTTTCTGCGATCCTTTGCCAAATTTCGCAATTTTTTTTACTTCAGATCGACGAAATCGATTTTTTTCACCACTTGTCCAAATCCGCATTATATATTTCCCGCGATCGATTGATAGTAGTTACTATTTGTTTCAGAGATCTTTTGACGAAAATCACGATTCTTTTCCAGATCATTTGTCAAAATTCGTAATTTTCTTTTCATGATCGAGTTTTAAAATTTGTGATTTTTTGCGCGATCATTTGGTTAAAGTCTCAATTTTTTTGATCAAATTTGCGTTTTTTGTCCGCGGCCATTTGATGAAATTTGCGATTTTTTTTATGATCGTTAGATAAAATTCGCAATTTTTTGTCCATTCTTTTGACAAAATTTGCGATGATTTATCCGCGACCAAATGACGAAAATCGCCATTTGTTTCTGCGACCTTTGGTAAAATTCAAGATAGTTTTTACGGTTGTTTGAGGAGATTCGCGTTTTTTTCCGCGACGAATTGCAAAATTCGCGATTTTTTCCCCAATCGATTAATGATAATAGTTATTTCTTTTCGCTACCTTTTGCTACGATCGTTGAAGAATATTTCGCAATTTTTCCTATGACCTATTGCAAATTTCCCAATTTTTGGGCGGCGATAGTGTCACGGAACTCATAATTTTTTTCCGTGATCCTTTGCCAAATTTCGCGTTTTTGTTTCCGGCGACCGTTTCACGGAATTCACGATTTTGCTTCAACGACACTCTGCCAAAATTCGCGAATTTTTCTGAGACAAACTGGGGAAATTTTTTTCTTCGCCACCACTTGTCGAAATTCACGATTCTTTTCCACGATAGTTTATCGAAATTCGTGATTTTCTTTTCAAACCGACTTACGAAATTCTTGATTATTTGTTTAAATTCTCAATTTTTTACGCGATTATTTGACCAAATTCGCGTCTTTTCAGGGGTGATTCTGTTCTGAATTTTCCGAAAATTAAAAAAAAAATTGGTCATCAGTCGTAATTCGGGTAATTCGGGCATAAGAAAAATCGCGAATTTCGGCAGATGGTCGCCGAAAAAATCAATTTCGACAATCGTTCACAGAAAAAAGTCGCCAATTTCTTCAAAGGATCGCAGATTTTCTTTACACGATCCTTTGTCAAATTTCGTGAATTTTTCTATGACCGATTGACGAAAATGATATTCGGTATTTGTTTCAGAGATTTTTTGACGAAATTTGTCTTTTCTTTTGTCGACTGACTGAGGAAGTTCAAGGGCAATGAGGATAAAAGAAGAGAAAAAATCATTTAGGGGATAAAAGCAGGGGCGCTTTTTTTAGCCATGGCGCCCTGTGAGAGATTTTTTACTGTACCAATGCAAATGCTATACTCATTTTTTTTCTTTTAAAGGATTTTACTAAAGCATTTTACTTTGTGCTCTCCTTCCAGAGCTGAAACTAGATATATTTCACCTGGTCTAAACATGGATTTTGGCGCCCCCTCTCCTTCTCCTTCTCCCGCAAAGTAAATTTACAAAGAGAAATTTGCGAAAGTTTCTATTAGCGGACTTATTTTAAAATTTAAAATGTGTAACAGTAAAATACGTAATAATATTGAAATATATAACCAGCTTTGTCAAATAGTTATTCATTAAAACCTGTGGGAAAAATCAAAAGGAAATGGAAATAATTCCGCTTTATACAGGTTTCCGTCTTAGCAGATAACTGTTGGCATTCTTTCTGTTGGAACCATGCAATTTTTGTCATTTAAGATAATATTACATTATAGACTATTTCATTTTTCTAGATTTTACTGTTGTTGTAGCATTACAAATTATTACAATTGAGGTACTTTAATGTCATAGTGATATGAGTCACATTGTTTCATGAACTAAAAAACCAGGATTTACTGTAGGCATAAAAATGAATTTCAACATTGTAAAATATCTTTCTGCACTATCTACACCAGTTTTGTGGAATTATCACTCTTCTTATTTATAGACTGATATGTCTACATACTTTCTTCAACTTAATGCTAATTTTCAAATTTATGTGTGACTCAAAACAACAACAACAAAATTATTAAGTTTTTACTTTTCATTTTGTGAATTTTCGACCGCTTGGTTTTTATTGCCCGAGTCAGTCACCTGACCTCGCCCCATCTAAGGCCAGGTATGATGATATGCATGTAAAAAAGTAATTATAAGAAAAAGAACGGAGTTATTCATTTGCTGTCTTGTATATTGTAGGCGAATCTTTTTATATATTCGACAATTTTAATGCACTTTACTCAGCTTTTCTTTTTGATTTTTCGGCTAAAAAATATTTTTTTACACAAATTTAACACGCACATATATATATATATATATATATATATATATTGTATAAAACGGTAAATCAAATTTTCATCTGGCGCCCCCTTCAAGTGGCGCCCAGGGCACATGCCCCTTAGTTTCGGCCCGGACTCCTTCTCCCGTTAGTTTTTATTGTCCCGGGTAGCCACCCGATCTCGCCCATATCAAGACGGGAAAAATGAAAGCCCAACACTGCTCAGGGAGAGAGAGAAAAAAATTGAACAGACTTTATGAAATCTTTTCATCGGAAAAGTTTGAGTCAAACAAAATCTTCATTTGGCGCCCCCTTCGTCTTTTGGTACATTTGGAATTGGAGAAAGAATAATGCCTAAGAGAAAAGCTCTTTTTTCTAATTCATTTGCAGTTTTCTACTATAAATGAATCTTTTTTATATATTTGTAAATTTCAATGCATTTAGTTCAGTTTTACTTTTGGATTTTCCAGCTCTAAGACATTTTTATGCAAATTCAATATAGATATATATTTTTGTATGTAAAGACAAAAAAAATCTTCATTTGGCGCCCCCTACGCTTTCTGTTCTGGCGCCCAGGGTGTAGAAGGTTGGGGGGGGCACACGCCCCCCCGTGCCCCCCCGACGCTACGCCTATGGTTAATATCATTAACTTAGAAAACTGAAAGACAGCAGAAAACTTAAAAAGAAAAAAAAAATCACTGGTTATGATAAGTAGTGTTAAGGAAACAAAAAGGAAAGCAAAAATAAGATTACACTTATGCTAATAATGAAATATAATAATAAAAAAATGAATTAAAACAAAACTATCATACAACGAAATTGGAACCATGCAGTAACCAGTTATATCACAAACAGTTTTCAATATTTATATTATCTCCGGATTATATATATATATATTTAAAGCTTACTTTTTCTTTTCAGATATTTAGAGGCGGGGGGCGGTCTTAGCTTTCAATGTACCCTCTTGCATATGTCCATGCATATTTGGATTGTTTGGAAAATATAGTCTTTATACAAATACCATCAGATTCATAATGAGAAATCTGCGATATTATGAGATGGCGTAACGATTTATTTATTTAAAGCAGATTAGTAAAATTAATATAACGCTTTATTAGACTGCCTCTAAATAAATACTATATTAATAATTAGTCCAGGCATTTTGTGATTGAACATGGGCAAAATTGCAATAGAAGCTTTTTACAGAATTTTTTAATCAGGAACTACTGCTTAATAGCATACTAAAAATCAGACAAAATCTGAGCACGGGAACACCCCTATATACGGATTTCAAAATGGCTGAGGGGATTTTCTGGAACTAAGGCAGATAATATATCGCTTACGGAAATATATCGCTTTATTTTCACAATTTAACTTTGAAGTATAGTCAAAAACGATAAACAGTACACAAAAGTCTACTATTTCTGACAAATTACTGCTTAAGTTCATTTTTACAGAAATGTTCCAGTGAAGAAAAAAACGTATCAATAGTTTTCATCATATTTATAGTTAGAAGTTAGGTAGTTCTTGTTACATCCATTGACTTGGCACACCCCAGAAGCTGTAGAACAGGGCAATCAATTACGCTTGCATCAGCATCGTAAAGTAGCACAGTTTGTCTTTCAAGAACATGGAATCATATTAAGTAAATAATCTGTAGCTGGTAGTCACTCGCAGAGTATTGGGTAGCACGAGTGTTTTTTTACATACCAGCCCCATTCTGCTGGCTTGGTTCTTTCTTCCGATATTTATTTGTAAGTAAGTGTGATAGCTATGATATTTTGTAGAAGAATCGGTCGAAGGCAAACGTTCAGGTGTAATAAATGATTTTACTGTAGTTACTTTCCTTACCAACATTTGGTAACGTAGTTTGTCTATAGAATCCAGTGCCTTGCAGTCATAAAACAGAAGAATTGCTTTTCTTCCAGCCTCAGCCATATCTGAATGTAGGCTTGAATTTGAACAAAATATTTTTGCAATAGAACGGAGCTCTGTCTTGTTCATCTGTTTGAGAAATGATGAGGATTTCCCAATCGAAAAAAATCTGGAAGTTGTATCGCAGCCCGTGAAAGCATGCAGAAACAGAAGGAAGTTGCAATTTTCACCACCTAACAGAGATTGCATGTTGAGGATATGATAGACTGGTTTGGAACATGATCCTCGTCTTATGTCACTGCGATAGAATAGCTTGAAGCCATTATCCTTTGCCTGTTAAAGAAGGAGAATCAGCAAGTCGGTATCTTCACCTATTACAGTGGTATGTGCATGTGCATGTTCTGAAGATGAGACTGGAGCACGAACAATGTCTATATTGGCATCCCCATTTGTGTTGGGAACAGTATAGCCTTGTTTCTTAAGCAATTTGCCTATGAGGAAAGTCATTGCTTGCTTGTTTTTTCATTGTCCAGAAACTCTTCCTTTTTTCCAATAAATTTCACGTATGGGCTGAAATTAATATCTCTACTGTTTTTTTTTTTTTTTTTGTAGCGTCATCTGTGAGCAACATCATTGATTGTTGGATACCCAATGTAATTATCAAAAACCATGATAGGTTTTCCATATTGTTTAACAATAAAATGAGCGTAAGACATAGCAATGTTTCATATGTATCATTTTTTACACCAGGAAATGCGACGCAAGAAAGATCCTCCATCCAATATGTACCTTTCTGTACTTTCCACGTTGTCATATTTTTCATTGTGTAAATGTTTAATGTGTTTAACTAGTGCTTGAGCTAACTGAGATTTGTCTGAATTCCTCATCATACTTGGTGATTCAAATAATGCTGCAGGGTACGCACACGGTTCATAACGCATGACATCTCCGAGATTCATTTCACCACAAGTGCCACTAATCATCATTCTTTGGAAATGGAGCGCTGGGTCTATTTGTATATCTAAGTCATCTTTATAACTACAAATGGCGACAGCAGATCCTAGAGTTTTCACTTTCTTTGACCTTTTAGCCGAATACCTAAATATATCCTTCCCTATCATTTTGGAGATGATGATCATACCAAATAAGTGCAACTCATCAACATTAACTTCTTTTTTAGCTGTTACGCCTGTAACAATTTTGCGTAGAGTAGAATCAGAATGAAATGGCGATATGTGTTCCAGTACATCGGCCACTTTTTAAATGTCATTGCTGCTCCTCTTCTGTCTGCTGTCTCTTATAGGTATTTTTGATAATTTTATAAAAGTTACACACTCCCAATGTTATTCCTATGCGAGTTTGAAGCTAAAAGTTAGCATAGAACACAATTTTTAACTATTTTCAAAACATCATTTAGTACACTTAAAATTGATATTTTGAATTGAAATTGGCAACAGAGCAAAGTATATACACTTACGTTAATAACAAGCACAGTATGGAGCTGTTTATAGCATTTATTATGTACGTTAGAGGTTAGAGATTAATTAAAAAAGGTTAACATTACAATAATCTCCACAGAGATGCATTATTAAATGGCCGCCAATGGTAAAGCATGTACTTTTCAGAGGCTCATTAAAATTTATAAAAAGAATCTAAAACTCACTCACTAGTGTTGTATAAGCTTCAAATTACACAAATAATGTAGTAATCCGCTGTTAAATAATCATTTAACACCATAAATATAATCTTGAAAAACACTGACATGACAAACTACTCTGGTCAGATCACAATCACAGCACAGTATGTATAAAAAATATCGATATCTTTGCTTAAAGTCTCCTTAACAAAGTAAATTGGTGATGAAATGTCCATAAATGCAGGGGTCGTGCGTGTCCTGAAATTTTATAGCCAGGAAATTTTTCAGTACCAGTATTTTCTTATAGAAAATTACTTCTTAAATAAGGCGAAATTTCGCGCGTTTAAGCTAGATTTATTCTTCTATTAAAAAATACTGATATTTGCCCTGAAAAATTCCCTAAAGCATATTATTAAAAATGTTCCGATGCCTGGGAAAGTTATGCACAACTAGCATTTATAAGCACTGGAATCGATTCGGAGCCAGTTATTGCGGATACATGAGATAGAGGAACGGGATTAACAGAAAGTAGAGAAATTTAAAAGAACTATATCTCGCGAACCACTGGACCGATTTTGATGCGGTAGGGCTTAAAATGTTCAGGAAGACATAATATGTAGAAAGAAAATATAGTATAGGGCTTGCCTGAGGCCGGAGATATATCTCCCCATCGCCGGAGCTTGAAAAACTCACCGCATACCGGATGACTGTTAGATCGGTCTAGTAGTAATACAGTTTAGAATGAGTTATAGATACTTTACTTTATCTTGTTCCAAAAGCATTATTGGTTGTCAGTTGTTCGAAAAAAATGAATATTTGCAGTCCAAATTGTTTAGTGCTGCCCTCTGTCGTCTTCCGTCTCAACTAAAAGCTATACAACAGCACAACAACGCAAAACGGCATATGATTCAGTCCGTTTTGAAATCCGTTTTTAAGGGTGTTCCCGTGATCGCATTTTGTCTGATTTTGGTTATATTTCTCAGTAATGGTTACGGATTAAAAATCAGTTAACAGAGCTTCTATTGCAATTTTGCTCGGGTTGAAGGTGTATTTACTTTAATTTGCCTGGACTAAATAATAATAATAAAATTTTCATAAGAATTTTTCTTATGTAATGTTAAACTTTTATTTTTAATGGACAGTGTAGCATAAACAAAACAACTTATTCTACATAATATTACAAAAATGTTTATGTAATATTTTTTATTTTGTTTATTCTTAGTGTTTAAAGTTGGTTTAAAAACTTACATTTTTTTTTTAATTTATTTTCCGTTAGGCAAAACTTTTTGGAAGTTTTTTAGAATTCTAAGATAGTTATTAAAATTTTCTACAGTAATGTGCGAATTTTGTCTTATTTTGGATTTTAAAAGTAACATAAAGAATGAAAAAAAAAGCAAATTTCCTTTTTGATTTTCATTAACTAAAAAAGTACTTGCAATATAAATTAAAATTCTTTATAGTTTAAAATCAGAATATTTCACTCACATTTTAGAAAAAGTCATCAAAATTTAGTTAATGCAGTTAATTTCGATGGTCTATTTTAAATGATAACAGAATGTAACAATCGTTTCAAAATTACCGGCAAGAATTTTTCACAGAAAAAGGAGTCGGCGACGTGACGTTTCCCCTTATTCTATTGCCTATTAAGTCGCATGTCTCTCTGGTGTGTGGCCACAGACTTCTACTATAAGAATTATATTAGAACTTATATTAGAAGTCTGTGTGTGTGGCGCGCCTTAGAGATTGCTCTCTAATAAGGACGGGACTCAATGACCAATGAGGTGGCTGGATTTCACCTGACTGTGATTTTGGCTCTCCATTTTAGAATTTCGCCCCTCATTTTTGTCGGCCGGCATTACCAACGCCGAAATAGATCTTTTTCCTTTCAGGGAAAGTTCGGTATTTCGCGTGCACGTAGCACTTTCACGATCGCCAGAAAAAAGCGATAAACTACCATTTATAAATGACGTTTTGCTTTGAAACTGACTCCAAACAAACGGTTGCTATGTTTCATATCTTATTAAATATAAATTGTAGAAAATGTTACCACTGCATATAAAGTATTAAAACATATATATATGAGATATAAATGCAAAATATAAATATAGCTATAAAATATAGTAAAAATAGAAAACACAGCATAGCAACGGTTTGTTTGGAGTAGGGCTACTATAATACAGGCTGAATCGTCAAGCATTTTGTTTCCCACTTAGACCAATCAGCGATTGTTGCCCACGCGGCTTGGCCAATCGATCTTCTCCTACCGGCAATTAAATGGCGGCGTGAGTCAGCCCTGGAGTAAGACTCCTATAACTCACGCCGGTAGTTTCACCGGTTCGCCGGGTAGGAGAGGAACGATTAGCCACGCCGCGTGGGCAACAATCGCTTATTGGTCTAAGTGGGAAACAAAATGCTTGACGATTCAGCCTGTATTATAGGAGCCCTACCCTGGAGTCAGTATCCAAGCAAAACGTCATATCTGACGTCACGACTGAAAGCGTCTATAACAACTAAAATATATATTTATTTAAACAAAATTACGTAAAAAACCATATACTTAATGCACTTTTTCAAGATTTTATAGTTTTCACGGGAAAATACATTAAAAAAAATTGAAATCCAAATGCTTGAACCGGAAGCTCGTAGGTCACGGAGAGCGCGTTCAGAGACCGAAAGACCGGTAACTCGGAAAATCGGGGAATGACGTCATACTGGTTTCTCGGGGCCTGTTCAGAAGTGCAGAAAACGCCGCGCGCGCGCTCAGAAGTTTTTGCCATGGAGTAGGTCATATCGAAGAAAGGAATTTTAAAGTAATTCAATTATTTCATTAGTTTTATGGTTCAAAACAGCTAAAACCAACGACCATATTTCTTTATCCTTCCAAAACATGGTTTTCGTAACAGAAATACATGCCTATGTTCACTCAGATAAAATCCAAAATATTCGGGAGAAACATCACGTGACCTACTTCATCTACTTTAGCCCGTTCAGTATTTAAAATCAATTAACCAACCGCACTCAAACTTGACGCGGGCGGCTCAAAAAATTTATGTGGGCGATTTGATCACGTGATTGTGCGCTTTGTGCTTATGTTTTATTGGTTGTGCTTTGTTTGGTAGGTTGATTGATACAATTTAACAATTTAATTGGTGCTATACATTTTTAACAATTTTCTTTTAATCTATTTAAAAATGATTTATCAGTTGCTTTACATTTTTCGTGATAAATAGAAGGCTGTTAATAAACCAAGATTGTGATATCACCGTATTACGAGATTTATGTGTAATATGGATATGGATTAATTGGATAATGGATTTCAATGGAATTTGCACTAGTTAGACAATTTTTCAGAGAAGTTTTTAGTATATATATTTCTTATTTTATGATTGCATATTTTAATACCGTGTGGATAATAGACCAAAATACATCATAAAACATGAGAAACAAATGGCACTCAAAATCATCTTAGTATGCAGGGACCGATTAACCTCTGAAGTTATGGGAAGCACAGTTTCATTTCGGGGGTCCCTTTCATTCGAGATGTGTTTTCTATTCGACATCCCGAAAACTCACCAATGCTGCAAACATTATTCACTGGCTCAGCTGAATTCACATTCAAGAAAGTTTTTTTTATGTTCTACTTACAAAAAAAATAGGATACAATCAGTGCAAAAATGATTTTGCATGGTATTAGCGTAAAAATGTAATTTGGATAAAAAAGTTTGAATTCAGAATGCATGCACAACATAAAATATTAATATTATACGTTGTGTATGCAAGCTAAATTCAATTATATTTAAATTCAATATGTAAAATAAACAATGCATCTAAAATAATGGACAGACTGGAGAATTGTGATCATGTGGTTGAAACTGACCTACTAACGAAAAATTAATTTGTAATGAAAGGTATTTTTATAAAAGACTTAAAAAATATATATATAATATGTATGTGTGTGTGCAAATAAGTTAATAATTTGAAAAGAAATTAGATAGAATTTTGGAATGGAATTAATTCGATATAAAATTTGGGGTCTCTGTTTTCTCAATTTCGTGTACCTTCTAATTTTCTAAGGGAAGCACATGCTTTTCGTGCCCATTTGATAATCAGGGCCTGTTAGTATGAGCAAAATACTACTTATACTTTTAGTAGAAAGTTTATAAACATTCTAATCATACTTTATTCACCACAAAACTAGATGCAAAACGCCATATATTTTATATCTTTAAAAAATATATATGCAGATATTTTTAGTTAAAATAATGTACATCTATTACATTTATTTTTATAATATTTTCCATATTGATTTTAACACCGTAAAATATGATTTGCATCCCAGTCTTGACAAAAATTCACTCCTAAAATACTAAAAAAAAAAAAAAAAAAAAAAAAAAAAAAAAAAAAAAAAAAGAAAAACATCAAGAAATTATCCTACGCGCAAAGGCGTTCAAATGTAAAACTTTCATTGCGAAATACCTCATTTTCTCGTATTTAAATAAGTATTTTATTATTATAATAAAAATACATATGCTTCTGTATTATTAATATAAAAATTTATCTGTATCAAAAATATCTTATTTATTATGAAAAAATATAAAGCAACCAGTAAAAAAAAAAAAAAACACAATTTGGGACCCGAAGGATTCGAACCCAAAGCCCCTAGTCTCGAGTTCAAAGCGTTATCCATTCAGCCATCTAGCTCGCCTTTCTTTTGCAACAAATTATCTTTATAATTAGCACCATAATTAATCAAAACGTTATTTGTTCGTGAACACGCTCAACGTTTATTGCATCCACGATAAAGACCCACTCCATGTTCCTGTCTCCTGAGCTTGCGCGCGCGGCGCGCGTGGTCTTTGAACACACTCTCGGTGTAAGGTTGGGTAAAAACGGCTCTGAACGCTTTCGGGTAAAGTTGCGGGATTTTTTTATTTACATTTACAAACATGGCGGCAGCTGCACTTTCGACAGTGCAAATAGATTCAATTATCACCTTTTTTAGATGGGAAACTGTTCCAAAAGTTAATTTTTATGTGGAATACTATCGCAACAAATATGAGCGCGTTCAAAGACCGAAACACGGGTAACCAGGAAAATTCACAGCCATCTCTACACCGGCCAAATCGCTAAACTAACTCCGACGGGTCACGTGACCAGTCGAAGGCGGTTAAATTGAAGCAAAAGTGACGGTCGCCATTCATTCTGTTCTTGAAAATTCCATCGTTGATGAATTCAAGTCGCAGTTTTCGTATAAAGTTGCACATGGTTCATGATTTTCATCTTTATACTATCTATTTTATTTAGATACTTATGTTTTATTTCACGAAAGTGTATCATGTGTTTTCCCCGCGTTTCATGTGCCTTCCTAGTGCTTCATTGTTTCTCTTTCTGAAAAGAAAATATGGCTCTCAAGGATTCGCAAATATAATTTTAATTTCATCTAAAAGGCTAGAATATGCATTAAATATTCTAAAATGATGTTCAGTGGATATCACCAAGGATTAACATAACTATTGAAGTAAGTTCTGATTTAATTTTTAAAATTTATTGTCTTAATAAAACAAATTATATCAGACGCTTGGTTTGAATATTAGCAATCTAAGAAAATAAGTATAAGGTTGACATGATTGTTAAAATATATGATGAATGTACAGTTATATGTCAGTAATTATTATATCTCTCTAGAGAAGTTGATTGAAAATGAGAAAAGACTAATAATTCAAAAGCTCTTTCATAATAAACAAAAATATTTAGATAAATATTTAGCTAAGAAATGCAATTTATCAATAAATCAGGCACGAAACAATTCCTCCTAAAGGAGGAATTCCACCTATTTTAAAGCAATTTTAAACATTTTCTGGATTGATGCAAAAATGCAAAGAAAATATTGGAAGCATATATGAGAGGGGGGGTGGGGTCTAGGAAATTTAATAATAATTTTGTTTACTCAAATCGTCGGAATTTGTTTCTGAATTACTGTGCAAAAAAGCCATCAAATCAAAGGTGAATCAGCATCTGAAAGTGGTGTAAATTGTTTCTAAAATGTCTTTCCAGAGCAGGCTCGGACTGGCCCGCCGGCCCATCGGCCCGGGGGCCGGTGCGCCCTCGTCAAGGGAAAAATTCGCGCCCTAAGCTGCACCAATATTTTTACCTCATCGAACATTTTGACTTATGTACTAAATTTCGAGAATTCGTTTAGGGAGTAACAATCAGTTCATAGACAAACAGCACTATTTTAGGTAGCTTTCTTTACAAAAAAGCTACCTATTGCAGCCGTTCGGAGGAAAGCGATTTCAAAAAATTTTGGTATATTTTCATCGATCATGACCCCCAGACCCCGAAACCACCCTCCGTTCAAAATTGATATATATATATATATCTGACCTATGTCACACTGTAACTCCCGTAATTATGAACCGATTTCGATGTAATTCGGTGTGTACATAGTACATACCAATGTCTCGACCGAGTTCGTTGGCCAGCTTCATCCGCCGTTTTGTTTCAAAATGGCGGCCATTTAAAATTTTTAAAAAATTTTAAAACTTGAAATGTGGTACCAAAAATTTAAAAATGGAAAAATATTTTTTTCTTATGTGTTTGACCTTTATACAAAGATTCCGGAGCAGTTTTTGTTTCGTCTATATCTTAAAAAATGGCTGAGTTATAGCATTTTGAATTTCTAGCGTGGCTGACATTTTGAAACGTCCTGAAATTTGTCACGCGATAAAAGGCGTATTTATGAACCGATTTGGATGTAATTCAGTGTGTACATAGTACATACCAATCTCTCGACCGAGTTCGTTGGCCAGCTTCATCCGCCATTTTGTTTCAAAATGGCGGCCATTTAATTTTTTTTTAATTTAAAATTTGAAATGTGGTACCAAAAAAATTGAAAATGGAAAAATATTTTTTCTTATGTATTTGACCTTTATACAAAGATTTCGGAGCAGTTTTTGTTTCGTCTATATCTTAAAAAATGGCTGAGTTATAGCATTTTGAATTTCTAGCGTGGCTGACATTTTGAAACGTCCTGAATTTTGTCACGCGATAAAAGGCGTATTTATGAACCGATTTGGATGTAATTCAGTGTGTACATAGTACATACCAATCTCTCGACCGAGTTCGTTGGCCAGCTTCATCCGCCATTTTGTTTCAAAATGGCGGCCATTTAATTTTTTTTTTAATTTAAAATTTGAAATGTGGTACCAAAAAATTGAAAATGGAAAAATATTTTTTCTTATGTATTTGACCTTTATACAAAGATTTCGGAGCAGTTTTTGTTTCGTCTATATCTTAAAAAATGGCTGAGTTATAGCATTTTGAATTTCTAGCGTGGCTGACATTTTGAAACGTCCTGAATTTTGCCACGCGATAAAAGGCGTATTTATGAACCGATTTGGATGTAACTTCGTTTATACATAGTACATACCAATGTCTCGACCGGGTTCGTTGGCCAGCTTCATCCGCCGTCTTGTTTAAAAATGGTGGCCATTTAAATTTTTAAGAAAAATTTAAATTTGAAATGTGGTTCCAAAAAATTAAAAATTGAAAAAATAGTTTCTTCTTATGTGTTTGACCTTGATAAAAAGATTCGGGAGCAGTTTTTGTTTCGTCTATATCTTAAGAAATGGCTGAGTTACAGCATTTTGAATTTCTAGCGTGGCTGACATTTTGAAACGTCCTGATTTTTGTCACGTAATAACAGGCGTATTTATGAACCGACTTGGATGTACCTTGGTGTGTACATAGTACATACAAATATCTCGACCGAGTTCGTTGGCCGGCTTCATCCGCCATCTTGTTTCAAAATGGCGGCCATTTAAAAAAATTAAAAAATAAAAAAAATTAAATGAGATACCAAAAAATTGGAAAGTGAAAAAGATTTTTTTTGTATGTGTTTGACCTTAATACAAAGATTCTGGAACAGTTTTTCTTTCGTCTATATCTAAAAAAAATGACTGAGTAATAGCATTTTGAATTTCTCTTGTGGCTGATATTTTAAAACGACCTGATTTTTGTCACGCGATAACAGGCGTAATTATGAACCTATTTGGATGTAACTTGGTCTGTACATAGTACATACCAATGTCTCGACCGAGTTCGTTGGCCAGCTTCATTCGCCATCTTATTTCAAAAGGGTTGCCATTTAAAAAAAATTAAATTTAAAATTCAAAATGAGGTATTAAACAATTGGAAAATGAAAAAGATTTTTTTATGTGTTTGGCCTTGATACAAAGATTTCGGAGCAGTTTTTGTTTCTGAAAATTTGTTCTTTTGTTTATATCTTAAAAAATGTTTGATTTATAGCACTTTGAATTTCTAGCATAGCTAACATTTTGAAACGATCTTGTATTTGTCACGCCATAACACACGTATTCGCCTATTTCGATGTAAGAAGGCATGTGGATAGTATACATCAACACCTCGACCAAGTTCGCTGGCCAGATTCATCAGCCATCTTGTTTCAAAATGGCGACCATTAAATTAAAAATATATATATATTTAAAGTGAGGTGCAAAAAAATTAGAAATTGAAAAAGGTTTCTTTCTTAAGTATTTGACCTTGATATATGGATTCAGGAGCATTTTTTGTTTGTCTTTACCTTAAAAAATGGCTCAGATATAGCAGTTTCAATTTCTATTGTGGGTGACATTTTGAAAAATCTGATTTTTTTGCATGCGACAGCACTCCTATATATTAACCTATTCCGATGTGAGTGAGCATGTGCACAGCAATTACTAAGGTCTCGACCAAGTTCACTGCTTAGCCTCATCCACCGTGTTGTCTTAAAATGACAGACACTTTAAGAAACTGCCGAATTTGGCAGCCAAATATATGTTACTTTAAAGAAAAGCAGCTTGGATAAAGCTGACTAATTTCGCGAAATTCTCATTCATTATATCGATAAAAATTAGTATTGAATCTCCTATATTCGGTTTCCACTAAATTGAGCTTCGTGTGTTTGAATGATATAATTTGGCTTTTTTTAAATAAGGATTATGAAAGCTACCTCTTCCTCCCGGCACTGGCCGGAAGGACTTTTTTGTTATCACAAAGAAAATAAAGATAGGATCGAAAATCAAAGTCGGCCTGCGATTCAGAGTGAAAACATGTATCCAGGGAAAGCTTTAATAGACATGGCGCCCTGGGCTAGATTTTTTTTCATCAGTTCTTTGAATGATATATTATAGAAAGCCGGCCTTGAATACACTTATAATTGAAATTTTGAAAACAGCTTGAGAAAACAAAGAAAGATGTATCAGAAAGCAAAAAAACTTTTTGTGGGGGTTTTATTGCTGCTAAAAAAATATGATCTTTCTTTTCGAGAAATAAAAATTTGATGACACTTCTAGATTACAATCCTGCAAGCTGTGAAATCTTGCAGCCAGCGCTTTTCCATTCACAGAATTTACACCACAAAGTTCGGTTAATACTAATCTTGTCTTTAATTACATACTTTTCATGATAAAATAACTATTAGAAAAACTTGTATGTATTTAAAAAGATTGTTTAATCTAATCACGACAAAATCTGTCATTAAATAAAGACAATATTTAAAAATATGATAGATTTTTTGAATAAAAAAAACTACAGTAAAACTCCAATTATCCGAATCAATTGGGACCGGACCCCATTCGGATAATTTAATTTTTTTCCGAAAAAAGGGTCTATTTTAATTAATTACTGTATGTATGTTGAAAATGGGAGAAAAAAATATTTTTAAAGAAAAAGAGCTTTTAAATCCTTCTATATATAAAAAAAAAGTTTTGATTTGGAAATGGACCAATGAAAATCTGCGTAGATCATCCGGGTATACATCTACTAGATCGGCATCCATATTTTTTATGACCGGGGGTCCTTCTCCGTTAATATTAAGAAAACTGTTTCATACAAAAATATGAAAATCGGTAGTATTATAGAGACATGTTTGTTAAACACGCGGATGCAGACAGGGTTTAAATCGAATAATTATTTTAAGAGATATTTGATGTTAAAGATGGTCAAAATCGTTCCATTAAAAAAGTTTTATAGGAAAAAAACTATACATAGGAGTTTAAACATTTTTAGATCATTTTATACATTGGAAGTTCCAGATGTGCAGTCTGCAATTATCTTTTTAATTTGACTCATTTGTTGAGGATTTATTTCCATTTTAAATTCAAATTTTCAGCATTTCGAGAGATTTTTTACACATTTTAGAAAGGGTAGCGGTCGTTGCAGCAACTGGGAACCTGAAAATTTGAGCATGCGCATCAGCTCTGGATTTTTGCCTGAGTAAAGAACCAGATCGAAAATAAACACCGTTTTAAAAAAGATATACCTATTTTTTAATTATTGATTAAAGTTAGGTATTTTTACTTTCTTCTATCTTTACAAGAAGAAAGTATTGGTTTCATGAAAATTTTCGAAATCCAGTTTTCGATGGATTTACACGTTTTATGAGTCAGAGATTCCAAAAAACATGTTTTTACAAAATGTCTGTCTGTGAGTCTGTCTGTCTGTCTGTCTGTCTGTCTGTCTGTCTGTCCGTCCGTCTGTCTGTATGTGACACAAATTTTGTGGGCGCTCTATCTCAAGAACTAATGGACGAAATTTCACAAAACTTCATATTTAGTTAGACCTTGATATAAACTGGAACTGATTAGTTTTTGGTGAAAATCGCCCAACAGGTGGCGCTGCTATGCGGCATTTTAACGATTTCTGCAATAGCTGTATCTCAAGAACTACTGCACGGATTTTCATAAAACTTCAGATTCAGTTAGTCCAGGATATAGTTTGCTGCTGATTACTTTTTTGTGAAAATCGCCCAACAGGTGGCGCTGGTATGCTGCATTGTTCATGATTATCGTAATAGCTCTAACTCAAGAAAACATGCACGGATTTTCATCAAACTTCAGATTCAGTTAGTCCCTGATATAAATTAGTGCTGCTTAATTTTTGGTGCAAATCGCCCAACAGGTGGCGCTGCTGTGCTGCATTTTTCACGATTTCCACAAGAGGTGTATCTCAAGAACTATTGCACGGATTTTCATCAAACTTCAGATTTAGTTAGTCCTTGACATGAATTGATGTATAAATTAGTGCCGTTTAATTTTTAGTGTAAATCGCTCAACAGGTGGCGCTTCTGTGCTGCATTTTTCACGATATTCACAAGAGCTGTATCTCAAGAACTATTGCACGGATTTTCATCAAACTTCAGATTTAGTTAGTCCTTGACATGAATTGATATATTAATTAGTGCTGTTTAATTTTTGGTGTAAATCGCTCAACAGGTGGCGCTTCTATGCTGTATTTTTGCGATTTCCACAATAACTTTATCTCAAGAACTAATGCTTGGATTTTCAACAAACTTCAGATTCAGGTATACCTTGATATCGTTTAGTGCTGTTTACTTTTGGTGTAAATAGCTCAACAGGTGGCGCTGCTATGCTACATTTTTTCAGAATTTCCGCTATAGCTCTATCTCAAGAACTAATGCGCGAATTTTCATCCAACTTCAAATTCAGATATACTTTGATATGAATTGGTGCTAAATCGTTATTTCTTGTACTATTTAAATGATTTAATTGACGTGATTTATATAGAAGAAAGTTTTGTGATGGCCACAACATACTAGTTTTATTAGTAATTATAATAACGACTAAACAAAGTCATTTGATAAATTTAAGAGTATTCTTATAATTAATAAATAAGCAAAAAATCTTATCAGGTTTGTTTTCATGGTTGTTTACATCAGTTGGCAGAAAATCTCTCTTTCTGAAGCCTAAAAAAAGTGACAAGGCTCATATTCTCGAAAAATACCGAATTTTGCTTCGTGTTTTCACTTAATTCTTCTGTAAAATAATCATATATATTTTTGCTGTTGTTTTTAAGAAAAAATAACGGCACAGATGTCATATACGCACCTCGTTGGCGAGATTTTTTTCTGACCCCAATGTCATATACGCGCCGGGGTACTTAACTGGCGCCAAAGTGTCGTTATTTTGCTTGATATGGTAACCGGTTGTTGTTTATTTATTGATAAATTGTTTATTTACTTTTATTTTCTTTTTAAAATTATATAAATTGTTTTGTTCTATAGTTATTAATTAAACATTTTTTTATTTATTGTTATTCCCTTTTTAAAAATATATATGTAACTGGTATTCGAAAACGAGGTTTTCACCAAATTGGATTTAGAAAAAAATCGCGCCATCGTAGTGCGTATATGGCATCTGTGCCACAATAATATCTACAAATGAGTCTTAATTTTTATTGTTTTTATTTAACAAAAATATAAAATTACATAAGTTATCAGAATTTTAACATAATGGTAAAAGAAGTTATTTTAAGCATTTCATTTTTGTAGTTTATATTTTTGTAATTTTTAATATTTCATGAATTTTCTTTTTTAAAACGCTGATAAAATCACTTTAGTTTTGAAAGTAACCGCCACACTGGTTTGTTTATCTCGTAGTTTCAGATTGGCAATCATTTACAAAAATGGCATTTTGGCGCGTTTTGAAAAAAATTGCCAATTCAATCTGCAGACATATAACGATTTGGCGAGACGATAAATAGATTTTTGTTATTACCAGTTTGTTGTTACCAGATCGTGGCTTTGACGAGGTTTGTCCATTTTAGAGATTGCTTCATAGCGAGTTTCGTGTGTCCAGTGATGGTTTTTCGGTTTCATGGGCGCGAAGCGCTCATACACGCGTTACTGACCGCGGCATTGACGAGTTTCGAGCATTTTAGAGATTGCTGTACAGCGAGTTCTGCGTGTCCAGTGATGTTTTTTTTTTCGGTTTCATGGGCGCGGAGAGCTCATACGCGCGTTACTGACCGCGGCATTGACGAGTTTCGTGCATTTTAGAGATTGCTGTACAGCGAGTTTCGTGTGTCCAATGATGTTTTTTTCGGTTTATGGGCGCGGAGCGCTCATACGCGCGTTACTGACCGCGGCATTGACGAGTTTCGTGCATTTTAGAGATTGCTGTACAGCAAGTTTCGTGTATCCAATGATGTTTTTTTTCGGTTTATGGGCGCGGAGCGCTCATACGCGCGTTACTGACCGCGGCATTGACGAGTTTCGTGCATTTTAGTGATTGCTGCACAGCGAGTTTCGAGTGTCCAGTGATTTTTTTTCGGTTTCATACGCGCGTTACTGACCGTGGCATTGACAATTTTTGAGATTGCTGCACAGAAAGTTTCGTGTATCCAGTAATGTTTTTTTTTTTTTTTTTTTTTTTTTTGTAAAATAATCATATCTCTTTCTGTTGTTGTTTTTATGAAGAAAAAAATCTATGAATGAGTCTAATTTTTTATTGTTTTTATTTAATATAAATATAAAACTGCATAAGTTGTCACAACTTTAGAATTTAGGAAATGTTTCATTTTCATATTCTTTAATCTGTTGTTATTCTTCTTCAATGGAGTCAACTACTAAAACATTCATTATTGTATAGCTAGATTTCCTTTTTTTAAAAAACAGTGTTTATTTTCGATCTGGTTCTTCACTCAGGCAAAAATCCAGAGCTGATGCGCATGCTCAAATTTTCAGGTTCCCAGTTGCTGCAACGACCGCTACCCTTTTAGAAAAGGGCAATTATTTTAAAGTGTTGCCAATTTTAAAAACAGCACAAAGATTAATATTCCCTGCAAATAAAAAATGTATTTACATTTGGCTATTATAAACAGAAACTTTCAAATTAGAATTAAGTGATTACGTGTTAAAAATCAGGAAAATATTGAAAATTACATCATAAAAACTACAGTTACACGTGAATTTTAAAAGGGAAAGAAAATTTTTAAATACTAAATTCATTATTATGCGCTAAAAGTCACAAATGAAGGAAATTACGTCATATTTAAAAAGGCCAAATAAATAAAAGATGGCAAAACTCTTTAAATTAAAAAATACATTTTACAATGTATATTTGCATATTTCATATTTTGAGATAATCTTTTCAACTATTATCGTGAATTCTAAGACAGCGCAAATAATATTTCCTTTCTAACAACAAAAGAATTTTCATGTGAATATTAAAAAGAGAAAGGAAACTTTGGTGAAAATTACTTCAGATTTAAAACGATACATTTAAAAGAACTTTCTCATAGCGTTGTTAAAAATTACCGAGAGACAAAGACTCTGTGTACTTAATTCATTTTACATTAGCTTACTTTCAAATTTTTAACTAATTTTTAACATTTTCCAATAAAGTTGAAAAGTGTTATTGATTTCGGTTCATCTGTTCGCTCTCTAACTCTCGTAAATATACTCGGACCGCACTGAAATTTTTGGTTATTGACGTTTAGCCTAGCACGAAAGACGAACCCTATTTCAAATGAAGTTTGTAGCATGTTTAGTTCATTTACAGGGACAGTCAAAAGTATTCCGTTACATTACGGCCAATGGGGAAAAATCATTTCAAATGAATTTTAAAGATGTTACACCTTTTCAAACATAATAAAAAATATGCATTTACGAAGTGCACTGAAATATGCAGAATATTCTGTAGCATATGCGGTGCAACGAATAGTTACTATTCATTTACAAGGCTACACAAAAGAATTCAATTACAAATGGTATAGGGGAAATTGTTTGCGGCGTATTTTAATTATGCAAATTCATATATAATAAAATTGATATACGTCGGTGAGGCTTACTTAAGTTATTTCATGCATAATACGAAGTGCATAGCATTTACAGGAACATACAAAACATTTCAGACAAGTATTTTCTATCCGAAGTACTGTATATCAGCGGCGATGGCAGGGAATGCATTTTTAATTATGATATGCGCTTTTAAGTTTCACTATATTTATGCATACTATATATGGTGTGTGTAAATATTATAGTTGATATACAGGGTTACGCAAAATAATTCGTAAAGGTTACTGAGTACAGTGGCGTAGCCAAGGGGGGGGTCCAGGGGGTCCGGACCCCCCCCCCCCGAACCCAAACGAAGAATTAGTTTACTGAATCGTGGATACAACAGTAAAAACGGCTAAGACGGAATCACAAAGAACCTATGAAATATTCCGCTTTAAACAGGTGTTCGTCTTAGAAGGTACAATTTTCAAAGGTATGTCATCCGACGGGACTACGAACATTTCCGTTTTAGACAGGTTTTCGTTATAAACACTTTCCGTTTTCACTTTATCCATTAAGACTGCTAAAACGTACTCACTCTATAGTACACCTCTGAAGAGCATAAATGCATTACAATAAAATCTGTGAAGATGACCTATCTCAAAGGAAAACAATTCAAGATTCGACGAAAACAACACTATATATTTATACTTGCTTACGTTTGAAACCCATATGAAATGAAACTTGTTCCAATTGTGATTCCTTCTTGGCAGATTTTCTATGAACACGGAATCCTCTCGTAAACGGGAACATTTTAATGTCCCGAGACGGAAGGACAACTATGCAAGTATACCTGCTATTCCTTTTACACAAATTTTGTGTAACTAGATTAAATGTAAAACTTCTTTATCTTGGACTTCGATGGGACCAACTGTTGCCGACACTTATGGGAAAGATGAGTTTACACGAACACAATAATGGCACATTGGTTGAGTTTCGCGACCCTTATCTTTATTTACTTTATAACTGTCAATATGATCAATTATTTTAAATCTGCTGCAAGCAATTAATAAAAATAACTTTATTTTTGGACTGGTTATTTGTTACCACTTTCAAAATACACTGTCAAGAAAAGTTATAGGAATAACCATAAAAAGGTGTTTTGTGTTAATTCTATTAAGGGAACTTCAATGAAAGGTGATTGATTGGTAACACAATGTCAACGTTATCACGTAGTCCAATGGGATTAGCCTTCGTTACAGAAAAATATGTAAATTTTTCAGCCCGTTCCTTCGGTTCATGTGTGAAAAAGATTGCACGTAGGTGATTTGAAGTCTAACTTCAAAGGTTGCATGTGGGTGATTTAAATTCTAATTTCAAGGATTGTACGTGTAGTTGGGTAAAATTTTCGCTTGTAGTAGGTGGAATATGTTGTCCAGGAGACATCTGACCGATTGCGAGAAATGGCGTGTGATAGGTAGAATGGAAGCTGGAAATACTTAAAAATAGCTAAAAGCGTCATGTCAAGAATATGGAAACGGTTAACAGACACTGGTAATGTGCACAGACAACCAGGTCAAGGTAAAAAACGTGCCACAATAGATTCTCAGGACCGTTATGGGGCAACGATTGCTAAAATAAACAGGCAACTGACGTCAGTTCAGATTGCAAGAGAGTTCGCTGCAGCAACAGGAACTCGACTATACAGATTTACTGAGAGTAACAGATTGTATAAAAAAGGGATGCGTACAAGGAAACCTATTATTTGTATTCCGCTAACTCCGGCATCGAAATGCGCCCGGTAAAGTGGTACAGAGATCATCGTCATTGGAGTACCACGGGCTGGGTCGAGTTCTCTTTACCGACGAATCCTGATTTTGTTTGGAGAATTATTGCAGACGTGTTATCATATGGAAGGAAAAACACATGCAATAAAGCTGCAAACATCCGTGAAAGGTATAGATACAAAGGTCGTAGAATCATGGTATGGGTGAGCATCAGTTTGAATGGCCACACAGATACCTACACATTTTTACCAGTGCAACTGTGAATTCTGAAATACACTACTGGCCATTAAATTTGCAACACCAGGAAGGAATGATCTGACGAACGTCAAAATCTCATGAAAGGAAGAAGAGGCTGGAATATGTAAATGATTAGCATTTCAGCACATTTAGACGAGGCAGGCGGGAGAAACGACATCTGAAGCACTGAATAAAAGAAAAGTTGCGAAGTGGATTTCTCATTCGGAACGAGCTTGGTAAGGTCGGTCTTTGCTCAGAATATCGTGTTATACCTCGAATAATAAGAAGAAATGCTTACCACCAAGTGTCGGTATTCGATAGAGGCAGTATTGTTGCCTATCGAGAGTGTGGATTGTCTTTCCGTGATATCGCCCGTTCCACTGGTCGAAATCCAACCACTGTCATGCAAATATGGAATCAATGGATTTCTGAGGGTCATACTGAACGTCATGCAGGATCTCGCCGCCCTCCCATGACTAACACCGGAGACGACAGACATATTGTGAGGTCGGCCCTGCAAAACCGTACAACCACACCACGAACCATTAGTCAGGAAATGGGCATGTTTGAAGTGCACCCATAGTATCCGCTCGTACGGTGTGACGACGTTTGCAGCAGTGTGGACTGTCAGCACGGCGACCAGTACTGCGGCTTCCCTTGACAATGCAGCATAGAGAGAGTCAGCGACTCTGGTGTGCCGAACGTCAAAGCTGGATGCATGACTGGCACAATGTCGTATTTTCAGACGAGTCCCGGTTCTACGTGCAGTATTCTGATGGCCGTATGGAAACTTGTCTGGAGGCTTCGAGGGAAACGCCTGTCGCCTGCTTGCATTCGATATTGGCATAAGGGACCTGCACCTTTTGTGATGGTTTGGGCTATAATCTTTATCCTAAATTTGAGTGGTGGACGGATGAATTGAAAACGCAAAGGAATAAGATCTCGGCATTAAGAAAAAGGTACAAAATTACAAACGACCCAAGGTGGAGAACGCTCCTACAGAAGGAAAGAGCTCTAGCCATTGGGTACACGACATGCACATGTCTAGTTCGGATCGACGGTAATTTGAACGCAGATAGGTACATTTTTGACATCTTACGTCCAGTGGTTGTGCCTTGTCTTCGAGGCCTGCCAAACGCCACCTTCCAGCAAGATAACGCAATACCACATATTGCACGTCGTGTTCTGACCTTCCTCGATATACAGGATATTCGATTGCTGCCCTGGCCTGCACGGTCTCCAGATCTGTCACCCATTGAAAACATCTGATTATGAATTGCTTAGAGACTAGCCCGCCACCCTTCTCCAGCTAATACGTTTGATGAAGTGTGGCATAGACTTGAAGCAGTATGGAATGAGTATCCCGTTTCTGCCCTCCAAGCCCAGTTCGACTCCATGTTTAGCCGGGTAAGGACCGTTTAACTGCCAGGGGGAGCAGCTGTTTCTATCAATTTCGTATCCTTGTAAACCCCCAAACTGTTTACAAATTTAATCATTTTGTTTTCATGTCATACAGTTTACATACAATAAATATCTTTTTTGTATTTTCAATCTTTCATGGTGTTGCAATTTTAACGGCCAGCAGTGCATATAGAGATAAGGTTTTTGATCCTCATGTCAAGTTGTTTAACCCCTCCGGGACCATATGGGTGCCTATATGCATCTTCAAAAGGTGCTTACAGAACTTGTTTTTAATACCACTAAAAATTAAAAGTAAATTTTTTCTTATTTTATTAAGACATTTTTTCGATTGATAAACTAAATTTAATTATTTGACAAAAAGTGGTGTCAAAGGAATAAAATTCATATAAAAGATGGTAATCCCGAACGGGTGAAGGGTGCAAACGAAAGATTTGAGATTTTATGCTTATTAATGGTCTAGAAGTGCTGCCCCCTCCACGGAACTCCGAAGTGTCCCTTCCAGAGCTTCAGAAATCCCACACAAAAAAAAGTCTGGATTCAACATTTCCTTTGACCCCAGTCATGGTGACAATAACAATTTTGTGTATGGAAGGTGTGTTTGTGTATATTTTGTGTATGTCTTAGGTGACACTTGGTCTTTAACAATAAGAAATCGAATTGAAGCTAATCCACGTATCAAAGTCTGGAGCTTACTACTGAACTTGAAGAATGCTCTGAAACTGTTTCGAAATATCCAAAATAAATTGGTTGTGAAGTACGATAACAAAAACTACCATTATTTTTTACACATCCTGATACTTCCAAAAGCGTGCTAATTCATCACAAGTAAATTTGTTACAAAAATTTAACTTCCAAAGACGACTAGATATCGGAAGCAACTATTATATCGAATATGGTATCAAAAATGGCAAAAAATAGAAACCAAAAAGTATAATGGCTGTTTTAGACAATTGTAACAGAACTATTTTTTTCAGCATGAACCAGGGTTGCCAGTTTGGCCCCCATTTTCATTAAGAAAATCCAAATTCGCACCAGAAAATGAAAATAGTATTTTTTGCTTTATGACAGAAATTTTGTGATTACAAAAGGTAAAGATTCTTCTTTCAAAATTTCCGGTGTGAATTTGAAATTTCGAATTAAAAGTGGAGTCTAAACTGGTAACCCTGGCATGAACTATATTTGATTAGCGTGCTTCTTACATTATTAGTTTGTGTAAGTTGAAATTGCAAGATCTTTTTCTTAAAGATTAAAACCTTATCTCAAAAACTCGCAGCTACCGACTCACTGGCACTTATGTGAAATCATTATCCAATGTTTATTACAGCGCAAGTTCTTAATTCAATGGCAAGAAATTAAACATGGAAATTGCAGTTTTAAACTTAACCACTTGATCCTAACTTTATTGTAGGCAAATGTTATGTATTATGAAACTTAACTTAAATAAATTACTAATAATTGCTAAATAAATTAATATTCTTCATATGCGCTCAGTTTTTTACATCAAAATGTTTATAAAATCTTTTTCACTCATAAATATTAATGTAACTCCAATGTATTATTAGCTGCAGTTACAGAGATTGATCTTACTTTTTTTATCCATGCTTTTTTTAAAAATTAAGATATTAAATAAGGATATACCTAAATTCTTAAAGTTACTCAAAATACTTCTATTATACTGTCAATCCTGTAAAGACGTGATCGGAAGGGACTGGAAAAAAGTTCCATTTTAGACAGGCTTCCGTTTAAAGAAGTGTAATTAATTATACTTCTAAGATACACTACCGCAATAAGACCTATTGCTCGTTTCGTTGGGAGCCTGCAGAAACTCTTCCGTTTGAGACAGGATTCCGGTATAGAAAGATTCTGCTTTCAGAGGTTTTACTTTGTTGCACTAAAGAGCGGTGAAAATCTCCTTTCAGACATAGGATTTTAGTAAATTTAATTGTATGGCAATACATATTAAGACCATGTACCGCTTCCGTTTTAGGCAGGATTCTGTTAGAGATAATTGCTATTTTGACAGATTTTACTATTCATATAATATAAATAAGTATATTTATATAAATACACAAAACTTATAAGAATGGAACCTGCCTATAACGGAATTCTGTCTTAAACGGGTATGTTCCACGATACTATCGAAAAGAATACTATACAATTACACCTCCAAACACGAAAACCTATTTTCACCAATACTTGCGATTTTACCTTGACAAGTTTTACTACGTATAACCTGAAGGAAAATTTTTGGACCCCCCCCCCCGAAACGAAATCCTGGCTACGCCACTGACTGAGTATAACCGTAAATTGCTGAAAGGTGGGTTTAAAATGTGTTATGTTGAACTGCATGTAGTTTTCTATGAAATATTTGTAGAATATAGATAAAATGATATACAGGGCCACGCAAAGAATTGGTACATGGCTGCCTATAGATGATAAATTCTGAAAATGCGATTTCAGTAGTTTTAAGAGTGATTTAGTTTGAATTAAAGTTTAGCTAAATAGTGGCGTGTAAATAAAGGTACTATGTAAACAACAGGGCTGAACAAAAGTATTCAAGTATGTTTCCATCTATTAGTATAAATTGCTGAAAGAGAAATTTCAACCTGTTGTGCGTTTTCTTGATAAACTAAATTTTCTATTATATAGTATAACGTACGTTATATAGTATATATTTCTATTATATAGTATAGCCTACAGATCAAATACAGGGCTGTTCGGAAGAATTGGAATAAATATTTGGCTATGGATGGTAACTGCTGAAATCAGTTTTTTAAGTGTTTAGTTAGTTATCTTATTTACCTTATTTCCCTAAATAACGAAGTTTGTTAAAGCTTTCAGGTAGTGTTGGAAAGTGTTTCATAATCTATGCCGTACGCATGATTTTTCTTTCTTGCTTTTAATCAAAGACAAAAACAGCCATTGTATCTCTTAGCAGCGGCTGATTTCGTCTTAAAAATTTCCAATCAAAGGAAAATGAATGAAAACCCGTTTACAGGGAGACCGTTACTGTTTTTTTAAATTATAATTCAATCTTTTTAAGGCCGATGAAATTAGCATGCTTTTAGAATCTGAAGTGTCTGAACGGGGGTTGGCGAGCGTAGCTCGTAGGCGGCAGCGCCCCCTAGTTAATTAAATGAAAAGGCAACACTTTTACATGTTAAGCGTACTTATATAGTGCTGTACATTAGTACAGTATGTACGTACCGTACTGTAAATGAAAGTCATTGCTTACAGAACATCTCGGTCAAAGTAAGCTGTTTGACAGTCTTCATCCGTTTTCGGGCAGCCAAGTCGCACATCCGCTTGACCGTGAAAAGTTGCATGTGGTCACACTTGGGCTGACGCTCCATCCTCTTCAACTGAGTTTCAAGGCCGGCAAATGCTTCACTCTGATGGTCTCGTGTCAGCTTCAACTTCGACATTAAGATCATCTTCTTCCTCGACGCTTTCTTCTCTGACACTTTCAATAAGTTCATCATCATTTAGAATCTGAATTCGCAGTACGTTTCCGTCTTAATTTTTTTTCTGAATCTCTAAAAGCGATTCGGATAGTCGGAGTTCGGATAATTGGAGTTTCATTGTATATGTTATATGATATCAGTTACCTATTACAGGCAAATCTATGTTCAACTTACTGGAATTTTTAGATATTACATTATTCGTTTTAGAAAAAAAGATATAATAATCCATTTTCATACTTGGTACTGTGCGAATGTGTTAAACCTTGTTAAACCAGATACAACACAAGCCATTAAAATTGACTTGTATTCGTTAAAATTTTTGCGCCCTCTGAAAATCCGAGGTCTGCGCCCTTTTGCCTGGCCCAGTCCGACCCTGTTCCAGAGTGATTTTTTTAGACTTTAAAAGGTAAAGGAAGTTTCCATAAGGTTCTTTTTGGAATAGAATATTTTTTCCTAATTAACACTTTCGTGTAATTTCAGTGATGCAATTTTGGAGATGTATTTCTGGAGTAAAGATTAATTTGACTTGCTTGTATTTATGCAGCATGGAGGTTTGTTTTTTTGTTTGTTTTTGAAAGGAGGGGGGAAATCTTAAACAGACAAACCTTCTAAAATAATATTTATTTTGACAAATTAATCGCTGTAGTTCACATAAATTCATCAGATATTTATGGTTTTACATCTTAGCAAACTCTTCAATTTCCTGTTTTGATTCAAAAGACCTGTAAAATTGTTAGTTTAAATTTCTTTTAATAAATTTTAAATTATTAAAAGAAAATCATACATACAGTAATATTTTATTTTATTGTATAAATAAGTTAAAATGTGTCCAAAAATAAATATTGTATAGATGGAAAATATTTTACAACTTTTTTTATGTTTTCCACTTTCATGCCTGATAAATTTAGACGCATTTAAAGATCTTTAAATGATATATTAAACCCAGTTTATAAAAACATTGTGCCAATCCTACTTTTCATTGCAAGTTATGCTGCTTTCTAAACTTGCTAAAACATCACTGTTGTAATTACTGTATTGATTCTAGTAATGGTGATTTTTCATATGAATTTTTTATTAAAAATTAGTTAACTTTAGGTTAAAAATGTAGTGAATGACTTTGATCATTTATGTAAATATTGTACTCACAGGGATCTGTCCAGATTTTTCTTTCTGGGTCCTATTTTTGAAATTGTGAATAGCTTTTTTTTTTTTTCACATTTATAAAAAATCTATTTTTAATTTTGGGAATTTGAAATTATCGTTATATTCAGGTTCTTGTTATACATTTTTAACAAGACCCTTTCCATATCTATATCTTGATAATAGGTTTTTGACAAGTTAGATAGTATTACTTTTAAAATTTGTGATGAAAAGTACTGTTTGGAAATGCAAAAGTTTTGTGTAAAGCTAATTGTTAAGTTGAAAAATTTTGTGAAGGGTCCTGTTTTAAAATAAAAAGGTTGTGAAAGGTCCATTAAAGGACCTAATTTTTCTCTAAACAGATCCCTGGACTCATGACAGCTTTATTTATTTAAAAATATGATGCAAGTTGTATATAAGATCTTACCAAATAATTACTCAAAAATAGTTATTAAAAATTTTAATTAAGAAATACAAGAGAAAAATTTAAAAAACTGAAAAATAAATAAATCTGTATTTATTTTTAGCACTAGGGGGCTCGGCCCCCTACGAGCTACGCTCGCCAACCCCCGTCCAGACACCGCAGACTCTAAATGCACGCTAATTTGATCGGCTTTAAAAAGATTTCGAAAGATTGAATTATAATTTAAAAAACAGTGGCGATCTCCCTATAAACGAATTTCTATTCATTTCTCTTTGATTGGGGAATTTTAACGCCAAATCCGCTGCGGTACTACTTGATTATCCTGTCGACCAATTTCGCCAAATTATATAAATCGCCAAACCACTCGCCAAATTATACAAATTGATATAATTTTTATTTTAAATAACGAAAGAACAAATAAATTCGTACAACATTAATAAAAACACAAATAAAACGTCGAAATAAAAATAACTTGATGACGTATACACGTGTAACAACATTTCAAAATAAGCTAATATAAAAGGAATTAAGTAAAGAGAGTCTTTGTCTCCTGGTATTTTTTAACAAAGTGAAAAGAAAGTTCTTTTAAATGAGACATTTTAAATTAATTCTCAAAATATCAAATAAATGTCTAGCGCAATTTCTAAATTTAAACTTTTTTGCGATATTATTTTGTGTTCATTTTATGTAATAACTATAATGTGATGTAAATATGACGTAATTTCTCCTAAGACTTCTAGTGCATGTTAATGAATTTATTATTTTACAATATCCTTTCTCTTTTAAAATTCACTTGTATACTTTTTATGACGTAATTTTAATAAGTTCCTGCTTTTTATACGTAATTATTTAATTCTAATTTGAAAGTTTTTTTCCTGTTTATAATAGTCACGTGTAAATAAATTTTTAATTTGAAGCAAACATTATTGCTTGCGCTTTTTATACAGTTGGCAACAGTTTAAATTAGTACAATTTTCTGAAATCTGTAAAAAATATCTCTAGAAATGCTGAAAATTTGAATTTAAAATAGAAATAAAACCTGAAAAAATGAGTCAAAATAAAAAAATTAATGCAATCTGCACTCCGGCAGATTCTAACGCATAAAATGATCTAAAAATGATTACACTGCCATGTACAGTTTTTGCTGCTATAAAGCTTTTTTAATGGAACGATTTTGTCCAACTTTAGCATTAAATAACTCTTAAAACAATTCTTCGATTTGAAAACTGTCTGCATCAGCGTGTTTATCAAACATTTCTGTATAAAACCACCGATTTTCATATTTTTGTAGGCATTATTTTTGTTAATATTAATGAAGAAAGGCCTCCGGTCACAAAAAAATCAAAACCGGCGGCGGCGGCGGCGGCGGCGGCGGCGGTGACAGCGGTAGTTACTTTTTTTTAGAATAGAGAGATTCAACATCAGAATATCTGAATTTCTTAACAATATGTGAATAATTTTTGTCATGTGCTTTTCATAATTTAAATACCAAATTTATCCTTTCATTTATTTTTAATTTGTGTAAATGCATTTAGCCAATATAATATGTTATTCTTTTCATAACTAAGGGGCTGGCTCCACATAAAACTTTGATCATGAAGCTAAACAAACATTTTAAATTTTCTTTACTTTTCTGACAAATGTAATAGATGGGAAATATTTTTGTTAATTTTTGAATGATGGCATACTAAGTTTCTTGTCAAAAGAAATTTTTAATAGATAGAAATTTTTAATCGATTGATTGAGCTTATTGAAAAATCTTTCAGTAAAATAATATTACAAGAAAACCGGGACCTGAAGGGAGATTCACTAGGCACTCAATCACGATATAATTTTACTAGTGGGGGAAAAGTCCGCCTTCGACAGCCGCCATTTTGAATGAGCACTCAGGCCTAGTATTCAGAGGGCTGTGGGAAAATTGCGGAATGACATCATACTGGTTTCTCGGTGTAAGGTTGGGTAAAAACGGCTCTGAACGCTTTCGTGTAAAGTTGCGGGATTTTTTTATTTACATTTACAAACACGGCGGCAGCTGCACTTTCAACAGTGCAAATAAATTCAATTATCACTTTTTTTAGATGGGAAACTGTTCCACACTGTTAAAAATATCGTGAAAAATTACCTCTGTTTTTAAAGGCTGTCTATTTTTTGACCAATGTGAACGCTTCATAGGTATTAATGTAGCGTTCTCATTGGTCAGAAAATAGAGAGTCTTTAAAAACAGAGGTAATTTTTCACGATATTTTTAACAGTGCAAGTTAATTTTTATGTGGAATACTATTGAACAAATATGACGAGCCGTTAATTCCCAAATTGGCTCAACCGAGTCCAGCAATCTGATTGGCTAAAACTGATATTTATATAGTAGATAATTATATTTATTTTCTTATGAAGTAGTGTAATGTAAAATAGAATGCAATTATAATGACTTAAATTGATTTATTTTGTTAAATTTGATCAAAATCACAGTAAAGTAATCCAAAATATTAATATTAATAAAGGATCAGATTGCTGAGATCGGATGAGCCGATTTGGGAATTAACGGCTCGTACAAATATGTATCACAGGTTCACAGGTTTTGCTAGCCATTTTAGGCTGAATCGGAGATTCATTCATTCGATGGAAAATATGGTACGTTCAAATTATTATGTGTTAAAATTATTATATGTCAAATTATTATTTTTGTAATATGAAAAAACAGAAACAATGTGCGATAAAACTGATCAAAACAGTGATTCCGATTAGCAATCACAGTTAAGATATAAAATGGTAAACAAATCAAATTTCCCAACCACGTGATCACTTTACCCAATAAAATTTTTCAGGTAATGGGGGTTCCCCGAAATCTGGGTAATCTCCGGCTCTGAACGCTGCGGGAAAAACCGAAAAAGTCACGTGATGCCGGCTCTGAACGCTTCGGGTTCCCCACGGGAAACTGGGGAACCCAGGTGCGGTCCTTGAACGCGCTCGGAGAAAGAACTTTTACTTTCCGATTCCGCGATGCCTTTTAATATTTTCAGTTTGGCAACAGCTCATTGGCGCAATAATTTGACATCTTGTAAACAAAAAAGGCAACAAATATTTCCGACTTCCAACAAAGGTAAAAAAACATCAATATTTAAAGGCAATTAATTTGGTTCAGCTTCAAAAGTTATGATTTTATATGAGTTTTCAACTTTAAGGATTAATTACATCTTTTTTTCATGTGCAGTTTCCCATACTACGTTTAATATTTTGGATGGCTATATGAATATAGAACATTTTTAACTTGACCGGAACATTTTCTTTATCAGGCAAAATTCATAATTATCAAAATTTTTTTAAACAATTGAATGCGTTTTTTGAAAAGCTGGTTCATTTTACCAATATTGAGGTAATATTTCCCTTTTTATTTATTAAGTTTAGTTTTTTTTTTTTTAATAGAAAGCTAGAATTACTTTGAAGCGCCTCTATTCATGATTTTTCTTATAAAAGATTATTCGACATGTTACCAATTATCTAAGGGAGATGATAAAATATTTAATGTAAATTTATCGAAACTGAAATATCGTTGTCTCTGCTGTAATGGAGCCCCTTTAGGCAGGCCCCGATCATGACTAATTGGGGCCCTGTGCAAAGATAAATTTGGGGGGCCCCATTCGAACAGTTGCAACATTAAACTGATGGTGAGTCATATGTGTAATGCATAAACAATATTTTCGAAACTTGGATTTTAAATAGAAGAAAATTATTCCGTCAATTCTAAATTAAATACCTTAATTAATAAAAATACCCCTTTTTTTTTTCTTCATACAGAACAAAACTCTATTATATAACTTAAGTAACTTGCTATGTTACTTTAAGATGAATTTAATAACTTCAACTTATGAGTGTTAAATGCTGTAGCATATAAATATGAGTTAATCAAGTTACTTTATTTGACATCTTTTTAAGTTGTACTACATACAACATAATATAAAATAAAATACATTCTACTTCACAAGTAGAAAGTGTTTTTTCAATAAATCTAAAAAGATCGCAATTTTGGGTTTGTTTTTCATTTTCATATTCATCTCAAAGTTAAAAGAAAAAACTTTGAATACTACAGAAGAAAATTTATCTCATGACAATTAGAACTGATTATTTTCAACCACTAAAATTTAGATATGATTTAAGTTCATTGCTAATACAATCTATTAAAATTAAAATATTATTTCTTTATTTAATAGTGGTTGAAATTAACTTTGCAAAAGTATTGAACTCTGCGAGTTCAAAATGAAATTTGTTTTTCAGAAAGTTTAGTAGAATTTTTTCCAAAATGAAATTTGTATTTGAAAATTTTCAGAGTTGAAATTGGAAAAAAAATATTTTATAAATTAAATGGATTTGGGGGTCCCTTGAGGTGTGGGGCCCATGGGCAAAGTCCCGATTTGCCCATGCGATAATAAGGGCCTGCCTTTAGGAACAGATGTATACTTCATAATTTAATGCCTATCCACAAGTAGTGTGTTCAGTTACCCTGTGTGGAATGGGACAGTAGGTTTTTCTCTTTATATATCATTATAAATATTTCATCAATCGCACAAGGTAGGGAGATGGGGCACATTTTGAAATTTACAATTTCTTTAATATTGAAATTGTTTTTGCATATTATGTTTCTATATTTTTAGAGACATTGGGAAGTGTTTCATTTTGCATTCCCTAAATTGAAATTTTTGTTTTTTGTTAAACAAAGCTGATTTATCCTTATTTTGGAACAGATGTCTTATTATCCCGGGGTCCGCCATCTTGGATTCGCGCTTTTTCCGCTATGTCTTTATGAAATTCGTTTTGTTCCTGCGATTCTTTGACAAAATTATTTTTTTCCCACAATTGTTTAAAGAAATTCGTGTTTTTTCTGTGATGCTTTGACAAAATTAGTTATTTTTTCTGTGAACGATTGACGGAATTGGTTTATTTTTGGCGACCATTTGTTGAAATCTGCAATATATTTCAGTGATATTTTTTTATATCTGAATTTTTAGACTGATGGCCGACTTTTTTAAATTTTCGGAAAATTCGGAACAGAATCACTCCTGGCAAACAATAAATAAATCGTACTTAAAATTGGGGAGCATTTTTAATTTTTCGGTATTTAAAAAAAAAAAAAAAATACAAGAACAAAAATTGTTTTTTTTTTTTGTTTTTTTTCTAAGAAATTTTCCACAAAGTTCCGAATTTTGCGGAAAATTTTCCACGCACTGCGTGCATCTATATTATACAACTCTGCATATACATATTTATATACACAACAATATGTGAAATATTTTGTGTGGACATGAAGAACTAAGTTCTGTCCATCTAGAAACAAGCTTTTTTATGCAAACAGGTTTATAAATAAAAAGTATATCAATATTAAGATTAAGTTATAATGTATTAAATAGCAATTGTAAAACATAATACATTTGCAGTAAATTTTAACTTGTTTATCTGTTATATGGCAGTTCCATTGCAATTAATAATAAGTTTACAATATTAAAAATAGAAATAAAAAAAATTTAAATGTTTGACAGCCTCAAATCTTATTTTTTTTTTTAAAAAGTCATATGATGAAATAACAAGTATATTTTGATTAAGAAAATGTTACATGAAAATGAACCCGTGTTTGTAATGACATTAATAATTTAATATATGCATAAAAACATTCAGTATATACACATTTTACCATGGAGAAAACATCAATAAGAAGTAGTAAAATATAATGATAAAAATTTTCTTATAGTTACAATATGAAATGTAAAATAACCAGGAAATAACAAAGAAATTAACAGAAACGCATAAAATGCATACTATGAAATTTTGCTATTCAAGATACATAAAGGTCTTAAAATATTTTTAATAGTTATCAAATGCTTCAGTATCAGGAGCAAGTTGTTTGTCTTTAGAATTTAACATTTTATAAGCCATTACCAATTTTGTAGCAGTTTGTAATCCAAGCTAGTGATGCAACGAATAGTGGTTTGGCCGAATAACCGAATACCGAATATTCGGCCAAGATACAGCCGAATATTCGGCCGCCGAATAATGAACTTATTTTTGCCTAAAAACAAAATATAGTATGCACTATATGCACAATTCTTGTATATTTCACAGTTAAAATGTATAGTTTTCTTTTAAAAAGTTATTTATACACAAATTTTTGATTTTTGAAAGCATTATTTTACTCTGAAAAAATATTCGGCTATGTTCGGCCTAAAAATTGCCTCAATAATATAATTCAGCCAAAAAAAGAAATTCTTAGCAAAAGTTCCTCATCAGGTACTGTCTAGTTACATTTTAATAGATATTATGTGCGTTGTTACATTTTAAAATAATGACAAAATTTTAAAAGTACTAGGAAGCACAAGTTTCAGCTTTCACCTGAAATAAAATAAAAAATAGGAAATCTTAATATCTTAAGAAAAACCACTGATAAAAAGGATGAAAGGAATATCCTCTAAAATGGGGGAAAGACATTGTAGACTTTATAAAGCTCACATTTAACAAAAAATTTTTTATCATTATTATTATCATTATTTTTTTTTCTTTGCTGTCAGCAGATAGCACCATTAAGAAGTGTATAGTGAATGTTTTCAGATTCAGAGGAAGGAAATATCTGCAAGAAAAAGCAAATAACATTCATTGCATTTAACAGTATCTGATGCTCTAACATACCAAAGATCAATAAATGATTTAATTGTTGTAGATAAAAATCGTTTACACATTTTAATCATTCGCCATTAGATTAACTGATATACAAATTAATGAGTTAAAAATTCCTAAGAAGAAATTAGTTCAAAGTGTGGTAACATGCTTGAATAGCACCTATTATATGTTGGAGAGATTACTGCAACAAAAAAAATGCACTTTCTGTATATGCAACTAAATTTGGAGAAATAAATAATCTGACAGCAAACCTGTGGACTGTTTTAGAAAAATTGCTGAATCCATTACAACCATTTGAAGAAATAACAAACCAAATTGCCTCGTCGAGATCATTAATTTCTGAAGTCATCTCAATAGGTTGTACCATTAAAATCATATTTATTTAAATCTGGAGATTTTTTTGGTGTAGGGCACCATGAAAGACACTCTTCTACAAAATTTGGAGAAGCGTTTTGTATCAATTTAAGACAATGAACACTATTCCATTGCAATGGTTTTGGACCCCAGATTTAAAGTGTTCTTTTTCAACAAAGATGAAGCAAAGGATGTAGGAGTAAAGTCCAAATTAACTGCTTTAGTAAGACTAAGAAAGGCTAGTATGAAACCAGTAACAGAATGTGAACAAAATATTTCCAACGTAACCATTCCATCTTCATAAGCTCCAAATTCTTTGTGGGCATGCTTTAATGAAATTGCAAGCCAATCGCAGAGTGAAGCTCTATAGAAAGCTCCTTTCAATGTGAAGAAGTAAAAGAAATTAGTAATTTTCTTTCCCAGCCACTACTAGAAAGACAACAGTGTCGTTTGGAGTGGTGGGCAAAAAATTCAGAAGACTTTCCAAACCTTTCACAATTAGCCAAAAAGTACCTTTCTGCACCAGGAAGTACCATATATAGTGAGAGATTATTTTCAGAAGCAGGTAGCATTTACGAAAAAAAAAAGGAAATAGACTATCACCTGAGAATGCTGAATTATAATTATTTCTGCATCACAATCTGCATCACGTTTATTGAAAACATTTTAACTGTTTTTTAAGGCAAATATAAACAGTACAATGCTATTCTTGAAAAAAAAAAATACATAAAACGTAAATGCATACTAATTAAAAGAATTTAGTACTTACATTTCTTTCATTATTTAATAAGAAATAGTAACACACTAAAAAAAAAAAAATCACTTAAATTATATTTAACTTTTAAGCGTATTTTACAAAAAAAAACCCCTTAAGTATTGCAACATATATAACTTAAATATCTTATACATATAATACATCTATATCTAATCAATCATATATTTATGTTCTTTATAGGTATAATTCAAAATATTATTGAAAGAAATATTTTTCTATATAACAAGGGATAAATGTTAAACTTCCCATTATGATAAAAAAAAATTTGAATTTGCTTGTACAACTGTATTCAAACAATTTTGAATAGATTAATTTTAAATTTAACAGATTATGTTAGCTTATTACACATACTTTTTGTACTTACTGATAAAGCATTAATTTTTTTAAACATGATTCCTAAATTAGTCTCTTATATAAAAATGGGTAGATAAAACCCATTCGGGGTATGAAAGTTAATGGAAAAAAAAAAGTATTAGTTAATTTCAAATAAAATTTTCATTATACATGATGAATATAAATTGTCAAATTAAAAAGTTATACTGTGTAAATATAAAAACATTTATTACAGTATTATTCGGCCAAGGCCGAATAATGGACTTGATATTCGGCCGAAGCCGAATATTCGGCAGACAGGCCGAATGGGCCGAATATTCGGCTTCGGCCGAATATTCGTTGCATCTCTAATCCAAGCCTGTTTCTAAGTTTGATTTGAATCAAGCTGAAATTGGGAAAAATACGTTCAATACTTGCTGATGAGGCTATGCAATGAAAAAAATGACATGCAAAATTTTAAATGTTTTCTAAGTCATTGTATCTTTTCACTGATTCCTACCATTCTGCTGATGATACATTATTTATGATTGCATAAGAAAAATATGTATCAGAAAACAGAGATGCCTTGATGGAAAATTTAACAATTATGGCAAAATTTTTTTATCAATGTCATTCACCCATTTCCTTGTTATTTCTTCTTGGTCATTAGTAAGCTCCTCCCCCATGTATTTTGGATGCAGCATGCATGATAAAATGCGAGCTGGCGTGATACACAGACTTCTAATATAAGTAGACTCCAAATCAGCAACCTTTTCTTGTCTCCTACATCTCTGCCCTCCATCACGTGATGGAAGGCAGATTTAGCACGCCAAACCGGTTTTTCTCCTCGGAATCTCTCTCCAAATTCCTGCCGAAACGTCGTCTGTCAGCGTTTGTCTTGAGTTGACTGCACTTTTGCTTTGCCAATAAAGGGATTACCGCCAAAATACGGCACCCTTTTGGTATAGGTGAAAACTGGGAAATTGAGTTAGTAGCCAGTGGCCGGTAGACTCAGTTTCATTAGTGGCCACTTTTTAAAGTTAGTGGCCACTATAATGTTTCAAACTTTCTTGACATCTACATAAATTATAATCGTTGGATATATACATATTTTTCTATAAGTCAGAGTTTTATACCAGCTAACTATTCATAAGAATAGGGAAGCAGTCAAAATTCAAGAAAATTACTTTAAAACCACAGAATCTGTTTCCAACAGTTAGGTGTATACAATAATGATGAAACTGGTGAGCATGTGGCAGGAGTCGAAATATTGAAAATACTGCAATGTCCTTAAAATCCACTTGCATCCAGCGGGGAAAAAAAAAAAAAAAAAAAGAATAAATTATTTGAAATGCATGTGGAATCAAAGCCGATGAATATATTTTGCAGAATAAAACTGTATTTCTTGAAAAAAAAAATCCAACAGAAGAGCAATGGCAAAAAGCTGAAATATTGAAAATACATCTAAATCGTTGTAATCTGCTTGCATCCGGTAAGAAAAAGAATTAACAAGTTTGCTAATTAGATGTAACCAAAGTAGAGATGCATATTTCTATGAAAAAAGCTATATTTCACTTAGCGATCGATAACAGATTTTTTATCGCCACTTGGCGAGTGGCGACTAGGGTTGCGATCGGTGACCGATTTTTTAATCGCCACTTTTACAACTTTAATCGCCACGTGGCGAGTGGCGACCGCCAATTTTCACCTATACCTTTTGGCGATGAAAGCAAAAGATGTTGGAGTCAAAACCTTCCTGAAAGAACAATGGAATTGAGAGTCTACTTATATTAGAAGTCTGTGGCGTGATACAGTCATAAAATATTTTCTGATTTCAAAAGTGTCAAGAATTCATTGGTTTCATCTGCAATAGTAGAGGAATCTCTCTGTAGCACATCCAGTTAAATACTGATGGGCTTCTACAGACTGATTGGACGTTTCACTTCTTTATATAAAGCAATATTGTTAATTATATTCCTTTTCTTCGTGTTCATTAATAATTTTCAAGAAAACATCTTGGTTTTCCACATACGCCTCCAAGCATTTCATGTAACTGTTCTATTGAATTTCTTTAGGAAGTTGAGCCATTACACCCATAAGAATTTAGAACCAACCGCTTTAGCTACATGATGACTTCTGAAATATTTAGAAACTTCTATAACCTCTCTCATAATGAGGCTAATATTTCTTGTTGTGCAAATATCTCTAATTGTCTAAAATTAATTGTACCAACCAACATGTAATTAACATTTTCTTTGTGGATTTATTAGATTATGATTACTATGCAGTTATTCTATTTTAATTAAATGATTAATTGAAAAAAATATATTTTATTATTAATAAATAATGTAGGAATATAATTCTATTACATCATAGTAATAATTTTATATGTCAAACATATGGAAAATCAGAGGATTTTCATTTTGTGCATTTCATCCAATTTCTCCCGTACTTTTTACAAAAAAGTGGACAAAATAGCAACCCTGTCTGAAACTGTCTAAGGGAAATTCTGCTTATACCATTAATTATATGTATATGAAAACTAACCAAACTGAAACCAAGCATATTAAAAGTATAATTGAACTTCTGTAAGTTAAATTTTGTAGTAGTTTTCATTTTGGGTATGAAAAATAAACCTTTTAATCATTTTCTGATTTGAATCTGTCATGCCTTTAAACATTGTTTCCACCCCACTACCCCCAACATTAGCATTTTGAAAAGTTGAAATTTCACTGTAGATGGTAGTTAAACTATTTATGAGCCTTGGGGTTCAAATCCAAAACATAATTTAAGAGAAGATTGCTTAAAATCAATTTGATAAAAATAAATTTTTTATTTTTGTAAATTTACTACAAATGATCTTTTTATTACTTACTTTAGTATATAATCATTCAAAATCTTAAAACTTTAAACAGATTTGTATTTATGAAAATGGTATGAAAAGACTTAAAACATTTTTTATATAATCTTCATATTCAGGGGCGGGGAAATGCATCATTTTACTCGCCACTGACGACTGAATTTTCTGACTGGGCGAGTGAATTTTTTATAGGTCAAAATTAACATTTTTACCCGCTGGCCAAATTTTTTTAACCACTGGCCGGTAACAAAGTTATGTACGCTCCATTCAAAATTGTGTTTTTTCTAACTATCAACATTGTCATTTACTAATATATATTTCTTACCATTCGATATCATTACACTCAACTGAAAAATTTTATTTTTACTATTAATTGCAATGAAATAAATTCACAGGAAATTTTCAGAAAGGTTACAGCAGAGGGGATCCCCCCCCCCCCCTCAGCATCGGCACTAACTAATATGCATTTTTCTGCGACCATTTAACGAATTTCATGATGTTTTGACGAAAATCATGTTTTTTCGTGATCTTTTGCAAAATCTGTGTTTTTTCGCGATCTTTTGACAAAATCTGCGTTTTTTCCACGATCTTTTCATAAAATTGCATTTTTTTTGTAATCTTTTAATGAAATTTGTAGGTTTTTTTTCGCCATTCTTTGAAAATATTTGCATTTTTTTTTTCAAGATTTTTTGACGAAATTTGCGTTTTTTCCTCGATCTTTCGATGAAAGTTGCAGTTTCTCCTCGATCTTTTCACCAAATTTACATTTTTTCCGCAATTTTTTCGTGAAATTTGCATTTTTTTTCACGATCTTTTGACGAAAGTTGCGTTTTTTCCGCGATCTTTTCACCAAATTCGCGTTTTTTCCACGATCTTTTGACGAAAGTTGCGTTTTCTCCGCGATCTTTTCACCAAATTTACATTTTTCAGCGATCTTTTCTTGAAATTTGTGTTTTTTCCGCGATCTTTTGATGAAATTTGCATTTTTTCCGCAATCTTTTGATGAAATTAGTGTTTTTTCCGCGATTTTGTCACGAAAGTTACGTTTTATCCACGATATTTTCACGAAATTTTGTGTTTTTTCCGCAATCTTTTCACAAATTTTGCGTTTTAACCGCGATCTTTTCACGAAATTTGCGTTTTATCCGCGATCTTTTCACGAAATTTGCATTTTTCCGTGATCTTTTCACGAAATTTGCATTTTTCCGCGATCTTTTCACGAATTTTGCATTTTTCCGCGATACTTTGAAGAATTTTGTGATTCCTTTTCGCGATTCTTTGTCGAAATTTGCGTTTTTTCCGCGATCTTTTTTACGAAATTTGCGTTTTTCCACGATCTTGTCACGAAAGTTGCGTTTTCTCCGCTATCTTTTCCCGAAATTTGCATTTTTTCCGCGATTTTTTGACGTAATTCGAGTTTTTTACGTGGTCGTTGGACGAAATTCACGTTTTTTCGCGATTCTTTGACAGAATTGGTGACTTTTTTCTACGAACGATTGACGAAATTGATTTTTTTTCGGCGACCATATTGAAATTAGCAATATTTTTATGTACGATGTTTCGGACTGATGACCTTTTTTTTTTCGGAAACGAATGCCTTAAATTTTCGGAAAATTCGAGACAGAATCACCCCTGCTACTTTCTTTTCTTACGTTCGGAGAATCACTGATTTGGACGCCGTAAATTCCGAACGAATTTCACCCCTTTCCTCCCTGGTATCGATCTTTCAACCATCGTGTTTTGCGAGTGGTGCCCATTGAGTTTGCCAAGTGAGGACAATAAAGTTAATCGCCACATTTTAAATGTTACTCGACGCCTGGCGAGTGGCGAGTGCTAATTTTGTGCTATAGAATTTTTAGGTAGTCTTTGAAAACTGCAAACTATATATAGAGATATGCAAAAACTTTTTTTTTTTTTTAGTAGTTAGCTATATTTTTCAACTTTCCTAATTACTGGGATGTAAACATGGTACTAAGTTCTATTTTATATTAAATTTTCATCTCTTGTTTATATTTCTTAGTTTTATAGGGGGAAAAAAGTATGAAAATGCATTATAGTAACCAATAGGACTGGGCGATGTAGAAATTTCTTAAATCGATTTATCATTCATCTAACATCGCGATTTAGTGCTAAATCGCGATTTAACACCGATATTACATTCTAGAATATGAAAGCCTATTTTTTAATTTTTAGTAACAAAATACGGTCTCTATGTAACCCACCCCCCTGCTGTATTATTTAGTATACTTAGCTTTTAATTTTTCAAATACCTTTGAAAAGAGGCATATTTTACACATTAAAAAAAAAAAAAAAAAAACTTTGTACGTCCCAAAACACTATTTTTTTTTTTTTCATTTTAAAAATTAGTGACCTATTTTAGTACATCTTATAAACTCATTCTTTAAGGAGTGTTAAAAAGAAGGAGGATAAAAGAAAATGTTTTTTGTCTGACTTGTTCTGCCTGCTACAATCTAGATTCCTTAAGAGGAGGGGGGGGGACTACCCCTAGCCCACCCAAATAACACTTCATTGCTAACAACCTAGACACACTTTTTTTACAAACACAGAATTAAAAAGTTATTGTGGTAAAACAGAATCAGATAAGAATTCAATGATGAATTTACCATGATGAATAAAGTAGTAAAAAAAAAAAAAAAAAAAAAAAAGAAGAGGGAAGATATGAGAAATAAGGTGCAATTTTATATCTTTTTAACTTTTAGACTATAATAAGATTTGTTTAACATAAATGCTGACATTCATATAGCGGATGGTGAAGGATTGAAAGCGTGAGTCTTTGAGAGCACATTACTGAAATTGCAGATTTTTTCGCGGCCGTTGCCACCCTGTAAGATTAGTAATAAAATATAATCTTAAATGTATCTCTTTTTATTGATAAAAAATATCAAAAAAGCAGAAAATTGCAGATCTGCAGAAAAATCTAATGAATGACCCCCTCCACCCCTCCTTCATTCTGCTGTAAAAATCAAGTTACTTGACTCATTACAGGACTTGTAAATTAATTTCAAAAATAACAATAAATTAAAACTAAAATATTCCCATAATACCCAAACATGTGAAAATTAATTTTTCATCAGAATAATGCATAAAAATATAAACTGAAAAGGGATGAATTTGGATATAAATAGTGAATCGATTTCAGCAAGATACTCAATCCATGTGGCTGGCGTTGAAATCGGATGTCAAACCTGATGCATGACTATTTAAAAATATTTTAATTAATTACCGAGTAATTGAAAATAAAGAATATAAAAATGTTACCCAAACATGTGAAAAATAAATTTTCCATTAAAAGAATGCATAAACATAAAAAATGAAATTCGATGAATTTGGATTTTAAATATGAAACTTTATTCTTTTATTTTTCAACCACAAATACTCAGTTAATTTCAGGAAAAAAATCTTATTAGCAGAAGAAAAATATTTCATGCGGATCACGGCCAAGTCGGGATACACAAAACAATGCATGACTATACTTCAAAATAATTTCATTAATTACAAAATAATAGAAAATAAAAAATATATGTTAAAATACTACTAAAACATGTAAAAAATTAATTTTTCATCATAAGAATGCATAAAAGTATAAACTGAAAGTGGATGAGTTTGGATTTTAAATATAAAACTTTATTATTTTTTAAAATCATATAAATGGGGGATCAATTTCAGGAAAACGATCTTTTGAAACAATGCAGGATTCTACTTTAAAACATTTTAATTAATTACAAAACAATAGAAAATAAAAAATACATATTGCAATATTACTCAAATATGTGAAAACTTAATTTTTCATTAAAAGATTGCATTAGCATATAAACTGAAATTCGATGGATTTGGATTTTAAGAATTAGACCAATGTCAGACAGGCCATTCACAATGCTAAGCATTGTGAATGGATAATACTTAAGCAAAAAAGACGAGCATTGTGAATGGATAAAACTTAAGCAAAAAAGCCTCAAAAAAGACGCCCGTCTGACACTGGTCTCAAACATTACTTTTTCTTTTCTACTTTCCACCATATAAGTTTTTAATTTCTGAAAAATACACATTCCAATCTCATAAACTCTGAATCTCGTTTACAAAATAAATAAATAAATATCAATTTTTACTTAAATCGTTGTTTTCTTAAATCGCCTTTTTCTTCAATCGGAGAGGCTTGAGGCTTGATGTTTTCTTAAATCGGATCCTGCTAAATCGATTTAACACAAACTTGCCTTGTCTTTCTTAAATCGGGAAGCATTTAGGCTTGCGATGTTTGTTTAAATCGGATCCTCCTAAATCGATTTATCACCAGCTTGCCTTGTTTTTCTTAAATCGGAAAGCATTGAGACCTGCGATGTTTGCTTAAATCGGATCCTCCTAAATCGATTTAACACCAGCTTGCCATGTAAGTGGTAGGTACATCAAAGTAGAAAAATCGGTTTTCCAATGTTAGTTCTGAATCAGTATTTTGTTTTAAATCGATTTAAAGCCAATGGCTAAATCACGATTTAAGACAATTGCTAAATCGCGATTTAAGACATAGGCTAAATCGCGATTTAAGACATTAGTTAAATCGCGATTTCCGATGTTAGCTTAAATCGATTTAAGACCAATGGTTAAATCGGATTTCCGATGTAAGCTTTAAATCGATTTAAGGCCCAGGCCTAGTAACCAACTATTTTTGTGTTGTGTAAATTTTGTCATAAAAATTTTCAACTGTGTGTTGCATTTTACTGGCTGATGAAATAAATCCTTGGCTAGTAAGATTTTCTAGAAATGTTCCACCCCTGCTCATATTTGTTTGTTCATTTTAATTGTTTCACTGAAATTTGTTTCCTATTTTAATTTTGTTTGTGGATTAATGAAAAATTTGTATCATTTCATTTATTTTATGTTAATTACTTTACAAACTTTTTTAGATAATGTCTGACAAAAGACTGTATGAAGAACTGGATTCTCCTTACAGTTATGCTGAGCTAAAAACAATTATTTCTGAGTAAGTTGCCTTCTTTTTCTCCCCCACCTCCTTTTTCTCAAATTAAATTCTTCCTGCTAGTTCAGCTTTTAAGCTTCCATTTGATTTAATAAAACCAAACAATTTAATTTGAAATTTTTCAATGTACCTAATCCATATAGCTGGTTGTAAATAAATGAAATACCTTTAAATGCTATAGCAATTTTATCATTCTGTTTATTTCCAGTATTTAGTTATTGCCTGTACAGTTACAATAGAGTCATTTTATCACATTGGTTATAGAGGTGATCTACCTTTGTGATCTCTCAGATTTACTTATACACTCCACTACCTTTAACTATGCAATTTATGATGGAAGTGAAATTGTTATCCAACCTAATGATCAGCAGTGTCACTGTGGTTATTCTCTGATATAGATATAGTTATTCTTCCATTTCTTAAGTTGAGATTAGGGATTGACCGAAGCAGCAATTATACTGAATACCGAAGCTTTGGTATTCGGCAACCGAATACTTGAAACTTTTTAATATGCATTTTTGCATATATGTATTAGGTTTTTTAATAAGCTTTAATTGAAATTAAATTCTCAATAATTTAATTCAGTTACATTTTTACTCTTAAATCTAATTACACAAAAAAATTAAATGACTTCTTTCCAATCACAAATTCATTAACCCATTACTTATTTTTTATTATTTTATCACTAGTCAAATACCTAAAAATAACCTATCAAAGTATTAAACTATACAGAGTATAATTAAAGATAAGGATTGTCAGAAAAACAAAAGTTCATTCAAATACAAAGAAACAATGTTGTCATTAAGCTGATTTACTGATTGTCTAAGTCTAATTATAAACATATTGAATAGGAATGTTCTCAAAATACAAAAGGTATCATATCAATTTCTACATTTAACTATTTTCTGTCAAATTATTGATAGAATATTTATATTTTAATTAATATTTTAATATTGCGGGGATGAAGAAAATAAATTTGAGCAATTTTGATATAATGATTATAAAAGCTATAGGATAGGCATAGGGGCATACTTATTTGATGTGTGTATTTTCTTTAATATACACCTTAGATATACAGATATGAACTCTGATAATGTACTTATTTGATGTGTATATTAAAGAAAATACACATTAAATAAATTTAAATGAAAAAAAAAAAACTAATGCAGAAGTAAATAAAATTAAATGATAAGGGAAGGATGCACATCTTTCTTACTTTTTTTTTCTCTGTTGTAGACAGTTGTTTTGATTTCACACCTATGTAGACTATTTTAGGAAGGAAAAAGTTTTTTTTAAATTAAAAATGGCCTTTGACTTGTTTTTTGTAGTGCAGCTGAACTCTGAACTTATGCACATAATATTGAAACTCATTGTTTAGCCTATTCTACTGCTAAGTAAAAGAGAATTCTTCTACTTCTAAGAAAATACTTATTTATCTCCAATTATTCGGCTGAATACTTAAAAGTATTCAGTCGGAGCCGAATATTCGGTTTACATGCCGAACCACCGAATACCGAAACAACTATTCGGTATTCGGTCAATTCCTAGTTGATATATCAGATATAATTTTTTTTTTTTTTAGTGTGCCACCCAGGACCTAAAATTCAGGATGTGCTGATAGGATTCGCACCTTAAATTTTGAAAATTTGTATTGTCATTCATATAAAATTTATAATTGAATGTGATTATGTCAGACGTATTCTCAGTGCTATTTCCCATGTTTTATAAAAATGAAAATAATATTTCTTCTATTATCGGTGTCCACGTTACATAGTATGCTGGAATGATAAATCTCCATGACATAGGTGAAAATCGTATGTATTTTCCCAAGGTTTGTCAACTATGTATTAAAATTGTTAATTAAGTCTTAGTCTTAATTTTGTTTAAAATCACATTGCAACTTTTATTTTTTTATAAATCTTCAAATTTATAAAGTTAAAATCAACTATAAGAAATTCTCAAATTTTCATTAGCTGTAATAAAGAATTGACCGAAACGACTATTCAGTGATTCGGCATGTAAACCAAATATTCGGTTTCAGCCGAATACTTTAAGTATGCTGCTGAATTTTCTTAATATTAATTTATGAAAAACAATAGGTAAAGTATTACTAGTTGAAAAGTACATGATGACCAATGCTCATTTGATGTTATTTTAATATACTTCATTGATAAGTGATCATTTATAAAAGCAGATATATTACTATTTATAATCAAAATTTAACCTGGGCAAATTACAGTATAAAAATAAGTTTTTTGGCATTATATGGTTTGTAATCTGTTTCTTTTCTGTTCATAAAGCTGCCCAACTTCAGAAAAGAAATGTTCGCTGTAAACACTGTTGGCAGATGCAGATAAGTATTTTACTTTGAAGTAAAATAGGGCTAAGTGATGAGTTTCAATATCATGTACATGAGTTCAGAGTTCAGCTGCGCTACAAGAAACAAATCAAAGGCCATTTTTAATAAAAAAGGGGGGGAAAAGTGAGTTTTCCTTCCTAAAATAGTCTATATAGGTGTAAAATCAAAACAACTGTCTACAATAGAGAAAAAAAAAAGTAAGGTACGATCACTTAGCCTATTTTGCTTCTTGTAAAAGGAATTCTTCTACTTCTAAGAAAATACTTATCCGCATCTGCCAACAGTGTTTACAGAGAACATTTATTTTCTGAAGTTGAACAGATTTATGAACAGAAAAGATACAGATTACAAACCAGATAGATATTTCCTTTATCATTTAATTTTTATTTCTAAATTAGTTTTTTTTATTTAAATTTATTTAATGTGTATTTTCGTTAATATACAAATAAGTATACCCCTATGTCTATCCCATAGCTTTTATATCCATTAAATTAAAATTGCTCAAATTTTTTATCTTCATTACCACACAGTTAAACACATTAATCAAAATATAAAGCAATAATTAGCCAGAAAATAGTTAAATGTACAAATTGATATGTTACCTTTAGTATCTGAGAACATTTCTATTCAATGTGTTTATAATTAGAAATAAGACAATCAATAAATCAGCTTAATGATAACATCCAGTTTCTTTTCATTTGAATGAATTTTTGTTTTTCTGACAATCTTTACCCTTAATAATAGTATATAAAATTTAATATTTTCATAATTTATTTTGGGTATTGACTAGTGATAAAATAATAAAAAAATAAGTGATGGATTAATGAATTTGAGGGAAAAGAAGTCTTTAATTTTTTTGTGCAATTAAAATTAAGAATAAAAATGTAACTGAACGCCCAATCCAAAGTTGCGGGTGTGACATTTACACAAACTAAATTAGCCATCAGCTAAAATATTTTTGAGCAATGGTTTCAATTTTTATGGATTTCAATGTGGACCACTTACACATACATTAATCCAAATTTTCAAGTTACTCAGTATTTTATTTATTTTTTAAAAAAATAATTCTCTCCTGTTGCGGGTGTGACATAAAAAGGACATGCATTTTCATCTTTCAGTACAAAAACTCAAAACTCTGTGAATTATAACAACAGGATGAACTGTTTTTTTTATATGTTAGACAGTAATAGTTAAATAATTATTTTATGAAAAAATTAAATTACTTACTCAATTCTTGCTTGTTTAGGAAATATTTAAAGTTTTCGTTGCGGGTGTGACGCCCCGTTGCGGGTGTGACTTGTATGGGCAATAAAATAATGACATACACAAATATTTACAAAGCAGGGTTTTTTTAATTAACCAATTAATGAATAATACAATTATAATATCAAGCAAAAATAAATCAAATAAATTTCATTTCTGATCTTGAATTTATAATTTCTGCCGGTGGCAGCTTTTTTTTTTTTTTTTTTTTATAATAATGCTCTGTTTCTCCCAGGATACATCTGGCTGATTTGGCCAAACATACACATTTTCTGAAATTTTTTTTAGATACCCTATTTCTATATCATCACCACCCATTTGTCTTATTTGCACAACCAACTTTTCGCTGTTTTTTTTTTGTTGTTGTTTTTTAATGTGGAGAACAAAACTACTTCAAAAAATCTCCAACTTCACTTTTATTATTAATGGATATTATATCCTTATCCAGTGCTGTAGTTGGGAAAAAATATTTGTGGGAACTCACCTTATAACAGAGTAGATGTTGATGCTGCCGGACTTTTGCTGAGCCAAAAGGCAATTCAAAACATTTAGCTAAAAGCTGACTTTTTTAAATTAACAGTTTTAATTATTATATTCTAGATTTTATAGCATTGTAATTGTATAGCATTTATCTAAAAGCAATATTTAATCAATCTCATAGTAACATTTTCCATTATGAATCAAAATTTAACTAAATAACAAAAATAAATCCATATATTGCTTACTGACACATCTATCCTAGACGTTTCCATAAAGAACGATAATGAGAGGTGTTTTCTGTGCTCTGTGGTTTATGACAAGCTGTCTTGTCTGTTAATCTTCTTCCTGATAGCAACCAAGATTTCACATATGACTCAGGAGAAAATTCTTTTAAGAGGGGTACTACACGGCTTATGAATATAAGTGAACTAGCTCTTGCTATTAGGAGTGAATTTCTCGCATTGGTCATGATGTTATTCATACAGCTGAATGCTCCTTGGCATTCAGATGTTGAAATGGGTATAGTTTTCACAGTCTGGAGAAAAGGATTTAGCTCTAGGCTCATTTCCAGGCTAGTATCATTTGAAAAAAAAAAAAAAAAAAAAAAAAAAGGTGTGTGCTCATGTGATTTTTTTTTTTTTTTCCCCAGTAACAAACCAAATATTTCTGGAAACGGCGTTTCCACCCATCTACAGCACTGTCCTTATCAGAATGTGGCAGCAAACAAATTCTCTTTTGTGCATTTTCTGTAATTATTGCAATATTTCTTTAGGTGAAAGTATAATGTTTTCCTCATGTGCTAATTTTTTCACTACAGCGAGTCTTTTCCTTGGACTTAAAGAAGATTTCGTTTAGCTTTACCAAAAGTTTGTGCTCTTCGGTAACTTCCAATAGACTATTCTGCCCTTATAGCTGGAGATGGTGTGACACTTTTTGTTGAAGATTTCTTCTTCTCTCTACACTTTCTTATGCTGCTTCTTTCATTCTGCTTTTGTCGCTGAAATTGTTTTTCTTTCTTGGCTGATAATGTTTTTTTTTTCCCCTCCTTGCTTTGTCGCTTTCCTTCTGTTTTTGTAGATATTCTGCGTATTTAAGGTGGTTTTCCTTAATATTTTCCCAATGATTTCGTGACCTTTCTGTGCTATTCATTCTTCTGCAAAAGAGAAGAAATTAATGTATAAATTGAATAAATATAGCACTTCAAGTCCAAAAATACATGTTTAACAAATTGCCAATATTATTGAAATTCTTTGAAATTTTTAATCTTATACGTTAAATTTTGGTTCATTTCAAACTATCTACATTTTATGCTAACTTAATAAACATTTTAATTAATAACAGTTTCAATTATTCTTATTTAATTTGAATTAAAATTGAAAAAAATCTTCTTGTAATATATTATTTATTTTAAAAATTGAAAAAAAAAAAAAAAAGGTAAATGCTATCAAATAACAAAATCATACATACATATTAAAAAAATTGCTAAAATATTGTTGCGGAATTTTTTTTTATTTTCATAAAAATTTTGCCTTTTAAATTATTTTTTTATTCATATATCATTTACAAAAATATTATTTTCCTGTAGAAGCAACAATTTATCAATCCAAACTGAATAAATATAAACCAATGACACACAATGTCACATGCTAAAATGATGCTAATTTTGATGATGTGAACTGAGTTTCACACAACTAAATCAAAGGGTATAATAGTTAGTGCTGTGACCTACATGTTTTCCAGTATATTATTCTTACATAAATTTACATATAATTTATTTAGATTGCATTTGTGTTCAATTTTAAAAGATGTTGCGGGTGTGACTTTAATTAAATGTCACACCCGCAACAGGAGCATGTCACGCCCGCAACGCTTAATAACTATAATTAAAATATTAATTAAATTTTTCTTGTGTCTGTAATTCAAAGTACCATAATAAACTATTTTTGAATATAAAGTTTCATAACTTACAGTCAAAGAAATTTTTCTGTGGAGATATAAATGTAACTTTTTGTTGCGGGTGTGACACAATAATTAAGAGTAATTAAATATGCTTACCTCTTGTAATGAAGATTAGTGAACACTTCTCTGCAGGCAAAAACTCTCAATAATAGATGTCAGATTATATACATCTAAGTTTGGAGATTTTCAGAATATTTGTTCAGCTGTACGAGGCCATAAAATGTAAAGATTTTTGGTGCAGTCTATTTCACACAGTCATAGTGTCACTTTATTAATTAAAATAAGTATGTTAATGACAAAAAATTTATTCTTTTTCAATAAAATATGAAATAGTACACTTTTAACAGTTAATGTGCAAAATTTCAATCATATTTAAGGAAATTTAAATTTTCATCCTCATGTCCACTTTTTTGTGGATTGGGCGTGAATAAAAAATATTAAGAATTTGATTTTAATTAAAGTTTATTAAAAAAGCTAATATATGCAAAAAATTTTAAGTTTTCGGCGTACACTTTGACTGAATATTCGGTATTCGGCAAAATTCCTGCTTCAGTCAATCCCTAGTTGTAATAGTTTAATGCTATTGAGTCTGTGGAGTTATTTACCAGTCTTACTTATCACTTGCATGCCATATACCATCTATGACTTGACGTAACATAGGCACTGTCTATGTCTCTTTTTTTATGAACTTTATCATGCTGCTTCCAATACCTACCTAATTACTTAACCCTCAAATACCGTGTGTTGCCTTTCGGCAATACACCCAATTTAGTCTTCTAAAATATATTAGAATAATATTGAATTTTTAATGCCTAATGTTGCCATTAAAATACATACTGAAAATATTATTAGATTAATTTTCAACATATAGATAGCAGCAATAGAGCTATTTAAGAATAAAGATAGATTTATTTTTTGAATTGTTGCTGCATGTGCTTTTTGCCTTGTTTGAAAGCTTGCGAAATACTCTATTTTATTCTGCAATGAGCACGTAAAATTTATTCTTTATCATAATTCTTAAAATTAATGTGTGTTTAATATTATACAATTTTATCAAGGAAAATTATTTTTTCAGTTAAAGGTACTGAAAGGTACTTTACTGTTGCCGGTACACAACAACCCATTTTTTTAGCCATAAACCATACTTAAAACAAAATGATTTTTTTTTATTATTTTTCTCATTATTTATTTAAGAAATGAATGCTGAAAAAAATTTTTGATCTGAGTTTTAAAAAATCAGGCATTTAAGGGTTAATATTTTATGTGTAAATTTAATTATGTGAATTTTTATTCACATTGCTAACAATGCGTAAAACCAATAGAGTGAAAAAGTATCCAGGCCAGTGTTCGAAACTGGGTCGAACTGGAATGACACCAGTCTTGCTTATCATTCCAGGTGGCTCAGATGAAAGAGCATTAGTGCACTGAACCAAAGACCCAGGCTCGAACCTTGACCTGGATACTTTTTCACCAGAGTTGTAGTCATAAAAAAACCAGAGAGTATATGCTAAATTCATGAACGTCATGCACAGAGTATATGCTAGAGCTTTATTTGAGAAACAGAGGGTATACGAAGGTTCTTAAAAAAATCCAGAAGGTATACCTCCGTATACCCTCCACTACAACCCTGATTTTCAATCTGTTGGCTTTACGTCTTGTTAGCAATGTGAATAAAAATTCACATAATTAAATTTAGATTTTTCCGGTGTAAGTCATCGTTTAAGAGTTATTATATTAATTGTGTTGTCACAAAATATTAAACTATCCCTTTCCTCTGTCACACATTGTCCTCCCCCCCCCCACCCCCGCCCCCCTCCTCTTCTTGAACTTGAAGTGTGACATAATTAATGAATGACCCTTTATTTTTATTTTGATATGTTGTATGATGTTTTGTTGGATGGCAGTAATTGATAAGAAAAACTAATCTTATGAAACTTCCTTTATAGGGTGAATCTGGAGAAACCAGCCAGTAGTGTGTTATTTAAAGTAAGTATTCATAATTGTCATCATGAAGAAAACTTTGTTAGGTATATTTTATGGTTTTGTTTATTTTGAAAAAAAAAAAAATGTTAATTTGCTCAAAATTAATCAGCTATTAATTTTTTTAAATATTTTGATACTAGTGGTGCTTCATGAGTACGTTTTTCCAAATGAGCCTGGGGTTGGGGGCCCCACTGCCTTCAACAGCTCACATCTGGGAGGGGTTTGCCCACTCTAATATCGAATCAAATGAATCTTGAATTATTGTAAATTTTATTTTTAGAAGAAATCTTTCTAAACTAAAGTCGGATTGGTAGTTCCTTTATTAGCATACGCAAATGATATTTTTTTCATCTTAAAAAATGCATAATTTGTCTTACCTCAAAGGAATGTTACTATCAACCTAGATTAAATTCAAATTATCACCATTATCATTCGTATTGCTATAGGAACCAAGTTGGCATTCTTTTAACTTTGATTTAATCACAGAAGTAGCAAAATTTACAAGAGTTCTTTCTGCTTTGGAAAATATTCGATTGTCTCACATTCTTTAATAATTAATTAAAAAATTATGTCATATTTTAATTATTTTTCTCTAATTATCATTTTCTACAGAAAAGGGAGCTTGGCAAAAACTACTTCACTTATTCACATCATGAGTTATGCTCCCAAATGTTAAGTTCATTCACTTATGTGCTGACATTTAAACCTATTGCATAATTTTCCATAATCAGGTTCATTGCCAAATAGCATATTTTAGCAAGTGGGGGATTTTGCACAATATATATATATATATATATATATTTTTTTTTTTTTTTTTTTCATTTCTTTAATAGTACCTGCATTCATTTTAAAAATATTTTTTTGCTAGCAGCCTTCATGTTTGATGCTAACCTTGCCCATTGATTCGATTACAGAAGATTATGCATTTTATTAAAAAATAATTTTCCAAATCTTTCTTTAGAAATAAAAAACTGAAAAGTTTTAATGTTTTAGGAACAGATGCACAAAATTCCATCAAAAAATACACAGATAATTTAGAATGCCTGACATATCTATTGATAAAATTTCTAACTACTTGGAGTAATTTAATATCCTCTATTGGGATTTCCACCATTTTCTTTTTAATGAATGGTAAAATTTGAAAAGCGTCTGAATTCCTGTAGAAAAGCATTATGACATAAAAGAAAATGTTCTATAGTTTTTGAACGAATTAACCAAAAAAAAAAAAAAAATGTATATACAGCTAATTCTGGATATCTCACTAACATACCTACTTAATTACAAGCTAATTAGGTGCTTTTTGTGGCTTGCAAAACTCATCTAAGGTAACAGGTAACTCATTAAATGTCACTATGTCGGAGATCTGAACAAATGGGAAGAGTCCCCATGCACTCAAGTTAAAACTGTTAGCCTACTCCTTGAGGCTCATACAAGTAACTTTATTTAAAAGTGTACTTACCTGTTTCATTTAACTCAATCTTATTTCAATCCATTTTCTTTTCTCACTTTTATTCCTAAAAGAGCTTATTTAAATAACCAGGTCTTATTTCCTTTTGGTTATTATTTATATCCATTCCATCTTCATGCCGTTCCTATTAAACATTGATTACATCATCTGTTTACATTTGGTAGCATTCAATCGTGAACGTCACTCCTTTCCTCCAATCACGGATTGCGTCCTTGGGTTGCTGTATTTTCTCTTATAGTTTTGCCGTGAGGTAGAAACTTGCCTACTCAGCTTGTTAGATAGAATGGGCGTGGAAAGGAGGCGTTGTTGCTTTTAGATTTTGCCGGGTGTGTGCGGGTATTTAAAGGTAATGATATTTTGTTTTAGTGAAGAAGTTTGTAGATTTGAGGAATGCTGGTCATTTGGTGAACACTGTTGAGCTTGTGACTTCACGGGTGATTCTGTTCGCTAGTTGATAGCTGAAGTCGGATAAATGCTGTATGCTGATGGAATGGTGAAAAGCTATGAACCCTTTTTAATATGTTTTAAGCTGATTGTTATGTCAAAAGGTTGCATTAAGATACAGTTGAAGTTGTTTTGATGACTTTATTTTTAGCGATACGCTACATATATTTTAAGATGTTTTTCCGAAGCACGAAAGTTGTTTTAGAGTTATTGTTCAATGGTTGTTATTTAGTTTACATATGTTAGGTTTTAAACATTCGTAGGCAGATCACGATAAACAGCCTTCTTCATTTTTAATTCAAGATTAATGTAGTACTGCTGATTGTTGGAACGTATTACGATATTTCGTTTGAGAACTTTTATTCTGAGTTAATGGTGAATATCCCATTGAAAAATTATGGAAGTTGTGAAACTAGTTCTTTTTCTGAGCATTCTGTGGAAAGAATGAACTTTGTTTTTTTTTTTTTTTTTTTTTTTTTTGCAAAGATGCTGTCTTCACAGAAGTCATCTTTTCCATATTTTTTTTTGCAAGGCTATTTAAAGTAAACCTTTTCATTCTTCATTATACTATAAAGTCTATTTGAACATGTGTCATTTCTCACGAATCATAATACTACTATATGCTAAAGCATGTAAGTCATATCTTCTTTATTTGACATTGAATTGCCCTTACTGTGTTATTTATACAAGTTGCATTTTTGGGAAATGAATGTGGGTGTTTATTGCCGTTGAACGGTCTTGCCAGCCTTTAATTAAAACTAGTTTGATTATTATTAAACTTTGTTTTACGTTTACTTTATTTTCATTAGTTTTAACTATGTCTGTAAATTATATATTTTTATCTATCGTTTAAAATAAATATTCAGTAATTCATACAAGTTAAAGCTGTTTCTTTACTGTTGTCTATCTACCCTTCATACTATAGGTCACTATATCGCCAATATCATCATTTTTATTTAATTACAGCACTTCCACAACTTTGCTTCAATTTTAATACCTTTTTAGACCGCCTCCGGACCGGACAAAAACAAGCATCAACACACAGTAAGTTAAAGTATTGAGGAAAATACAATATAGTTTTTAAAGGGATTTTTCTTTAATCTATGCTTGGTTTATAGAAACAAAAAGTTACTTTCAAAATATTTGGATAAACGATTGTAAAATCGTTGCAAATACTCATAATACTCATAACGAATGACATATTGAAAATACACTGGTACTTTTGGGCTATCCTCTTAGGATGAATCGCCAAGCGACTAAGATTTATTGCCAAATTATAAAGCATGTATGATGTTTTAATAATATGATATATATAACATTTTGTAATGCATATGACCTAGTTATAGTCATATATGATGTATTTATATATATATATGGCATGTACAGTAGAAGATCTATATAACGCAAACCTAAAAACGCGAAGTTGTGCGTTATATAGAATTTTGCATTATATGGATCATATCATTAAATTCACCTTGTAAATTTGGTCAAATATGTCTGAAACATATCAAAATACATTAGAATATCTTTATACTGCATTCCTTGTTACCAAGAGTTATCCAAATTATAAGTTTTTGCATAGTATAGGTCAGACTTTGTTAAATTTACTTTATAAACATGATCCAAATATAACTGACACAACCATACCTTATATTAGACATTTTCAAAAATGTTTATTGTAATAATAGCATTTTTTCAGTAAAAAGGTCTTAAATTAGAAGATAAAGGTGAACTAATTTATCAAATTTAGTCCTCTAGAAAGTAACAATATTTTACAATGTGAAAGTGCAGGTGCTTTTTAACTGCAAAAATCATTGTTTACATCTGAGAAGTTGTGCGTTATATGGAGAATTGCGTTATATAGAATTGCGTTATAAAGATCTTCTACTGTATATAATGTGCATATATGGTATGGTGGGTATTTTCCATACCCAGATTCACAAGCACATATACAAAAACTCCAACAAGAATTTAGAGGACTTATACTTTATTTTAAACTTCTAAAAGTGGCCGTGAAAACATACAGGGATAGGGGAGAAGTAGCAGGTTGCCCGAGGGCAAGTGCCACAGGGTGCCTCAATAAACATCTACTATGAATGACGACTGGAGTGATAGTGATGTAAGGCTTTGTTACAGTAACCCACGTGTTGGCAAGGTACAAGATGAGAACATATAAGATATTGGTGATAATGCGAATGGGCTGACAAATTATTAGTAGAAAAAAGAAACTATTCCCAGGAGTTAAGTAGCATGCCATAGCAGACATATAGGGTTGTAAGATTACAAATTCTTGTGGTCAGGCGGTGTAGATGAGAGCATAGCATTACACATGCTTTTTACATGTACTTTACAAGATCTTGAACAAAGGCATGCATTACTCAGGAGGGCATCTGGAAGTTGTGTCATCAGAAACGAATGCAAACTGTGTAAGTACGAGCAAAAACTGCGAGAGAAATTAGAGGGTACGGTTCTCACTAACCACGGAATATGTGTTACTTGTTGTCGGCTGTGATGCAAAGGGAATTCATTTATATTTTATTCTTTTTATAGTAACGAAAATGACTGGCGGTTGAGATTTTGTTTCAACACTTATGTCTGTATAAAAGTGAAATGAAAGAAATGATAAAGTATGACAGAAAATGGCACGCACAGTTTAATTGCTGAGAACTTTAAAAGTATTAATTTAATTTACACAAATATAAGGAGGAAGTGAATAAATACAGATGTATGACATTAAATGTAAAATGCAAAATTAAACTAGATATTCTATTTGAGGAGGAGGGGGACACGAAACATACAAAATATAAAGAATTAAAGTTAAGTATTGATTTCCTGAGGGGGAGTTTTAGAGATATATAACAGGGAAAACTTTTATATGTGGCATATAAGATAATAATGACATATTGGCACATGTATGAACGTTTGGAGTATACCACATATGCGTATATATATGATGCATATATAAGCTTTGCGATAATTGTGGTTCTTGATATAATCATAATTGTGGGGGGGGGGGGGGGGGGCGCTAGCTATAACCCAAAATTACCAAAATACTATATGTGCAGTGAGGCTAACCTGTTTTTCAAATTAGTTTTCTGCTTTTCACAAAGAAAGAAAAAAGCTATTAATGTAAAATCTTTTTAATGATGATTTACATAAAGAAAATCTGAGCACAGCTTTAACAAATAATTAAGGAACTGTTACAGTATGATTTTTAAAGAAGTGACTTATTCAGAGAATGTAGTGATAGCAAATATAAACTCTCCGGTGAACGCACATATATATATATAAATATTTTTGTCTTTTGCTGTAAAAAAAAAAGTAATAATAATAAAAAAAAAGAAAGAGCTTGGCGAAAAAAATGATCATTCTTTTATGACAAACATTGTAAACTGCACAAGAACATGGAACATTAAATTTATGGTAAAAATTATCATTTTAAAGAATCCTTATTATTAAAAAAACATTGTACGCGGAATTCATATTATTAACTGAAAATCCATCTTGTAGAATTTCTGTTTCTTTTCTTTCTTTTTTTAAAAATGATGTTTCATTTAATATTATTGCAGGGAAAATACCAGGTATTGCTGCTAGAAGATTTATTACCATGGCAGAAGCCTATTGGTCATTTTTTCAAAACCACTTTAGCAATATGTGGTGTGAAGGTAACATTTTTTTTTAATAGAATAAAGTTTACTCAGGGTGTCTACAGAATCTGAAAATCAGGGGATCATGGAAAAATCAGCGAGTTTTGTCAAAAGACTCGAAAATCAGGGAAGTTTGTTTATATGTGAAATATTTGCATTTTCACCTTGCCAACAAGACTGATTTGTCTATTTTATGTATCATATTTTTTCACATGCTGATTAGTCTTTCCCAAATTTTTTTAAAAGATTCATGTGGCATGAGTTTTGGATATTTAACACAGATTAAGGTCCTCATTTTCTGTGGATAGCACTTATATTCAGGGCAATTTACCCATTTTTGAAAATTTTAAATGATACGTTAGCATAACCTGACCATGTGGCCAGCTTAATCCAATTAGCTATCCCGTCATATGTGGATATGTCTTAGAATTGAACATTTTTCCGAAAAGGAGGAAATTTTTTGGACACCATAAGTCCATTGGCCACTATGTGAAGTTGTTGGGCTAAATTTTGAGTTTGGATTTATAAAATTGTCAACCAACACTTTAAGAATATTAGGCAATTTTTATGTTTCTCTCTTGTTTTTTCTCCCAAATGAGATATTAGCAAACTGGATAAGTGTGTTATATGAGGAAGCAGCATACATGAAAAAATACCGTATGTGTATTGTTAATAATGGAAATTGGGAAATCCGATAATCAGGGAACTGTTTTTTTTTTTTTTATATAATTTATGTAGACACCCTGTTACTGTTATTTAACATGATTTTTAAGAACTTTGTTATTTCATATTCGTTATTTAGATAATTTTTTTAAACATATTGCTAACTAATTTATCATTGTCAGGAACAAAAAATCTGTTGCAGATTTCTAATTTTTTTTTCCACTTTCATTATTATTTTTTTAATCCCATTTTTCAGCTGTCTATCTGTTTTTCTTTTCTTTTTTTTTTCTTTTGTTATCTTAGTTGTTTTCATCTGTGATTGTTGATTGATGTTTACCTTGTTATTGTCCACTTATCTTCAAACCTAAATGAGACTATTTTTTCTTCTTAGTGCTGTTTATATGATCAATAAAGCTTTCTATTTGTATAGAAACTATGTAAAAGGCTAATTTAAGATCACTTACTAATTTTTATGATATGAACAATCAGTGGCAAAACATGAGTTATACAACTAGGGAAGCAGTACTTTTGATTTCTCAAAGGTGGTTAGAAGTATTGTTTCCCCCAATTCTGTGGTGCATGCTTCAATATTGCTAACAAAATATTTTACGCAAATTTATTTCTTACATAATTTACATTAGGGATGTAACAAATAGCAATTTGGCTGAATACCTAATATTTTATGATATTTTATGGCAAATATTGAGTATTCAGTGACCAAATAGTACTAACAATTTAAAATTATGCATTTTGATTATTATACATACACACACATATAATATATATTCTTTCTGTTGTCAGCATCTCTTTTTCTCAACTAATATGTAGTGTACAATGCTAAATGAGGTATTATTGGATAGGATTTTTTGCCCCCCTCTGACATCACATACTGAATTTAACTAATATATAATAGTGTACAACAGTGAATGAAGTATCATTCAATAGGAATTTTTGCCCAAATCTGACATTGCGTACTAAATTTTTGTTAAAAGACTTTGCTTGAAATTTCACTTAAATTAAAAACTGGGATGCAGGAGGGGATAATGGGGGCGGGAAGATAATGGAAGGGAGCAAGCTAAGTGCAAATTCTTCACACATTTCCAATGGTTTAGATATGAAAGAATAAGAGAAGTAAAACATTTTTTAAATTGAAATTTCCAGTTTCTTTTTCATAACTTTAAGAACTAATTTGCCCTGTTAACTTTGTTTCTCAGCCCAATATTTATCACTTGAAGACTTCAAATTTGAATTCTTTATGTTAAAAATTGATGAACTAAATGCAACTCTATTTTTTCAGTAATTAGAAAGGCTTCCTACGGGTCAAGGAATTCGAAAATTTAGCCAAATAATAAGATTAAATGCCAATAATGTATGATCATAAATGTCACATTCACTTGATATTAAACAAGACACACATGTTTGTCACGTCATCAAGTGATTTTTAATTCCACTTTTTATTGTATTCTTATTAATTTTTTACGGAATGCTGGATGGATTAACAGAAGTGATGATAACTTCAACTATGAAGATGTCTTGCTACTCTCAGTCTGGTTGCAACAAAACAGCATTGAGCAGTTTAATGATGTTTTAAACATTAATGATTACAGTAACATTGACGACAATGTTTTAACATTGGGCATACTCTCCACTGAGGATATCATCGTGGAAGCAGTGAAAACCCAAGAACAGGAAGATGCAAATGATAGTGACTCGGGCAAAGAAACTGTACGTAAAATGCTGACACGTCATTGGCTTTAGAGTCATTACAAAATCTTAAGCAGTTTTTTGAAGCAATGTAAAATACTGATGATGCAACATTTAATACATTAAATGTTTTACGATGAAAATTAAATGAAACAAAATTTTGTAAAGTCAATATTATCCTTTTAGCAATGATTTTTGTAATAATGTAGTTACTAATTAATATATTTATTGTACGGAACCCTCTGTGCGCGAGTAATATCCACACTTAACCGTTTATTCATTTATGTCCCTTCTACAAGATGGAGTAATCATTGCACCATATTTGTTCCTATAAATCTTTTTAGTTGCAAGCACCTATGAATTTGTGACTTAAAAAGACTATTTTATAATATCAAAGTTAACTAACTACTAAGATTTTTAATGTAAATTTTCAATCTCATTCTTTGTGGCTAACTTAGTTGTGTTTAATGTTTTGTAAACTCAACAATATGTCTTTTATGGATGGACAGTTAATTTAAGCCCATAAGCCGCATGATTGTTGTAAAAACATATGTTTTTTAAATGTTGCTCTAGGGGGGGGGGGGGGGGATGATATCTCTGTCCAAATAATTATGTTTAATTATATATAATTTTTTAGTTATTTTATATTTATAAGGCTATCTTATTTTGGAATTGAATAGTGTAACAAATAAAACTTATAATTTTGCAAGTTAAAAAGGAGGCTTAACTACTTTCATGATTTCTTAAAAACAAATATGCATTGAAAAATTAAAGCAGTGCAAATTTTTCTTTGCTTACTCATGCATTATTTATCAATATCAGCCATTAGTATTAAATATTTATTTCTATAATATGAATTTCCTTAGCTTTTTAAAATAAAATATTGCTGTTTTGAAATAATTATTGCTCTCAAGCTGCAAACTTTTATATTTATATGGCAATACACTGTTTATGAGGAGAAATGAAAAAGGAAATTTCATCTTCCTGCAAGAAACTACCTGTTCCATGATACCTGTTCCACAAGACATAATTGCAAAGCTAAATCCACCAAAATTAATTGGTGGCAATAGTTGGGCACAGGCGGCATATTTTTCATTTGATTAGGATTTTACAAAGTATAACATAAAATAAATCGTGACTTACAATAAACCTTAGTAATGTAAATGTCACTCTGTCTGTCATTTTTTCACCACATTTTTGAAAATTAAATATGAATTTTCATTTTAAGATCACTCTCCCACACATGAGGAAGGGATGGGGGCATTTTTCTTGGTAATATAATTTGTTTAAATTTAAAATTTTAATTATTATCATCAAATTTATATTTCTAAAATATGTTAAGATATATTATTTCTAATTGCTAAAATGGTGCAAGATTAAAACAGTAAAATAGTTTTATTTGACTGTTGACATGTTTCAACTCTTCCAGAGTCATTTTCAAAACAAATAAATAATGATATTCTGAAATTGCACAGTTTATGATGCAATGAACTGAAACGCCATCTTTCAGTTTTTTCATGTAACGCACATTACTTTCATATCATAATATTTAAATATTTATTTGCTTAAAAGACGTCATAAAAACACATTAAAAGTAAATTAAAAACTCTTTATTTACATGTTTCAACTCATTTTCTGAGTCGTCGTCAGAATGTATAATAGAAAATTACAAATGCATAATGAAAAATGGAAAAAATCATCGAAAATAAACAAGTAATCATGTAATGCGCCCTATATTTTCGTGATTGCTCGTGTTCCCTCTATGTCACGATGCTGTAATTTATCTAACCATTCAACCCATAAATTCGGGATACGAAAAGATAATGTATCGTTACAAACTCCAGCACCTCTTAAAATAAATTTCAATGGACTCTCTTATGAATAATTATAAATAAAAATTAGACCTGTAGATAATTTTACTCTTGTTAAAAAGTATGTTAATGTTCTCTATTTGATTTAGCCGGGATAAAGCAGTATTACCTCTATTGTATTTTATGTCCGCTCTATGTTCTTTACATCTGATATGTGGACATAAAATACAATAGAGGTAATACTGCTTTATCCCGGCTAAATCAAATAGAGAACATAACATACTTTTTAACGAGAGTAAAATTATCTACAGGTCTAATTTTTATTTATAATTATTCATAAGAGAGTCCATTGAAATTTATTTAAGAGGTGCTGGAGTTTGTAACGATACATTATCTTTTCGTATCCCGAATTTATGGGTTGAATGGTTAGATAAATTACAGCATCGTGACATAGAGGGAACACGAGCAATCGCGAAAATATAGGGCGCATTACATGATTACTTGTTTATTTTCGATGATTTTTTCCATTTTTCATTATGCATTTGTAATTTTCTATTATACATTCTGACGACGACTCAGAAAATGAGTTGAAACATGTAAATAAAGAGATTTTAATTTACTTTTAATGTGTTTTTATGACGTCTTTTAAGCAAATAAATATTTTAATAGGATATGATTAGAAATGGACGTAATTTTGACTTACTACTCGCACTTATTTACATTTGCACATTATTTTTTTAGGATTCCGTACTTAAAAAGTAAAAACGGAACCATTATAAGATCACTGCTGTGTCTGTCTGTCTGTCACAGCTATTTTACTCATAAACTATGGAACGTGGAAAGTTCAAATTCGGGGAAGTAATAAAGACCATTGACCCACATATTTTCAGATTAATAAACATTCATAAATATATTTAGTAAAAAAATAGAGGGGCTAATTATGCTACTTGAAAAAAAAAAACCTTTTCTTTGTATGTCATGAGGAGTATCCTGTGAAAGCTTTTGTAACGCTGAACTCAAAAATACATTCTTTTTAATTTTAGGTATTATATTTTCAAAGATATTGGTGAAAATGTAGCGCAAAAATATGTTCCCCCCCATCTAATTCCGAATCTACTGAAACTAAAATTATGAAAAAATTAGAGGTAGTAGACGTTAATATAAACCTTGCCGGAAAATTATAGCGATTACCCTAGGTCACATAGTTTTTGAGTAATTAGCATTTTTCTGTTATACACAAATTTCGATTTACGGGCATTCAGAAAAATTGTTGAGCATCTCTGAATATATCTATCATTGTAGAAGAATAAAAGCATTGTTGATAATGATTTTCGAAAAAAATCATCGGCAATTAGCAGAGATATTAACCCTTAAAGGTACGGTCAGTTTAGACATACACAAGGACAGGAGCGGCGTACTCTATGCCTAGTTAACAACTTTTAATGATATATATGTGTAATGTAATGTCCAGTAACAGTATAAAAGCAATAAACATCAAATTGTTATAAACATACTAATTTAAGGGGTCTTGGTACTCTAAAAAGTGGAAAAAATGAAAAAAAGAAAAAATGAAAAAAAGACCATTTTCGACATTTAATGTCTTATAATGTATATGATTTTAAAACACAATTTTAATTGGGATGAAAGATATAAGTATGTTCTTTCGTTTCATGTATTTAAAAAATTGCAAGATACAAAATTAGTATTTATAGACGGCTCGAAACTGTTAGACATTTGTCGAACAAAAAATTGGCATAGCAGTTTACGCGCAGGATTACAAAATAAATATTGCAACTAGAATGAAAATTTTGGTGCTTACTTATACTTCAGATTGTAATAATTTCCCTGAACTTAAATAAATTTGTATTTAAAGCATTTTTTTATTTTTAATGCAATGTTGCATTTAGCTAATACAAAATTTTGAAAATTTCAACAGTAAAATCACCTAAAAAAATATTTTTTTGAACAATAAAAAGGAAATTTTAGGTTCAGTTTATACAGACTAACATGAAATATATGTTTTGAAAGTTTCATGAAAAAATATTCAGAAGTTTTTGAGGCATCCTGCGCGTTATGCCCCAAAAACACCATTTTGAAAATAATGACTTTAAAGTTTCGGAAACGCCGTTTCAGCTATTGAGCTTGTATAATTCTAAAAGTCAAAACTTCTGTTCTAATGGAAATTTCAAGGAAACAATTATATCAAAATATTCAGAAAAGATGAGAGTTTAACATCTAAAAGAATTAAAATTTCTTAAATCTTGAAGCTTTAAGAGTCCTGCGACCACTTAATCCTTTCCGGCATGGAGTAATTCTATTTATAAACTTAGGAAATAATGAACTGACACCAGAATTTATGAATGAATTTATTAGAAAATGCGAACTTGCTTATTTTCACGTACATGATAAAAAGAAAATTGTAATTAAATATTCTTGGTGCCGTTTGTCTGTTTTGGAATTAAATTTAGGTGTCTGTTTTTTAAGGGCATCGTCCTCGAAAGATTTAATTAGAATGAATCGCATAAATACTGTGGGATTCACAATAGTTGCATTGATTGTATCTCTCAATACGCCCCGAGTGACTTTAAAAGTTAATTAAACACCTATCTGGAAAAACGCGGCACTGACCAAGGCGGCGTTGCAACTTTGAGACCTCAATTCGAAGCGCGCTTAGCACAATGCCAAATTTAAACTTTGAACAAAGGTTTTGTTTTAGCTACACCAATTACAAACAACAGTAAAAGACATATACTTCAATTGGACAAAAGGACATTCAGGTGTTGAGGGCGATGAGGCAGCTGACCAACTGGCAAAATCGGCAGTAACGGATGAAACACTAATACATACATTTTTACCATATCCAGCTTCTTCACTAAAATCACAGACAAAGCAGAATCTGTTAAAAAATTGGCAAAAACACTGGACGGATTCAGACACAGGCCGATATACGAAGGAATTCTTGCCATTGGTTGACCACAAGTATTTCGTAAACAACAGATACTTACACATATTTTTAACAAATCACGGCCCCTTTCAGGAACATTTATACAAAATTAACAAAAGAGACTCCCCACTATGCATTTGTGGCTTGCCGTCAACATCGTTATACTATGTATTATACTGTACATTAACATCGCATTATCATCTCAAAAAACACACACGTATGAATTTAGCAAGTTGGTGGCGGGATGTAAAAGAGAAACCACAACTACTCAACAAGATCATACAATGCATGAGGTTTATAGAAACAAACGAGTACATCTTTTCAAACCCAGAGCCATTATAGTCCGACTCCATCACTAGGGTGTAGCATGGAGGGAGAAACGGGTTATTAGCGGGTGCCAGAAACTTCTATCACTTTTGAATTTTTATCTTGTGCATCTCTCCAAACTCTTGTATGTGCAAATTGTAAATAGTAGGTGTGTTGTAATGTGTTTCTAATTGTGATGTTCAATATAGTGTGTTTAATGTACTGTGAAATCCCTGTAAATCCATGAAAAATGTAAATAATTATGCAATCACATTCAAATGATCCTCATGTAATCACTACACACAGTCATGTAAATAGTAGGTGTTTGATATTGTGTTGTAATGTGTTTCTATTTGTCATGTTAAATATTGTGTGTTAAATGTACTGTGACGTATATATATCCAAGAAAATTGTAAACAATTATGCAATCACATTAGGTGAAATGATCCTCATGTAATCACTACATACAGTCATATATTTCGATGTGAAATCTTCGGTTCGCCCAGAAAAATTAGGTAATCAATTGTGATTGTAATTGTAAATCTCATAGTAACCGAAATAAATCTCAGCA